>CM076708.1:42477500-43077500 GCA_038501285.1 Penstemon eatonii | reverse complement strand
AGACAAGCGATTTTACTTCGATCCGTTGCCTTATGCCTCCGAAAGAAAAGCGGATACGACTAAACTAGGCGAAATTTCGACTGTCATACCATCCTTGATTCCCGAATTGAGAGGGGTTGGTACCATGAGTTCACTGAATTCAGCTACAGCCGGACCTCTTCAAACTTTGTTCTCTCCTGATACATCTGCTCTTTCCTCTGTTGGCTACAGTCAACATTCCTGGAACCGGATTCAGGGTATTCAGGAGTACGAGAGGCTTCTGGGTCAGAAAAGGAACGCCGAACATCCAGGGCCCTCGAGGAGGGTAAAACCTTTTGGCGTGAAATCTGACTCAGTCCCTTGCCGAGAAGGTAGATCGGAGCCAGATGTGGTGGACTTTATGGATGAGCATCTTCGAGATGGCCGAGCCGCAGGATACCCCGAAGATGGCACCATTATGACTGACCTGGATGCGAACGGGGAGAACGAATTCGACAAAGCTGCTAGAACCTTCATGGCTGGTCGATTTAGAAGGGATATGCTGCTCCATTCTGTAAAAGGTGATTTCGAGGTTTTGAGCGATTTCTCGCGAACCTATCATGAGGTAAAAAATCTTTCTTAATAGTCTCCTTTCATGCCCCTAAACCTTGCTAATTATCTGAGAAATGTCTCGTAGATCGGAGATTTGTTCGCCCTCTAATCCTATCGTTTGGCGTTGTTGGAGCAGGAGTCGCAGGAGGCTCATGATGCATTTGCGCAGATTTTTTCTGACAATCAAGTTCTTCGATCTCAATTGGCCGAAACTCAGCGAGAATTATCCCAAGTAAAGAAGGAGCTTGAGAAAGCGAATACGAAACATTCTTCCTCAGTAGAAGAGGACTTGCTTGCGTCCGTCAAAGAGAGAAGTGCCCTCGAGGAAGAGCTGAAGAAAGTAAAGATAGAACTCGAATTGGCAAAGCAAGATTCCGAGCGTGCGTATGCCCAGGGCCGGGAAGAAGCCGAGATTCCGGCCATACGAGAATTCTTGGAATCCCCTGTCTTAGATCCTTTAGTTCAAAGGAAAACGGGAGAAATTCTTCAGACGATTTTTTATAAAGGGGTTCAACAATTAGTCGCGGCCGAGAAAATTCCGGATGATATGGAGGAATATTTCAAGTATATGGACCCTTTCAAGAATGCTGAAGGGAAGGATTATAAAGCTTCCTCTCTTCCCCAGGAGAATACTAACTGGCAGGGACATCGCTTTGCCCCCTTAGTCGAGGAGTATGGCATTCCAATGCCTAACCCTGATGTGCTCGAGTATTCTTGCGACGATCCTTCTAATGTGCCCGGGGAGGAAGATAAAGATGTCAATATAGGCAATGCCCCGGATAAGGGAGACGGTCGATCTTTCGACCAAGCCGGGTAATTATCCAGCTTCAAATATGCATATATCGTCTGATCTTCAGTTTAGCGAGTTACTGGGGTTGAGTAAGCCGGAGGGGGCGATTCAAGGTTCTCTAGTTAGGAAATCAATTGTATTTACTCATGTAACCTTATTTTGTAAACGAGTTGACTTTATATTTCTTGATCTGATTCGTGTAACTTGTGAATTCTAACTTTATAAATATCGATGATTTTTCACACTTTCTGATCGAACTTTGTTTATCCGAGTGGGATTTTTCTCCATGGTCGCGTCGATTCACTATCACAATCGTAGTGCGTAGCGTCTATAAATATTAGGATTTCTTTTCATTATTCATACGATATCCTCCCTTACAGAGATCGGAGCTCTCCCCTTATTTTCTGCATTTTCTGAATTCCTTAGAAAGTAAAGATCCTAGCTTATCGATCCCAGATTCACTTATTATGGAGAATGTATTAGGCAAAGCTATCGATCCCAGATCGATATTTGGTGGTTCGAAGAATAAGAAATCGAACAAAGAGCGAAAAGCTGACAAGGAGGCCAAACCTTCCAAATCTTCTTCTAAGACCTCTGTGTCTTCCCCAAAAGCTCCTAAAGGGGAAGAAGATAAGAAAGAAAAAAGTGCCTCCTCGAAACCAAACAAGGGTGACGAAAAGCCCGAGGCTGAGCTCGGAGGTTCCTCCCCGAAAGTGATTGATTCTAAAAGTGAAGATCGTGTCCCAGAAAAGATTCCTGTTCCTTCTTCGAATAAGAGGCCTTATTCCGATGAGGTTACACCCCTTGAGGCTTTACAAAATCTTGCTATTGGTAGCAAGTCATCCTCCGATACTTCGACCGTTCCTCCCTCAGGGAATCCCGGCAAAAAATCCAAGTTCGAAGCATTAGGAATTGATAATCCTCCCCGACCTTTTGCCGATTCCTCTCCTCAAAAAATTGCTTCTTCCCTGCACGAGGAGTTGAAAGACGAGTCTCCTTCTAAGGTTGATCCCATGGGTAACTTGTTGCAGGCTACTTTTACTTCTTCAGAGACTGACATACCTAAGGAGAGAAACCTGTCCAAAGAGAGAAACATAGAAGAGTTGTTCGAGTCTGGGCAGCACTTCCTTTTTCAGGTGTATTATTTTTTTTTTTTTTTTTTTTTTAAAAAGAAAAATAATGCTGCTGATCCTTTTAACAGGCCGGACAAGATTTTATTGAGCTTAAAACATTTGCTGAGCGGGAGACCAGCCAGCGTGCTGCTATTTCTCTCGAGCTGGAGGAGAAGAAAGTCGAGCTCGACCGCGTCCTCGCAGAGAAGCTTGCTTTAGAGAGGGAGAAGTCGGCTAACGAGCATGGAGATGAGATCCATAAGCAGCTGAATGAGAAACTCGAAAAACTGAAGATCCTCCACGAGCAGGAGAAACAAGATTTCATACGTCGAGAAAAGGAGGCTTATGATCGTGGATTTGAAGCAGGATGTGAGGCTCGTAATGCTGAGCTTCGAAAAATTCTCTCTGACAATAAGCTTGTTTAGATGTTATCTCTTAATTACCCGGGCTTGTAATATGTCTTATACTGTCTTTACTTGTGCGATCATGAATAATTTTCAGATATTTTATTTTCTATGGCTTGTAATAATTTACTTTCTTCTCGAATCGCATGTTCCTCTTATGTGCTCTTTCTTTGATCATGCTTTATTTTGCTTTCTTGATCTTCGATCTTGGCGTAGTAATTCCACTTAAATTTCAAAAATAATATCACTTTTTTTTTCCGGCAAAGTTCTCGGGAGTCGTGACAATCTTTTGATTTCGACCGTTTGTTTTCTGGTAGCCATTGGATTTTTGAAAATAGTGTCTATAAATGGGGTTCTTTGTTTTGTATTCCTTTAACATTTTTCGAAAATAGATTCCTTCGATCATGCTGATTAGAAGATCTTGTTGCATGATTCCACTTTTCGAAATCCGGTTTAGGAATTGTATTGCGCCTCATAGTAAAATTCATACTTCTATCTCGACTAGGGTATCTGCAGGCGCACGCTATACCAATCTTGAAGGCCGATGAGCTTTATTGCTGACCATCCACGACCCGACGGCCCATGGTATTTTTGTGATTTAGGGAGATTCTGGCGTCAAGCTTTTTCGAGGGTATGATGTAATTTGCCAGGTTTTCTTTTGAAAACGTTTCAGGTAGTGACTCGGAGATTGACGTCCTTCATTGAATGTTCATATTTTTTCCGGGAAAGAGATATATTGCCTTTTTCCTTTTCGGCCGTATCCGAAGATTCGCTGGCTCAATGGGCGCTTCCTGGTCAAGTAAGGACATTATCGTTCGCCGGAAATTTCATAGGATCAGCCAGTTATGAAGATGTAATAGGGTTCGATGTCTTTGTATTTTGCAATTGTCTTATTTATTAAGCTCGAAAAATACTTTTTTATCGACCTTTACGATGGCTTTATTTACCCTTAGGCCGATTACTGACAAAGCTTTCTCTACATAAAGTATTTAGATTTCTTTATTATTCTTCTCCGGTGATTGGAGCTGAACCTACGATGAACTAGGATGGGAATGGGCTCGAGTAGAACAGTTTTGACATTTTCTTCACTTTTTTCTCGAAATAGCTTCTGTATTTTCGGGAATCGTAACGGTCGGCGCATTTACTGCTTATATCTCAGCCGTTAGTACCATCAAATCTGAGTCGTTAATTGCCTTTTCCTTTCACTATATATAGTTCCGTAGTTACCTTCAAACTTTTCATTTCAGTAACATTTCTGATCGGCTCTATGATTGAGATTTTACTCTTTCTAGCCGCCATGTTCCGTTTGTTATCCCCGATTGAACTGTTCGAGGTATTCCTCCGAACTATTTATAAATTTCGCTATCTCCTGATGGCTACTTATTTCGACTAGGGTATCGACAGGCGAAAATGAATGCGACTGGGGTACCGACAGGCGACCAGCTCTCTTTGATTTCAAGTCTTTGAGGCAGGTTCGATCTCCTGTATCCTGTCAATCCACCCGGTCGGATAGTGGGTCAACTGCTGGAGGAGTTTTCCTGCACTCGATCTCTACTTCTTCAAGATATTCCTTGAAGAATGTTGCCTTCGAGATTGCGTGGAATAATTTCTCTAGGGATTGCCTCCCTGTCTCTCGGCCTGCTCCAGCACGGAGCGATTATTGAGGAAGCGATGGATTAAGGGTAGAAGTGTTATTCCAGCCTCGTCTTTCGTCCTCAGTTATGAGAACATTCTAGCGTAGGGTTAATTTGTAATAGGGTTACATTAAATGTAAAGTTTTTGCTCGACTTATCATTGTAATTTTGAACTCTTTTGTAACTGTTTGTAATGTCATGAATGAGATATTTATTTCTCTTATCATCCTTACTCGTTATCTTATAGAACTGCTTTTGTATACTGTTGTCGAGCATCCATCTCTCTGTCTCAAGAATACGAATAAGAGCTATTCTTTAAAAACTTTGACAAATATTCAGACGATGGATAACAACCGACATTCCTCGATTTTGAATTTAACCTGTCGGAGACCTTTGTACCCCCATCAAATACATAATAATTAAGAGATCGAATAGAAGAATCCCGAGATGATCCTTGAGTAACAAATTTAATCCGAGGGGCCAAATTCCCTAGTCAGACAAATAATCGCGAAGTAATAATCGAAAAAGGGTTTTGACCGCTCTTAAATAATAATTTTGATATAAGCGTCACGATGATGGCTGTTAGCCTTAGCTGAATGAATAATTATGGAGAGAAAAGAATAGAATTGCTGGTTGATCTTGATTGATCGATGAAAATAATTTCGATCTAAGGGGCGTAGCCAGGGGCATAGCAGAGGTTTTCACCCTTCAACAATTTCGATCTAAGGGGCATAGCAGAGGCTTTCACCCTTAGTCGTTTTCAGAGCGTTTTTAGCCCTTGGGTCATAGCAGAGGCTTTCACCCTTTAACAATTTCGATCTAAGGGGCATAGCAGAGGCTCTCACCCTTAGTCGTTTTGAGAGCGTTTTTAGCCCTTGGGTCATAGCAGAGGCTTTCACCCTTTAACAATTTCGATCTAAGGGGCATAGCAGAGGCTTTCACCCTTAGTCGTTTTCAGAGCGTTTTTAGCCCTTGGGTCATAGCAGAGGCTTTCACCCTTTAACAATTTCGATCTAAGGGGCATAGCAGAGGCTTTCACCCTTAGTCATTTTCAGAGCGTTTTTAGCCCTTGGGTCATAGCAGAGGCTTTCACCCTTTAACAATTTCGATCTAAGGGGCATAGCAGAGGCTTTCACCCTTAGTCGTTTTCAGAGCGTTTTTAGCCCTTGGGTCATAGCAGAGGCTTTCACCCTTTAACAATTTCGATCTAAGGGGCATAGCAGAGGCTTTCACCCTTAGTCGTTTTCAGAGCGTTTTTAGCCCTTGGGTCATAGCAGAGGCTTTCACCCTTTAACAATTTCGATCTAAGGGGCATAGCAGAGGCTTTCACCCTTAGTCGTTTTCAGAGCGTTTTTAGCCCTTGGGTCATAGCAGAGGCTTTCACCCTTTAACAATTTCGAAAATAATTGAGATCGATATTAGATAAATGCTGATCTTGAGTACCAGAATATTTGCTAAATAGAGATTGACCATATTAGCATCCGACGAGCAGGTGGGCATATTATGTGTCGCAACAACTCGACCTTTTCCAAACGGTCCCTCCTTTATCGGGAAACGCAACAGTTCTTAGATCTGGTTCCTTCGTGACGTGAAATCTCTGCCGTTAGATTCCACTTATTTTTCCTATAAAAGGCTGTCATTCCTTAGAAGCCATCTTATTCATTGTATTGGCATCTCTTCCGTCCCCTCATGGCGACTAAGATTATTATTTCAATAATTCGCTTATTCGAGGTCAGATTTCGAACAATTTTTAAGTGGAGGGATATCTGAGCAGAGATAATATCATTTCAACCTTCGCTTAGAGTATCGGCAGGCAAATATAATCTCCATCTTGAAGGCCAATAAGCCAGATTTATGGAGGTTGTAGGTTATGGCATAGGTTTTTGATTAGGGACCTATTGCCACAATGCATTTAGGAAGACGTACAGGGGTGGGAGTTCTGCAGAGCTCGCTTACTCGATGAATCGCACCCTCGAGTCTTCATCTTTGCAGAATCGTAAATAAAGTTAAGAGCCTGCGGATCCGAAGGAGATTCCATGGTCGGAGCTAAGTTACCCCTAATAGACGGTAGGAGAAAAGACCGAAAATTTCATAGGATTGTAGGGAGTAATAGTGTTCTTGATGTAATATGAATATTTGATCTATGCTCGACATGTATTTCCCAGCTTTTGTATTTTCCAAGATAATATAAATACACTTCCTCTTTGTTTTGTTGATAACATCAAATATAAATAGAATAGAGTTTATCTTTCGTAACTCCATTTTGATCTTCTAATATCGATAGAGAAATAATCGAATACCAGTTGCCTGATCGGATAATAGATAAATATTTTAGCGGCCCTGAAATTGATAAGGGAAATGATGCCATAAATCCTTATCACTGCTGAACTTCCATAATTGTATAATTCCCAGGTCGAGAATTATGTTCGACTAAACCGATTATATTTCTTCTCAGTTGGTAATGTAAAAGCATAACAATAAATACTTGAGTGTAAAAACATCTAAATAAACCGAATACGAATCCGACATGCCATCCTTCAATATAATGTTATGAACACGTCGTGACTGTTCGATATTTAGAATGTCGTAATTCTTCTATACTCCCCGTTGAATTATGTGTCCTTCATTACCAAACAGGGCCCTATTTCTCGGGAAACGTAACGGTCCTTCCATTTATTACGGACATCAAACCGTTCGTAGCCTGTTATCTGGGCCGTTGATTAAAAATCCTTCACCACTATAAATAGGTCCCTTCGTGTATACAGCACTTCTTGCTTCTTTCCTTATGCTCCTCCGATCACCATGGGTCGAATTTCAGATTTGATTCGCATTTTCTCCCAGATAAAAGAGTTTGAGATTAGAGTTCGAACTTTGTTTTTCGATCTTGTTTCCTTTTGTAAAAGCTTTTCGCTTAGAATATCGACAGGCAAAAGAAATTGCGCCTAGAATACCGGCAGGCAACCTGTTTTCCCAGACATATCTTGTCTGTGACGGGTTTGAATTCCGGTCTTCTGGCGCAGTACCTGATCGGGCAGTAGGTTACTCCGAGTGGAGTTCTTTAAGTCTGAGGCACCAACTTCCTCGAGGGCTTTCTTACGAGATAGTTCCTTCGAGTTCCCTTGGAGCGCCTCTGCTGGGATAACCCTTTGCTGCTCCGGTTCGGATTATCCAGTAAACAATGATCGCGCGTTTCAATCATAGTTTACTGATGATGATCTATGGTCGGTCTGGTGCCCCGGAGTGGAGCTCCAATCCGGCTTTCATCCCGTTCGAAGACGGATGTGCGACACGTGGCTAGTGATTGCCAATAAGAATCACTGCTGAGCTCTGCATCTGGGGCGACCTTGGGGAACGAAGATCGAGTATATTACCTCATGAAATTTGTAATAGAGTAGGAGTGATTGTATTGCATTTCTTGAGCTCGAATTATATTCGAAGCTTTACTTTGTAACTTGTTCGAAGATTATTAATGATAAAGCTTCATTTCTGATTGAATTTTATTACTTGAATTCCGTTATTGGTCGAAATGATAGCCAATATTCCGTCCATTAGCTCGAGAATTTATCTAATCGATTGCAGATATTCAATCAATCAACTTATCCGGATTAACTTTGAGAAAAAACACCACAGTCGACAAATAGTACATAGAGATTTCGTAAATGGTCTTCTAAATAACCGATTCGAAAGAACTTGTCATTGAAGTTAATAAACGCGAAGATCGGAAAAATAAATTCCGATCGTCAATTGACAAGCTGCAATTTTATAGATCTTCTAAGCCTTCGATGATACCTGCTGAACTTCTTAATCGCTCCTAAAAATAAATTCGTTGAAGAAATAAAAGAGTTGTGCGACCATAGGCTTGACCATTATCCTTAAGCTTTTCTGGCATACATTTTTCTCCTCGTATTAGGCATATTTCGATCTAATACTCGAATAAGGCCCCACGGTGGGCGCCAATTGATCTTACGTGGTTTCGTTGGTTCGATCAAGGGTGGGGAAATAACACGATGACAATAATGTTAAAAGGAAAATAAAGACCAAATGTAATTGTATTCGAGTAAATTGAGTACAAGTACAAATATTAGGGGTCCTATTCGAGCATTATTGGATGCCGTACAAGCTAGAGGGTGAAACATGTATGAAAAAGCCTATTCTAATACTCTCTAGTGACCCGAGCAGCGGTCTCAAGGTTAGTGCGCCTAGGGAGTTCTGTCCAGTATAATAAATGCATGGAGTATTTATAGCCAAATTGGAGGGCTTGGGCCTGGGCTTGGCCCAACAGTGTCCTTCGATCTATAGTTCTCTAATGTGCTCGAAACAATCATCTTCATGCTTTGGTTCGGCTTTTGGTCCCTGGCGACAGGGTTCGGTGCTATTCGAACCGCATTGAGGCTGGAAAAACAGGGGGTCCGAATTACCCCTCATCATTACCATTGGTGAGCTTACTGACCGTCTTCACTTCACTGATGGGAGTACTCTGCTGATGATCACTCTACTGATGATCACTCGGTTGATGGCTGCTCTGCTGATTCAAGAATGAACACATCTATCTTGACTCGGCTGATGATAACCAATCTGATCTTCACTGATCTGATATCCCACTTGGCTGATTCGGTCACATAGCTTCCAGACCGTAAGATAGGTTTCACTAAGCTTTTCAGTTCTTAGTTGATGACAACTCTTTTATCCTTTTGATCTTCAAAACCTTCTCCAATACTGACCAACATACATAAACAAGCTCCCTATGTGTTGAATAATGAGACTCTAACTTCAAAACCTCTTATATAAATAAAATCAACAAAAGATTCAAGGGATAGATCGAAAAATATTATTAGTGAGTAATTGATAACCTAATCCCTGAAAATGTTAATAATTTCATAAGGAAAACAAATTGCCCTATATCTGAATGATATTATATGTGCTATGTATTTATTATTGTTATTAACATAATGATGGTATTAAATATGTTTTTGATTCATGAGAGAGTTTCAGATGTTCAATTCATGTGTTGTTTGTATCTCTCATGAGATTAAGCATATTACAGAGATTGAAGGTAAAGGTGAAAATAATCAATTTCGAAAAAGTAATGCACAGAGCAAGTTATCAAGATTACACGCTCACATTTAATTCTCTAATATAAAATAGGAAATGGGATGTCGGCTCAACGAAAGATAAACAATAAACAAACTACTTTCCAATTACAACATCCATGTTGGGGCTTAAAAAATGTAAACACAATTTGCATGATAATCTAAGAGCTTTAAAAAACAACGGAATCAATAGGACATGATGAATATAAATGAGGGCCAAACAGTAACCGAAAAATACTTCCAAATGTGAATAAATCGATCACTGTTGGGGCTAAAAAAATGCACGGGGAATGCACATGCTAATCCAAGAGCTTCAAAAAAAAATCACACATACAAAAAATGATCCATAAACACTGGCATACGCAAAATGAATAAAAGTCCTTCTTTTTGTATGCCTGGTCTTATTTTATATAAATAGCTCATTTCCTTTGTTATGACTAATAAGCATTTCATACAATAACAACAAACTCAATTTGATTAGGGATATTTCGGACTCTACTTTGAGGAGCACTAACAGGAGCGAAGAACATAAATCCCGACCTTGGAAGTGTAAAATCGAGCCCAAGTCACAGTCTTTGCAATCCGATCAACCAGAGAGAGCCCATGATCGGAAGTTACTGTTGGGCCGATCGCAGGCCCAGGCCTTTAGGCTTGCGAAATATATCCCTGCAGATGGACCAGCTAGCTCACCATTTCAACTATAAATGCCACCAGCATTTATGACGCCAGACACGCTTTCCCAGGTGCTCTCTACTCGAAGCCATCTTGGAAAGTTAGCATAGGTCACTTATTATGTATTATTCCTCTAGCTTGTACGGCATCCTATAATGCTCAAATAGGACCCCATTGCTTGTAATCTGTATTCGCACATTCGGAATATATATATATTACTGATCTTTCCTTCATATTGCGTCCTTAGCTATTTTCTTCACTTCTTTGATCATATATGAAACCACGTAAGATCAATTGGCGCCCACCGTGGGGCCTTATTTGGGTGTTAGATCGAAAAATGCCTACTACGAGGAGAAATACATATATTCGAGGAGAGCCTTCTCACGCAGTCGGAGCACAAAACTCAGTCAACAATAAGCCCGATAATCTATCTCGAGCGGCTCAACAACCAGAAGCTCCACCAGTCATTCCCCAGAACGATGCACATATCCACACGACGGTCGCTGATCTGAGGTCTATCATAGGCACTATGTGCAGGGAGTTACTGAATAGTGGAAGGGCTGAACAATTACCCGTAGATCAGCCAGCAGTGCATGGTAGAGCAGAATTTCCTTCTTCGAACATCCAGAAGGAGAAAAGCATACCCCGGTCTATATCAAATGCATCGGCACCAAACCTTCCCCGAGCAGCCCCGTCGAAGGCTAACGTTCGACCAGGAATTCCTCAAAATACGGTACATAATGTGGAGGATTCGGTAGTAGGGGAGAGTCAACCTGTAGATAAGGTGAAAAGCAAAAAACCGATTTATAAGAGGATTACAGATTCTGAGCTGGAAAGAATGGTGCAAGAGCGAGTTGCCAAGAAATTGGATGGGGAAGACACGGTGATGGAAGTTCGTCACGCCAATGCAGCCGCTAGACGCACTGAGTTAATTCAAAACAGAGAAACTATCCGGGATAGGGAGATCAAAAATATTATCATGCGATGCTCGCCATTTTGCCGAGAGATACGAGAAGCTAGAAATACTGAAACAGTACCTACAAGGTTACCACGATATAATGGGACTACCGACCCCGGAGGGCATATCAACAGTTTTATCAATGTGATGATTTATATGGACACTCGGAAGACTTTTGCTGCAAAATCATGGTCACCACCTTCGAAGGAATTGCCCTTGATTGGTTCGAAAAACTGCCGCCAAATTCTATATTTTCTTTCGACGAGTTTTGTGACATGTTGAAACACCAATTTGCAAGCCAGAGAAAACCTAGGTTGCCGGCGAATCATTTGGGAACGGTTAAGCAATTGGATGGAGAAACTTTGAGGCAATGGATGGCAAGATTCAATATCGAACTTCTGAATGTTGATACCCCACAAATCGAATATTTGTCTTCTCTAATGTTCGAATTGACAAGGAACACACAGTTCAGAAATGCATTATGTAGGAAGCAACCAAAGTCTTTCGAGCGGATAATGGAGATTGCTGAGAAGTATATGATTCAGGAAGAGATGAATAAGCTAAAAAATGCGCACAACATAAAACTCCCTATCAACAAAAAGCAAGATCGAGCTCTAATTCCAAAACCAGGTGATTATGGAGGATCGAATAGAGGATCAGTATGGCAACGACTCAACAACTACAAACCGCAGGTGCCGACCCAAAGAACTAATGCCTATGGTCCATCTATCGATCAAAACCAGCCTCCACGACCTGGAAAAATCCATTTTACCGAGTTGAACACCTCAAAAGAGGAAATTTTGACTGTATTGGAGGAAGGGAATTTAATTCCCGAGGCTCAAAGAATTACCCAGGCAAGACCAGGAGCGATGGGTTATGACAAATATTGCCGATATCATAGAGCTCGGGGACATAGCACTGAAAATTGCTACCAATTGAAGGTTTAAATCGAAAAATTAATCGTGAAAGGAAAACTGAAGGAGTTTGTTAAAAGCTGTAACTATAACAACCGTTATAGATCCAGGAGTCCTCGAAAATTTATCAGTCAACAAAGAGAGGGTCGAAATCAGGCAGATGAGCAGTTGAACGGAGTAATAAATATGATTGCCGGGGGGCCGGCGGGAGGAGACAGCAAGAATTCGAGAAAGAGGACGATGAGGTCGATAAAAACAACTGTCACGACCAAAAAGGAAATATTCTCTTTGGAATTCCCATCCATAGAAAATCAAGTTATAAGCTTCAGCGATGCAGATCGACCCTCAGACGTCACTTGGGATATAAGTGAAGATGATCCAGTCTTTTCCATGGTACTAACTCTGAAAATTGCTAACTTTGAGGTCAAAAGAGTTTTGGTTGACAATGGAAGTTCGGCAAACATTATATCCTCCGAAGCTCTTACACGGATGAATCTTCAACATCCTTATCTGGATCGAGTAGCAACTTCCTTAGTCGGATTTGGAGGCTCGGAGATTGTTCCACTAGGAACCATTCTATTGAGCATGACTCTCGGGAAAAAGCCGAAGATGGTGACGAGAACGATAAAGTTTCTGGTGGTGGAAACACCTTTCGCTTACAACGCCATACTGGGAAGACCGGCCTTGAATGCTTTCAAGGCAGTTGTTTCTACCTATCATCAAAAGGTGAAATTCGCAACTGATGGAGGAGTTGGGGATATGAGAAACGATCAATACATGGCTTGGGAATGTTATAACTCGTCTTTGAGTATAAAGAAAAAAGTTGAACCTGAAATCCCGACAAAAAGAAAATTGTCTGATTTAGAATCCGAATCAATTTCGAATTTACCAATTCCCGATTGTGAAAAGCTACAAGGAAAGAAAGGAAAGAATGTTGACATGAGCATGCAGGTGCCCGATCATAAGAAGGTAACCTTGGTCCCGGGATCCCCTGAGAAGTTTACCAGGATCGGAACGAAGTTAAGTGAAGGAATGGAAACCATGCTCATCGACTTTTTACAAAAAATGTAGATGTTTTCGATTGGAGTTCGGACGATATCGTGGGGATCGACCCACGTGTGATAACCCAGTCTTTAAACATCGATCCAATGGCCAAGCCAGTGAGACAAAAGAAGCGTAATCACGGGCGCGAGAAAGATAAAATCATCAATGCGGAGGTCGATAGGTTACTAGCTGCCGGTCAAATCAGAGAAATTAAGTTTGCCGAATGGTTATGTAATGTAGTTCTAGTTTCTAAAGGTGACAAGATCGATAATAAATGGAGAATGTGTAACGATTGTACTGATCTTAACAAGTTGTGCCCAAGAGACCCTTACCCGTTGCCTCGGATCGACATGCTGGTAGACTCCACCGCAGGTTTTTTATTTTTTATCATGATGGATGCTTTTCAGGGATTCTATCAAATTTTTATGAACGAAAGGGATCAGGATAAAACTGCTTTCATTACCGAGCAAGGAGTCTACTGCTTTATTGTGATGCCGTTTGGTTTAAGAAATGCAGGTGCAACTTATCAAAGATTGGTCAATATGATGTTTAAGGAATTGATAGGAGAAATTATGGAGGTCTATGTAGATGACATGCTGGTAAAGAGTATGACGGAGGAAGACCACATCAAGCATCTCGATAAATGCTTCGTTATTCTAAGAAAATATGGAATGAAATTTAATCCAGCAAAATGCACTTTCGGCGTGCGGTCGGGAAAGTTCCTCGGATATCTCGTCCATGAAAGAGGGATCGAAGCCAACCCAGAAAAAATTCGAGCAATTACCGATCTTCAACCACCGAGAAAACTTTCAGACTTTAAAGTTTGATCGGGAAAATTATTTCTTTAAATAGGTTCATTTCTCGATCCGCTGACAAGAGCTTGCCATTCTTCAAATTATTGCGGAAATCAAAGGATTTCGAATGGAGTGCTGAATGTGACAAGGCTTTTGAAGATCTAAAAGCATACTTAACCTCACCGCCGATGTTGGCCAAGCCTTCCGACGGAGTGCCCTTGTACCTTTACATAGCCGTTTCGGAGGAAGCTATTAGTTCGGTATTAGTAAAATTAGAGAAATCAGAGCACAAGCCAGTCTACTATTTGAGCAAATTGTTGCAGGGTGCCGAGAAGAATTATATGGAAATCGAGAAATTCGCACTCGCTTTGGTGGTAGCTACACGAAGATTGAGGCCCTATTTTCAGACTTACAAGTTTATTGTTTTAACTAACCAACCATTGAGACAGGTTTTATCAAAGCCAGAAGCATCCGGCAGATTAATTAAGTGGGCAGTCGAGTTGGGTCAATTCGAAATTGAGTACCAACCTCGAACCGCAATAAAAGCTCAGGTGCTAGCTGACTTCCTAGTCGAATCCACTAGCTTGAAAAACCTAGAGAACGAACCGACTTCCGAAGTAAATGTGGTTAAAGAGATTAAGGATCCAGTTTGGTTAATGCACGTGGACGGCTCTTCGACAAAGGAAGGAGGTGGAGCAGGAATTCATTTTCAAGGACCCTGTGGCGAGGATTTGAATTACGCCATTACCTTGGACTTCGTCGTTACGAACAACGAAGCAGAGTACGAAGCTCTGATCGCGGGATTAGAAATGGCCCTGAAAGCAAAGGTAAAATTAATTATTGTGTTAACCGATTCTGAACTTGTCCATAGGCAGGTTAAAGGCGTCTATGAGGCCAAAGAATTCAACATGATTAAATATTTGAACAAAGCCAAAAGTTTGATCTCACAATTCGAAAAGTTCGATATTCAGCCCATTCCGAGGGAAGAAAATCTATAGGCCGATTTGCTATCAAAGTTCACTGGTATTGCGGATGGAAAGAATGAAAGGATAATAACATGGCTTTTTTCGAATGCATCTGCCATCGATCTAAATGCTACTTCTTGTATTGACGTCATGGAAATTGATGAGCAAATGATCTCCTGGATCGATCCTTTCATCAATTATTTAAAGGAAGGAAAACTGCCTGAAAATACTAATGAAGCCTGAAGAGTCAAGTACCGAGCTCCGTCATTTACCTTAATTGATGATCAACTCTATAAGCGATCCTCCTCTGGAATCTTATTGAAATGTGTTTCCGAAGGTCGGTATCATATAATTTTGAAGGAGGTTCAAGAGGGAGAAGCAGGGAATCACTGTGGCGCTCGAGCATTAGCTCTAAAATGTTCAAGAGCAGGATATTATTGGCCCACTCTTATTTCTGACTCAGTTGATTATGTGAAGAAATGTCACCATTGTCAAATTCATTCGAATTTGATCCCTCAGTCGGCTGAACAAATGCACTCTATTCCGATCTGTTGGCCTTTTGACAAATGGGGAATCGACATCGTTGGTCCTTTTCCAACGGCCAGGGCCAAGAAAAACTATGTGTTTGTCGCTGTAGAATATTTCAGCAAATGGATAGAAAGCGTTGCTCTAACTAAGATCACTCAGTTTCAAGTCATTAATTTCCTATGGAAAAACATTGTCTGCAGGTTCGGGATTCCTAGAGTTCTAATCTCCGATAATGGAACACAATTCGCTGGCAAAAAGATCATAGAATGGTGTGAGAGGTTCGGAATACAACAGAATTTTGCATCAGTAGGGCACCCGCAGGCCAATGGGCAAACGGAAATTGTGAATAGAGAGATTGTTCGATCTCTGGAAAAGTGCTTATCTGATGCAAAAGGAAAGTGGCTAGATGAAATTCTAGGAGTCTTATGGGCAAATAGGACGACCGTAAAAGCTGCCACGGGAGAAACCCCTTTCAATTTGGTTTACGGGTCGAAAGCTGTTATCCCCGTTGAGAATCTTATAGCTTCTCCCAGGGTTAAATTTTATGATTTAGAAAGGAATCAGTTGTTGAGGGAAATGGAGGTTGATCATGCCGACAGCAAAAGGGATCGTGCGAAGATGAAAATCCAGGCTACAAAGGCCAACATGGAAAAGGCCTATAATCAGAAAGTTAGAATCCGAACCTTTAAGGCTGGAGATCTAGTGCTAAAAAAGGTAGAAGTCCCGAAGCATGTTGGAAAACTTCAGCCTAATTGGGATGGACCTTACGTAGTTGTCGAGGTCGGAAAGAAAGGCTCATACAAGATCGCTTATCTGAATGGAGAAGTCTTGCCTCGAGCATGGAACGCCGTTAATCTAAGAAGATATTATGGAAAATGAAGACTATTTTGCGTCTTCTAGCTTGTCCACTTTATTGTTCTGTTTCTTTATGCGATATTATGTTATCAAAGATTATCTATTCAATGAAAAAGTCTTATTCGCCAGAGATATTATCAATTCATTATGCGATCGAGAAAATATTATCTTGCTATGACCAATCTCTATATATATCAATCATATATCGAACAAGGGGGAAATTTGTTGCTATGCCCCTTGGATCAGCAAAATGGGTGACGACCCTCGAAATCGACTAAGGGTGAAAGCCGTTGCTACACCCCTTAGATCGGAAACAAAAGAAAATGGGTGAAAGTTGTTGCTAAGACCCTCGAAATCGACTAAGGGTGAAAGCCGTTGCTACGCCCCTTAGATCGGAAACAAAAGAAAATGGGTGAAAGTTGTTGCTAAGACCCTAGAAATCGACTAAGGGTGAAAGCCGTTGCTACGCCCCTTAGATCGGAAACAAAAGAAAATAGGTGAAAGCTGTTGCTAAGACCCTCGAAATCGACTAAGGGTAAAAGCCGTTGCTATGCCCCTTAGCTCAAGTCGTCAAAAAAGTTTTCTGATTTTAACAATGATCGATTTACAAATTGTAACGATCGAGATTTACGAAGAATATCAAAGAAATATCAATTATCGATTATTCTAAGCAGCAACGCAAGTTCAATAATTATTAAATAATTGTTCTCAGAATCGGATATTCGATTATTCTATCAAAAGAGCAATCTTATTGATATACGAGTAAGAAAAGAAAAGAAACATGCAAGGACAATGAAGTAAAAATAAGTCTTTATTTCATAAGCTTTCAGATAGTTTACAAAAGATTTCAGTACTATTCTATTACAATAAGTAAATTCGAGCTAAAATTTGAAGGTTACATTCAGTACTATCCTACTACAAATGACAAGCTCTACGCTAGGGATCTTCGTTCGATCGGCGGGGCTGAGTAGAGCTGGTTCTGCATCTACGCTTCATCCAAGAATGCAGAGATCGGATGGTTCTGCATCTACACTTCATCCAAGAATGCAGGGGTCGGATTGGTAGTGCTTTTTCCAGCATTCTTGCTACCACTACCCTGCTGGTTAGTTCGCACATTCACCCAGGTCGAAACAGCAGGAAGCAATCCCTAGAGAAACCATCCACGCAATCTCGAAGGCAACATTCTTCAAGAAACATCTTGAAAAAGTTTAAATCGAGAGCAGGAAAACTCCTCCAGGAGTTGACCCACTATCCGACTGGGTGAGCGACAGGATACAGGAGTCCGAGCCTGTCTTGGATACATGATATCCGAGAAAGCAGGTCGTCTGCCGATATCCTAGTCGCAATGATATTCGTCTGTCGATATTCTAGTCGAAGCAAAAGTTTCTTTGGAAGCAAAGGAAAAGAAAGTACGAATTCGAATCTCGAACATTTTAATGGGGGATAAATGATTGACCATTAAAGAAGGTAAAAAATCGTGCATACTGATCGAACAAAAGTTTTACAATAAAAGTAAAAATACGATGGTAAAATGAGAACCAGTCAGAAGTATTTATAGGGGAAGGAAATAAACACCAATGGCTCAGATCTCCTGGAATGAATAGTCGCGATACGAGCGATAAATGCGCCGACGGTTCCGCTTCCCGATGAATAGGGGACTGTTTGGATAAAAAAGATAAATCGTTTGACTCAAGATCGGAAATTTGTATTATCATAAACCATCGGTCGAAGGAGAATATTCGAACATTCGCATCAGTACATTTGCGCCCGCTATACAAAGATCGAATTGTAGTAACAATTATCGAAGCATAAAATATTTTATGACAATTATGCTCGGAGTAGGTTGATTAAAAAGTGGAAAACATGCCAGCATAATTAAGAGAATAGATATAGCCATCAAAGAACGACATAACAATCATGAAAATGGCGCATGGCCCAGTACACGGTCCGAAATGCAGAAACGGAAACACACGAAACAAATTAAAACTTATTCAAGTTAGAGCACAAATGCGAAATAGAAAGATAAAATTACAACAGGTTCAATAATTAAGGCATCTACAGAAGTTTATTATCGAAAAAAATCTTTCGAAGCTCGGCACTGCGGTCATCATACCCACAAGCATAAGCCTTCTGTTCACGAAGCTCAAAGTCCTTCTTCTCCTGCTCATAAAGTCCTTTGAGCACTTCGAGCTCTTTGCTCAACTGTTGGTGGATTTCTCCCCCCCAGATCCTTGGCGGCCTTCTCCTTCTCTAAAGCCAGCTTCTCCTCGAGTACACGGTCCAATTCGGTTTTCTTCTTCTCCATTTCGAGGGCAACAGCAGCATGTCGGCTCAATTCCCGCTCAGCTAACACTTTGAGCTCGAGGAACTCTTGTCCAGCCTACCTTACGAATTGAATGGGTTAGTAAAAAAAAAAAAAAAGAAGAAGAGACAGAGAGAAAAACCTGGAAGAGATAATTCGATCCAGATTGAAACAGTTCTGAAGGGCTTTTTCCCTTAGACACGCCCGCTTCAGAAATGGAGATATCAGCCTACAGGAGACTCTTAACAGGATTCTCGAGTACCACTTTCGGAGCAGACTCATCTTTCAGCGGGGAAGAAAAGATCACGGGAGAAGAAGAAGCACCGCGAGGGTCGGAAAGATCCTCAACTTTCGAGGGTTCAGCTGTTGTTCCAGAAACTAAAGAGCCTTCACCAGTATCTGTCAATTTAAGTTTCTTGCCCAAACTTCCTTTCGGGAACCAGCTGCAGAATCACCGGCCAACAACTCATTTCCAGAGACAAGCTTCTGCAAGGTCTCAATAGGGGTGATCCCATCAGAATAAGGCCTTTTATGCGAAGCAAGAACCAAAGCCTTCTGTCTAGCCAACGCTCGTTTGGAATTATCAAGAGGTTTCGACGGGGAGCTCTCAGATTCCTCGTCGAGATCCTCATCTAAAATCGACTTGCTAGGAATAATCTTGACATGTCTGGTTGAAGCCTGCTTTTCTTTCTTAGTCTCCCTTCCCTTAGAGGCTTTGGGGGAAGGTGCGGAAGTTGTTGGAGAAGCCCTGGAGGACTTCTTATCCTTAGTTGACTTCTGATCTTTGGGCGGACCTTTGCTCTTGGAGCCACCCAACAACGACAGGGGATCGATAGCTTTACCCAATATTTGATCCATGATGAGCGGAGAAATAAATTTGAAAGTTCGAAAATAAATATTAAGCACGGAGCTCCGGTCTCAATGCTTAAGAGTTATAGGCAAAATGATTCAAAACAGTCCTTGTACTTATAGAGGCTACACCTACCTTTGCAATAATTGAACCGGTGCAACTCTCAAGAAATTCATTAAGGAACTATAGAATTCGACCAGAAAAATAAAGAAGACTTTGAACGGTAAAAAGGCAAAATGTGGATAAACAAGTATTTACAACTTAAGGATTTTATGGATTATATAAAACGAAAGACATTGAGGAAGAATCCTATTACTTCAACTATTACTCCTATTACATAGCTGTGATCGGGTTCCTAGCTACTAGACTTTGAATCGCTTCCTTCCGAGCTAACTGATCCATTGTCGGAGCTGCCACTACCTTCGCCGTCACCACCCTATTGCCCTACTTGACGGTCGAGTTAATCATTTTGATCATCGGTTTCGCCATCTATGTCAACATAATGATCTTCCCCTAAGGCAGATTGGGGGTCATCGCTGGATAACTCAAGCAAATCAGGATTCGGCATTGGAACGCCAAATTCCTCAACAAACGGGGCAAAATGATGATCCTGCCAGCTCAAGGTTTCCTGGGCAATGACGAAGTTTTGTAGTATTTTCCTTCAGCAATCTTATAAGGATCCATAAGTCGAAAATATTCGTCCATCTTGTCCGGAATTATCTCGGCCGAGACTAGCTGTTGAACCCCTTTGTAGAAAATCACTTGGAGAATCTCGCCTATCCTTCTTCTAACCAAGGGATCAAGAACAGGAGACTTCAAAAACTCTCGTATAGCTGGGATCACTGCCTCTTCCCTCCCTTGAGAATACGCACGCTCGGAGTCTTGCTTGGCTTGTTCGAGCTCAACCTTAGCTTTCGTAAGCTCCTCCTCGAGGGCACTTTTCTCCTTAACTATTGACACCAAATCTTCCTCCACGAGCGGGGTGTGTTTTTTGTTACTACTCTCTAATTCCTTCTGGGTCTTAGATAATTCACGATGGTATTCTGTGAGTCTACTCGTAGCGTCGTCCAGTTGGGCTCGAAGCGTTCTATTCTCGGCCAGAGTCTGTGCGAGCGCATTATGAGCCTCTTGTGACTCTTTTTCCAGCAGTGCTAAACGATAAGTCTGAAGGGCGAAATAATCCCCAGCCTGTGAAGAAGTAAAGCATGTCAGCAGACTATTTAAGAATCAAGAAAGATAAAGTACTCAAAACTTAACAATTATTACCTCTTGGTAGGTTCGAGAGAAGTTACTCAGGACTTCGAAGTCGCTTTTCACAGTATGGTGAAGCAAATCCCGCTTGAACCGTCATGCCATAAAGATTTTTGTGGATTTGTCAAACTCATTTTCACCATCAGGTCCGAGATCGGACAAAATGGTTCCTTCCTTCGGATATCCGGCGGCCCTACACCCGCTAAAAATGCTCATCCATGAAGTCTGCTACATCCGGTTCAGACCTACCTGGACGACAAGGAACCGAGTCGGAGCTCCTGCCAAATGGTTTTACCCTCCTCGAGGGCCCTGGATGGTCAGCATTTCATTTCCGAGCCATACGCTCCTCATGTTCTTGTCTACCCAAAATACGGTTCCAGGAATATTGTCTATAACCAGCGGATGATGGATTAGAGATCTCAATCGAGAAAACGCTGCGCAAAGGACCCGCTACAGCCGGATTCGATGAACTTGTGCCGCCAACCCCTCTCAAAGCTGGGAGTATAGCTGGCATATCAATTGGGTCAACGACCAAATTACTTATTTACGTTCCTTCCAGATTGATTTCCTTTATTTGCTGGGATTGGTTTGGTACTCGCCTGAAAGTGGCGGTCTCGATCGAGCGAACAAGGGACAGTCGGAACTTCTCAACAGTTTGATCTGCAAAGGAAATGCAATGCATTTAGAAAGCTAGATGAGAAAATACAATTTATCACGCATCAAAATACGAATGATAGTAGCATACTTAAAGTAAGAGGGGCGCGAGGTAAAGCGGCAGGTTCGGACATATTTCCGGACGATCGGATAGACCCGTCAAGGGATCGAGTTAACGAAGAAAGAGAAAACTCAACCATCGGAGCGGGGTAATCGCATTTGCTCAAACCTGCCATCCTCAAAACCCCTTCTTGAGCAAGTAGCATGGTCTGGTAGGGATTGGACTGCAACTGTTCCAATAGTTCGTCAGAAAGGTGATGAATAAGCTTTTCCTTGATTCTGTGGCGACCGTATACCCAAGACCCTACGCTATCCCATCGGTAGGGTCTAGTTTTCGAAATTCCTTCCGAGACAGGGATATCAGGACCTTTCACGAAGAAGAACCTTCTTTTCCAGCCCTTGGTTTTATCCATAGCCACATTCGAAAAGATGGGCCGACTCGACCGTTGAGAGAAATATACGAACCCCGCATTGGAGCCCTTAGACATATCCATCTGGAACATTTGCCAAAAATTCTGAAAGGAAGCCTCTTCCCCTTTGGCTTCCATAAGAACGCTGAATGCTACAATATACGCAATAAAGTTCGGAAGAATCTGAGCGGGGGAAAGAGAAAAAGACGTTAAAATGCTTCTGATCAGGGGAATAAAAGGGATGCGCAATCCATGAGAAAATTGCTTTTCATAAAATTCCTGACACCCCGCTGGAGGATCAGTCGCGCGTTGACGATAAGAAGGGATGACGATCGAAAAACCCATAGGGAGAAATTTCCCGAACTCTTTATCCAAATAAGGGCGGTCGTCCTTACCAAAAATCCAGGAAGTTTGATCGGCGCCAAGCTCAGCTTTGTTATGACCAACCGTCCTAGAAGGACCTTCTGGTTTGTATATCCTAACAAAGGCATTATCACCGATGCTATGCTTCTCGACCACGTTTTCCTCAAGATCTTCAACATGATCAACATCCTCACGCTCGGGGTCTAATTCCCCTTCCTCGAAATCATCAATAAGCCTCAAGACAGGATCAGATTCTCGGTCTTCTCCGACTTTGCGCTTGCCCCTCAGATTTCTCGAACTAGACATTGTTAGAAAGAAGCAAGTATCCGAAAATAACAGCTCGATCAATCTCTATGCTCCGATCTTAGGAAGAAAGTTGCCTTGTAAATAATTTTCAACAAGTCAACATATATATACAAGGTTAAAAAGGTAAATTGCAAGCCGGACCCCGGATAACCGTGACGGTTGAACTCCCTCAGGGCTAATTCAAAACTATCTTTCTGGTAATTGCATTTTAGACCCCTATACTTTCTGCATATGGAAGCCGAGAGGCCACATATGAAAAGACACGCCTCTTGGGTATCGATGTTCATTTATCGACCCATTCTTTCGCTTTGTCCCATGATAAAAAACAAGGAGCCGATTGCGGCAGTACAGTAACCAATGTGGAAGTATACTTTGTTCATGAATCAATCCGAAAGGCCAGACGAAGGTAGTTAATGTCAAATGTTATATCATCACAGTAAAGCCATTTGATTGTTTCCAAGATGTGCACTCTTTTTCGCTAATTCGGTTTTTATCCCAATGGGTTTTTCCAAGTTAGGTTTTTAAGGAGGCATATCCGAAGCACATTATAGATGGTTTGCTCATCCCCATGATCGTAGCAGTACATACTTCTTCGAGCTTAAGCTTCACTTTGCGCTCGAGAAGTGGGGGAGTATTGATGAGGGATATTTTGGACTCTACTTTGAGGAGCACTAACAGGAGCGAAGAACATAAATCCTGACCTTGGAAGTGTAGAATCGAGCCCAAGTCACAGTCTTTGCAATCCGATCAACCAGAGAGAGCCCATGATCGGAAGTTACTGTTGGGCCGATCGCAGGCCCAGGCCTTTGGGCCTGTGAAATATATCCCTGCAGATGGACCAGCTAGCTCACCATTTCAACTATAAATACCACCAGCATTTATGACGCCAGATACGCTTTCCCAGGTGCTCTCTACTCGAAGCTGCTGCTCGAAGCCATCTTGGAAAGTTAGCATAGGTCACTTATTATGTATTATTCCTCTAGCTTTTACGGCATCCTATAATGCTCAAATAGGACCCCATTGGTTGTAATCTGTATTCGCACATTCGGAATATATATATATTACTGATCTTTCCTTCATATTGCGTCCTTAGCTATTTTCTTCACTTCTTTGATCATATACGAAACCACGTAAGATCACAATTTCTACATTTGGAGAGGTCCACTCTAACTTAAAGACTCCCCTTCTTATGTCAACTTTGTCTCCCCATTGTTAAGTTAATAGATATATATTTTGTATTCCACTAACTTTGAAACTATAATCTAATAAAATGGGAAAGCTAGATAAAAGACCTATCCAACTGCAGATCTATGAGAAGTTTAATGACTATATATATGTGTTTCTAACTTTAACCCTCATTATACACAGGGGCAATTAGTTCTCCAAGTGAATTGTCAAATATGTGCATCTCAAAAATTTCTAACTATTTCTTCTTCTATCAAAAGGACTTTAAACAAATATTCAATACACTGAGATCTCTACCCAAATAAAAATGTTTATAACATTCTAATTTTCAACAACAATAAAAAAAAATTGTTCACATAAACAACACCTCATACATATGTATATGAATGCAATCTACCCTTGTTAAGCTAATCAAATGTTAGGAAAATCCATGAAGCAATCCCAACCAATTAATGTGATACAATTAATTCATAACCCTAACGATAAATCTTTACTCCCAATTCGAAGCATATGTAAGCGGGAGAAGAAATAATTTCCAAGTTCCTCCCAAATATCTTCCTATACACAGTTTTTTTCACTTGATGCACAAAATTTGCTCCTATAAACATGCCTTACTCGATTTCAAAATAAGCAAATTATATAGATCTTTATAATTAAACAATTAAAGCGTGTTAGTAAAGAAATATTACCACAAAGTGAGAATATGATACTATTTTTCAGTCGGCCGCAACTGATTGGAGATTTCTAAAGAATGAAATCAATGGATCAAGCTGCGGAGTAGGCTAGGGTTCGAGGGACTCAACTGTATATTTAGTGAAAAATTTTGGTCTTGTAAAAATAAATTAAAAAGTTTAATTGACGTGTTTTTATTTCCATTGATAAAGTTATATAGCAAAAAAATCGAATTATAAAAATGTGGAATATATAATCGTAGGAATTCATTCGTAACTTACCATATTAATTTACTTTAATCAGCAAATATATGAAGAGTTAGTCTTATATAATTAATTAATTTTCATAAATTTAATAGCTAAACTCAAAATGAGTAACCCCATAAAATGCTATAAATGCTAATTTTATTTCTTACATCTACTAAATCAATCCAAGTTCACCAAATCAAACTCTTAGGAAAGTATATTTTTTAATCTATTAATGCACGACTATAAAAAAAATATTGTTTAATCCAAAAGGAATTCAAAAGTCACAACAATGACCAAGTTCTTTAAAAACATTAAATGCTATTTTAATACTTAACAACTTTAAAAAAAAATATAAGTAGAACAAAAACATGTACTACCGATATAATATTCAAAGACTCGGGATACTTTAATTATCTAGCAATTATTTCCTTCGAAAATGCTGAATATATAAATTGTTCCATATAGTAATGGTGCTTGGATCAACCGCAGAGTGCATCCCCTTTTATTCCAAAAATTGATTTTAGAATGCAAGTACTATCCTCAGATGTTCACCTCCTGCCTCTACAAATGCCCCAATCTTTTCAAGGACTAATTTGACTACTTTTAAGTTTTAACTCTATTATAATACAAGTGTTTGGTATCCATATAATTACAAAACTATCGTTACCATGGTTTTTCACCATCCGCCTAAATCCTATAGAAAATGATTCATTTTCTATCATTCCCTTATAAAACTAGAGTTATAATTCACTTACGATAAATATTGGCCCATTAAAGAATAATGCTAAAACATTAAAACTATAAACAAAATTGTAACACTAATAATTTATGGATCAAATGCCTAACAACCATATTTTAATGTTTTAGTTCATAAAAACTACGGGGCTTCTAGGGTGCGGGCACCGTAATTCGCCCTCACATGCGGGATGGCCTTGAAATGATGCCATGTGGCGTGCGTAATTAGTATGTGATTCGACGAGTTGACTCGGTCTGTAAATAGACACTTTTACCTTTTTTTAAAAAAAATTAATAAAAAATTTAGATAATCTTCAATTAATAAAAGACATTTATAACCTTTGAATCAAAATAATTAAAACTAAAAACAAATTGACCATTATATTACATGATATTACCAATTGAATTATTTTGTTTCTAAAAATAAAATAAAAACCACTTATGATATAAAAAGATCATTTTACCCCCAATTTTGATAATAATTGACTTTGACAATTTTGCAAATTGACTCCTATATTTTGCGATTTTACGTATTGAATTATTTTGCTTCTAAAAAAATATAAAAAAACCGCATGTCATATAAAAAGACCGTTTTACCCCCAATGTAGAAAATAATTGACTTTGAAAATTTTGCTAATTGACCCCTATATTTTGCGATTTTACGAATATAGTTATTTTGCTTCTAAAAAATTTAAAAAAAAATCGCTTGTCATATAAAAAGACCGCTTTACCCCCAGTTTAGATAATAATTGACTTTGACAATTTTGCAAATTGACCCCTATATTTTACGATTATACGAATTGAATTATTTTGCTTCTAAAAATAAAATAAAAATCAACCTATGATATGAAAAGACGAATTTATCCCCAATTTTGATAATAATTGACTTTGACAATTTTGCAAATTGACCCCTATGTTTTGCGATTTTACGAATTGAATTATTTTGCTTCTAAAAAAATATAAGAAAACCGTCTGTCATATAAAAAAGACCGCTTTGCCCCCAATTTAGTTAATAATTAACTTAGACAATTTTGGCAATTGACCCCTATGTTTTCCGATTTTACAAATTGAATTATTTTGCTTCTGAAAAAAAAATCGTCTGTCATATAAAAAAGACCGCTTTACCCCCAATTTTGATAATAATTGACTTTGACAATTTTGCAAATTGACCCTTATGTTTTGCGATTTTACGAATTGAATTATTTTGCTTCTAAAAAATATAAAAAAATTGCCTACTATATAAAAATGACCGCTTTACCCCAAATTTAGATAATAATTGACTTTGATAATTTTACCAATTGACCCCTATATTTTCCGATTTTACGAATCAAATTATTTTGCTTCTGGAAAAAAAACGGCCTATCATATAAAAAAGACCGCTTTACCCCCAATTTTGATAATAATTGACTTTGACAATTTTGCAAATTGACCCCTATATTTTGCGATTTTACGAATTAAATTATTTTGCTTCTAAAAAAACAAAAAAAAGAACGCCTCTCATATAAAAAAGATTGCTTTACCCTCAATTATAATAATTGACTTTGAAAATTTTGCAAATTGACCCCTATGTTTTAGATTTTACGAATTGAATTATTTTGCTTCTAAAAAAAACAAAAAAAAAACGTTTGTCATATAAAATAGACCGCTTTACCCCCAATTTATATAATAATTGAATTTGACAATTTTGCAAATTGACCCCTATATTTTCCGATTTTATGAATTGAATTATTTATATGAAAGGCGATTTTATTTTTTGGTTATTTAGAAGCAAAATAATTCAATTCGTAAAATCGGAAAATATAGGGGTCAATTTGCAAAATTGTGAAAGTCAATTATTACCAAAAGTGGGGGTAGAGCGGTCTTTTTTATATGACATGCGCTTTTTTTGTTTTTTTAGAACCAAAATAATTCAATTCGTAAAATCGCAAAATATAGGGGTCAATTTGCAAAATTGTCAAAGTCAATTATTATCAAAATTGGGGGTAAAGAGGTCATTTTTATTTGAGAGGCGGATTTTTTTGTTTTGTTTTTCTAGAAGCAAAATAATTCAATTCGTAAAATCGGAAATTATAAGGATCAATTTGCAAAATTGTCAAAGTCAATTATTAACAAAATTGGGGGTAAAACGGTCTTTTTTATATGACAGGAGGTTTTTTATTTGTTTTTTTAGAATCAAAATAATTCAATTCGTAAAATCGCAAAATATAGGGGTCAATTTGCAAAATTGTAAAAGTCAATTATTATCAAAATTGGGGGTAAAGCGGTCTTTTTTATATTAGAGGCGTTTTTATTTTTATTTTTTAGAAGCAAAATAATTCAATTCGTAAAATCGAAAAACATAGGGGTCAATTTGTAAAATTGTCAAAGTCAATTATTATCAAAACTGGGGGTAAAACGGTCTTTTTTATATGATAGGAGGTTTTTTATTTATTTTTTTGAAGCAAAATAATTCAATTCGTAAAATCGCAAAGCATATAGGTCAATTTGCAAAATTATCAAAGTCAATTATTATCAAAATTGGGGGTAAAGTTGTCTTTTTTATATTAGAGGCGTTTTTTTTTTAGAAACAAAATAATTCAATTCGTAAAATCGGAAAACATAGGGGTCAATTTGCAAAATTGTCAAAGTCAATTATTATCAAAATTTGGGGTAAATCGGTCTTTTTTATATGACAAGCGATTTTTTTTTGTTTTGTTTTTTTGTTTTTTTTAGAAGCAAAATAATTAAATTCGTAAAATCGCAAAACATATGGGTCAATTTGCAAAATTGTCAAAGTCAATTATTATCAAAATTGAGGGTAAAGCGGTCTTTTTATATTAGAGGCGTTGTTGGTCCCAAGTGGTCAGATGAGGTCTAGAGGGGGGGGTGAATAGACCTCTGAAAATTTTTGAACTTAAAAACTTTTCAGTCTTCTGTCAGCAGACTAAGCTGATGAAGAACAGTAAGCAGACTAGTCTGATCGTGAACAAATCTTGAACAGACGACTGACCACTCTTCTTTCAATGACTTAGCTGTTTTATCAGCAAAACAGTTTTCCAAGAGTATACTTGCAGCGGATTGTTTGAAAGTGTTTTTCACAAGTAAACTAAGTTCCAAAAGATTTTATCCCCAGTTTTCAAACTCCTTATAAAATCTTTTGTTTGATTCAAAGTGATTAAAATGCAAACTTTAAAATATGCAAGAAAACTTTAAATGCAAGATAACACAAAGAATTTTTATAGTGGTTATATGGATAAAAATCCTTTAGTCCACTCTTCCAGATCACACAGATTCTGGGTTATACTATAATCACAAAGATTACAATATTTCTCCACTTACACCTAAACAACTAATGAGAAGGCTGTAAGCTCACAATAGGAATTCACAAAGAAAACCTATCCTCTAAAGTAGAATCACTCACACAGATGGATTCTCACTTCGCACAACACTTAGCTATTACAAAATCACTCAGATAATGTTTTTCTGATTTCTTCAACTGGGTTTCTGTCAACAGATGACTTCCACCAGACGAGTGAGCTGCTCGAGCTTTTGAGACTTAGAGAAATTCTGCTTCAAAATTTCGATCTCTGATTGTTGTTGTGTGTAGCTCGATTTGAAATTCAGCTCTATTTATACATGGAGATGAAATTATGACCGTTGAAGGCAAGTCACAAATCAAATCCATCCTTCAGCTCTTTTTGAAACGGCTCCCTGCAGCATTCCGTACTGTGTACAGTACCTTTCTGTCCATCGCATTTAATGCTGCATTTAATGCACTCTGCTGATCCGAGGATATCTTCAATCATTTGCCATTACTACCCTTCTCTTACAGCATTTATTACACCAAGTGCATTTATTACCGTTGGACTAATCTCTTGACCTCTTCTACTCTGCTGATCAAAACGACTCTGCTGATAGATACTCTGCTGATCAAATACTGAACTCATCTGATTTGACTCGGCTGATGATCTACCCTTCTGTTCGCTGATTCAGCAAGAGATCACTAGTCTTCTGAGCTTTGAACTTTGAACTCTTCTGATGTCTTCTTTTACTTGTTCAAAATTCTTCCAAGGGAACTAAGCTTACCATACTTAGCTGATTATGATGTTTTGGAAATCATCAAAACCTTCCCTTAATTACTTGTCTTCTTTCATCTTCATCTTCATCCAACAATTTCCCCCTTTTTGATGATGACAAAACTCCAGCTAAGTACCTGTATCTAAACTAAAGTTTTGATCCTCAAAAATTTCTGAGATAGAAATGATGTGTTGGAGTCAAACTTGCAATTTTATAGATAATGAACTGATTACATTTTACAAGTTGAAAGATGAAAATTACAAAATACTTTAAAAGATTACAAGGATTTTTAATATAAAGAAAATCTAGCCAAGGCTAGTCTTCTGTCTTCTTTTCTTCCTTGTCTTCTTTCTCAGATTCTTCTTCAGATAATTTAGAAGTCTCAGCTTCCAAATTTTCAATGAATCTTTTCTTCAGCAGCTCTAACTTCCTTTTCTTGACATCTGGATCAAGCTGTTCTTCAGCTGAATCTTTGGCAGCAGCTAGTTCTTTGTCTGACTTGGCTTTTGCTTCAGATTCTTCCTCTTCAGCTTGGTCTTCTTCTTCTGTTATTCTCTTATCTGTTGGTCTGCTTGATTCTTCCATATTTTTAGCAGTCTCACCAGCAGATTCTTCTAACACTTCAGTTGCTTCATCTTGGTTGTCTTCTTCCTCTTCAACAGATCTTCTGACTCTTTCATAGGAAGTTCCAACTCTCATCTGTCCAAATATCCTTTCTTCCCCCTTTTTGTCATCATCAGCAGGGACAGGTGGATATTGTGGTGCAACTGGTGTAATTAGAAGAGAATCACATAGAAGTTTGATGTTCTCCTCCATTGCATTGATCTGAGCTTGCTGTTTAAGTTGATTGGCTTTGAATGCTCTCATCTCCTTGAGCAGATCTTCTCCTTGATCACCTAATTGGATTTGAGTTCCCAGAATCCAATTTGATGAAGCTTTGAAGTCGTTCATCATGTTGCCCATGACTTCATCTTCTGCTTGGAGTGCCAATTCAACAGTCTGTTCAATGTTTTTCCAACCTTCAGTAGTGCTTTGTGTCCTTCTCCTTAGTATATCCATATCCTGACATATAGAATGTACATTCTGAGCAGTGTCTTTCATTAAATCAGTAGGAACAGCAGCAGCAACCTTCTGAATAGGTTGATGAACAGCAGCTAACACTTCTGCTTTTAACTCTTCTTTCATCTCCTTCATGGATTTGGTAAACATTTGATGAATGGAGTCTAACAGATTTTTCTCTGTTGTAGCAGCAGGTGTTTCTTTGGTAAGTTGCTCTGTTGGTTGAATTGTTAGTGCAAGAGACTGATCTTCTGAGCTATCAGCAAGGCTTGGAGTGCTTTCCTTCTCCTTAGCCTGATCATCTCCTTTATCAGCAACTTCTTTCTCCTTTAACTGATCTGCTGGAGTTTCTTCTTCCTTCTTTGATTCATCAGCAGCATCAGACTTATCATCCTGCACTTTGTCTTGATCAGATGGGTCTGAAGTACCCTCAATTTGCTTTGGTTGATCAGAAGACTTGTCTTTTTCTTCATTAGCAGGTGATATTATCTTCTTGACAGTTTCAACTGTCTGCATCAGTCCTTCATTGTCCACTGCAGACCTGTTACAAATCCAAGTAAAGTTGTCAAGAGGAATAAAAGTAGTTGTTGGTTCCTCTGGCAGCTCTTCATAGGGTTTGATGTTTGGTCCATAGACAATGTGCTTGATGTTAGGAAGTGGGACCAGTGAGCTTGGTTGTCCCCTTAACTTCCTTGCTTTCTTGGCCCAAAGCTCCATTGCTTGAGCAATAGCCAGCTTAATAGATCTTTCTTTGAGATCTACTGAGTCATCAAAATCCTCAGAAATGGATGCAAAGATCTTCTTGGCCTCTTCCTTGACTATGTGACATATCCTCATCCTTAACCTGTCCAGAAAGAATTCTGAATCAAGTGCTTGAATAAGTGAATTTGTCTCAAGCCATTTCAATACCCAATCTTCTGTAGCCTTGAATTCTTTCCACTTGGCCATTTCAGCAGGACTCTTTGTTAATCTGAATTCTCTCCATCTGTTGTATTTAATCTTTTCAGAATGGAAGAGTGTCAGACGGTTGACTCTTTCATTTTCAGCGTCTAGTCTTCTGAGAAATTCTTCAAAAATTGCAGGGTCTTCCCTGACAATTTCAAGAGATAATCTTATTTCTTCTCTTCTCTTTTCCTTAATCTTAGGTGCAGGCATAGCTGATATTGGTTTATTTGGATCTCTTTGCTCACCAATAACTATCCCACCAGTACGCTGAGGACCATGAGCATCCTTGATGCTTGCTTCAATGACAGCAGCCAACTCTGCTGCCTCAAAAGCATCTCTCTGCTCTTGAGTCATCTTGCTGGCTTCTTCTTCCAGCCTTTTTAACTCTAGGCTTTTCAGCCTATCTTCTTCTGCTTTCTCAGCAGCAATCCTTTGCTTTTCAGCAGCGTCCAGTCTCATCTTCTCTGCAACAGTCACATAAGTTGAGGTTTTGCCAATCCTCTTTCTTCTAGATTCAGGGCTCTCAACTGCTTGGATAGGTGTTGCAGCAACTGGATTAGGATGCAGCAACAGAATTTTTCCCTCTAGTGATGTACTAGTCTGCTGTTCCTTTTCTTTATCAGCAGATAGTGCAGCAGTTGAGGCTTCTGTTGTCACTTCAACTGTAGGAACACTTTCAGGCTCAGCAGTAGCAGCCTTAGTAGCTTCAACAACTGGTTCTTCAACATTTAATGGCCTTTCTACTTCAGTTGTTGTCTTTCTTACAGTTTCAACAGGCTCTTCAGAGAAGGTGACCTTTCTCTTAGCCTTTGACTTAGGAATTTTCTTGACAGCAGGGGGGTTGGCAGTAGGAGGTCCCCTTGCTTCACTCCTAGTCCTTAGTCTCTTCAACCTTTGAAGTGGAATTTCCTCTTCAGATTCAGTTTCTTCAGAGGATGACCCTGTCTTCATATTTTCAATTTCAACAGTGAAGTCATCTACCACCTTCTTAGAGACTTCAATTTCGGGTTCTGCTGATCCAGCCACAACAGCAGACTGTGCTGTTGGCTCAGCAGACTGACTAGTCTGACCTTCCTTCTTGCTTTTCTTAGAAGGAGTCTTCTTAGACTGTTTGGGGGCTTTTCTCTTTGGTTTTTCCACCAGTTGCCTCACTGGTTCATAGAGTTTGAATTCTTTGCTTCCATGGGTTTGTTTTCCTCCACCCATAGGGCATTGCAGAGAAGCAAACAAGTTACTCAGCAGAATGGCATGAGAATGCCTTTTGTCACTTAACAGCTCATAAACATGAGCAGCCCAGTTCACTTTCATCCCATAGTAGATGCATATCATGGTGTAGAGTCTTTTCCTTGGCAACCCATCCAAAGAACCCGTAGCACAATCTAGAACCTTTGCTATGATATCAGCAAATCTTTGGTATTCATCCTTCAGCTGGGTCTTCATCAAAGTCCCAGTCATCTTCTCTCCCTTCTTAGCACAAATACCCCAAAATTCCTCTTCTTTTTCTGACCCTAACGAGGTCACATCTCCTCCCTTGTCTGTCAACTTATAAACTTCATTAAGAACAGCAGCAGATACAGCGATTTTCTTACCACCAATGACAGCAGTCATAACAGTGTCATCATCGTTGAATTTTCTGGTCAGGTAGAAGTGGTAGACATCCTCTAAGTAGACTCTATCTTCGTGAGCCTCCAAAACAGGAACCAATGATGTTTCTTTGATCTTTACCAGTAGAGAGCGCATCAAATCGGTGCCAGAGAAATGAAATTTGCTGTAGTTGAAGTATCTTCCCTCAACAATCTTGTCCATTTTCAGAGATTTGAGAGTAGATTCTGCAAAAGAACAGTGAACTTTCGAAGCAGTAGGGTTTGAGAGTTAGAGAGTTTGAGAGTTTTTGAGTGCGTAAGATGACTATTCTGTTCAGATCGGATTTTATAGGTTTCCTTTTGATTTGGTTTTCGTGATTTATCTAAACCGTTGATCTAATATGACAGTTTTTAATCGTGCGGATGAGAGTCGCGGATTTCAATTTTATTATTTTAATGTCAGATGGGCGGGAAACTCTATCGACACTAATCTGTTTACTTATAAAAGCGCGTTTTTAAAGTGCGATTTATGACCATGCTTATATAATAAATCAGATGAGTAGAGTTTAACTTATCTGACAGACGAGTGATCTGTTATCTGATATTACTAGAGAATGCCAATAGCTAGTAATCTTCCTCTGCTGTTTGTCAAACCAGCAAGATAAAATAATCTTCAATCTTCAAGAATTAAGAACACATCTTCATGATAACATAACTTCAACTAACTGTCATTAACAGATTTCATCTTTTAGAGCAGAAGTACCGCTAGTCTTACACGTTCCCCCTGTCTTTAAGAATTCATAAGTTAACTAGTCTGTTGAGAGTTAATTTTTTGAATGAAATAATCTGATGACTAAGCTGTTGAACTCCAGTCTTCTGATGAGTTCCCCCTCAGCTTATGCATCCAGGTTAAGTAATCCTAACTCAGCTCTTAGAGTTGAGAACCTTGCTTCACTAAGAGGTTTGGTGAAGATGTCAGCAATCTGATTATCAGTATGAACATACTCAATCAAAACATTGCCTTTTTCAACATGATCTCTAATGAAATGATGTTTAATCTCAATATGTTTAGTCCTTGAATGACTTGTAGTGTTCTGAGTAAGTGAGATTGCACTTGTATTGTCACAGTAGATTGGAATTCCACTGATCTTGATGTTGTAGTCTTCTAGTTGATGCTTCAACCAAAGTATCTGTGCACAGCAAGCTCCAGCAGCTATATATTCAGCTTCAGCAGTAGATATAGAAACTGAGGTTTGCTTCTTACTCATCCATGAGATCAGACGACTGCCTAAGAACTGACAGGCACCTGTTGTGCTCTTTCTGTCAATCTTGCAGCCAGCAAGGTCTGAATCTGAATAGCCAATTAGTTCAAATCCAGATTCTCTAGGATACCACAATCCCAATTCTTGAGTGCCTTTAACATACTTCAATATCCTCTTGGCAGCTAAGAGATGAGATTCTTTGGGGTTTGATTGAAATCTTGCACAGACTCCAACTGAGTACATTATATCAGGTCTGCTTGCTGTTAGATACAACAATGAACCAATAATGCCTCTATATTTGGTTATGTCCACTGATTTGCCATCTTCATCTTTATCCAAACGAAGACTTGTAGACATAGGAATGGTAGCTGTTGAGCTAGTTTCCATACCAAATTTCTTGAACAGATCTCTTGTGTATTTTGCTTGGCTGATGAATATTCCATCAGGCAACTGTCTAACTTGCAATCCAAGAAAGTAATTAAGTTCACCCATCATGCTCATTTCAAACTTATTCTGCATCAGCTTGGAGAACTTATCACACATCTGTTGGTTAGTTGAACCAAAAATAATATCGTCCACATATATTTGCACAAGTAATATATGATTTTCCCATTCAATTGTGAACAAGGTTTTATCTACCTTACCTTTACGAAATCCTTTAATTAAAAGAAAATCAGATAGGGTATCATACCATGCTCTTGGAGCCTGTTTCAGTCCATATAAGGCTTTCTTCAGACGATATACTTTGTCCTCTTCTTGATAGACTTCAAATCCTGGAGGTTGTTCAACATACACTTCTTCTTGCAATTCTCCATTGAGAAAAGCAGACTTCACATCCATCTGATAGACAGTGAAGTTCTTGTAAGCAGCATAGGCAAGAAACAGTCTGATTGCTTCAAGTCTTGCTACTGGTGCAAAAGTTTCATCAAAGTCAATTCCTTCTTCTTGACAATAACCCTTGGCCACTAGTCTTGCTTTGTTTCTGGTGACAACACCATCTTCATTCATTTTATTTCTGAAAACCCACTTAGTGCCAATTACTCTTTGATGACTTGGTCTAGGAACTAAGTACCAGACTTCATTCCTTTCAAATTGATTCAACTCTTCTTGCATAGCTTCTATCCAGAAGGAGTCATTTAGAGCTTCTTCAATTTGTTTAGGCTCTGTTTGAGATAGGAATGTGACAAACATAGCATCTTGTGCAGCTGCTCTTCTTGTTTTCACTCTATCTAAAGGATCACCAATGACTAACTCAGGGGGGTGATTCTTGAGCCATCTGAGATCAGGTTGCAAATCAGGATGTTGTCCTCTGTCTTGATCTTGCAACACTACTGTTGGAGTTCCAGTAGTAGTCTGTTGAACATTTGCCGTCTGTTGAACAGTCTCTGGTCTGTCAGCTGTTTGCAACTCGTCTGTTAGACAATCAGCACTGTGATTATGAACAGCACTTGAGTTAGCAGCTGAACTTAGATTAGGTAGTATGATGGGAACATATTCTTCATTTCTTCCAACGTCTAACTTCTGTAAATCAGCAGACAGATCTTGATTTACACTTTGATTCTTTTCAGAAGATTGACTTGGCTCATCAAATACTACATGGATAGATTCTTCTATTAGTAATGTTCTTTTGTTAAAAACTCTATAAGCCTTACTAACAGATGAGTATCCTACAAAGACAGCTTCATCAGCCTTTTCTGCAAATGCAGTAAGGTGATTTTTCCCATTATTCAATACAAAACATTTACAACCAAAAATCTTAAAGTAATGAATGTTTGGTTTTCTATTGTTCCAAACTTCATATGGAGTCTTGTTCTGATTTTTGTTGATCATACATCTGTTTTGGGTGAAGCATGCTGTGTTTGTTGCTTCTGCCCAAAATCTTTGAGGCAGCTTAGCTTCAGCTATCATGGTTCTGACAGCTTCTTTTAGTGTTCTGTTTCTCCTTTCAGCAACACCATTCTGTTGAGGGGTTCTTGCAGCAGAATACTCATGATGTATTCCCTTCAAGTTACAGTACTCTTCAACAGTAGATTTTGTAAACTCTGTCCCTCTATCTGATCTGATCTTCAATATCTTAATACTCTTTTCATTCTGGATCAGTTCCATCAGATTGGTAAGATGTTCCTTGGTTTCACTTTTCTTCTTCATGAAAATCACCCAAGTATATCTTGAATAATCATCCACAACAGCTAGGCAGTATTTCTTTCCACCATTGCTGACTGGATCAATGGGTCCAAATAAGTCCATATGCAACAGCTCCAATATTCTTCCAGAAGATTGGTGCTTCTTTTCTTTGAATGATGACTTGATTTGTTTACCCTTCTGACATGCATCACAGAGCTTGTCTTTGCTCATGACTGCTTTTGGAATCCCTTCTACCAAATCATTCTTGATTAATCTGTTTATGGTCTTGAAGTTTAAATGATTCATCCTCTTGTGCCATAGCCAACTGACTTCACTTGGTGCAGATGCTACCAAACAAACACTTGAATTCTTGTCAGCAGAATTCCAGTCAACTATGTAGATATTTCCTTGTCGTCTTCCAGATAAAATTACCTTCTTTGTACCAATTTGTTCAACGTAGCACTTATCTGTTGAGAAGATGACTGAATATCCCTTGTCACAAAATTGACTTATGCTCAGCAGATTATATTTTAGGCCTTTAACATAGGAGACGTCAGATATCTCTATGTTTCCCTTGATTAATCTTCCTTTAGCTTTAATCTTGCCTTCTTTGCTGTCTCCAAAAGTGACTTTTGGACCATCCACAGCAACTGCATCAGTCAACTCATGTATGTTTCCACACATGTGCCTTGAACATCCACTGTCCAAGTACCAAATCTTCTCTACTTTACTCCTACTCCTAATCCTAACCTACAAAACAAAAATAAAATTGTTTTAGGTACCCTTATTGAGAGGGTCCTGAAGGATTAGTTCCACCCTTGACAACCCAAGATGTTGAAGTCTTAGGCTTCTTAGGTTTCTGAGTTTTAGGAGCATGAACAGTTTCATTTTTATCATAGTTATCAGATAAGTCATGTTGATGATCAGTATGATATGAATAATGTTCATAAGCAGGGTAAGGTGCATGATAAGCAGGGTATGCATGCATTGAATGAGCAGGGTAAGGTGCATAGTAATTAGGAAACTGAGGTGCATGATACATAGGATGATATGCAGCAGGATGCACATAATATGACTCATTTCCATACCAAGCATTTTGATTTTTCTTATTCTTATGCTTCTTTGGTTTACTAGGTGCTTGCTCAACTTGTTTAGACTTAGCTTTACCAACAGACTGGTTCAATTTAGCTTTATCAGCAGACTTTTTAGGACTCTGCTGTTTGGTCTTACTAGTCTGATTTCCTACACTAGGCTCTTTGCTCTTTTTAGCCTTAGGAGATTTCTTCTCCTTTACCACTTTCTCAGTTGGGGTAGGTCTAGAGGTTTGAACATACAGAATGACCTTACTATTGTCAGCAGAAATAAATTTTTCAGTATGATTCAATTCTAGCTTATCCTTTACTAAAGGTGTCTCCTGTCTCTTAGATGTATGCGTGGATGCAACAGTAGACTTATCATGAGACTCAATAATTTTCTCAAGTTCCATGATTTTTCCTTTATAAACCTCACACTCAGCTTTCAGAGATTCATGTTCTTGCTCAAGCTGTTTATATTCAGCTGATTCTTTTGGCTTCTCAGCTAAAAGTTTCAGTGAACTATTTTGCTCTTTTAGCAGGATCATCTCTTCCTTAAGCTTTTTATATGCTTCAGCAATACCAGTATTGTTAAGCATCATTTGTTCAAATGAATTAAATAATTCATCATTAAGAGGAGTTACCTCATCCTCAGAGTCATCAGAGTCCTTTGCCATCAGGCACAGGAGAGCAGGTTTTTCTTCATCAGAAGATTCTTCATCAGACGAGTCTGAGTCTGAATCAGATGAGTAGACAGCAGCTGGCTTTTCTGCTTCAGCCATCATTGCCTTGCCTCTCTGATGCTTTCTTTCTTTTCTCATTTTCTTCTCTTCCTCAGTGTACTTCTCTGCTTTTGGATATGGACAGTCTCTTATGAAGTGTCCCAATTTCCTGCAGTTGTAACACATCAGTTTTGATTTATAGTCCTCTTTATCTTGAGAAGAAAAGTTAGGTTTAGAAGTAGAAGCAGCATGATTGTATTTGTTTTTCATCTTTCTCTTATAGAACTTCTTGAAGTTGTTCATCAATAATGCTACATCTCCAGCAGTGTACTCCTTTTTGTTGAGTAGAGTGGCTTCATCAGATGAGTCCACTTCTTTGCTTTTCTGGGCTGGTCTTCTGGTGTTTTCAGCAGCAACAAGTGCAGTTGTGGGTCCTGAAGTTGAGGTTTCTTCAATTCCCATCCTTGGCAGTTTATACTCATAAGCCTTGAGTGCGGAGAACAGCTCTGTTAGAGAAATCTTGCCCAGATCTCTTGATTCTTCCATTGCTGTCACCTTCATGTTGAACTTGGATGGTAGAGCCTTCAGTACTCTGACAGAGATTTCTTTGTCAGTGAAAGTCTTTCCCAGCTTCAAAACTTCGTTCAGAGTTCTGGTAAATCTGGTATCCATCTGATCAATGGTTTCTCCAGACTTCATCTTGAAGTTGTCCAGCTTTTCCAATGCAACACTGAGCTGATGCTCTTTAATAGCATCATTTCCTTCACTCATGTCTCTGACCTTATCCCACATCTCCTTTGCGGTTTTGCAATGTTTGACCTTGTCAAACCGATCATTATCCAGGGCTTTGGTCATGATGAATCTCCCAACTTTATCTAGATTGTAAAGCTTTATCTCTTCTGGAGTCATCTCATGAAGGTCTTTCTCCACAACCGTATCTACTTCATTTATCTTTATGGTCTTTGTGAATCTGAATGGACCTTTAATGATACATGTATGCATGTTGTCATTATAGGCAGCAAGGAAAATCTCCATTCTGATTTTCCAGTCCTCAAAGGACATACCAGCAATGTGGGGAACATGGCTGATACAATCCATTTTTCAAAAAGTTTTTATTTTTCAAAAAGATGCTCTTTTGAAAAGTTTTGAAAACCTTTGAAAAACACTCGGATCAAGCTCGTTGATCAGGCAGCTGATTCTAATGAACCACCTGCTCTGATACCACTTGTTGGTCCCAAGTGGTCAGATGAGGTCTAGAGGGGGGGGGGGTGAATAGACCTCTGAAAATTTTTGAACTTAAAAACTTTTCAGTCTTCTGTCAGCAGACTAAGCTGATGAAGAACAGTAAGCAGACTAGTCTGATCGTGAACAAATCTTGAACAGACGACTGACCACTCTTCTTTCAATGACTTAGCTGTTTTATCAGCAAAACAGTTTTCCAAGAGTATACTTGCAGCGGATTGTTTGAAAGTGTTTTTCACAAGTAAACTAAGTTCCAAAAGATTTTATCCCCAGTTTTCAAACTCCTTATAAAATCTTTTGTTTGATTCAAAGTGATTAAAATGCAAACTTTAAAATATGCAAGAAAACTTTAAATGCAAGATAACACAAAGAATTTTTATAGTGGTTATATGGATAAAAATCCTTTAGTCCACTCTTCCAGATCACACAGATTCTGGGTTATACTATAATCACAAAGATTACAATATTTCTCCACTTACACCTAAACAACTAATGAGAAGGCTGTAAGCTCACAATAGGAATTCACAAAGAAAACCTATCCTCTAAAGTAGAATCACTCACACAGATGGATTCTCACTTCGCACAACACTTAGCTATTACAAAATCACTCAGATAATGTTTTTCTGATTTCTTCAACTGGGTTTCTGTCAACAGATGACTTCCACCAGACGAGTGAGCTGCTCGAGCTTTTGAGACTTAGAGAAATTCTGCTTCAAAATTTCGATCTCTGATTGTTGTTGTGTGTAGCTCGATTTGAAATTCAGCTCTATTTATACATGGAGATGAAATTATGACCGTTGAAGGCAAGTCACAAATCAAATCCATCCTTCAGCTCTTTTTGAAACGGCTCCCTGCAGCATTCCGTACTGTGTACAGTACCTTTCTGTCCATCGCATTTAATGCTGCATTTAATGCACTCTGCTGATCCGAGGATATCTTCAATCATTTGCCATTACTACCCTTCTCTTACAGCATTTATTACACCAAGTGCATTTATTACCGTTGGACTAATCTCTTGACCTCTTCTACTCTGCTGATCAAAACGACTCTGCTGATAGATACTCTGCTGATCAAATACTGAACTCATCTGATTTGACTCGGCTGATGATCTACCCTTCTGTTCGCTGATTCAGCAAGAGATCACTAGTCTTCTGAGCTTTGAACTTTGAACTCTTCTGATGTCTTCTTTTACTTGTTCAAAATTCTTCCAAGGGAACTAAGCTTACCATACTTAGCTGATTATGATGTTTTGGAAATCATCAAAACCTTCCCTTAATTACTTGTCTTCTTTCATCTTCATCTTCATCCAACAGGCGTTTTATTTTTATTTTTTTAGAAACAAAAAAATTCAATTCGTAAAATAAGAAAACATAAGGGTCAATTTGCAAAATTGTCAAAGTCAATTATTATCAAAATTGGGGGTAAAGCGATCTTTTTTATATGACAGGCGGTTTTTTATTTTATTTTTGTTTTTTTAGAAGCAAAATATTTCAATTCATAAAATCGTAAAATATAGGGGTCAATTTACTAAATTGTCAAAGTCAATTATTATAAAAATTGGGAGTAAAACGGTCTTTTTTATATAAGAGGCATTTATTTTTATTTTTTTAGAAGCAAAATAATTCAGTTCGTAAAATCAAAAAATATAGGGGTCAGTTTGCAAAATTGTCAAAGTCAATAATTATCAAAATTGGAAGTAAAGCGGTCTTTTTATAACAGGCGGTTTTTTTATATTTTTTTAGAAGCAAAATATTTCAATTTGTAAAATCGCGGAACATTGGGGTCAATTTGCAAAATTGTCAAACTCAATTATTATCAAATTTGGGGGTAACGAGCTCTTTTTATATGAAACGAGGTTTTTTTATATTTTTTTACAAGCTAAATAATTAAATTCGTAAGATCGTGGAACATAGGGGTCCATTTGCAAAATTGTAAAAGTTAATTATTATCAAATTTGGGGGTAACGATGTCTTTTTATATGAAAGGAGGTTTTTTGTATTTTTTACAAGCTAAATAATTAAATTCGTAAAATTGCGGAATATTGGGGTCAATTTGCAAAATTGTCAAACTCAATTAATAAGATAGGGGTAAAGTGGTAATTAACAATACTGGCCGATTTTTTATTTTTTATTTTTAAAATTTAATTAAAAGGGTAACTTAGGTATATTGTAAATTAATTAAAAGTCAATAGTTACTAATTGACTTTGACCAAGTTACCAAATCAACGGTCCAGATTAATCTAATCCAAATGAACGGCCCGATTAACCCTCCGCATGTGAGGGCGTAACTCGGGCGCCGCACCCTAGAAAGATCCTAAAAACTAATAGGGTACTACAAATAACCTTTCATATAAGGGCAAGAATGTAAAAACATTTAAAACATAATACTTCAACCATTTAAATTCATGACTAAAACGGCACAAAAGTAAAGGAAGCAAAAATGAAGGGACGGAGGGGATATAATAAATGTGGATATGTACTAAAAATATTAATTATTTATATTACACTACATAATTAAGAGTCTAATTCAAAATCAAAGAAAAATTGAAGAAATCATGTGTATTATTTAAAAAAAAAAAAAAAAACCCGAATTGAACGAATATTAATTGTTCCATGTATGGTCTATCGATATTATTCTTACCGTGCGGATCACTAGAAAAACTTAGCGAGGCTATAGAGTTGCAAGAATTTTGGCCGTCTGGAGCTATGGGAAGTGAAAGGAGGATGAAATTTGGTGCAGAACAAATAAAAGAGGCTATAGAGTTGCTAGAATTGTGACTTCAGAGCTGTGGGAGGATGTAAAATGAGGAAGATAAAATTTTGTAAGAATTGCATGAATACCTATGAGAAGATGAATATGATAATTTTGAAGATTTGACTCTCAAAATTATCAAAAATTCTCCCAAAATATGAGTGGAGGTGTTTAATGGATTAAAATGTCTTTTTTCAGAAAAATGTCCTAAAAGAACATGTTATATGAGATTTTTTTATTTCAAACGTTTTTTAGTGTGAGGAGACCAAAAGAACAAGATTTTAATATTTCTTGTCTCTAACATGCTCTCTCATAAGCAAAAATATTTTTGGAAGCTTATTAAATGACCATTTCTTCTAAAATCTTAATTTGTTAGTAATTCACTTCTAACTTGCCCACTCACGTGTGTCGTGCGGGTTAGAATTCTTTTATTCAAGCTTAATATTTTGAGCTCTTTTCGTAAATAGGTGATATATTTGACCAAGAAGACCTTTTCTTTGTTAGCCTTTGATATCATATTGAATGAACACCTCATCTAATATTTGAAACATTTAACAAAATCTACCATGTTAAACTCTTTTTTGTAAATAAGCGACATGGATATTCAAGTCTAAAATCCCTTTTTTTTAGCCTCTAATACCATACTGGTTGATGAATCCATCTAAAGCTTAAAATGTAGATGATGGGGGCTGTTTTACACCCCATATAACACTCGGAAGGACTAGATGATATTCAATCGGCTCGACCAGGAAGCTGATCCGTTAACAAGCCATTCGATCCAACCAGAGATATTTGTCCATAGCGATCAAGATCGAAGTCCGAGTTCCCGAAGGATCAATATCCCGAGTCCTAGTAGGATTATGTTTCCTTATATATCTAGGGTTAATATCATATAAATACCAAGATTATTATTGCATTAAGGGACTACGATGAAGAACTTACGCCTACATACTTTGGCTATCTGATCAAATTAATAGAAAAGCTTTTGCTATACTATATTCAATATTCTCTGTTTCGTGTTCTTATTACTTTTTACATATTGTTCTTTCTTGAGATTGATCCATCCGGAATGCCCATAAACCATTATTATTGATTTAATCAAGCAATACGAAAAAGGGTTAAATCAATTGGTGCCCACCGAGGGGCTAAGTTAATTATTCGATAGACAAATGGTTCGCCCAAGGAAGAAAGCCCGTAACGAGGCAAGAAGTAACACGACGCATCCACATATTACGTCGGACGATTTGCAGAATGATACGATTAATGACAACCCAATCGTCAACAATGAAAATAACCAGCGAGAGAACGATCAACTACAAAGCCAAGAGGAACGTCAAGGGAACCAGGTCCAAAATTCTCAAGGACAACAAGAGATCGCCGCCAATGTAGTACCAGAAGTCCCTATGGCCCCAACGATCCATGTTCGTCTGCCAGAAACACAGGAGAAATTAAGACAGATCGCAATGTTATTTAACTCACTATGCCCAGGGGAACTGCTGGTTCCCGAGCAGGTTCCCAGAGACCCTAGAACAACTAGGGAAAATCCAGTTCGGAGAGCTCCAAGGCAGGTCGATAAAATGTCAGATCAAGCAGATAGCCCTGTGACTGAACAGCGATCATTACACAGTCCACAAAGGAGCGATACGAAACCTACCGACGAGCGAATCCGGAGAAAAACTAATCGGACAAAGCCACAACCAACCCGCCGAGGATCAAAGGAATATACCATTATTCCCCTCGATGAGGACGTTGTGGACGTAATCCCTAATCGACAAAGAGCTGTTCGCATTTCGGAAAGAGAAATTGAAAAGATGGTACAAGAGCGTCTGGAGCAACGTCTACGGACCATTCAAAATTCGTGGGCCAGGAGCACGGAGGTCCAAGAAAGCTTAGCAGCGTGCTCTCCCTTTTGCAGGGAAATAAAAGAAGCTCAATCATCCGGGCAGGTTCCGGGACGACTGCCAAGATATGATGGAACCACTGATCCCGACGATTATATATTCGGTTTTACGAATATAATGAATTTATATGCTCACTCAGCAGAATACACCGCCAAACTGATGGTTAACACATTTGAAGGACTAGCTTTGTATTGGTTTGGGAAACAACCTACCAATTCCATATTCAGTTTCCGTGAGTTATGCAACAAACTGACCCAACAATTCGCTAGCCAGAAAAGACAGAAACTACTGATGAGCTACCTTGGGACCATTCATCAACAAGAAGGAGAATCCTTGCGAAACTGGTTGGCCAAATTTAACGTGGGATTATTAAAAATTGATTCCCCGAACATTGACTATATAATCTCCATCCTCTTCGATCTCACCAAAAATAGGCAGTTTGGGAATGCCCTAAGTAGAAAGCAGCCGAGAACTTTCGTGGATATTATGACCTTGGCTTCGAAATATATGACACAAGAAGAGATGAACTCTTTCAAGGATAAAAATAGGAATAAAGCTCCCGCCTAAGGCTCGAGGCGGCAAGACAAGGCTCCTGTTTCCAGACCTATGGATTACGATTGATTCTTCAGAAAAGGAAACGTTTTTCAACGACTAGAGTATAATCGGAATGAACAGGATAAAAGACCTAACGTCTATCCCAGATCAAGGTCGGCCGAACCAGCAAACAAGAATCGAATAAACCAGGTAGAATACCCCTGATTGACCGTTCCTATTGAAGAAATCCTGGTAATAATTGAAAGGAACAATTGGATTCCGCCAGCAAAAAGAATTGCACAGCCCAGGCCAAATGCTCGAAACTACAATCTATATTGTAAATATCACCGTGCACGAGGGCATCGTACCCAAGATTGTTTTCACCTGAAACAGGAAATTGAAAGACTGATCGAGCAAGGAAAGTTGGACGATTATCTAGAGCGAAACAATGGTAAGAGAGACAGAAGCAGAAGTCCTCGAGTTAATAATCAAAGAAGAACCCCAAGAAGAAGGTCTTCAAACAATGGTCCACCGCAAGAATTGGACAATGATCAAATTAACGGCACCATCCATACAATCTCCGGAGGACCGGCCGGGGGAGACAGTCGTAATGCTCGCCGTAGAACCGCGATGTCTATAGTGGGAGGTATTAGATATCCAAAAGAAGTGTGGACTCTAGAAAGCAATCTACCAAGAGAACAACTCATTAGTTTTAATGAGAATGAAGTACCGATGAACATTGTCTGGGATATGAAGGAAGACAACCCTGATTTCCCAATGGTGGTATCACTTGAGATAGCAAACTACAATGTTAAAAGGATCTTAATTGATAATGGAAGTTCGGCTAACATTATATCTAAGGAAGTCTTGACGCAGATGAACTTGGGAGAAATAAGATTTCAAAAAGTAGCCACTCCATTAGTAGGATTTGGAGGCTCAGAAATAGTCCCCTACGGAACTATAAATTTGAGTGTCTCGTTGGGAAAGAAACCACAGCGGGTAGTAAAAATGATAAAATTCCTAGTCGTAGAGACGCCCTTTGCATACAATGCAATATTAGGACGACCTGCCCTCAACCTCTTCCGAGCAGTAGTTTCGACATACGATCAGAAGATAAAATTTCCAACTGACTCGGGGATCGGATAAATAGTAAATGATCATTGCATGGCATGGGATTGTTACAACTCCTCCCTAACACTAGGGAACCGATCCAAATCATTTACCCCAGCTAAAAGAAAGTTCGAGGACGACATCGAAAAAGCCAAAGTCGAAATCCCCAACATCGATAGAGTAGATCGGAAGGGGAAGGAGCCAATCGATTTTACCATAAAGCCACCAGAACACAAGGATATTATGCTCGTACAAGGAGATCCTTCAAAAACGACCAGGATTGGAACCGAACTTAGTTCGGAAGAGGAAGTAATGTTGATAAAATTTCTCAGGAATAACGTGGACATCTTCGCTTGGAGTGCGGACGACATTAAGGGCATTGACCCAAGAGTAATCACTCATTCGTTAAAAATTGATTCAATGGCGAAACCAGCTAGACAAAAGAAGAGGAATCATGGGCCAATAAAGACAAGATAATCAAAGCAGAAGTTGAGAGACTACTCAAAGCTAAACAGATCAGGGAAATACACTTCTCAAAATGGTTGTGCAATGTTGTCTTAGTGGCTAAAGGGGATAAAAAGGATAATAAATGGAGGATGTGTAACGATTTCACCGACCTTAATAAACTATGTCCACGTGATCCTTACCCTCTTTCGAGGATCGACTTGTTGGTCGACTCAACAGCAGGTTTCGCTATCTTCAGCATGATGGATGCCTTTCAAGGTTTCTATCAAATCTATATGGACGAACGAGACCAGGAGAAAACTGCCTTCGTGACGGAGCAGGGTGTATATTGCTTTATTGTCATGCCGTTCGGACTAAGAAATGCAGGTGCTACTTACCAACGATTAGTTAACCTAATGTTTAGGGAGCTGATCATGGAAGTATACGTGGATGATATGTTGGTCAAAAGTATGAATGAAGTCGACCACGTAAAGCACCTCGATCGATGTTTCCAGATACTAAGAAAATATCGCATGAAGCTCAATCCCGCAAAATGTATTTTTGGGGTTAAATCAGGGAAATTCTTAGGATATATGGTTCATCAACGAGGAATCGAAGCCAATTTCGAAAAGATTCGAGCGATAACTGAAATGAGACCACCTAAGACAATTTCCCAAGTACAAAGCTTAGTAGGAAAAATTGTCGCATTGAACCGATTCATCTCCAAATCAGCGGATAGAAGTTTGCCTTTCTTTCAAACTTTAAGGAAGGCGAAAAACTTTGTATGGACTGAAGAGTGCGACCAGGCATTCAACCAACTAAAGGAATACTTAACCTCTTCTCCATTGTTAGCCAAGCCAACTGAAGGTGAACCATTATACATATATATATATATATATATATATATATATATATATATATATATATCTCCGCAGTTGCCATTAGTTCGGTCTTGGTAAAGATAGAAGGCACTGAACATAAGCCTGTTTACTACTTAAGTAAGTTACTACAAGGAGCGGAGAAAAATTACTTGGAAATAGAGAAATTTGCTTTGGCCTTAGTGATGGCAGCACGCAAACTCCGACCATACTTTTTAACCTATAAAATTGTTATGCTTACAAACCAACCGTTAAGACAACTCTTGGCGAAGCCGGAAGCCTCTGGAAGATTGATTAAGTGGGCGGTCGAATTAGGACATTTTGAAATTGAATATAAGACACGAATCGCTATTAAAGCTCAAGTTCTGGCCGACTTCCTATTGGAAACTCCGACCTCAATACGAGAACCCAACGACTCGACCGATCGCGATAACGATATTTTGATTGTAGAAAATCACACCTTGCTAATGCACGTCGATGGTGCCTCGAGCAGAGAGGGAGGCGGAGCTAGAATCAATTTCACCGGCCCAAATAATGAAGACATAAACTATGACATTACCCTAAACTTCTTGGTGACTAACAACGAAGCAAAATATGAAGCATTAATTGCAGGAATGGAAATGACAATTAAAGCTAACATTAAAAGCCTCAAAGTATTAACCGATTCAGAGTTGGTACAAAGATAAATTGAAGGTCAATACGAAGCGAAGGAATTCAACATGGTCAAGTACCTCGCCAAAGTAAAAGAATTAACTGCCAAGTTCGAGAATTTCGAAATACAGAACGTTCCCCGATCGAAAAACAAATGGGCAGATCAACTTTCTAGGTTCACAGGATCGCGAGATGGCAAAACAGAAAGAGTGATCAATTGGTTGATCTCAAATACCCTGGCAATTGACATTGACAGCACACTCATCGCTGAAATGATGGAAATCTAGGAAACAGAAAAATATTGGATGACTCCAATGATGGATTTCCTAAGGGAAGTAGACCTGCCGCCTGACCTAAATGAGGCTCGAAAAATAAAATATCGAGCACCAAAATACACAATGTTAGAAGGAAAACTCTACAGAAGATCGGTATCCGGAGTTCTACTAAAGTGCATTTTCGACCCATAAACCTATGATGTACTTCGCGAAATACACGAAGGGGAGGCAGGGAACCACAGTGGAGCCAGGGCCTTAGCTTTGAAATGCCTCCGAACAGGATACTATTGGCCTACCTTAAACAAGGATGTCGTTCAATATGTGCAGAAATGTCATCATTGCCAAGTTCACGCTAATATAAGCCATCAACCAGCCGAAAACATGCACCCGATACCTGTGTGCTGGCCATTTGATCAACGGGGAATAGACATTGTGGGACCTTTTCCGGTAGCCAGGTCTAAGAAAGCTTACGTTCTAGTCGTTGTCGAAATATTTCAGCAAATGGATAGAATGCGTCGCTCTTGCTCGGATAACACAGTTCCAAGTAATTAATTTCCAGTGAAAATTCATAGTATGTCGGTTTGGCATTCCACGAATCTTAATCTCTGATAAAGGAACTCAATTCGCGGGAAAATAAGTAATGGAATGGTGCTCTAAGTTAGGAATTCAACAAAACTTCACCTCGACACCCTAGAGCGAACGGACAAACTGAAGTAGCAAACCGTGAAATAATAAAATCCTTGGAGAACAGATTGGGGGCAGCCAAGGGAAGATGGCTGGATGAACTCCCCGGAGTACTTTGGGCCAAGGAACAACTTTCAAGGCCTCAACCGGCGAGACCCCATTCAGTTTGGTATACGGCTCAGAGGCTGTAATTCCAGTCGAAACATTAGTACCTACACCGAGGATCGAGATGTACGATAGCGAGGAAAATGAAAAGGCCAGGCCAGCTTATCCACTGTAAAGTTGATGCTGATAGGTATGAAATGAGCCACTTTAGTTAGTCGATCGATGATGACCCAAACTGCATCGTGTTTGAGTTGGCTCCGCGGTAGGCTGGTGACGAAATCCATGGTTATTTATTCCCACTTCCATTGTGGTATCGACAAAGGTTGAAGCAAACCTGATGGTCTTTGATGTTCAGCTTTTATTTGTTGGCATACTAGACATCGTGAGATGTACTCAGCGATTTTTCGTTTCATATTACGCCACCAAAAGTGTTGCTTTAGATCTTGATACATTTTGGTACCTCCAGGATGGATACTATAACGCGATCGATGAGCTTCTCCGAGGATGCGTTCTTTTAAGTTGGGTTTCCTGGGAACACATAGCCTTGTCTTGAATCGTAGTGTTCCAGTAGTATTCGTATGAAATGGTGAACCTGGTTTTTCAAGTAATGTCTGCTTTAACTTCTGAATTTCATCATCGTCATGTTGAGTTGCAAAGATCTCTTGAAAAATGTCAGGTTGGATTTGCAATCCATTAAAAAGTATGCCCATGCGTACTTCCTCGGGTCTCCATTCGCATGCTTCTTCCAACATTTCCCATTCCTTTGACATAAGGTGTGATACTTTAACTTTGCGGCTTAAAGCATCAGCGACTACATTTGCCTTCCCGGGATGATATTGTATTGAGCAGTCATAGTCGTCCAGGAACTCCATCCATCTTCTTTGGAAAAATTTTAATTCTTTTTGGGAGAACAAGTATTTCAAGCTTTTGTGATCTGTGAAGATCACAAACGATACTCCGTAGAGATAGTGTCTCCATTTTCCTAATGCAAATATCACTGCGGCCAATTCAAGAATGTGTGTGGGGTAATTCTTTTTGTACGGTTTCAATTTACGAGATGCATAAGCGATGACCTTCCCATGCTGAATTAGTACACATCCCAAGCCTTCGTTTGATGCATCGGTGTAAACCACGAAGTTCTCTGTCCCTTCAGGTAAGGCTAACACCGGTGATGTCGTTAATCTTTTCTTGAGTTCTTGAAAACTGCTATCACACTTTTCGTTCAATATGAAGGGAGTCTTCTTTTGCGTGAGCCCTGTCAATGGTGTAGCGATCTTTGAGAAGTTCTTGATGAATCTACGGTAGTATCCCGCTAATCCCAAAAAACTTCGTACTTCGGTCACCGTTTCGGGTCTCTTCCATTCAGTAATAGCTTCCACTTTTGATGGATCCACCGCTATGCCTTCTCCTGATATAATATGTCCCAGGAAAGAGACACGGTCCAACCAAAACTCGCAATTGCTGAACTTAGCGTATAGCTTATTTTCTCGAAGTACTTGTAAAACTTTTTGTAGATGTTCCATGTGTTCTTCTTCTGATTTTGAGTAGATTAGAATATCATCGATGAATACCACCACAAACTTATCCAGGAATGGTTTGAACACTCGATGCATTAAATCCATGAAAGTGGCTGGCGCATTGGTCAGTCCAAAGGGCATGACCACGAATTCGAAATGCCCATACCTGGAGTTGAGTGCCGTCTTGGGTATATCTTCATCTTTGATTTTTAACTGGTAATATCCTTGTCTTAAATCAAGTTTGGAGAAAACTCGGGAGCCTTGAAGTTGGTCAAATAGTTCTTCAATATGTGGCAGCGGATATTTGTTCTTGATGGTCCCGTTGTTCAATCCTCTATAATCGATGCACATTCTCATCGTACCATCTTTCTTCTTTACAAATAAGACTGGAGCTCCCCAGGGTGACGTGCTTGGCCTGATGAACCCTTGCTCCAATAACTCTTGTAGTTGTGTCTTAAGTTCCTTAAGTTCGGCTGGCGCCATTCGGTAGGGTGTTTTGGCAATAAGTGACGCTCCAGGAATAAGATCGATTGTGAATTCCACTTCACGGTCTGGTGGTAGTGTAATTAATGCTTCTGGGAAAACATCAGCGTATTCGGACACGATGGGTACCTCTTTTAGCTCATGTTTGTCTTTTGGCTTATTAATTAGGTAAGCCAAAATTCCCTGCCCTCCCTGGTGCAGTATTCGTCGAGCCTGTGCCGCGGATAGTAGAGGCCCCTTCAAAAGTTTTCGATTACCCCAGAAGCATACTTCAGGTTGACCGGGAATGCGCATTGTTACCGTTTTAAGGTGACAATCTACTTTTGCAAAGTAGGTAGAAAGCCAATCCATCCCAAGGAATGCGTCAAAACCTTGGATGGGTAATGCGATTAAATTCGCGGGAAAATTGTTATTTTCAATATGGACACTATAATTTTTGAACACCGATCCCGTAACACATGAAATTCCCATTGGTGTGCTAACTTCTAAGTCGAAAGGCAAATATTTGGGTTTAATTCCCAATTTGGACCCACACTTTGGTGTCACAAAAGAATGGGATGCACCAGAGTCGAATAAAACTTTGCAAGGATAGTTGGAAATTAAAATTGTACCTTCTACCACGTCAGTGGGTTCGGGTCCAGGGATGATTTCTCCCTCAATTGCAAAGGCTCGTCCAGGTACTTTTGGTTTCCCCACTTGAGACTGGTTGTTATGCGATTTCTTATTTTCCATTGGTGTTGGTGAATTTGACATCAAAGGAAATTTGTTAACAAAATGTTGACTACTTTCGCATCGAAAGCATTTCTTTGTCTTCTTCCAGCATCGATCTTCGGTATGTCCTTGTAAGTTACAATAAGTACACGTATGTTCTCGATAGGATCTTTCCCTTTTTCCTAAGGCTTGCCTTGGTTGTACTTCATTCGGGCCTTGATTTCCTTTTAATGGTGGCATCATTTTTGTACCTCCTCCCGGTTGTTTGTTTTGTTGCCAGTTAGAGGGTTGAGGGTAGTTCTTCTTTGTAGTCATAAATTGATTGCTCATTTCTGCTAAGTCGCGTTCAATTCGCAAAGCTCTTTCTACTGCTTTTGTGTACCTTTCAATATGATGCGACATTAGTCATTGACGTATTTCTGGACGAAGGCCTCTAATGAATTTTCGTGTTCGCCTTGGCTCGTCATTGTTCAAATGTGGAGCATACCTCATTAGTCGACAGAATTGCGCATCGTACTGAGCGACCATATTATTTCCTTGGCACAAAGCGTTACATTCGTCTTCTCGTTGTTCCCTTACCAGTGGTGGAATGTATTTATCATTAAATTCTTTGACAAAATTTATCCACATCTTTTCCACGCCGTTTTGGTTCCAATTGCGTCGGATAGATCTCCACCAATCCCGAGTTGCTCCTTCGAACCGAAATACTGCAAGAGAAACTTTTTGCTCCTCTGTATAATCTAAAACTTCAAAGATATTTTCAATTTCTTCCAACCAGCTTTCTGCTTTTCGATCATCGGGATCCCCCTTAAATTTTGGTGGTTGAAAGTGAAGAAATCGATCAAGTAGTCGGTCTGAAGTTACCGGGTTTTCTGGGATGGGGACAAGGTTAGGAGTTGGATTTACTTCTGGAGCTCGGGCTGGTTTGGAGGAACTTGCCGGAACTGAAGTGGTTTGTATGGCCTGAGTTAACATTCCTATAGCCGTAAGCATTTGATCTATCTTTTCATGGAGGGATATGTTCTCAGGATTATTATTCGAATCCATATTAAAGCAATTAAGTTAGCTTGCTGCATTAAAAACCACTTGCATATTAAAACTAATAATTAACAATTAAGCCAAGTATTTAAACAAAACTTTGAGACTATACCGTAAGTCTCAATATTTTTAATCTAATATATTTACATACGTCGAAACCAAACTTTTGAGACAATAACATAAGTCTCAATACATAAACTACTTAAACATATTAGCATCTACACACTAGTATTTATACATATTAGCATATGCACATATTCACAAACAAAACAAGGTTCGATTTGTTAACTAAGGACCAGGACCCGTAACGTATCCTGCTGAGTTTTTCTCCGAGCTAACGTCACTGAGTTCGGCGGGCTGTCCAAGTTCATCCCTAAAACGCCATCGTATTCGTTTATATTGATGAAGATACCAATTTCTTTGTTCACAAACTTCGGTATACCATTGCTCAATTTCTATTCTACGACTTTTCTCTTGTTGCCACTGCCAGTGATAGTAATTTCTATCCGATTCTAAAGAGTGGGTTACCCAATTAGGATAATGTCCCCTCAAAGGTGGACGACGTCTTGGTCTTCGGGACATGGGTCGCTTATAAGTTTGATTTGGTTCCTTTTGATACAAAATGTCTCTAGGTGGTGAGCTTCGACCTACGTCATCATTTTCTGCCATCTAAACATATCAAAAATTAACAATTATAAGAATAGTTTATATCTATAACTCTCTATTTTACCTAACATCATCAATTTTACTATTCTTACATCTTTGTCTGGTTTCGGTTCACTAGTGCTTGATATACTACACTAATTCTAGGACATAAATCTTAGTTAGAACCACGTAGAAACATGTGTGCAAGTTATGCTTAATTTATTTACTACTTAAAATACTTAAGTGATCTTAGGAAAGATCTAATTTAATTTCTATCTTCGCCTATTTCAAATTCTTAGGTTTATTATGCTTTACAAGTTATATCCTATGCCGAGGACCCTTTCCTGACTTGGAGCCTAAGCTCTGATACCATCTGTAACGCCCCGACTAAAATTACTAGTTAATATTTACATAAGTTGGTTTTTAAAAATATAAGTTAGTACTAATAGTAGCTATTATACATAGATATAAACTTCAAAATTCTAATCTAAGGCTGACGAAATTCCCTCGGGCTTCTATGCTATATCCGAAAATCTGAAAATATATAAAACACATTGCGCAAGTTGTCATGTAACTTAGTGAGGTGGGTGAGCGTGATTCTAATAATTTCAAAGGAAAGAGCAAAGAATGTCAAATAAAGTAAAACGAGTATTAATATACAATATAAAAGGATACGTCTCGGTGTCTGTAGACTTGCAAAGCTTGCTCCCCCAAACACACCTTATAATATCTCCCCATACACACCTTATGCATGACTAGTCAGTGCATCCAAAAACGACTTCGTATATCCGAGAGACCCCATTCTTTCGAATATACGAGCCAGGCCAGGGGCTCATGATCGAGTTAATAGCCCATGCTATTCAACTTAATCACATAACCGCCCAAGCCAAGTGGGCCCAAAACAACAGCAGATAATTAATTAACATAATCAACTTTTTATCCGGGTGAGATAAAGTACTACACCCAGATAATTATCCACATAGAACTCTTCCAATAGAAATCAACAAATAACACATTATCACATTCTAAACTTAAATTATAAAATCAGTCTATTTAATCACACATCAATTACCATGTATCAAACCACCAAAAATATCCAAGTAATAGCAATGTCCTACCATTATAATTATAGATAGACATTTTATACCAATCTTTATAAAAGTTGTGAAATTACTAACTACTTAATTAAAAGTTTATCAAAGGAGTAATTTTAGTTGTTGAATTCTTAAAGTTAAGATAATTATTACTACCCATAACTTAACGAATATAAATAAATTATAACGCACTTAAATAACGATGAGTCGAGATTAACTCCTCGTTATTTAAACTCCCACACTCACCTTTTTCACCGGGAATTCGAATTACCAAAACGCTTCACTTACTCCAAACGGTCACCTATAACATGATAAAATTCAACAATTAAATGTGGTAAAAGATTCGAAACAACATAACTCGAAAATGAAACAGAACGAACTCCAAAATATATCAACTCGTTGGTGGCCCGACGTCGCCAGGCCACCTTCAAAGGCTGCCGGAACAGCAGCATGTTGCTACTGTTCACGACAGCATACCGCTGCCCGTAGAGAGAAATGCCGTTGTTCTCGGTGGCCATTTTTGCTGCTGCGGGCAGCAGCTTATGGCTACTGTTGGCGGCAGTAATGGCTGCCAAGAATACCAGCGGTGGTGCCGAGATGTGCCAGAAATAAACTCTCTTTCTTCCCTCTCAATTACCTTCACTATCTTCCCCAAGTTTCCTATTTCCTCAACACTTTTCTCACAATTTCTTTCCTCTTTTTCACTTTCTTTTCCTTCCAATTCTTTTTCTTGTAACTTGCTCTCTCTCTCTCTCTCTCTCTCTCTCTCTCTCACGTACACTTAGGGGGGTAAGGATATCTTATGCTATTCAAGGTCATGTAGAGATTCAAGTTCAAGTAGAGGAAGTATTTATAGATGTATTTAGCCAATCAAAATTTTCCAAGCTTGCATATATGTGGAAGTTTGCATGGCTCCACTAAATACAATTAGAGAGAAATATTATAAACAAGTGTCCATGAGTTGTCTTCATTAGAATTAAGCATATGGTTAATTTAGGACAAATTTGCAAAAGAACCCCTATAATTTTTTAAGCTTTCATTTTGACCCCAAAATTTCAAGAATTGAACAATCAGGTCCAATTAAAATTTCAACACTTTATTTAATTTTCTAAGGCTTTGGGTTAAAATTTTATAATTTAAAAACAAAATTTGGGGTTTTTACAGGGAAAGTGTGGGAACTTAGGCCAGCCTTACGAAGAAAAGCCTCGCCGATAAGAAGAGCGCATTGATATTTCTCAGCACGCATTTCCTTTATCTCTTCTACCAACTTTGAATCGTCGGGAATTAGCTGACCCTCAACGGAGCGACCACCAAAATCCACTTGGAATCATGGTCCCATGAGAATGGTTTGGTGGAACCTTCTGCTAAGGTAAGATGAGAGGGAGGACGAACAAAGAAAAAGCGAGATTTCCAGTCGGAATTGCTGGAAATCGGAGAATCAAAAATGGATCGACCAGATTTTTGACTAGCAAAAAAGTATTCGTGATTGGAAGAGCTAGAAATATTAAAACAAAATAACTGGGTAAAATTACGAAAAGAGGGTTGGAACCCTTTGGCAATCATCAGAACAGGAAACAAACGACAAAAGCTACGGAGTTTGGGACCAGTTGTGTCAAAGAGACACTAAATGTCTTCAATATATCCAGGAATAAGGCAGACAGAGGAAGACGAAGGCCATGATTAAAATGAGCTGTGTAAAAAGCCCGACAACCTTCCGGCAGAGAAGTAACCCTATCGGCGGGGGATGGAAGTATAATTCCATAACCCTCCAGGAGGTATTTAGCGTAATTGTCTAAAACCTCGTGAAAAGACTCTTCGGTATAAGCGCAGGAAAGGGTTTCAACCGGATTGGACACCTGGGGATTGGTACCTTTGCCTTTCTTAGCCTTGGCCGCAACCTCAGCATCAGAAATGATTCGCACCTTGAAAGTGTCTTTGTCGGGAATAACTATCTCTAATGATCCCATCTGTTCTGGTGGAGGGCTATGAGAAGCCCCCACGTCGATAACGGAAATGACTTGTTCGACAGAAGAGGAGGAAGGATTTTTCGAAATGGAGGCCATATTATTTGATCTTCGGAAAATAGTGATCCATAGACACGAAATTTAGAAGAACTATCGAATAAGAAAATTACTGCAAGAAAATTGGAAGTGGAAAGTAAAAAATGGGTGAAACTACGACCGCCTATTTATATAGAAGGCCAAAAAGACGCTTAAAACCTTTCGTGACTGGTCATGTTCCCGCCTATCAATGAAGAAAAACCGCCTCCTCGAGAAGAAACGACGGTACAGATCGGAAACAATAAAACGACTATCTATGAAATGTAGCACTCTTTTCCTTGCTTAGGATTTTTTTCCCACAGGGTTTTTCCAAGTAAGGTTTTTAACGAGGCTCAATTCATTGAAAAGACAGTCGTATGAGACCATCTACTTCTACGAGCTTCTACTGCATATACGCTCGAAGAAGTGAGGGAGTACTGATGGGGACTGTTTTACACCCCATATAACACTCGGAAGGACTAGATGATATTCAATCGGCTCGACCAGGAAGCTGATCCGTTAACAAGCCATTCGATCCGACCAGAGATATCTGTCCATAGCGATCAAGATCGAAGTCCGAGTTCCTGAAGGATCAATACCCCGAGTCCTAGTAGGATTATGTTTCCTTATATATCTAGGGTTAATATCATATAAATACCTAGATTATTATTGTATTAAGGGACTACGATGAAGAACTTATGCCTACATACTTTGGCTATATGATATCAAATTAATAGAAAAGCTTTTGCAATACTATATTCAATATTCTCTGTTTCGTGTTCTTATTGCTTTTTACATATCATTCCTTTTTGAAATTGATCCATCCGGAATAAAGTAACTGGGCCCTATAATCTCTTTATAATTACACCCCATAAACCATTATTATTGATTTAATCAAGCAATACGAAAAACGGTTAAACCAGTAGACAAGGTGATACATATGATATTTATTCTCTCTAAAAGGATAGCATATTTTGCTACAAATCAAATGATTATAAGATTGACTATAGAGTATAGATTCCTCAGTGCAAAAATATCACTGATATCAGTTCACACGAAGAATGTATACATATGCCATGCCATGTTATTTTAAAAATAGTGCCAATTAATAAAAACAAAATACTATTCCTAAAATACCCATATGCATAATCAGATAACCAATATTGACTATTTGCATTATAAATCCTAAGAAGCATCAACCCATGTGTGTTTAAGTATTTTTGAGTTTATATATGTGTGGTTGTGTTTAGCAGTGCACGACATGTGCACTCATGTGTGTGTTTTAGAGCAAGAATTTTATCATGATATAATTTAAATTTTTTTCCTAAAAAGTGATATAAGCTTAATGTGGAACTACGAAAAGAGAGTAATTAAAAATTTGGTGTGGTGACAATAACAGAAATTAGATCGGATGGATGTTGTTGTTTTTGTTTCAGTAGATTCCACTTACTATTTTTAAATGAGAGAATTTCACTTTTGATACCATAACTCAACCTACTTTAGAGATTTGATACCACAACTTTTTCTCCCGACACATTTGATACCATAACTCAAATCAACTTAAACATTTGATACTTCCGTCAAATTGGAAACCGAATTGTCACGTGATTGTCACGTGGCCGTTAAAACTTTGCACATTTGATACCATAACTTATCTTGACTGATAATTTTACCCCATAACATTTCAGGTTACCAAAAAAGCCCCACATCTCCAAATTTTGTGACGATTTTAGTCCACATTGTTGCAAAATTTCCAAATTGACTCAAATAAGACCACGTGCTGACCAATTAAGAACTTTACACATTTGATACCATTACTTATGTTGACTGATAATTTTACCCCATAACATTTCAGGTTACCAAAAAAGCCCCACATCTCCAAATTTAGTGACGATTTTAGTCCTCATTGTTGTCAAATTTCCAAATTGACTCGAATAAGACCACGTGCTGACCAATTTAGAAAATTTTACTTATTTTATTTAAATAACTAATTTAATTTATAAACAATATTAATAAATTAAATAATACATTAACATAAATATCACCAAAATTAAGAAAATATATTCTTTTTAAATATAAAATTTATATAATAGAATTAATATATTTAATATATATTAAAATAATAAATTATATAATTTAAAACTATTTAATATTTATTAAAATAATAAATAATAAATAATTATAATTTAAAAAAAAATCCCCACCCCACCCACCCAACCCAACCCGACCCACCCCTCCCCTACCCCCAGATTCCCAAGCCGCCGGCGGACTGGGTCTTCTGTCCCAGGCCAACGCCGGCCTGGGGCAGTGGCCTGGGATCGAAGAACCCAGGCCGGCGGTGGCCTGGGACAGAAGACCCAGGCCGCCGACGGCCTGGGAATCGGGGGGTAGGGGGGAAGGGTGGGGAGGTGGTGGGTGGGATGGAGATTTTTTTTAAACTAAAATTATTTATTATTTAATATTTTAATAAATATTAAATAGTTTTAAATTATATAATTTATTATTTTAATATATATTAAATATATTAATTCTATTATATAAATTTTATATTTAAAAATAATATATTTTCTTAATTTTGGTGATATTTATGTTACTGTATTATTTAATTTATTAATATTGTTTATAAATTAAATTAGTTATTTAAATAAAATAAGTAAAATTTTCTAAATTGGTCAGCACGTGGTCTTATTCGAGTCAATTTGGAAATTTGGCAACAATGTGGACTAAAATCGTCACTAAATTTGGAGATGTGGGGCTTTTTTGGTAACATGAAATGTTATGGGGTAAAATTATCAGTCAACATAAGTAATGGTATCAAATGTGTAAAGTTCTAAATTGGTCAGCACGTGGTCTTATTCGAGTCAATTTGGAAATTTTGCAACAATTTGGACTAAAATCGTCACTAAATTTGGAGATGTGGGGCTTTTTTGGTAACCTGAAATGTTATGGGGTAAAATTATCAGTCAAGATAAGTTATGGTATCAAATGTGCAAAGTTTTAACGGGCACGTGACAATCACGTGACAATTCCGTTTCCAATTTGACGGAAGTATCAAATGTGTCGAGTTGATTTGAGTTATGGTATCAAATGTGTCGGAAGAAAAAATTATGGTATCAAATCCCTAAAGTAGGTTGAGTTATGGTATCAAAAGTGAAATTCTCTCATTTTTAAATAGTTTTGTTATGAGTAATGCTAGCGTCACAACCCACAACCGGCTGTACATTTATACAGCCCGTCATGTGGGCCTAAGTTTTCATTTTCTTTTATCACTTAATTTGATATATATGAAAAAAAAATTAATTATAAAATATAAATTGCAAAAAAAAACTCATAATTAATCATCAAATAATAATAAATCCTATTTATATTATAAACCCTAAACCCTAAACCCTAGACCCCTAAATCCTAAACCCTAAAATCGTAAACCCTAAACCCTAAATCAAACCCTAAATTAAATATTATGTCATAAATCCTAAATTCTAGGCATTGCAAATATTTTTAAATTATGAGTTTATATTCTTATTGTAATTTTTGAGATATTTTATATTCAAATATTGATAAATGATAAATTAACATTTGAAAAGTAATGAATTATTTTTTATATGAGTAATATAGTATAATTTAGGTGTTCTTTTGTAATTTTTGAAATTTGAGATATTTATATTCAAATATTGGTGAATGTTCAATTATCATTTGGAAAGTATTGAACTATTTTTTATATGATTAATATCGAAAAATTTTGGTCTCTTTTTTAATTTTTTAAAGTTGATTGAGTTGTTAATTTATTAAAAAAACTATTTCAAGAAGAAACATGTTAAACAAATAGCAGGTAACACAATTAAGTGTGAAAGCATTAAATAAGGACTGTGCAAAGACCTGTGATTATATGGGCCGTGAGATAATCATTTTCCTTTTGTTATTTCTCAGCTGCTGCCTAGTAGGTACATTACACTAATCAAAATTCCAAACCAATTCTTCTTCTTTGTAATTTCCAAACTTCCATTTTTGGAGAGAGAAATTTGCATTACAAATGTGTTCTTATGTTTGAGGCCAACACTATTAAAAAGGATAACAATTTTAATTTTAACTTTCAATCTAAATAATGAAGGTTATGTGGACAGATCGAGGATAAACCTCCTACAATTTTTTCCCATTCTAAGGTTGAATATCAGAAGTATTGCACTGTTGATTTCACTATCATGAACCCACAAACTAGTAATTACACTTGTAAATTGTCATTGTCTAAGTTCGCAGAAGTTTAATAATTCAAAAGAATTATTTGATCCATCCATTCATAATAGAAGCAAGAACATGATAATTTAAACAAATTATGCAACTTATCATAACAATATACGTTTCAATCTTTGTTTTTCAAAAATTTGACATCTTGATCTTATTACTCTTGAATAATTTTTTAAAGTAATTTTACATATTTGTGTAAAATTACAATGAATTGGTAGTAAATTTAGGGTTTTGAGAGCATCCAAAAAAATAAAGAAGAAATTTTCCTACTCATTTTCACAATTATTTATGAGAATTAGGAATCAGCAGTGAAAATTAACCTAGCAAGCATGTTTTGTTGAGCATGTTATAGAAATTTTCCATGCTTGAACATTACATAAGTCTGTTTTTTCCCTTTTTGTCACTATGTCTGTGTATTTCCATAGACACCTGCAAGCGAAATAGAAAAAGTCTATGAAATTAAACCTCTCCAATAACCGAAAATCGTAGCAAATAAGATTATAGGCAAATAAGATATTTACGAGAATATTAAAGTAGAAGAAAACACCAGACAACCAATATTTGAGAATTTACAAAAATATCTAGAACCAAAATAACTATGTAAATTCAAGAACATGGATAAAATTATAAAAAACTTACATTCTAAGAAACGCGTTTGTTATATTTACAGCCAACGATAATCTGAAGAAATAGCAATAATAACGAAAATTAGAAAATAGCCTCACTCATTGTATTCAAGACAGGAGCATAAAAAAAGATATGAAGAACATCAATTTCATTTTGAACCAGATCAAAAGCATATGAAAACCCACAATTCTTCAAATTCATGTATTGAACAAAAATGCTAAATGACTACGATTATTCAATATTTAGAACTTAACGTTGTTACCCAAATATATACAGTATGATTCTTCAATAAGAAAATCAATCGTCCAATAATTGAAAGATCAAAATCATCAGAAACACTTTTCTAAATATCACTACTTTCTCCACATAGAAAAAATAAGCAAATCTTAAATATTCATAGAAATCAACCGTTAATTATAATTTGGAAAGAAATTTAGATAAATCAATGATTCATGTATTCTCGAGGAGTATATCCTCGTGCTTGGAGAGAATGTCGATCATGTAAAAGGAAAAACAATTTTATTTGGGGAAAATCAGTGATTTATAGTATATGACTATGGAAGTAATTTAATGTTAAAACTTTCTTGATCTTGTTTTCTTTCTTATCTTATTAAACGCATGTTTGGAGAGAGAACCGTTGTCGTTTGGGTGGTGTCGTTAAAACCTCATTTGATTAGGTTTTGGATGTTGGATTTTGCGGTTTTCGAAAAACGAAAACCACATTTGGATTGGGATGGGATGTTGGGGTTTAGAGAAAAATGTAGGTGGTAGATGTCAAAGCTAGGTGATATGTGTCAAATCAATATTTTATAGGTTTCAAGGGTTAGAATATGAGTTTCTAAATATGTTTGCAATTACAATGAATTTCCATGGGTTTTCCGTTTCACCGAGACCGGACCAAAATTCAGCCAAATAGGTATTTATGAAACTTTGAGATTTTGATGATTGCGTAAGTATATCTCCATTTTTTTAAAATAAAAAATAAATCCATAAACTTTTGAGTTTGGGCGAGCCTTATTTAATTTCTAATATTATAAATCCTATTTTATCTTCTCTGTTTTTGTCCAGGTATTTTTGTTCCAAAGGTGAAATCGCTCACATCGGGCGCCCCTCACCCCCTGCTCGATGGGATTGTGAGATGAGGTAAATCATGGTGTCACAACCGGCAACAGAAGTTGGGACAAGTGCTCACTGCGCACAAGGAGCCCCCCTCATTTTTTTGAGAGATTGCTCCCACACTTTTGTCCAGGTATTCTTTATCTTACTTGGGTGCATTATTCAAGTAACTTATCCAAAATAATGCATATATCAACAAATGTCTAATTGAACTTGGTATCCCTCCCTTTTGGCATTTCACTCGAAGATAATTTCTACCTTGTGTTCATGGATTATAGTGTTTTTTTTTTTCTAGTATTTTAGTTAGCTACATAATTTGTCTTTTCTTTCTAAATTAAATTAAAATATTCTGGAAACCTAAGGGCCCATTTGGATGGATGGATTTGAAATGAAGAGGGATTTCAAATGAATGGATTTGAATTTCCAATGATTTAAAATCCATTCATTTGCAATCTATTGTTTGGATAAATTTTTTTACAAAGGATTTCAAATCCATTCATTTAAAATCCATTGTTTGATATACATCATTTGTGTTATTTGAAATTCCCAATGGTGCCTAATAATTTGCTCTATGAGTTAATTCTTGTTGTTAATTTCGGGATAAAATCGCATAAATCGATTTGGGGCAAAATTATAATTTTTAAAAATTGAGGGACCAAAAGTGCAAATTCGGATTTCAGAAAATCTGGGGCCGAATTTAAAATATTAATTTTCTGAAATTCTAGACTGAATTGGAACTTTGGGTTTTTCGAAAATTTGGGGTCAAATGGCAATTTTTGAAAATTAAGGGATCGTGCAAATTTGGATTTTTGAAAATCAGGTGCCGAATTGAAAATTTTAATCTTCTGAAATTATGGACTGAATTGCAGTTCTGATTTTTTTGAAAATATGGGGTCAAATTGCAATTTCTAAAAATTAAGGGACCAAAAGTGGAAATTTGGATTTCTGAAATTAGGGGTCGAATTGAAAATTTTTATTTTCTTAAACTACTCTATTGAATTGCAATTCTTTATTTTTCGAAAATCTAGGGTCAAAATTGCAATATCCAAAAATTGAGGGACCAAAGGTGCAAATTCGGTTCCTGAAAATCAGGGTCCGAATTGAAAATTTTAATTTATGAAAATTCTGGACTGAATTTTCATGTTGGGTTCTTCAAAAATCTGGGGTCAAATGCAATTTCCAAAAATTGAGGGACCAAAAGTGCAATTCGAATTTCTGAAAATAGAAGCCGAATTGCAAATTTTAATTTTTTAAAAATTATGGACTGAATTGCAATTCTAGGGTTTTTTGAAAATCTGAGATCAAATTGTAATTTTTGAAAGTATACAGTATGGATTTTTTTTAAGTGGATTTCAAATGACTACTTTTAGGAGTAATTTCAAATCCACTTAAAATTGACCTAAAATCCATTTGACTAAAATCCAGGATTTCAAATGAATGGATTTAATTTTGTATCCAAATAGCATAATGGATTTGACAAGGGATTTGACAAGGGATTTCAAATCCACTCAATTCAAATCCATCCATCCAAATGGGCCCTAAATAAATTGTTTTATAGATTATGAAAACATGCTAAGTGACCATGAAAAAATCTCATTCTCCATACATTAGATTCCTTTTATAAATTTAACCGAACTAATTATCTTTTTAATATTATAAGGTTAATATATACAAGGTAATGATTACGGAGTATATTATTATTCAAGTAATAATATAACAATTAAAACTAACTATAAATTAAATAATTGTCTTATAACCATAAATTCCTTAAAACTAACTATAAATTAAATAATTGTCTTATAACAATAAATTACTTTTACTAGTTCATTTTAAATAGCACATATAATAATATGCAAGTCAAATACATTACATTTAAGTAAATAACCATCAAAGAAAATAATTACAAAGAAAAAAATGCACTTCCCTAATGGTTATAAAATGTAAGGCTTGGTCACCAATTCTACCTTTCTCTAAGGCCGCATAATATGTAGGGTCAACCATGTTTAGAGTAATCACCCGTGCATTTTACGTACATTAATGTGAGAATAACAACTCGACATAAGATGTGATCTTACTGCGTCGAAATTATGGGTCGGGTGGCGCATGAACCAACCAGACCGGATCCAAATCGAATTCTTATGGATTGGATCTCAATTGGTTCGAATCTTTAGTGAATTCAACAGTACGAATCTTATATAAATCTGATCCGATTGATGAATTTTCACATTTAACATGGAACCATGATGGATCCATATTGTGTTCGACCATGGATGCATGACATAACAACAAAGATTCCACCATTGATCTATCATAGATCCATGTTGGATCCACATGATGGTGAATCCTCTATTTTCCTTTCTTGGTCTAATCCCTTCCCATGCACCCGCAACCCACATCCCACCTGACCCTCATTCACCCACTCCCCCCTTGGCCCAGCCCAGCCCAGCCCACCCCACCACCCACCCTCAGCCTCGCTTCTACCCTTTAACCATCCTTTTGCCATTGTATCTCGATCCGAACAGAGTCGGATCCCATTTATTTTCTCCAAGTTTTCACTAATTTCATCGATTTAAATGATATTGTTTTATTAATTTAACTCTTTTTCATCAATTTTAAATCATTTTACCGGTTTAAGACGCTTTTTTCATCGTTTTTGTTTGTTTTTTCACTAATTTAATACATATCTTTCATTGTTATCATCAATTTTTTTACTAATTACAAATTTAATCAAGTTTTGACCAATTTGGTCCATTTTTACAATAATTTTATATATTTTTTTACCGATTCAGCCCATTTTTTATATTTTCCTTGATTTTTCCCCGGTTACCACTACAAGAAAAATGTTGATTAGTGACAAAAAAAATTGTGATAAAACCAAAATTATCACTAAATAACTATATTATGTGACAAAATGTATCTTTTTATCACTAATAAACATAGCAAAAATACATGAGGTGATTGAAGTCCTACATTTTAAATTAGTGACAATAACTTTTTATCACTAAATTTTTTTTGATAGTGTGATAATAATTTTTTTATCACTCAAACTAATATATTGTATATAAATATAAGTGACAATAAGTAGATATGTTGATTTTGTTGTCACTAAGGAATATTCCCCAAAAGTGACAACAAGTAGATATGTTGATTTTGTTGTCACTTAACTTATTAATAGGAAACTAAAGCAGTGCAAAGGAAAAGATCGATTGGGTTCGAAACCCATTAAAACCTCCCCTATTTTTTTTAAAAAAAAAATTTATTTTTTTATCACAAACCTCCCCTAATTGAAAGAAGTAAAAGTGCTCTTTCAAATACAACTACTTTAACACGTTTAAACCCCCAAATTGAAAGACCCACCTTATTCTTACTTAAAATCATAAATTCTCTACTTCTCTTTACCGCGACTTCTCTTTACCGCCACCGATCGATCATCGAAAATCATATTCCCAGAGTTATCTGAAATGCAGCGATGGTGAATTGAATGTCTTCAATTGGAGAAAGTAAATTAGGTTTGAGGTTAGGTTTTTTGTTTTAATTCAATAGTAATCTGATATCTAACTTTTTCTTTTTGTTTTTTGAAGAGGATTGACACACACAAGGAAGAAAACACCGATCTCTGGTCGTGGATTGCAATATGAAGAATAATTAGTTTTGTGATTGGTAAGTAATCTTCTCTAAGTTACTAAAATCTGAAGTTTATTAGATATGAATATGATTTTTATTTTTTATTTTAAAATTCTCACTTGAATTATAGTTTTCCTGTGTTCATTCAGCTTATTGTTGGGGTATTTGGCTTGATTTTGGTGTATTATCGAAGGAAATATTGTTTAAGCTTATTTATTTTGTATGATTAACTAGTGTCCAGTATTGGTAACTTGGCTCAATTGGTGATGGATACTTATTTCATAATATATTATACATTCTGGTTAATCCAACATTCTGGTTGAACATTATATGCTCCCATGGTAGATATTTGAGATTGATTTGCCTCCCTGCAGAAATCTGAACCCATAGATATTCTTTGGGAGTACGTAAATTCTGAAGTTAATTGGGTTCTGAGTTACTAAAATCTGAAGTTTATTAGATATGAATCTTATTTTTATCTTTTATTTTAACATTCTCACTTGAATTATAGTTTTTCTGTGTTCATTCAACTTATTGTTGGGGTATTTGGTGTATTGCTGAAACATTGAAGTATTGCTTTTATTTTCATTCATTTAATGGTATCTTCCTGATGTTGGTTATAATTGGGATGTATTTTGGTCTCTATGATCATGAGCAGGTGGGATATTCTTATTACTCAATAAATAACTTCCTATTTCTGGACTTTTTAAGCATTTTAGGTTTGAGAAAATTTCATTACACTTCAGATTTAATGGAAAACATTATAACTTAGCACAATTTTGTATACTCAATAACTATACTTCACTATACCTTTTAGAACGTGATTGCTTCAATTTGTGTGTTTCTAGGTTCAAATTTGTCAAAGAAACCATCATCACGGTATAGAAACTTCTCTTGTACTTTTGATTAAAATCACATGTTCATGCATTCTACTTGAAATTTACCCTTGCTCTTCCTAGAAGGCCGCTTAGTGTTTCTAAATGCTCCATTTGTACATATTAGTGTGTCATAATCAGCCCAATAATACTTACTTTTCAACTATATAAGGATTGAGAAGGATTATGTATATTCATGTCCAAAGGTCAAGGTGTTAGTTCATAAACAAAACATGTTTGCACTAGCTTTATCAAATGTTCATTCTTGGTCTAAATTTTTTTAGTCCACTTGATTAGGACTTTAAGGAAAATATGGGGTAGAATAATACTAAAGCACTTCTGAAATAGTATATGACCAACTTTGATCTTAAAGAATAATAATCTGTTTGGTATTTTCCACTTGCTGGAACTTTGAAATATATTACTGTTATTCTTAAGAATCAAACTGAAATCCAGATCATATGTATTAGTATATGGATGTTTAACTGATTTAGCATCCATTTAAAACCAGGCGCTCAACCGTTCATTCTTTCATGCAATTTATTGATAAATTGTCTTTTCTTTTCCTTCACCTCTAAGTAATATATTTGATATACAAATGATGGAGATTATGCATTAGTTGAATATTTTGTTTGTGTGTAAAGCTAAGTTGTGACATTTGTTATGGATAGAAAGTGTGTTTAATTAATTTAAAGCCTAAATATGTTATTGTGTTTTTTTAGATTTCTAAAACAATGGATAAGAGATGGATGGAGTTGAATAGGATAGATCCTTCTTATGGTGTAGGAGTGGAAGAGTTCATCAGATTCGCTTATTCTAACAAAGAACCACATGAAAAAATTCCTTGTCCTTGCTATAAGTGTAACAAATTTTATGATCAATCTCAAGCAATTGTTAGATATCACTTGTCCATACATGGGATAGTGAGGAGTTACATTAGGTGGATATATCATGGAGAAGCTCATGAGGCTGATTTAGATAATGATGAAAACATTGAGGATATTGCGGCAAGTGATTCGGTTGATAGCAATGACAATGATATGTTGGAAATGCTAAATGATATTTCAAATGCCAACTTAGGGAATAATTTAGATTCAATGGAAAATTTGACAGTTCCAGGTGCCCCTTTTCCCCTCGGAAGAGCAGATACGTATATGAAATTATTAAAAGACTCTGAACAAAAATTGTATAGAGGTTGTGAGTCATTTTCTAAGTTGTCTTTCCTTATAAAATTGCTTCATATAAAGACTATGAGCGGTTAGACCAACAAGTCTTTTGATATGCTCCTTGAGCTATTAAAAGACGCCTTTCAAGGTGTCGATGTGGATATTCCGAAGTCATACTACGAGTCCAAAAAATTGATGCGTGAGTTAGGATTCACTTATAAAATCATTCACTCTTGTGCAAATGATTGTGTGCTTTTCTGGAAAGAATTTGAGCATTTGGATGAATGTCCAAAATGCAAAACATGTAGATGAAAACATAAAGGGTCAAAAAAGTACCTTGTAAAGTTTTACGCTACTTTCCCTTAAAACCTAGGCTGCAAAGGTTGTTTGTGAATAAAGATCTTGCTGAGAACATAAGATGGCATAAAGAAAAATTAGTACATGAAGAGAATACTTTGAGGCATCCGGCTGATTCTGAAACTTGGAGAGATTTCGATGAAAAACATCCGTTATTCGGCCAAGATCCTCGCAATGTAAGGCTAGAGTTAGCATCTGATGGATTTACTCCTTTTGATAACATGGGCACTTCTTATAGCATTTGGCCCGTAATTCTCGTGCCTTACAATCTCCCACCTTGGATGTGTATGAAAGACCCTTTCTTTATGCTTTCTATGCTCATTCCAGGACCTAAAGGTCCTGGGAATGACATTGATGTTTACTTACAACCACTTATTGATGAATTGAAAGAGTTGTGGGGCCCTGGTATTGAGACATATGATGCCTACAAAGAAGAAAAGTTTGTTTTACGTGCTGCATTGATGTGGACTATTAGTGATTTGCCTGCACTTAGCTATTTGTCCGGGTGGACAACGTCGTGTTATTATGCTTGTCCCATTTGCATGAATGAAACTATATGTGAACATTTTCCAAATAGTCGAAAACGTTGTTACATGGTTCACCGCCGCTTTTTACCTAGTAACCATAAGTGGAGAGATGAGATGAAATCATTTGATGGCCAAAAAGAACATAGAAGTGCACCGAAACGACTATCTGGGACTGAAATTTTAGAACAATTGGGTTTCCTAGAACAAATACCATTTGGTAAATTGTTAAAGGATACCAAAACTGAGAAAAATGGCAAAAAGAGAATGAGAACTGAAACGAGAAAAAGTGTAGAGAAGAATTCAAATTGGAAGAAACGGAGCATTTTCTTTGAATTGCCGTATTGGGAAACACTAAAGATCCGACACAATTTGAATGTCACGCATATAGAAAAAAATGTTTGTGATAATGTGCTTGGTACACTAATGAACATTACTGGAAAAACTAAAGACAGTAAGAGGGCAAGACTAGATTTGATGGAAAAGGGCTTGAAGCCAAAATTGCATCTGCAGGGCGAAGGTGAATATATGCCACCTGCTTCATACACTTTATCACAGGATGAAAAAAAGGTTATTTTGTGAATTCTTAAGTTCCATCAAGTTTCCAGATGGGTTTGCCTCAAATATATCACGTTGTGTGAAAGACAAAGAAGGAACAATCTCTGGCCTTAAAAGTCACGACTGTCATATTATTTTACATCGTTTACTTCCTCTTGCAACTCGTGGGTATTTGGACAAGGAAGTGCACCAAGTATTGCTTGAGCTTGGTATTTTTTCAAGAAATTAAGCTCAAAAACGCTGTATTTGGATGTATTAGATAAAATGGAAAAACAAATGGTGTTGACCTTATGCAAACTTGAGCGAATATTTCCTCCATCTTTTTTCGATGTGATGATTCATTTGATGATTCACTTAGCTGGTGAAGCAAAGATCGCCGGACCTGTCCAATACCGATGGATGTATCCATTTGAAAGGTACACTTTAAAGTTGAAATTTGTTTAAATTACTTCCATGATTTAAATATAGAACTTGTGGTCTGGTGAGTGACTTTAATATAATTTTTGTGTTTGTTTACAGGAAATTAGGAGTTTTTAAAAGATATGTCCGTAATAAGGCTAGACCTGAAGCATCTATTGCAGAACAATATATTGATAATGAGTGCTTGACTTTTTGCTCAATGTATTTGCATAATATTGAGATGAAGTTCAACCGCATAGAGAGAAATTATGATATAAGAGAGCAGTTGGGAGGTTTCTCAGTATTTGCATGTAAAGGTCGTCCGTTTGGGGGCCCAAAATATGCAGAATTAAGTGATTCTGATTGGAAAAAGGTTCACCTTTTTGTGTTAAAGAATTGCGAAGAGATGGAAGACTACATAAGGTGTTTATTTTTTTATTTTTGGTTCCTTTTATTAATACTAAGATTAGACATTATAATTGATGGTTGTACATGATTCAAATGCAGCGAACATATAGCACAACTTGAAGCAGAAAGTGACATGAATGTAGACCAACGTCATGATGTTGAATTTCCAATATGGTTTAAGAAGCGTGTATGTGTATTTTAATTTTGTATAATATATTTTCCTCTCTCTCTTAAATATTAACTTATTTTATTTCTCATATAGGTTGAGGAGTTTCAAGATGAAGGGCTTGCCAGCGAAGAATTAATATCTCTAGCAAATGGTCCTGACTCCCGTGTGAAATTTTGTAGTGGTTGCAATGTTAATGGCTTTAGATTCCATACAAAAGACCGAGAGAGTAATAAAAAGACTCAAAACAGTGGAGTGGTTGTCGAAGGAGAGCATAATAAAAAAATGATTGATTTCTATGGAGTTCTTAAAAATATTATTGAGGTTGATTATCTACGAGGAGGTAAAAGGGTGTTAATTTTCAGATGTGATTGGTGGAATGTAATAACTCCATTAGGAATTAGGAAGGACAGAGATTCTAATATTACAAGCGTGAATGTAAGTAAAACTTGGTACGAGGACCAACCGTTTGTTTTGGCATATCAAGTAAGACAAGTATTCTACGTTGAAGATCTAAAGCTTGGCAAAAGTTGGCGTGTATTGGAAAAGAAACAACCTCGTGGGTCTTATGACATTCCTAAGAAAAATGAAATGGAACCAAATGATCTTGAAGAGCCTTACCAAGAAGAAGTGCCTGATGGTTTTAATCCTTTCATAGATATTGAAGAATGAAAAGATATGAAAGTTAGGAAATAGAAGTTTTTATCTCATTGAACGTGTACATCCAATTTGTCTATTTTACAAATTCAGTAATTAATGCATATTTGTTTCAGTTTTTTTGCTTCCTACATGACTATTTTGTTATTGTACTTCCTTGAATTTACTTTTCAATTGTTTAGCTTTCTCTTTTGTATGTTATTAGTTATTATAATAACACTGTTTTTTCTATTTCATTTGTGAATAATGTGCTAGTCTATGGGAGGGCCAGGGAAAAGGCATTTTGTGGAACTTAGTGAGGCATCATCATCACATTCGCATGGGTCTCGTGTTCCTAGGAGTGCTGAAAATGCTGAGGGGGGTGAGGAAAGTCAAAAGTCACAGGCTGATATGATGTCAATTCTTGGCCAATTTCATCGAGCAAATCAGTTTTCAACTATGTCACCATGGTACGCAATACTTTCTTTGTTGCATCCTTTGAATTATTTTCAGCTATTTAACCATAATTGTAATATTTTAGGTTTTCCACACCTCAAAATCATGTTCAACATAGGATGCAAGGATTCATGCATGGATATGCTTCGCAAAAGATTCAAAACTAGAACACTGAATCTGATGAGTATGTTCCTTCCATGCCTTCATATTTAATCCTTCTTCATCTTTACTTTATTTAAAGTCATCTTTTATTACAATTTTTTAATACTTTGTACTTTTGTTCAGACCTTCAGGCGAACCAGGGCTACGTGAATTAATCCAAGAAGTGGGCAGGTACCCTATATCTGCACCATTTCAACGATAAAGGAGTTGATAATCCAGTTTTAAGGTATTTTTGCTTATATATTACTGCTAAGATTATGACTTATTAGTTCTGGTGAGATTGATAAGGTAATTAATCGATACTGAAGACGGAAAATGTTAGTACTTGAGTATGGGCTTTTGAACTGGTTTATAGTGTTAGTACTTGAGTTGATTATGTTCACTCGAGTCTTCTGTTTATTTTCTCCATGGGCTGCTAACATATGACTTATTAGTTACTGGTAGAAGTTTTAGTTCAAATTGCAATGTTGCTGTTGAAGTTTTAACTTCATTGTGCTTCAATCATATTCTTTTCTTATGACTGAGTCTAAATTTAGGATATTTATGTGCCAAATAATGTAAGATGTTTTCTTATGATTGAGTATAAATTTAGGAAATTTATGTGGGAAAATATGTAAGATTTTTTTTTCACCCTTCTTTTAGTTAACAGTGACTTGATCGTTGATCAAATGATTTTATTAATTGGCAATTGGATTTGGTTTTAAATGTCCATAATGTGAATTGCAGAGCAACCTTTAGTAAACTGTTGGTATATTGTCTAATCTGAAATTTTGGTTCATGGTATATTGTCTAATCTGAAATTTTATTTAAAATGTTCTTTGTAAGATGGGTTCTGGTCCATGGTATATTGTAACTTTGTAAATTTTATTTACCATTCTCTTGCAGGTAATGTAGTGTAGAATGATATATGCTGGTAACAAGGAGAAGAAAGTATATTTCTTGGATTGCTTTGTAAAGATATAAAAATATTGTTGTTAAATGTCAGTTTAGGTGTTCCTTCAAAAATATTGGATTATATTTTGTTTAGAGGAAAATTCTTGTATATTCTCTTTTGAAATTTCTAGCAATATATAAATGATATTGAATATTCATTTTTTTAAATCTAATATTTAATTTGTAATATTGTTTATTGCATGATACAATATTGATGGATACTTTGTATTAGGGGTAGACAGGGGATAATGAAGAAAGTGAATCATTGACAACATCTATGTTGCCATTGTATCTCCCTCAACAGTGACATCAAGGAAGTTGTCACTATCTCTCTATAATTAGTGATAGCATGTGAGTTGTCGCTCACGGTTGTGTCACTAATTAGAATTTGCGACACAAAATCAGTGACAATGCAGTGACAATATTTTTTTATTACTAATTTTCAACAGTGACAATTTTAATATATTGTGACAACATATGTTGTCACTAATCAACATTTTTCTTGTAGTATACATCGATTTCAACTAATTTAACCCATTCTTTTACTAATTTCTTCTATTTAACCCATTCTTTTACCGTTTTCATCGTTTATGAACCATTTTTTTTATCGATTTAATTACTTTATTCACCACTTTCATGATGAAATGATTCATGAGATGGGTTTGGGATAAGATCTAGGTATCTGATGCCCTCCGAGTTCGCGGTCTGAGCGCGAAATGACGATTTGCTGCAAAATTGGCACTCTGTTTGGAGAAAATTCGCACTGGTAAAAGAAAATTATTGACCGCAAGTTTTGAAATCTGTGAACAGAAAAAAAGGGGTCCATGATTGATGGACATGAATTATTGATGACACAATACCTGACAAACTCACACACATCAACGTTTATAGTAAATATCAAATCCGCAGACTAGTAGTTCTATTTTTTTTGATATATAATACTCTCTCTTTCCTATTTTAAGTGTCATTTTAGGTGTTTTCACACATATTAAGACATCTACTTATTTGCCCCAATTTTAGGAAAAAAAATAAATGATATTCCTAAAATACCCTTAACTCTTTCTCTCTCTTCTTTTTTCTCTTATTCTCTCTATCTTTCTCTTTCTATCTCTCTTGGAGTAATAAAGTAAGAGAGAGAAAGAAAAAGCAAAGGACAAAATGGAAAAATATGTAATTAATAGTACATTGAAACTCTAAAGTGGCAGATAATTTGGGACAAAAAAAATTCTCTAAAACGACACTTAAAATGGGACGGATGGAGTACCTTATTACTACCTCCGTCCCATTTTAATTGTCGTTTTAGGTGTTTTCACACATATTAAGGCACCTACTTTATTGCCTCAATTTTAGGAAAAAAACAAATGATATTCCTAAAATACCCTTAACTATTTCTCTTTCTTCCTTTTTCTCTTATTCTTTCTATCTTTCTCTTTCTATCTCTCTTGGAGTAATAAAAAGCAAAGGGCAAAATAGGAAAATATGTAATTAATATTGCATTGAAACTCTAAAGTGACAAATAATTTGGGACAAAATAAATTCTCTAAAACGACAATTAAAATGGGACGGAGGGAGTAACTTTTTTTATATTTCATGATACCATACTAATTCTTGGTATTTTATCAATTCGTGGTACTTTCTTTATTTCAGGCTGGTGCATAAGTTTAATATATAGACAAATTCTTTTAGCAGTACTGGAAATTATTAGTACTGAATTATTATTTTATATTAAAACGTCATTTTGAAAATATAGATCTACTTTAATAAATAGAATGAAATACGGGTAAACAAAATTGCGGTAGCAAACCTCCATTGTGGAAAAAGGAAAATTAATTCTTATATTTCTGTTTCCAAATGAATGTTGTATTGTTTTAAATAAATAAATTATAGTTTATCGCTGAAACTTAATACGAAATTACATGTACCCTTAAGGTTGTTAAGCATGCTTTTAGACAATGCTTCTAACTTGTATAATGTATTTATAAGTATGGAACTCTATCTTTTTATCCAACAATACAATTATATTGATTTTTATTTGAAGTAAAGAGCTTCACATTTTTTTCGAAATTCTAACTTTTATATAATTTTTTAATTATAATATTATATTTTAATTATTATAATATTATTGTAAAGACGCTTTGATCAGGATCTCAAATTTAACCATTACACGTTCTCGCGCTCCCGCTCTCGCGCTCCGCTCTACGACTTAATTACCTAGGATAAGATAAATGTAATATACAAAATTTTGATAAGATCCAACTTGTCTCATAATATTTTAGGTATCCATTTTTAGGAACCCGGATTGTTATGGGATTAACAGAGATGGGGCGTGATTGTGAATTTCTTTTTTCTTTTAAAGAAAGATCAAAAGAAGAGGACGAACTACATGGATCAAATATAACTCCTTTCATTCCTAAATACATGTCGTTTTAATAAAAAAAAAATCCGAAAAATACATGTCCTTTTATAAATCCAATAGAGACTTAAATTCTTTTTCGACAATTTATCCTATCTCTTTAATAGGATCGAGATATGGATATAAAAAGTCGCATTTTTTTTTACTATTTTTTACTTTTTCTAGAGGTATTTTTGTACCATAAGACTTTTCTTCTCTTAAGTTTAAGTAATTAATAATTTATTTAATCTTAGTAAAACAACTTTAAACAACATATATTTAGGAATGAAATAATTTATTAATTTATTTAATCTTAGTAAAACAACTTTAAACAACATATATTTAGGAATGAATGGAATAATAACTATACACTATTATACAATTGATATCATTAAAAGTCAATTTAACTTTTTGTGGCGTCGAATTAGAAGTTGAGACCCATTTATCCATTTTTACTAGACCATGGCACTGAATTAATAATAAGTGGTCACATTATGGCATTCATAAATATTTGAGCTCACGCAAAAAGATTTCCATGCTTCGTCGGATAAGAATATTTGGGATTCAGTTGAATAACACACCAAAGATTGACCTCATTAAATTGACCTTCTAACTATTAAGTATAATTGTATAAGCACCAAAAATACAATAAATAGGCATCGTCATGTCATATCTTTAATGGGTAATTGATTTTTCTGTGATATGAAAACTAGCAATTTACCTTTATATGAAATGAAATAATGTGATATGAAATAATGAAAAATTCACCTTATTGTTAGTGAAGATATTGCACACACAATATATAAGAGGGAAAAATACTTTTAGTCCTAAACTTTACCCCAGAAAATACATTTGATACCATGTTTTGTAGAAAAATAGAGTTGGTACCACAATTTAGAGAGTCTTGACACATTTAGTCATTCCGTTAAATTTTGGACGGAATTTGCGCGCGTGACCGTCACGCGCCCGTTAAGTTCACGAGTTTTGCACGTGACAAATCGGTCAAAACACTTTTGGTCCCAAACTTTACCCCAGAAAACACATTTGGTACCATGCTTTGCAGAAAAACAGATTTGGTACCACAATTTACATACTCTTGACATATTTAGTGTCCCCGTTAAATTTATAAAAATCACATATAATTAACAGACAACAATTTCTCTAAAAGATTTGATAAAAATCACAAAGTATACTTAAATCTTTGAAAATGTTCTTAACAAAAGTACCTTGGATACCTGACTTGGTGCACTTTGACTTGCACTTGTAAGTTGTATCAACATTGGAATACAAGTGCAAGTCAAAGTGCACCAAGTCAGGTATCCAAGGTACTTTTATTAAGAATATTTTTAATGATTTAAGTATATTTTGTGATTTTTATCAAAAGTTTTAGAGAAACTGTTGTTTGTTTATTATATGTTATTTTTATCAATTTAACAGGGACACTAAATGTGTCAAAAGTATGTAAATTGTGGTACCAAATATGTTTTTCTGCAAAGCATGGTATCAAATGTGTTTTCTGGGGTAAAGTTTGGGACCAAAAGTGTTTTGACCGATTTCTCACGTGCAAAACTCGTGATCAATTTGAACTTGACGCGCGCGTGACAGTCACGCGCTAAATTTCTGTCCAAAATTTAACGGAATGACTAAATGTGTCAAGACTCTCTAAATTGTGGTACCAAATCTATTTTTCTGCAAAGCATGGTACCAAATATGTTTTTTGGGGTAAAGTTTAGGACCAAAAGTGTTTTTCCCTCCAATATATAATGGGACTGAGACATTATTTTCATATAAAAAATGAACAATTTAACCTTACCCTTGATAGTCTGTATAATATTGATGCTGCTAATCGAGCATTAACGACGTCTCCGAGCGGATAATGAAAGACTCAAAAAGCTGAATTCCGAGTTGAATACTGAGAATGAGGAATCTAGAAGAGACTATGCAGACACAAATCCAGAAGGCGAAGCAGAAAGAGTTCGACGCGCAGGTTTTGCCTTTGGATACAAACAACATACAAAAGAGATGCTTACCTACCTTGGTCATGCCACTTCACTTGACCATAATCTCGAGCTGTGATTTTTGAGTTGTAAATCTCTTTTGTGAATTTTAAGTCTTGACTTCCAAGTCAAGTAAGCACTCAAATAATGCACAAGGTATCAATAGCTTCATCATTATAAATATAAGTGATCCACATTAACTAAAAATATTAGAGATAAGAAGATGAAATTTACAACTAGATACAAATAATTGGAAGAGAATTTAGTAGTTTAGCGAAGAAGAAAAAGATAATTTGCAAATATTTTTATTTTGGTAACTAATTTGCAATTTTTCTTTTGTTTAAATTATAGTTTTTTATTAAATCCTTAAGGATGAAATATAACTTAATTAGATCATAACAAATAATAATATAAAATAATGATCATATTCTTATTAAAGTTAGTATTGGGCTTGGTTCATGGGGAGTTGTCCCATCCAATAAAAAAGAGAAAAACTAGTCCATGTAATAACCATGGATTAAAATTTGTTTTGAGTGTATGTTTCGGTAAGTCAAATATTGAAAAATTTTCGAGACTTTTTGGTGGAAAAGATGAAAATTTTGATCAATGGTAATTACTCTACTAATTATATGATTTATAAATATATAGTACCACATAAAAAAAAGTCTAAAATTGGCCCCCCAAAATTGCCCTAAATCCTTCCATTGGCATCAATCATGATGGCATTATGACGAAAATATAGCAAAAAATCGTTAGTTATTTTTTTTAAAAAATATCAGGAATTATGAATACTAATCATACTGTTTACTAATATTTTTCGATTCCTGGAACAATTTATAATGTTACTTTTTGTTTTAATAGTGGTATTTAACTTTTAACCGGCCACAATGTTATGAGTGACGGGTTGAAAAATTAAATATTGTAATACATACATAAAATGCCACTTGAAATGGTGTGGTCAAATATATCAATATCACCGTAATAGTTAAATATAAAATTATAAAATATCACAATAATATAAAATGTCACTAAATAGTGCAATTTAAAATTTATAGTTTGTAACAATTTTAAATAAAAACATGATTATATTAATATTTTGTGACGTTTTCTTCAAAACGACTGATAATACCACGGAAGACCATTTTTGTTATATTTAATTGATTTTTATATTATATTCAACATGTACATCTTTATCTTCTCAAAAGTATGTGTTCAACTTGACTTTAGAAGGTTCTTAAAAAAAAAAAAAAAAAAGAACTTGACTCTAGAAGGGAGAATAACGACTTTGAAGCCGACTAACTTGACTTGAGAATGGGGAAAAGATTGAATGGTCTGATTACATTAGAAATTGTGTTCTCGTCTTGTCAACACCCATTTATGAAGGGAAGTTGGAGCTCAAATTATGTGAGGTTACGGTTTTTATCAACCTTTGTTTTATGTCTGGTTTAATGATTAAAAAATAAAATGAGTTGATGTAGAAGTAATGATAATTCAACGATTTTAGAAACTAATATAAAAAACTTATTATATGGTCAAACCCAATAACATTATGGTCCAAGGACAATTTAGGTAGTGAATATTGTCATATGTTATTAAATTGTGAGGGTGCATTTCATGTGTTATGCTACTTTGTGAAATTTCTTTTGAACCAACCTCTTTGTACTTTCAAAAGTCTTGCATAAAACATCCAATTTCTGTTAGTTATTAATATTTTTAATTTTTAATTGAATTTTTTAAATTACCCCTAGATATATTTAAAAATACAAGAGAATTTTACATAAATATTTAAAGATATAAGGGAGTTTTGCGCAAACGTTTAAAAGTAAAAGGAAGTTTTGCGCAAATATTTAAAAGTACAAGGGAATTTTATGCAAACAAAATTATTCAAAAATTAATGGTGTTAGTAATAAATGGAATGTAGGTGTTTTATGCAGGTACAAGGAAGTTTTAAAAAAAATTCACTAACTAAGATAATTTTATGAGGTTTTGCATACTACATGGTCTACATAATTATTATTTTCATTAATTTCTACTACTGCTACCGAACAAGTTTTTAATTGGTCATATTTAGGTACTCAAGCGCTCCATATATGATTCAATACTTAATTCTCAGCATTTACTAACACATTTAATAGAAGGGAGGATTATAAATTATTCATGAAGTTTAGTTAGGGTGATAGAGGGTTAAATTGATGAAAAGAATGATTGCAATCAATGGAAATATCGATGAAATAGGTGAAATCGATTTGTCATTCTTGAGGTTTGTGATTTTAGATGATGCCCAAGAGTATCTTTATGGAATTTAATTTGTTTTATATGAAATTAACGATTAATAGGGCTACTGTAATGAATCAAAAGAGTAGTTTGAGTAATTTTCTAAATGTAGAGGATAGTTAATATAATTACACTAAATTTTAGGGGTAATTTAACTAATTCTCCCTAAATTCATAAGGAAAAGGAGCTAATGGTAATTTACCCTTATGATATGGAAAAAAGACCCCTCAAGAAAATTTTAAATGAGCAATTTGCCTCCTTCATTCTGAGAGTTTAGTTCACGCCAAAATTGAGAGTGATCATGTAATATAGAGGCCGGCGATAAAATGCAATAATTATCATAACACAGAAAAATAAAATGCGATATTATTATTACACAATAGGTAAAATATCACATATAAGAGAAATAATTTTGTATCTTTTTTAATTTTCAAAATATCGTGGAAAGAAAGTGTGAAACTCTAATAAAATAACGGCAAAATTGCAAAAATCGTCCCAAACTAATCACTGATTTTGGATTTTCGTCCCAAACTATTTAATTTGGCCAATTTCGTCTCGTAACTTAATATTTTTTTGGAATGTCGTCCCACCATAATTATAAGACGGAATTGCGCATTTGCCGATGAATTATCACATGACTGCTTAAGTGTTATGACATGGTAAATTTTAACATGAATAATTATATAATATTGAAGAGTTCGTCCCAAATTAATTACAAGATTGAACGTCATTTTCATTAAATTAAAAATTTAATATTGGGACTAAATTCATACAAAATGGTGAATTATGGGACAAAATTTGGCGAGTTGATATAGTTTGGGACGAAAAATCAAAATTAGTAATTAGTTTGGGACGATATTCCAAAATAATATTAAATTACGGGACGAAATTGGTCAAATTAAATAGTTCGGGACGAAAATCCAAAAACAATAATTAGTTTGGGACGTTTTCTGCAATTTTACCTAAAATAACCGTGGGTAAAATGGTCTTTATCAAATTATAAAAAAATAAATTGAATGCTACTTGTTGATCTGCCATTAAGTCTACGGAAAACTGATGATAAAACCTCAACAATGCTCAGAATTAAATTAAATTAAATTGAATTGAATTGATCTTCCCAAAGAAAAAAAGAAACAGAAAATCCAATTGAACTGAATTCTTCCTTGAAACCAAAACAAGAAAGAAAGCTATGGAGAAATCAGGGTACGGCCGTGATGGAATACACAGATCACTTCGGCCGCCACTATTCGTCCCTAAAATCCCCAACCTCTCCATGGTTTCATTTCTCTTCAGAAACTCTTCGTCTTATCCCGACAAACCAGCCCTTATAGATTCTCACACCGGAAAAATCTTGAATTTTTCCAATTTCAAGTCAATGGTCTCAAACGTTGCTCAGGGTTTAACCCAACTGGGTATCAAGAAAAACGACGTCGTATTAATATTCTCCCCCAACACGATCCAATTCCCGATCTCTTTCTTCGGAATCATCGCTACCGGAGCTATTGCCACAACCGCCAATCCATCTTACACTGTTGCTGAATTATCTAAACAGGTTCAAGATTCTAACCCCAAAATCATTATCACTGTTCAAGAATTATTACCTAAGGTTAAAGATTTTGGTTTGCCAGTAATTCTTTTAGAAGATGATGATAAAGATAAAGATTTATTTGAGAAAATGAAAATCCCATCACTTGTGAGATTCTCTGAGCTTGTGAAAAATGAAGGGTATGTTGATTTTGATAGAATTAAAGTTAATCAGGATGATACTGCTGTATTGTTGTATTCTTCTGGTACTACTGGTATGAGTAAAGGTGTTGAACTTAGTCATAAGAATTTCATTTCTACGGGGTTAATGGTATCAACTGATCAAGAAATGGCAGGGGAAATGCATAATGTGTTTTTGTGTGTTCTTCCTATGTTTCATGTGTTTGGTTTATCGGTTATAATGTACTCGCAACTACAGCGTGGGAACTCGATTGTTTCTGTGTCGAAATTTGATTTTGAGATGGTTTTGAAGACGGTGGAGAAGTATAGAGTTACTCATATGTGGCTTGTGCCTCCGATTATATTGGCTTTGGCGAAAAGTAGTTTGGTGAAGAAGTATGATTTGTCGAGTTTGAAGCAGATTGCGTCAGGTGCTGCCCCTTTAGGAAAAGAATTGATGCAGGAATGTGCTAAGAATTTTCCTCATGCTCTTGTTCTTCAGGTGAATCCTTTTTTTCTTTAAATTGTGTAATGGTTTTACAGGGAAAATTTGTATATTTTGCAACCATTGAATCACTGGATGATCACAATTTAAACATTGGTTGCAATGTTAACCGCCAAATAATTAGACGGAAATGGAACAAATTTGTGCACGTGGCCGTTCTATCGTCTTTTAGAGGAAAAGTTGTCACGTGCAAACATGATAATGTGAGGAAAACATTATCATTTTTCCTTCAAAAAATGAGATAACATGATAATTTTTCCTCCTAAAGACGAGATAACAGCACGTGGCCAATTCCGTCCTTTTTCGTCCAATTATTGACGGTGGTACCAAATCGCATAGTACTCTATTGTATGATACCAAATATGTAGTTTTCTATGGTATTATATATGCATAGATTTGAGCAATTGGGAGAAGTGCAAATACAATTTGTACTCTAGGAATGGAAGCACACATTATTATTTCCTCTGGTTTTTTTTTTTTGGTTTGGTAAATTTTATCATGTGTTTTAACAAAAAAACTAAAGAATATATTTTGAAATGATAAAAAGCTATGTATGAAACGGTCATTTTTTAACAAAACTGCCCATGTTCTCTCTTTGAACAACATGAAATTAGTAAAGAAGAAAAGAGATTCTTCCTTTTGTGAGTATTTTTTCTTTGAGTAATTTATGCTCAGACCCCCTCATGTAAACCATACCCCCGGCATGGGGTGTTTTCTTAAGATAGGGTAAACTAGAAGGGGGGTTCTTGTAACGCCATAAGGGGTGTTGTGGTAAAACATGTTAAACCAGAGGGTGTGTTCTTGTAATTTCTGGAACAGTAGGGGTATTCTTTGTAATTAGAGTTTACCTGAGGCGTCTGAGCGTAAATTACCCATTTTCTTTTCTTTTAGTTATAAGGAAAATTTTGAATTTTGTGGTACCTCTTTTTTTTTTATTATTAATAAAGAACCTAAGAAAACCATCAATCAAGTTTCTTATAGAACACTATCTATGTGCTAACAATTTGTATGTGAATTTTGAATCATAACTTGTCAAGGCTTTGAGTGATGTGTTTCTTGACTTTAAAATCTCAAATTGGAGTTGTGAAAAATGACCAAAAAATCCCTCGTTTTCAGGGTTATGGAATGACGGAAACATGTGGAATAATATCACTTGAGAATCAACTTGGGGGGCCTCGACATACTGGTTCGGCTGGAACTCTTGTTTCAGGAGTGGAATGTCAAATAGTTAGTGTTGACAAATTGAAGCCTCTTCCTCCTGGCCAGTTAGGGGAAATATGGGTACGAGGACCCAACATGATGCGAGGTACATATAATAGATATAATAGATACATACATATTTTATAAGTATTTCATATGAAATAGAATAATTTCATTGTTTTTGCGGTTCAGGTTATTACAACAATCCAGAGGCTACCAAGCTTACTATAGATAAACAGGGTTGGGTTCATACCGGAGATCTTGGATACTTTGATGATGTGGGTCAGTTATTTGTTGTTGACCGTATTAAAGAACTCATCAAATATAAAGGTTTTCAGGTATAAGTTTTTCTATATAGTTATAACATATTTGTAGCAGTCATATTATCATAAATCATATGGAGATTATTGTTAATTTTTAAGTGAACAGGGGAGTTATTGCCGATTCTCAAAGTTAACATGAGGAATATTGTCAATTTTTAAAAGAGAATAGGGGTGTTTTCGCATCTTTTGGTGGGGTATAATTGTCATTTTGGCTTGGGAGGGTTTTTTTTGCTAATAAAAATCTGCAAGGGGGGGGGGGGTTTGGTAAAATAAATAGCACAGTTTTTTTTTTTTTTTTTTTGCTAATTAGGCAAAGCATAGGTGGTGGTTTTGCATTTCACTCGTTTTATTATTTTCGGGTAAATATCTACTTTCCTTCTTGGTAGGTGGCTCCAGCGGAGCTCGAAGGCCTGCTTGTTTCTCACCCTGAGATATCAGATGCTGTTGTCATCCCGTAAGTCACTTTGCCCAAATTAAGACTAAATTACTCTATGAAACTTCAAAATTATACTAAAAAAGATATTAATTTTTTTCACATTTTTCGTTTATGTTCTCCTTTAAGGTTTCCTGATGCTGAAGCTGGAGAAGTCCCGATTGCATATGTTGTTCGCTCCCGTAATAGCTCACTGTCTGAAGAAGATATCAAGAAGTTCATTTCAGATCAGGTACTTCACTTTTACCAAAAATATAGTTCGGTTTGAGATCTAAAATAGCTGTGAAATGATTGAAATTAGGGTGATTTATGACCGGACCCTCCGAGGTTTACAGGTATTTTCCGGACTATCCCTGTTGTTTTGGAAATTATAAGAACCCCCCCTTCTGTTTTAGACTATTTACCAAACACCCCTTAATACCCCCTTGCAACTTCTGAAATATTTACCAAAACACTCCCTGTAAGTGTATTCTTGTAATTTTTGGAACTATAGGTTTTTTTTTTGTTTTTATAAATAGGGTTTACCTTTGGGGGTCCGACGGTAAATCATCCTTGAAATTATTTCAGTATAGTACAGACTACAGGCTGAATTCTCCTTTTCTCAATTTATGAGTTAATGAACTCATGTCTATAATATATATTTCAGGTTGCACCTTATAAAAGATTGAGAAGAGTTACATTTATAAACAGTGTCCCAAAATCAGCTGCAGGGAAAATACTCCGAAGAGAACTTATCGAGAAGGTCCGATCAAACTTATAATTTTCTACGCTGCTTTAAAAAAAAAAAAAAGGAACTCTTCAAAAAATCACTTATATATGATCCTAGTTAAATATGAAAATTTGTGAAAGGTATTTGTCATCCCTTTATTCAGATTTTCAGAAGTTGACGTAAATAGTGCAATAGTTCTACGAATTTGTTGTTATTGAATAATTGTACTTCAATACATATATATATATATATATATATATATATATATATATATACATGTATTTTTAATAAAATTAAAGTTTCCTTTCAGTTTTTAGAAAATGTAGTGCCAGATCTGATAACTCCTCGAATACTCGTGCGATATATATTCCACACACCATGTGGCGTGTCTGTAAATTTAAATTATGAAGAGAAATTGGATACGCTTGTCAGACTTCCTTTATTGTATCCAAGACATTTTGACTCTATGTGGATGAGTTTTGGTACAGTCTTGCGTGTTTCGCGAGGTCGGGCTAAAACCATCCAAAATAAGTTTTTAAGTTTTTGTCAGACTCATCACAACCATCTTTACAAATATACATTAAAACTCTTGAAACCTATAAAACATGGATTAGACACCTAGGGCCTGTTTGTCTCGCCTTTCGGAGAGTGGTTTGGGAAAGTGGTAGAGGTTTGAGAAATAATCTCGATTTGCGTAATGTTGTTTGTTTGAATTTTGGGAGAGTTGTTTGGGAAAGTAGCCGCAATTTTTGACTTTTCTAATATAGAGAGAAATAAAAATAGAGTAGAAAAGTGGCTTGTTTGTTTGGCCTTTCGGAGAGTGGTTTGAGAAAAAAATTACTGTAGCTAATTATTTGGGAAAGTGGTTGGATTGTTTGTTTGGCCTTTCCGAAAACCGAAATTTTTTTCGGAAAAGCGAGACAAACAGGCTCCTATTGTTTATATTTTTTTTCCGAACTCTCTAAAATAGATATTGATTTGACACTACTATCTATTTTTTTCTCCACTCGAAAATCAACTCTGACAGAGTTTCAACTTTTTCAGATCAACAAACCCTAACATTCAAAACATAATCAAATGGGGTTTTAAAGATTTAATCGAAATTACCCAAACATATTTTTTAAACCCGAGACCCGCAAAATCGGGTTAAAATTCATCTAAATAGACCCTTTAGATTTTTATTTTTTGCAAAATCAACCCAATTACTAAGAATAATATTAGATATCAAACCACGGTTTGTATTATATACAACTGCAAAACAAATAATTAATTTTATTATTGGGCATTATATATATATATATATACACACACTTAACAATGATTATAATGTACAATTAATAGGAATATTAAGTTACAAGACGGTCTTCTTTTATAATACTCTAGTTAATAAGTTGAGTGATTTGTTATTTATAACTTATAACACTTAATTTAATTTATTTAAATATGCTTCAATATAAATAATAATTTTCTTCGAACTATTTCAATATACGTGCATGAATATATAATTTTACATACATTTCAATGTCGTAACGTATTCTATGAATTTTGAAAATCTGTATCATACCATACTTATACTTATATTGTCATATTCGTATTCATGCAAAATAATTTATAGGTCAAGCTAATAACTTAAAACTAACCCCTTTTCGGAGACAACCAAATTTTCAATTTTTTTTTATTTGTTAGAATTTCTTGTAGTTTCATTATTAGTCTTTTTTTATGATTGTAATTAACTTTTTTATGTTTATTTTGTGCGTCTCACTCTCCCCTTGCCCTCATTTCCACCCTTTAAACAATAAAATGAATTGATTTTATTTTTATAATTAAAATAAATTGAAAAAAGGAACTCTGAAACCAACATTCCAACTCCTACTAACACCGTTGCAGCCTCACCGCCATCTCCCTCTACTCAAAACCCTCTCCGCCACCACCTCTTTCTTACCCGCAGCACCACCAGTCACCACCATCCTACAGCCGCCGTCTGATAGCCTAATCCCGTCTCAGAATCTGACCGCCACATTCAGCCTAATTTCTCCACCGCCATATACCCCCTCTCCCCGCCTCAGCCACCATATCCCTTTATTCAGAACCACCAAACTAATCCTCAAGTATTGGGTAAGTTTTAATATGAATTTTTGTTCCTAGTATTTGTGTTTTGAGATTGGCTATTTAGATACGTTGATGATATATTGGGATTTGTTTGATGTGAGTGATTTGAATCTGAAATGGGATTTTCTTTCTGTTTGTAAATCTGCTGTATTTGAATGCCAATTAGAAATAGAGTCGTAGAATAATGTCAGACTCAGCCATATGTTTGAACGAAGAAATTTACGAAAAATTACATTGTTTCGGATTAGGTGTCAATGAAGGAAAGCGATAAAAAAAAGTAAATACATGAAAATTATTATTTTTCTTAATTGGAAAGAAACCTAAACCCTAACCCGAGAGCTCTCATTTCAGGGAAATATGGTGTTTATACAAATACACAGAAAGATTTAGGTAAGACTTTGATGCCTAATGTTGAATACTTGGAGAATTGTGGTATACAAATGAACCAGATCATTAAAGTTATTTATTCTTATCCAAGATTTCTCATACGTAAGCCTGAAATTATTAGGAAATGGGTAGTGAAAGCTGATGAAATGGGGGTCAATAGGAGTTCCAGAATGTTTATTTATGCTGTTCGGGAAGTTAGTTTGATGAACGAAGAGAGTTGGGAGCTCAAGCTGCAGACTTTTCGGATATGGGGTTTTCGTAATATGACATTTTGAGGGTGTTTACGAACTCACCTATTGTCTTTGGTGTGTCGAAGAAGAAGTTAAGGAAGGTAGAAGAGGTTTTGCTTGCCAATGGAAAGTATGATATGTCGTGTATTATTAAAAACCCGGTATCACTTTGTTACAGTGTAGAAAAAAGGTTAAAGCTACGGTTTCAAGTTTTAGAAATTTTGGAATGTAAGAATTTGATCACCAATTGGCCTAGTTTTGCGACACTGATCAATATGTTGAGTAAAAGATTTTTTAAGAAATTTGTTAGCCCTTATTTGGAGGAAGTTGGAGATGTTTATAAAGCGAAGAGTGAAGTAGATAGCTAATGAGACTTCATCATCTTCTCGGAAATTGGTTAAAGCAACATGAGACTACTGAATCTATTAAAGTGGTCTTTTGGTATCCTGGTGAGGCTAACTACATTTACGAATCTTGCAATTTTGGTATGAATATAACTTCATTGTTTTCTTCTACTAAAATGAGATTTCCTGTTCTTCTATGGAACAAGATACTTTTCTTACTTGTAGTCTTTAGATTATATCTATACTTTCTATTTTGTTGAAATTATTGTTTTTCTTATTGTTTTTTTGTACATGAGCTTTCCCTTTTCTATTTTTCTTGGAATGAAACTAAGAAAAACATTTAAAGTCTTGGATTTCAAAGTTGCTATGTTTAGAGTACACAACAAATTTGATCAATGCGAAGTAGACCTCTTTTGAGATCAGATCATGCTTTAGAAGAAGAAGCATCTTGTTGTCTTAAAATGGCATATCAGAGTATTTTCCTATCAGAATCTCTGATGCAACATATTGATTTGCAGCTTCATTATATGAATCCCTACTAGATATATAGTTTGGAACCCCTCCATTCGTTGAGAAATTAAGCTATCGTTGATTGTCACTGAAGAAAATCTCGACATATTTAACCTTAAATGACTGGCTTTGTGATTATTTTTTGTATTGATCTGATGTTCTATATTCACCCGTTTGAGGAAAAGTCACTTTTTGAAACTCTAATTTTATATGTTTATCATTGTTCCTTATATTCCATCTGGTATGTTATCAAATGCTTTTTTTAATTGGTTTCAACCAGCTAGCTTGTTTTTCATGCATTTTCCTTACTGTTTGCTTTGATCACTTCAATGTGTGTGTGTATGTTTATGTGAAGGAGAATGATTATGCTTCGTTCCAGGAAAACGTACGGGGATCCAAGAAAACCAAGTCCTTGCACTGTGTTAATTTAAAAAAATGTCATGAAACTGTAATTGATAGAACAAGAATTTGATATCTAACTCTTAAAGTGATCAAATTTTTTTTCAAAAAAAAAAAAATCTAAGTAATCATTGTAAAATGTAATATTTGGGTATCTTTCCCTAATTTTGTATTTTAGGATATATTCTTTAGTGTCAAATGCAAGAACTCGTATTGCCGGCCTTATTTACAAGCACCTGCATGTGGAAAGATTGGCTATAAATCATAATACACTATCTGAAAATTTCAGTAAGAAAATACCTCCCCTCAGCATTAGTGCATTAATAGGTAAGAATATATTGGATTGGAAATTTTATTTTAAAGGAAAAAATTATTTTGGGGTTAACAATGTTTTAGTTGTCTCAATTTCTTGCTGCACCTTATTCACCCACATTTTATCCACCCTGCACTCTCCACTAATACTTTCTGTACATAGCTGTAATATTTAATTACTCAGATTGAATGGCGAATTTAAGCTCTTTGCCACCTTATTTACTTTGATCTCTTCGTTTAAAGCCGCCATTGTTTTCTTTAATACAGATTGAATGTGTGAGCAATGGCAGTGCTAAAGAGATATGTGCTGAGGCTGTTCATATCACTAAAGTACATTACTGCAAATGTGGTAGACAGAAATAATGGAAGGATAGTTGCAACAGCATCAACAGTCGAACATTCTCTAAAAAACACATTTGAATGTGGTCGGTCTTGCAATGCTAAAGCCGCAGCAGTTGTTGGGGAAGTGTTGGCCATGAGACTTAGAGTCGAGGGTCTTGAACAGGGACAGGGGAGAGGGATACATGTCGATGTGAACAAAGAAATCGAGAAGAAAGGTTTCAAGAATCGTACAAAAGTATGGGCTGTCGTAAATGGCCTGAAGAACAATGGTGTCAAACTTATACTTGAAGATGATGAAAATTGAGTATCATGAAAGAGAGGTGTTTGGAAATTGAATATTGTGTTTTAATTTAGTTGTACATATTTAAATGCTGAAATGTGTCAAATTTTGGGGTGGAATAGCAATTTAAGTATAGATGCATTATTCCCATTACAGATTGGAACAGTATCCTTGTATAACTAAACGTGGAGCACTTCCCATCAAAAAAACCCCGCCAAGGGCGGCCTCGCATGAGTGCCTTAGAAGTTGCTCGTCGAACACTTCAAATAAAAAAAATCCCACCGAGGGTTGCCTTGCATTAGCACCTTAGAAGTTGATCATTCGAGCGCTTGCCTTCAAAAATTCCCATTTGAGGGTGGGAATAGAAGGGCAAGGCATGCTTATGCATAGGGCTGTAATTGAGTCGAGTAGTATCGAAACACACTGTTCAAGCTTGGTTTGATTTTTATCGAACTTGAAATTTTGTGTTTGACTTGGTTTGATTTTCAATCGAGCCGAGCTCAAATGAGCTTTTATCGAACGTGCTCGAATCGAGTATCGAGTAGCTTGATATTTTACATGTGTTTTTTCAATTTTTAGCTTATCGAGTCGAGCTCGAACCGAGCTTCAAAAGTTATCGAACGAAAAAGATGTTCAAGCTTGTTTGATTAGTGTGACGAACCGAGCTCAAATAAGCTTTTATCGAACGAGCTCGAGTCGAGTATCGAGTAGTTTGGTTTGATTTTCAACCCTATTTATGTGCACACTTTTATGCGATACAGATATGTACATGTACTCTGAGGTCGCATAAATTACAAAAAAATGAGTAAAGGTCGTGCAGTAATGAAATGCGAACAAACATATGAATAATAAAACTACTTTCATCAATTAAAATGGGCTCTGTAGGGACTTCCCAACTAAAAAAAAAAAAAAAAAAGAAGAAAAGAAATCTCAGGACTAGGTCGCAAAATGGGTTTCTTCACTTCTCGAAAATCATTTTTGCTCAGACACAGAGTGATCACCTTGTCCACGGACTCCTGAACGTATCTGAATGCTTGTGTTTGGCCTAAATTTGCCTCGAGTCTTATCGACGATAGGTAGTGATTAAATTAATGTACGGGCGTGTCAGTACATTTGACGAACAGCGTACAACGTAACTATCGATAAGGATCGTGTAGTGCACTTATGTGAAACCTGACTAAGTCAAAAGATTAATAGAGTAATCCAAATTGCTATTACCCCTTAATGGTTCTCTATGCATGTCTGTCTGCTGGACTTACACAGTTTAGCGTTAATTAGCTAGATTTGGGTAGGGAGCAGTCGGATCACTCGTTGAACCAATGAGATTGTTGTTTAAATATCAGTTAGAATACACATTAACCTAAAGAGATTGTTGTTTAAACAATGCTCGAATCGTCAAGGATGTCTATTTTCCATGTTAATTGAGAGTTTCTATTTATAAACTTTCAAGGGAGCGCACTTATCTTCCACTTGTATTGGTGGTAGGTTCAATTGTAACTACCCTTGAACTGTACGTGCATTAGGAGACTTAGTCAATTATGTTTGTTGGGTGCTTATGTGGCCGGTTTAACATAGGGGTGGACACGGGGCGGGTTTAGGACGGGTTCGGGGCTAGAGATATGAGTATAATAAATTTTGGGATTGACATTTCTCATTTCAAATTCGCCCCGTAATAATTCGGGTACCCAAATTATTGCGGGACGGGACGGGATTACGGGATTACGGGTCTCATATTATTTTTATTCATCAATTTTTCATCCACCTAACAAAATAATATTACAATATTACGTAATTATATTTCGTCATTTTCCTTTTGCTATATAGTATAACTTTTAACCATTATTACATTAAACATATCATCAATTCATTATAATGACTATTTCAAATATATCCAAATACGATCACAAAGTGAAATCATATAATGAACAAATGATAAAAATACGATCAACATTGAGTCTCAATAAGAAAAATCCAATCCAAATAATATCTATAGTTGATACCAAAATAATTTATCCAAGCCCACACTTAAATTACGCAAAAGATATAAATTTCTAAAATAACTAAAAGTCTAAATCCATATAATGACCCATAATATTGATTACTAATAACTAATGAAATATTTAGAAGGAATATTAGGAAAAGTAAAAAAGTTCATTTATTAGATAATGTTAATTAATAAATAAATTAATTAATTATATAACTAAAGTGTATAAATTATATAATAATAATATTATATAGGCGGGTTCGGGTATTTGGGGTTGGAGAGACCAATCCCAAACCCGCCCTGCATTCCCGTAATAAAATACGGGTATTCAAGTTCGGGTATCCAAATTCAAAAAACACTCGTCCCGTTCGGGTATTTTAAAAACGGGACGGGACGGGTCGGGTTTGGATTACCCGAACCCAAAGCCCACACCTAGATTAACGGGTCTTTCCTTTATTTAGGTCACATTGTTTATGTAGTCAGCTTATTTGTGTCAGATTTAGCATCGAATATACTACATGTCAATGCTTCGATGACAATGTCTCATCGGACATTGTCTCATCGGCATTTTTAGAAACGTGCCGATGCCCGATAGTCAATGCCTAAAACTTTGTGTGCACCGATGAGGATGGCAGTACCGATGGAGCGATGCATTCATTCAAATGAATGAGTAATTTGGAAAATTGTTAATTTATGATACAAACAATCGGTGCATCGTTAGGACATCATAAGATTTGGATTGCATAAAATCTTTAACGATTGGTAGTCGACTTTTGTGTCATTGACAAGTGTTATGTTCGCTAATGTGAGACATCCCCATTTAGCTTGGCGTTCTCATTACACAGCCTTTTCATTTCCTCTTTCAAGTCGGAGATGAGAAGTGGTGCCTTTACTTTTTATTTTTATTTTCTTATTAAATTAAGAAAAATTGTTTAAAAAAATTATTAATAAGAAATTTAAAGATTGAAAAATTAACTACGAATTTAACAATACCTTGTTTAATTTAATACTAGAAATGAAAGATACATTTAATTATAAAAGTTGTGTAAGATTTAATAACAATTTATTTTAAATTAAAGATGTAACATTATTAGTTTTAATTTTGAATATATAAATTTGCCTATGAAAGTAAAATTTAACACATTATAGTATAATAAAACCCTTATCCATTATTAATTTTGATATTATATATTTGTCTATAAAAGTAAAATTTATTTAATCACATTTAAAATTTGGTTTGAAATATTTAAATTGTATTTAATCTTTAATATAGCATAAATGTTAAATGTACAATTGGGACAAAACGTAGAAATACGATTTTGCATTAAATTACTCCAAATATTGATAAACGTACTTTGATACATATAACAACTTATATAAATAAATAAAATCACATATTATGTTTTTCTATTCCCCGGTGTAGTATTATTATGCTTAATTTTATTATTATTGTCTCTACAATTATTATTATGTATTTTCATATTTATTATTAATATTATATATTTATTATTATCATTATAGATAATATATAATATAGATGAAAGTGGGGAAGTTCTTTTCTTTTATTTAAGTGGAGGAGATAGCCCTGTGGGTTGGATACAATGCTTAGGGATGTGCAAATTCATCCGGATAAAGATTGACATCCCTGAGTTGTAAATAACTCTCCGAATTGGAGATGACCTTAAACATAAAAATGATAAGACAGAGTAATTTTCGATACAAACGAAGAATTGGCATGTAATCCTAAAGTGCTGGATTAGTTGATTATTAAACATTTTAAGCAAAATTATTTCTCAATCGTCTTCTAATTTGACTATTTCTTGAGATAAATGCTTACCATACTTTTCAACGCAGCAAAATTAAAAAATCGAGCACTATGATAATAATAAAATTAATAAATAAATAGGAAAGAAACATTAACCTCAAATTCCTTTACCCTTAAGCATAAAAATGATAAAACAAAGTAATTGAATCAGCCAATTTTAGATCCAAACGACATGTAATCCAAAAGTGCTTGATTAGTTGATTATGAAACATTTTAAGCAAAATTATTTCTCAATAGTCTTCTAATTTGACTACTATTTCTTGAGATAATTGCTTACCATAATTTGGGTACTCATATTACCATTTCTTGAGATAACTAATAAAATATCTATTTATTAATTTATCATATAATTTTTTTTTATATATTATGAATTCCTCCATTTACCACTGAACTTTATATTTCAATTTCTTCATTTTATTTTTGTTTTATTCGGTTTTTGGTCTCATTTTTGTTCTTTAATACCACCTAATTCTTTTTCTTTATTTCCATTTCAATTAATTTTCTTTATTTTTTTGTCAATTCTTTTCCTTAATTCTATCTTAATTTTTCTCTTTATATTTTTTCTTAGTTATATTGTTTGGTGATAATTACCTTATTTGTTTTTGTTACAAATTATTATTTCAAATGTTGAGTAATTCTACTTCAAAATTTTGATTTGCGCGCAAAATTCAAGCTTCACACAAGCTCAAACTATTTGTAATGATTTGTGTTGTTTTACTTCTGATTGGTAATAGACGTATAAAAAAAATTAGGGTAATTATAAATTGAAGAACTGACAATAAGAGTCTGTGTCAAGTTCGAAAATTTTCAAGTGAGAATTTGAAGGAGAATTACTTAACATTTGGAATAATAATTTGTAACGAAAATAAAGGTGATAATTGTCACCGAATAAAAACCTAAACAAATTGTAAAGAAAAAAAATCGAAATAGAAATGAAGAAAATATTGACACAAAAAAATAAATTTAATCGAAAAATAAAGAAAAAAATTAGATGAAAATAAAAAAAAAAAAAAAATTGAGACAAAAAACCGAAGAAAATAAAAAAAATTAAGAAATTGAAACATAATGTTTCTTGGTCGACGGAGAATTATGATTAATAATAAAAAAATTGATAAATTAATAAAGAAAATCAATTTTATTATGAAAGGGATTGATGTTGTATAAAAATGTTCAGGGCAAAGGTGGAACAAGTCCTTCAATTTATAACAATATCACAATAAATAAAAACTAATGTCTGCACACATATATCGAGAGAAAAATTATATTGTAATTGTAATAGTGAATTGATTATCCTTTGTCTGGAAATAGGGCGATCTATTTATGCCTGTAGAATAGTTTTTTGGGAAAAGACGTTACAAGTAATAAATACAAAGACGTTACAGACGTTACAGACGTTACAGACGTTACGAGAGCTTATGATAAAGGCATTACAGACTTTACAAGACTTACATGAGATGTTATAAATCTTTCATTTATGTCAACTTCGTGTAGAGCTGTGTAATCTCTTAAAAGCCTTTGGGTACAAAATTTGCACACACTAGGGATGGGGATACTTTTGGAGTAAAAAGTCCAAAACCAATAAATAGGGATAAGTGTTACAATCGATACTTTAGGGAGTAACTGGTACAACCATTTCATACTTTAAGGGGAGAAACTGTATTTTACCCTTTTTATATTAGCAAATATTTATTCTCATTAAAACTCATTAGGTACGTAACACATTATATTATTGTTATATAGTTTACTTCTTCCGAGACATTTTCCATCATACACAAGTTATTTGACAGGTCTTATCATTCATCTATACCAACATACAATTTCCTTCAATATTTAACTCCTCTCATCATTCATCTATACCAACATACAATCTCCTTCAATATTTTACTCCAAACTTACCTTAATAATAAGAGCAAAAGACAGAAACACCCCTATGCTTCGTTCTAACTCCCAAAACCTCCCTGTATTATTTTAACTCCCAAAAAAATCCCTATGATTTCAAATAAGTGCCATATACACCCTAAAAAAAAAGAGTGTTTTAAACGCCAAAATTACAAGTATTTGTTCACATTTTTCTTTTGATATGACAATTTTATCCCTGACATCGAAAGACAAAAACACCTCAATGCTTTGTTTAACTCTCAAAAAGACCCCTATATGTTATTTTAAATCCCCAAAATTCCCCTGTATTTGATTTTATATACCTCACTCGACCCAAGTAGTATATACTTATTTTTAAAGAATAAATAAATTTTAAAAAAAAACAAACACATAGGGATAATCTTGTCATTCCACCAAAAGTCAAAAATAAAATTATAAGTATATACTACTTGGGTCGAGTGTGGTATTTGAAATTAAACACAGGGGATTTTTTGATAGTTAAAATAACACAGGGAGATTTTGGGGAGTTAAACAAAGCATAGGGGTGTTTTTGTCTTTTGCTCTAATAATAATGTCTTTAAACTTGTAAATGCCCTTTTTCTGTGTTTTCTAGAAGCCAACCGAATAAAGACTTAGCTCCCCTTAATATGCAGAGTGCATTAGTAAATACAAAATACTAGGCCAATAATCTCTCTATATATGTGTGTTAGTTTCAATGATTTAAAAACCATAAATCATAATCCATGCATCTTACCATATCATAGTTTCTTACAAGAAACATGTCTCAAATCCTACTTTTCTGTCTTATTTGGGTACTCATATTACCATTCTCACTATCAAATGCAAATGATTCTTCATTACTAACTTACATAGTTCATGTTGATTTACCAGATAACCAACTCTTGTCTGATCAATCTCTTGATCTTGAAACCTGGTATAGCTCATTCTTGCCATCAACATCTTTATCGAGCTCAATCGAAACATCACGAATGATTTATTCGTACCGGAATGTTTTCACCGGATTCGCTGCTAAGTTAACCTCCGAGGAAGTTAAGGCGATGGAAAACAGAATCGGGTTCATATCCGCTAAGCCGGAAGAAATCTTACCTCTACACACGACTCATTCGCCTAATTTTCTCGGTTTGAGTCAAGATATAGGATTTTGGAACAGTTCAAACTATGGAGAAGGCGTAATTATCGGAGTTTTAGACACTGGAATATTACCCAATCATCCTTCATTCAATGACGAAGGTATGCCTCCACCACCGGCCAAATGGAAGGGTAAGTGTGAGTTTAATTTTACGGGTGGATGTAACAATAAGCTCATCGGCGCTAGACATTTCGGAAATGGCGATGGAACTCCAGTCGATGACAATGGTCATGGGACCCACACGGCTAGCACTGCTGGGGGTAATTTCGTACGAGGCGCCAATTTCTTCGGCAATGCTAATGGCACAGCGGTTGGCATAGCGCCTATGGCTCACTTGGCCATTTACAAAGTTTGTTCACCCAGATGCTCAGAAAGTAGCATAATAGCGGGTATGGATGCTGCTGTCGAAGATGGCGTAGACGTGCTTTCGATCTCGCTCGGTGGGAGATTTAGGTCATTTATTGACAACAATATTGCACTCGGTGCATTTAGTGCAATGGAGAAAGGAATTTTTGTGAGTTGCTCTGCTGGAAATAACGGCCCTTTTAACACTTCTTTATCAAACGAAGCTCCATGGTTTCTCACAGTTGGTGCTAGCACAATCGATCGAAAATTAGTATCAACCGCCGTGCTAGGGGACAATCAAGAACTAAAGGGTGAATCAGCATTTCAACCAGGGGATTTGACGCAGTTGCCCCTCGTTTATCCCGGATTAAACATGAGCGACTTTGGTGCACAATCCTGTAGCCAAAGGTCATTAAACAACACTAATGTCCGAGGAAAAGTAGTTTTATGCCACATGGACATTTTTACTTCCCCGATTTCGCAAGGAGAGGCGGTGAGAGATGCCGGTGGTGCAGCCATGATTCTCGTAAACGGTCAACGACAAGGCTTTAGCACGTCAGCTGATGCTCATGTTCTTCCGGCTACGAATCTTAACTACGAAGATGGTCTAAAAGTTTTAGCTTATGTAAACTCTACTTCTACTCCAACTGCAGCAATTTTGTTCAAAGGGACGATAATCGGTGATAGGAATTCTCCAATGGTAGCTTCGTTTTCATCCCGTGGGCCCAGCCTGGCAAGCCCTGGAATCTTGAAACCCGACATTTTAGGCCCCGGGGTTAACATTCTCGCTGCATGGCCTACTTCACTCGAGAACAACACCAACACAAAAAACACGTTCAACATAATTTCCGGTACCTCAATGTCATGTCCGCACCTCAGTGGCGTGGCAGCATTGCTAAAAAGCTCACACCCCAATTGGTCCCCGGCAGCAATCAAGTCCGCAATCATGACTACTGCTGATGTCGTTAATCTTGAAAATCAGCAAATCAAGGACGAAAGGCATCAACCGGCTAGTATCTTTGCTATGGGTGCAGGGCATGTGAATCCGGCAAGAGCAAATGAACCTGGACTTGTTTATGATATCGAACCTCAAGACTACATACCTTATTTATGTGGATTGAACTACACTAATCGTGAGATGAGTATAATATTGCAGCGTAGGGTGAATTGTTCGGCGGAATCGAGGATTCTCGAAGGGGAGCTAAACTATCCTTCATTTTCGATCAGGTTTGGATTGGTGTCTAATCATACGTTTGTTAGGACAGTTACTAATGTTGGCGAGGCTAGTTCGAGTTACGATGTTGAGGTTGTTTCTCCGCGAGGGGTTGATGTGAGTGTTAATCCTCAGACACTTAGTTTTTCGGAGTTAAATCAAAAGTTGTCATATGAAGTAACTTTTAGCAGATCATCAGTGAATGCTGCTGCTAATAGTACTGGTTCTGTATCTCAAGGATTTATTGTTTGGAAATCAGGTAAGATTTCAGTTAGGAGTCCTATTGTTGTGGTTGAGGCAAATGTTTAGGATGAGTTTGGATTGTAGTCATGTTTGTTTGCATAATGTTTTTGGGATTTTGTTTTTTGTTTACTTTTTACATTCTTTGTTTAGGAGCTTTAGGTTGTGTATTAATTTGGGAACTATGATATCATTCATTGGATCTAGTTTGCACTGTAAATTGACATACTGAGAGAAATTAACATTAGTTATAGCTAGAATTGGAAAAAAAAAATCAAAGGGGTTAAAACATATTTTCTAAGCAAAATATTTTTAGTTGTTTTGAATAAAACATTTCGTGAAAAACTTTGTTCATATTTTGCAGGGGAAAATCCACATTTAATCACCCAAGTTTAACTCTAAAGACATAATGGTCACTCAACTTTCACGATTAATATATATAATCACTCAAGATACAATTAATAACATCATTTAAAACAACTAACAATATTTTGCTTAGAAAATATGTTTTATTCAAATTATATCTCAACTTTTTACACAAAAATGTTGGCACATGAGATTTGGTTAAATCAAATTAAATCTCTAATTGTATATAAGAAAATCAATAGGAATATTTTTTGTAATAAGTAGGAATATTATGTATATATCTTCCTAGAATAGAACCCTTTTTAGTCTTGTATATATTTACCTCCTTGGAGAAGAATAAGACATGGTTGTAAGATATATCATTCGAATATCTTAATTTCTACATGGTACCAGAGCAAGTTGAAGCCCTTTCTCTCTCGTTTTTCAGCCTCCATTTGTACTTGTAACACGGAGTCACAAATTATTTTTTAAACCTTTAAAATTTATTTCTACTTGAATCAAAATGGGAGACCCGAACAGCACCCCACCCACAAATTTTAATCCTATCATTCCAATAACATCAAATAGCCTACCACCACCAATTATAGTCCAACAGGATAATTCAACTTTTCCAACTGGTATTGTACTTGACGAAACAAATTTTTCATTATGATCTCAACTGATGGAAATGCGTATTGGAGCACGAAATAAAGTCGGATACCTTACAGGAGAAATAGCAAAACCAGCACCCAACTGTAACGACCCGACTTCGTGGGCAGTCAGATATCACTCAATCGAATAGTTGATTTATGAAAATATCTAAGATGCTAATTTTTTACGATATTTATAAAATCAAATTCAATGGCAAAAGTTTAAAACGAAAGTGATTGATTTGAATCATGACCAAGGACTTGCTTAAAGTAAAGCTTGAGAGAGATAAAAATAATAATTTATAAAAGCGTTTTAGGTCCAATTGAAATAAATCAATCAAGAACAATTTATATAAAAATGATGATTTGAAATACTTAAACTTTTATGACTCAAATTCAACTTCAACTGTACATAAGTTTTGAAACAATAATATAAATGAAGATCTTAAAGTCACAAAATAATTATAAACAATTGTACAACTACTCTTCAAATACTATGATGGGATCGCAACTGGGATGACTTAACCGCAACCTGAACTATCGTTTCTCAAAAATCTGAAGCTGAAAAGAATGAAACACGGAACGTGTAAGTTGAATAAATCAACTTAGTGAGGCCGGTGCAAGTGTGCACGTTATGCGTAAATCAGACATATTCAAGTGATGCATATCAAAATGAAAATTTTGACAAAAAATAAAACAAATAATGAGATATTCGATACACGAACTACATGGCCAAGTGGGATTCAGACACCATCCAATTGCCCAACATAAATGACATAATCAACGAAGTTCAAAATACAGAAAGAGCAGACAACGTAACAGATAAACACATAATACATATATCAGATATGGTTGATGTCGTGTTCTCTTACCCTCCATACAGATAACCAAACACACCAGTAAGGTGCGACCTTACACAGACAGATGCATTTACATGTCTTTGCCAGAAGCAAGTTTGAGATCACTCCCCAAGCATACTTCCACTTGGTTAGTGAGTCCGGTCAATGGTAAGGTCGAGGCAACTTTATAACCATCTACTATCAAAGTTGCCACGGACCTACCATCAACCAAAAATTAGGCACCCTAAACAGAACAAATACAAATAGAACGAGCAAAATAGGATATAACAAATCAATAACACCACATTAATAAAATTTCCAACAATAACAATGACATGATAAAACTTCTACGTGATTTCAACTAAGCATGCTCATCTGTATTGATATAATCAACAAACCTCATGTAATATAATTAATCAAGACAAACACTTACCAATCAGATAAGCATAACTTGATACATAATATACCACATAAGCATGCTAATAAGTCTGAAGCATGTATTTATCCAAACAAAACATACAATCATATATTTAAAAGAACTTCTTGTGATCATACGTCCATGTCATTAATATATACGGTTATGAGTTCTAATAAAACTCAAGTAGCATGCTCATATGTAATGAAATGCCCAACAAAATATAACCATGTACTTAACCAAATTAATCAAGATAAAATGAATATAATGAAGTCATTTTTCATTTCATTCAATCAAGTGCGATCACGTACAACAAACATTGACAATACACAATTCCAAATCTTTTACTATAGCATTCAAGATACACAATGCAACATGCTCATACAATAATTAAACACATAAACACAAACAAGATACGACTCTCACCTATTACAGATTAAAGAGATGGTTGTTTGTCGCCTTCACCTGTCACGTAATTCGATTCGATTAGAATTTCATTCTATACTAAACTCGTCAAAAATCTAAATTCCTAAACGAAGTTTATACTTAACCCAAATATATACTGATTTTACCGAATTTGGTTAAACCGCGGTAATATCAATAATAATAATAACGTATGATCGTGATATATTCGATCTGAATTATGGGCTTGGATAATTTACTCAGGATGATGTAACACCAAATAAAAAGCAAAGTAAGAACAATGATAATAACGTAGAATTGATGGAGAGCAAAAGTTATTTTATTAGAGTAAAGATATTACAATCCTCCTTTTACAAAATATTCCCCCCCTTATTATAATGAAGGGTCCAACTTATATAGTAAACATAATCCTAGCCCTAGTAGTATCCTACAAGCATTAGGAAACTTGCATGGCCCAACAAGCATTCAGATTCTTCTACTAGATCGATAGGACATGAATCGCGGGTCGGGTCGAATTTCTATTAATACTCCCCCTTATTAAGAGCTTTGACCTGTTCAAGGGATCGACCTGGACAAGCTCGAAGCATCTGATCCGGCCTTACGTTTAAAATAGCCCCCATCAATACTCCCCCACTTCTCAAGTGTAAGTGTAGCTGAAACTCGAAGAATTAAATAAACAAGGAAATGCTGATCAAACTTATCATCTTGGTACTTCAGATATGCCTCATTAAAAACCTAGTTCGAAAAAATGCCCCATGGGATAAAAACCAAACTAGGGAAAAAGAGTACATATCCGTTGAATCCATTCCGTAGCATTTGCGTCGTATAAAGTGTTGATGCATACTTTGGCTAGAATCGATCGATAATGATGAGGACTGATCAAGATTGAGATGCTCCAGATCGAGATTGAAATGCTCCAGATCGATATTGATCAGGTCGAAGAATCCGACCAGGCTAAATACGAAATAGCACCCATCAGTACGAAATCCGCGTCTTGAGCGAAAGTGTAGCTGCAGCTCGGAGAAGTAAAATTATGCCTTTGAATGACTTTCTGATGTATATCGAACATGCCTCGTTAAAAACCTTGCTCGGAAAAATCCATTGGGATAAAAACCGACCAAGGAAAAAAGAGTATATATTCCTCGTGATATCAAGGTTTGTCAATGCATGGGTATTGTGTCGTAGCGATCTCTGAGTACATCATAATTTCTTCAATGGTTGAATTTGCAATTCTCCAAAATCAGCAAGGAGATCGGAGCAGTTAAAAATCCCACACAGTAATTCTACGACCCTTTTCTGCTAAAATGTCGATCTCATAAATGAACCAAGATCTTTATATCCCGAATGGTGTCAAGATCGGATAGAACATAGGAAGCGCATAATAGAGGCATGACGACTCATATTTTGATCAATACCAATTTTCAGAAGATTTTCCGGACTAGTTAGCCTTATAGTGGTAATAGTGTAGATCTGTGTAAGACTTAGGATTCCTAATCGATATTAAGAGATCGAGCACGAATGTAACTGTCTTTTAGTAATCTTTATACGTCCTCTCATTCTTAATAAAGTGTTTTCTTCTGCACTCCCCTTTGTCTTCGTCTTCTTTGAATGAATTAGGTAGTTGTTTGACTGATCATATAAGAGACTTATTAATCCAAATCATCCATTTTATTAGTTCGAAGGTCGATTGATTATTGTCGATCTCATGCAAATTATCTTGTTTAACTTAGAATCCACACTATTTTAATGGTCTGAGCTTTAGTTTTGTAGTCCTAGTATATCGCTGAGTGTACACCGAACTAACGGTTTTACTCAAATTAATAAAAAAATTGGATGGTAAACCAATTATAGGTTTTAACACTTTGTACATCGTAGATCGAAGATTGTAAATCGAGCTTTACCGATTGGTGGTTTATGCTCATAAAATAAGAAATTCTGCCAACTTAGTGGCTTTATTCCTTTATCTATCACAGATCGTTGATTGCAGATCGAGCTTTATCAATCGACAGTTTATGCTCAATATGTACTTGGGGGAGTTTTACCAAGTTAATGGGTTTACTCAATATTTTTCGATCAAGAGTTTAATGGATTTACTTATTATTTTCGATCAAGAGTTTATACCAAATTAATAGTTCTACTCAAGACCATTAATCAAGAGTTTATACCAAATTATTGGTTTTATTTTCAATAGTTTTTACCAAATTATTGGTTTTACTTTTTATTTTTGATCAATAATTTATACCAAATTATTGGTTTTACTCTTTATTTTCGATCAAGAGTTTATACCAAATTATTGATTTTACTCAGGACCATTAATCATGAGTTTATACCAAATTATTGGTTTTACTCTTTTATTTTCAATCAAGAGTTTATACCAAATTATTGATTTTATTTTCAATCAAGAGTTTATGCCAAATTAATGGTTTTACTGTTTATTTTCGATCAATAGTTTATACCAAATTATTGGTTTTACTCAGGACCATTAATCAAGAGTTTATACCAAATTATTGGCTTTACTCTTTTATTTTTAATCAAGAGTTTATACCAAATTATTGGTTTTACTCTTTATTTTCGATCACAGAGTTATATCAACAAATTTTACTCTTCTTAACTTCGATCCTCAGTACGAACAAAAGTTCTTATCTGATTTCGATCATAGTATTATCAATAGATTTTACTCTTGCTTTTATTTTTCTTTTCTGGAGTATTTTCGAGCATATGATTGTATCAAAAGATTTTACCCTTTAATCTCAATTAACTCGTGAGAATCCACTATAAGCAACCAACGCAAATTAAAGCAATTAAGAAGCAGATAGATTAATCTCAAGTAATTCGTGAGACTCCCCTGTCAATTAGCAAAATAGCAGCCACCTTAGATCTCACAACTACAACCAATAGTTTATCGGAGAATCAAGCAACCAGCACAATTACAAGCTAGCAGCTGAAATTAAATGATCTCAACCCAGACGGGCAGCATGATGTAATTCTTACAAATGAACCAATGGAAATAAAGGCAGAATCAAGCAACAACTAGAATTAATTGATAAACGTAGCTCACTGGCATTACAATCAATTAATTAATCTCAACTACAAAGAGATATGAACGGAATATACACAGGAGCTGAGGATTCTTACAGATCGCATAAGCCCGAAGTGAAGCCCAAAAAATAAACTCCCAAATTTATCAATTAAATCTGAAGTTGATTAATTACCCAAGCAATAGATATAATTTTAATATGAAATACGTAAGGAATTGAAGAAATACAGTCGCAATCAAACCTATTCAACGAACAGGGCTTCCCATGTGGGTGAACTCCAAAATTCAATTCCAACTTTCCAATCGATTAAATCCAAAATTAATCCTTCCCATCTCATAAATTGATTCTGGGAAGTATAATCTCCAATTGTAACTGTAGGAAACTCAATCAATAACAAATTTGATGAAATTGATTCCAGAATGCTCAATTGAGCTTTTATATAAAAATACTAGTCTTTTCTCTTTGGGCTAAATTAAGCCATTGATTTCTCTATTCGGAGATTACAACTCGGGATCAACTCGCGCATGATCAGGGACGGATCCAGGATTATAGAGTAAGGGGGGCCGAGTTTACCCATCGTTAAAACAAATTGACAAAATGATATTCAATATAATTTATTTATATAAGAAAAGATTATTAACGAGGATTCTATTGAATTCAAAATGCTAAAGTAATTGAATGAAAAAATTATGAAAATTGTATACGACGCTCTTCATATCATAAAAATTCTACATTTTTATTCCCAATGTAAATAATCAAACAATTCGCAAAGTAGTAATCTTTCATCTAGTTTCTAAGCCTATTTTTCTCCAACTTTATTGTTGATAATCATTATTTCTGTTGTGTTGGTAATATAAAAGACTAAGTAGGTATAATTGACAATTTAACATGAAAATATACTTGTCATTTTATTAGAATTGTTGTGACGACACCACAGATATATATAGAGTATAAGAAAAAAAACTTCTAAAACTTTGAATTTAATCAGTAATTGAATAATGTAAACATTAGTATTAATATCTAAAAAAAAAATAGCACTCATTTTTTTTTAAAATTCTTGGGGGGGCCAGGGCCCCCCCAAAAAGGGGCTGGATCCGCCCCTGCGCATGATGGGAAGAAGGTTCTCCGAGTAATTCGAGTATCTTTCCTTGGATTGACCAGTGCCGGCCCAAGTGCTAGGCAACTTCGGCCGGCGCCTCGGGCCCCCGGTTCGGAGGGCCCCAAAATTTATAATTAGGCATTAGGAAAATTAAAAAGTTAAATATTTTAAATTTTATTAGTTTAATGAACATAAGATGTGTCTTAGCTCACTTGGTAAAACTTTCTCTTGATGAGTGTGAGGTCCAGGGTTCAAATCTCAATATTGATTTTTTTTTTCTTATATTTTGATTGTTTTATGTTATTTAACTTTTTTTTTGGTAATAATGTTCGTCTTTTTTATTTCCCATTTGTAGTAATTATTCTTTTAATCTTTTTTCTTATTTAATGATTTCTTGTCAACTTTTTCCTTAATAAGTGCTTTAAAAAAATTCTTTCTTAATTATTATAAAAAGAATACAGTTTTTTTCTTTATAATATGGATTTTCTGCTTATTAATTTCTCACTTAGTACATTGTAAAAAAAGAATTTTATCCACAATAAAATTGATCTAGCCCTGTCCATATTTTTTTATGTATGTGTCTTTTCATAAGTGATGTATAATTTTTCCTTTACATGATAATATATAATTAATATAATTAATAATATCAGAAAATAAAATAAAGTCAAGCAATCAATTGTGATATTTGTAAAAGAATGAAATAGAGTTAATGATGTACATATACTTGCAAAATTTGCTTCGGCTAAAATAATATTTTTAATATTAAAAATTATACAAAAAAATTCACAGTTAATCTTTTAAAAATTAAATAAGTTTGTTATTTAATTATCTATGTAAAAATTAATATGTTAAATTAAATTATCTATCTAAGAAATAGTACGTTAGAAAATATAATATGTCAATATTTAATTAATATTTTTGCCTTTAAATTAAAAAATAAATTAATTATATATTTTTTTATAACAAAGGGCCCCAAATTTGTAATTCGACTAGGGCCCCCGAATGTCTGGGACCGGCCATATTCAATCGAGTAATGATCTCACAATTCCAAAGTCAAACAACCAGCACTTAGTAATTCTCCATTTAGCAACCAATGGAGTTAATCGAATTAATTCAAGCTACCAGCAGACTAAAAATCAAGCAGCTCAATTAATTAAAAGTTCTCCACCAACAGACATCTAAACCTCAATTAATCAACCAGGCAGCTCTGATATTCATAAAACCATCGAATGAAAATAAGAACACCAGTAATATAACATCATTGTTCTACAGCGGCCACCTCAAAGTAGTTCATTACAATAAAGTAATTGAATAAAGTAAATCACAACCATTGGCATTGCCATTAATTAATTAATCTCAACTAGCAGACGAGTGACTCTTATCAGCCAGGTGAAGACGATCAGGAAGTCTCTCCAACTGTAATAAATGCACTTGGAGTAATAAATGCCGAAGAAGGAGGGTATATATGGCAAATGATTGAAGAAATCCTCGTATCGGCTCGGTGCATTAAATGCTGCTGACAAAAAGTACTGTTGACAGTACTGTAGCAGTACAGAGAGCCGTTTGCAGAGTTTAAGGACCAGTACCCGATGCATTTGAATTTTGTCTTTCTTCAACGGACACTTTTCAAATCTGAAGGTATAAATAGTTCGCGAGTTTGAGAGAGAAGATATACAACACAACTGAGATCAATCCTGCAAAGCAAAATCTTCTAAGTCTCAAAAACTCAAGAACAGCTCACTAGTCTGCCGAAGTTATTTGTTAACTGAAGCTAGTTGAAGTCAAAAGAAAAATCATTTTCTGAGTGAATATGTTATTGTAGAGTGTTGTGAGAAGTAGCTATCCATCTAAGTGAGTGATATTACTTCAGAGGGTAGGAGTTTCTTAGTGAATTTACGGCTCATCATTTGTTGTAGAGCGTAAGCAGAGTATATTGTAAACTGTGTGTTTATAGTATAACCCAAGATCTAAGTGACTTGGAAGAGTGGACTAAAAGATTTTCATCCGTATAACCACTATAAAAATTCTTTGTGTTTTAACTTGCATTTATTTTCTTGCATATCTTCAAAGTTGCATTAAACACTCTAGAAAACTGTTGAAAATATTTTAAAAAGGAGTTTGTTAAAACTGGGGATAAAATCTTTCAAAAGACTTAGTTTACTTGTGAAAAACACTTTAAAACATCCGCTGCAAGTAATCTGATAAAACTGATTTTACTGAAATCAGCTAAGTACTTTTCTAAAAGAGTGGTCAACTCTGCTGCTCAAACTCTGTGTGCAAACAGCTTAGTTAGCTTACCGTTTACGATCAGCTTAGTCTGCTAACAGTTAAGTGAAAAGTTTTTAAAGTCTAAAAATTTTCAGAGGTCTATTCACCCCCCACCCCCTCTAGACCTCATCTGACCACTTGGGACCAACAAGTGGTATCAGAGCGGGTGGTTCATTAGAATCAGCTGCCTAATCAACGAGCTTGATCCGAGTGTTTTTCAAAGGTTTTTAAACTTTTTCAAAAGAGCACAATTTTGAAAAATTAAAACTTTTTGAAAATGGATTGTATCAGCCATGTTCCCCACATTGGCGGTATGAGGTTTGAGGACTGGAAGATCAGGATGGAGATCTTCTTAGCTGCGTACAATGACAACATGTATACGTGCATTACCAAGGGTCCATTCAAATTCACCAAGACTATAAATGTTGATGAAGTAGATATAGTGGTGGATAAAGATCTACAAGAGATGACAGCTGAAGAGATCAAGCTGTTCAATCTTGATAAAGTTGGTCGTTTCATCATGACCAAAGCCCTGGACAATGATAGATTTGACAAAGTCAAGCATTGCAAGACTGCAAAAGAGATGTGGGACAAGCTTCGTGACATGAGCGAAGGAAACGACGCCATAAAAGAGCATCAGCTGAGTGTTGCTTTGGAAAAGCTAGACAACTTCAAGATGAAGTCTGCGGAAACCATTGATCAGATGGATACACGGTTTACAAGGACGCTGAATGAAGTTCTCAAGCTAAGAAAAACCTTCACTGACAAGGAGATAACTTTCAGAGTGCTGAAGGCTCTGCCTCCAAAGTTCAACATGAAGGTGACAGCCATGGAAGAATCAAGAGATTTGGGAAATATCTCTCTTACCGAGCTGTTCTCAGTACTCAAGGCATATGAGTATAAACTGCCAAGAATGGGTATTGAAGAAACCTCAACTTCAGTACTTTGGGCATATGTACACTTGAAAAACTCTTTGAAAAGATTTTTAAAGGAGTTTGATAAAACTGGGGATAAAATCTTTCAATCTACCAAGCTTACTTGTGAAAAACACTTAAAATATCCGCTGCAAGTATTCAGGTGTTAAAACTGATTTTGACTAAATCAGCTAAGTAATTATCAGATTAGTGATCAACTGAGTTGTTCAAAGATTTGTTCGCGATCAGCTTAGTCAGCTTACTGTTCTATAACAGCTTAGTCAGCTAACAGTTTAGTAGAAAGTTTTAAAGTTTAAAAATTTTCAGAGGTCTATTCACCCCCCCTCCCTCTAGACCTCATCTTAACACTTGGGACCAACAAGTGGTATCAGAGCGGGTGGTTCATTAGAATCAGCTTCCTGATCAACGAGCTTGATCCTAGGGTTTTTCAAAGGTTTTCAAACTTTTTCAAAAGAGCATATTTTTGAAAACCAAAACCTTTTTGAAAATGGATTGTATCAGCCATGATCCCCTCATAGCTGGTATGAGTTTCGAGGACTGGAATATCAGAATGGAGATCTTCTTAGCTGCCTATAATGATAACATGTACACATGTATCATAAAAGGTCCATTCAAATTCACCAAGACTATAAAGGTTGATGAAGTAGATATAGTGGTGGAAAAAGGATCTAAATGAGATGACAGCTGAAGAAATCAAGCTGTTCAATCTGAACAAAGTTGGCCGTTTCATCATGACCAAAGCCCTGGACAATGATAGATTTGATAAAGTCAAGCATTGCAAGACTGCCAAAGAAATGTGGGATAAAGTTCGTGATATGAGCGAAGGAAACGACGCCATCAAAGAGCATCAGCTGAGTGTAGCAATCATAGAAACTTTATAGCAAATATTTCATCAGTACCTGAACCTCATACATATAAGTAGGCAATTCAAAATCCAGAATGGATTAAAGCTATTCAAGAGGAATTAAAAGCTATGGAAAATAATAATACTAACTTACTAATAATAGAAAGGAAAAGGAGAGGTAGTAATAAAAGGATTATGATGAATTATCAAATAAATAAAAAAGGATTATGATGCAATGATGAATGAACTGTCAACTGGATGTCCAAATAAAATTGGCTTTGGGGTGGATTCTACAATTTTGTTCTATAACCCCTTCTAAAATGGCTTTTGCTTCGGCCCTTCTGGTGAGAAGAGCCTCTGCTGCTGCCTCCACGTGCCCATTTTCTGCCACGTTCTCCGCTTCCCCTCTCTGGAAAAGCTGGAAAACTTCAAGATGAAGTCTGCGGAAACCATTGATCAGATAGATACAAGGTTTACAAGGACGCTAAATGAAATTCTCAAGCTTGGAAAAACCTTCACAGACAAGGAGATAACCGTCAGGGTGCTACAAGGTTTACAAGGACGCTAAATGAAGTTCTCAAGCTTGGAAAAACCTTCACAGACAAGGAGATAACCGTCAGGGTGCTGAAGGCTCTACCTCCAAAGTTCAACATGAAGGTGACAACATGGAAGAGTCAAGAGATTTGGGAAATATCTCACTCACCGAGCCGTTCTCAGTACTCAAGGCGTATAAGTATAAACGGCCGAGAATGGGTGTTGAAGAAACCTCAACTTCAAGTCCCACAGCTGCCCTAGTTGCTGCTGAAAATCCGAGAAGTCTAGCATACAAAAGCAAAGGTGTGGACTCATCTTATGAAGCCACAATACTCAACAAAAAGGAGTACACAGCTGGAGACGTTGCATTGCTGATGAACAACTTCAAGAAGTTCTACAAAAGAAAAATGAAGAACAAATACAACAATGCTTCTACTTCTAACTCTACTTCTTCTTCTCAAGATAAGGATTCATATAAATCCAAAATGATGTGTTATAATTGCAAGAAAATGGGTCATTTCATCAGAGACTGCCCATATCCTAAAGCCGAGAAGTATACAGAAGAGGAAAAGAGAATCAGAAAGGAAAGAAAGCATCAGAAAAGCAAGGTGCTGATAGCAGAAGCATAGAAGCTGGTTGCTATCTACTCATCTGATTCAGATTCAGACACTTCTGATGAAGAGTCTTCTGAAGAAGAGAGTCCTGCACTCATCTGCCTGATGGCAAAGGAATCTGATAACTCTGAGGATGATGAGGTAACTCCTCTTGAAAATGAATTATTCAATTCATTTGAGCAAATGGTAGTTAATAATACAAGTATTGCTGATGCATTTGCTAAGCTTAAGGAAGAGATGATATTGCTAAGAGAGCAAAACAGTTCACTGAAACTTAAGGCTGAAAAGCCAAAAGAATCAGCTGAATATAAACTGCTTAAGCAAGAGAATGAATCCCTGAAATCTGAATGTGAAGTATATAAGGGTAAAATCATGGAACTTGAAAATCATCTGTTGCATCCACTCATATCTCTAGTAAACAGAATATACCTTTAGAACAGGATAAGTTAGAACTGAACCATACTGAAAAATTTATATCAGCTGACAACAGTAAGGTCATTTTGTATGTTCAGACAACTAAACCTGCTTCACATGAGAAATAATTAAAGGAGAAGAAAGCTCCTAAGGCTAAAAAGAGCAAAGAGCTTAGTGTAGGAAAACAGACTGGTAAGACTAGACAGCAGAGTCCCAAGAAGTCTGCTTATAAGGCTAAAACCAATCAGACTAGTGGTAAAACTAAGTCGTCTGCTAATGAGCAAGCCCCTAGTAAGCCAAAGAAGCATAAGAACAAGAAAAATCAAAATGCTTGGTATGGAAATGAGTCATATTATGTGCAACCTGTTGCATATCCTCCTATGTATCATGCACCTCAATTTCCAACTTACTATGCACCATATCCTGCTCATCCAATTCATGCATATCCTGCTTATCATGCATCTTATTCTGCTAATGAAAATTATCCGTATCCTGCTAATTATCAACATAACAAATCTGATGGACGTGATGAAGATAAACCTGTTCATACTCCTATCAAAACTCAGAATCCTAAGAAGCCTAAGACTTCAACATCTTAGGTTGTCCAAGGTGGAACTAATCCTTCAGGACCCTCTCAATAAAGGTACCTAAAACAATTTTTATTTTGTTTTGTAGGTTAGGATTAGGAGTACGAGTAAAATAGAGAAAATTTGGTACTTGGACAGTGGTTGTTCAAGACACATGTGTGGAAGCATACATGAGCTGACTGATGCTGTTGTTTTGTATGGTCCAAAAGTTACTTTTGGAGGCTGCAAGGAAGGCAAGATTGTAGCAAGTGGAAGATTAATCAAAGGCAACATTGAGATATCTGACGTTTCTTATGTTAAAGGCCTCAAATACAATTTGTTGAGCATAAGTCATGTTGGTCCCAAGTGGTCAGATGAGGTCTAGAGGGGGGGGGGGTGAATAGACCTCTGAAAATTTTTGAACTTAAAAACTTTTCAGTCTTCTGTCAGCAGACTAAGCTGATGAAGAACAGTAAGCAGACTAGTCTGATCGTGAACAAATCTTGAACAGACGACTGACCACTCTTCTTACAGATACTTAGTTGTTTTTCAGCAAAACAATTTTCCAAAGAGTATACTTGCAGCGGATTGTTCGAAGGTGTTTTTCACAAGTAAACTAAGTTCTAAAAGATTTTATCCCCAGTTTAAAACTCCTTATAAAATCTTTTGATTGATTCACAGTGTTTAAATATGCAAACTTTAAAATGTGCGAGAAAGCTTAAATGCAAGATAACACAAAGAATTTTTATAGTGGTTATATGGAAAAAATCCTTTAGTCCACTCTTCCAGATCACTTAGATTCTGGGTTATACTATAATCACTTAGATTACAATATTTCTCCACTTACACCAAGACAACAAATGAAATGGCTGTAAGCTCACAATAGGAAATCACAAAGAAGACGTATCCTCTAAAGTAGAATCACTCACAAAGATGGATTCTCACTTCGCACAACACTCAGCTATTACAAAATCACTCAGATAATGTTTTTCTGATTTCTTCAACTGGGTTTCTGTCAACAGATGACTTCCACCAGACGAGTGAGCTGTTCGAGCTTTTGAGACTTAAAGAAATTCTGCTTCAAAATTTCGATCTCTGATTGTTGTTGTGTTTTTGCTCGATTGAAATTCAGCTCTATTTATACATGGAGATGAAAATATTACCGTTGAAGGCAAGTCACAAATCAAATCCATTCTTCAGCTCTTTTGAAACGGCTCTCTGCAGCAAACCGTACAGTGTACAGTACTTTTCTGTCCATCGCATTAAATGCTGCATTAAATGCACTCTGCTGATCCGAGGATATCTTCAATCATTTGCCATTACTACCCTTCTCTTTCAGCATTTATTACACTAGGTGCATTTATTACCGTTGAACTGATCTCATGATCTCTTCTACTCTGCTGATCTAAGCAACCCTTCTGATAGGTACTCTGCTGATCAAATACTGAACTAATCTGATTTGACTCGGCTGATATCCTACCCTTCTGTTTGCTGTTTCAGCAAGAAATCACTAGTCTTCTGAACTTTGAACTTTGAACTCTTCTGATGTCTTCTTTTACTTGTTCAAAATTCTTCCAAGGGAACTAAGCTTTCCATACTTAGCTGATTATGATGTTTTGGAAATCATCAAAACCTTCCCTTAAATTCTGACTTCTTTCATCTTCATCTACATCTTCATCCAACAATTTCCCCCTTTTTGATGATGACAAAACTCCAGCTAAGTACCTGTACCTAAACTAAAGTTTTGATCCTCAAAAATTTCTGAGATAGAAATAGTATGTTGGATTTAAACTTGCAATTTTATAAATGATTGAACTGATTACATATTACAAGTTTTTAAAGCATGAAAGATGCAAGATACAAAAGAAAATACAAGAAAGAAAAGAAATCTGAACTAGTCTTCTTCCTTCTTCTCTTCTTTTTGAGATTCTTCATCAGATGACTTGGAAGACTCAGCTTCCAAATTTTCAAAGAATCTTTTCTTCAACAGCTCTAGCTTCTTTTTCTTGACATCTGGATCAAGCTGTTCTTCAGCTGAATCTTTGGCAGCAGCTATTTCCTTATCAGACTTGGCTTTTGCTTCAGATTCTTCAAATTCAGCTTGCTCTTCTTCTTCTGTAATTCTCTTATCTGTTGGTCTGCTTGATTCTCCCATATGTTTATCAGTCTCCCCAGCAGATTCTTCCAACACTTCAGTTGCTTCAGCATCTTGATCTTCAGCATCCAATCTGAAAGAGGTTCCAACTCTTTGCTGTCCAAATACCCTTTCTTCCCCCTTTTTGTCATCATCAGCAGGGACAGGTGGATATTGTGGCACAACTGGTGTAATTAGAAGTGAATCACATAGAAGTTTGATGTTCTCTTCCATAGCATTGATCTGAGCTTGTTGTTTGAGTTGATTGGCTTTGAATGCTCTCATTTCCTTGAGAAGATCTTCTCCTTGATCACCCAATTGGATTTGAGTTCCCAGAATCCAATTTGATGAAGCCTTGAAGTCTTTCATCATGTTTCCCATGACTTCATCCTCTGCTTGGAGAGCCAATTCAACAGTTTGTTCAATCTGTTTCCAACCTTCAGTAGTGCTCTGAGTCCGTCTTCTAAGCATATCCATATCTTGACAGATGGATTTAACATTGTGAGCAGTGTCTTCTATCAGATCGGTTGGGACAGCAGCAACTTTCTGACTTGGTTGTTTAACAGCATCTATCACTTCTGCAGCTAATTCTTTCTTCATATCCTTCAGAGAATTGGTGATCATTTGTTGGATGGAGTCCAACAGATTTGTCTGAACACCATGAGAAGTTGAAGGCATATCTGATGTAGCAGCAGGTGTATCTTTCATAAGTTGCTCTGATGGTTGAGTTGTCAATGCAAGAGATTGATCTGCTGATCCATCAGCATGACTTTGAGTGCTTTCCTTCTCCTTAGCTTGATCATCTCCTTTAGCAGCAACTTCTTTGTCCTTGGTCTGATCTGCTGGAATTGCTTCTTCTTTCTTTGAATTATCAGCAGCATCAAACTTATCACCCTGTGCAATGTTCTGATCAGATGGGTCTGATGTACCCTCTATTTGCTTTGGTTGATCAGAGGACTCTGCTTTCTCTTTATCAGCAGGGGATATAATCTTCTTGACAGTCTCAACTGTCTTCATCAGTCCTTCATTGTCCACTGCTGACCTGTTGGAAATCCAAGTAAAATTATCAAGAGGAATAAAAGTGGATGTAGGTTCCTCAGGTAGCTCCTCATAGGGTTTGATGTTTGGCCCGTAGACAATGTGTTTGATGTTAGGAAGAGGGACCAATGAGCTTGGTTGTCCCCTTAACTTCCTTGATTTCTTTGCCCAAAGCTCCATTGCTTGAGCAATAGCCAATTTGATAGATCTTTCTTTGAGGTCTACTGAATCATCATAATCCTCAGCAATAGACTCAAAAATCTTCTTGGCTTCAGCTTTGACTAAGTGACTTATCCTCATTCTCAACCTGTCCAGAAAGAATTCTGAATCAAGTGCTTGAATGAGAGAACCCGTCTCAAGCCACTTCAGTACCCATGCTTCTTCAACAGCAAAGGCTTTCCATTTGGTCATTTCAGCTGGACTCTTTGTCAGTCTGAATTCCCTCCACCTGTTGTATCTGATCTTCTCATTAGTGAACTGTGTCAGGCGGTTGACCCTTTCATTCTCAGCATCAAGCCTTTTTAGGAATTCTTCAAAGATAGCAGGATCTTCCCTGACAATCTCCAAAGACAGTCTAATTTCTTCTCTCCTCTTTGGCTTTGTCTTAGGTGCAGACATAGCTGGTATTGGTTTGTTTTGATCCCTTGGTTCACCAATAACTATCCCACCAGTATGCTGATGTCCATGAGCATCCTTGGTGCTTGCTTCAATAGCAGCAGCCAACTCTGCTGCCTCAAGAGCATCCCTCTGCTCCTGAGTCATCTTGCTGGCTTCATCTTCCAGCCTTTTTAATTCTAGGCTTTTCAGCCTATCCTCTTCCGCCTTCTCTGCAGCTATCCTTTGCTTCTCAGCAGCATCTAATCTTTTCTTTTCTGCAGCAGTCAGATAAGTAGCAATTTTGCCAGTCCTTCTTCTCCTTGTTTCAGGACTCTCAATTGCTTGAAGAGGGATTGCAGCAACTGGAGTAGGATGCAACAAAGGTGCATCTCCTTCATGTGTTGTACTAATCTGCTGTGCTCCTTCAACTTCAGCAGATGGTACAGCAGATGAGTCTTCTGTTGATACTCCAATTTCAGAAACAACTTTAGCTTCAGCAGCAGCAACTTTAGCAGCTTCAACAGCAGGTTCTTTAATTGTCAATGGCCTTTCTGCTTCTGATGTTGTCTCTCTAACAGTTGCAACAGGTTCTTCAGAGAAAGTGACTTTTCTCTTAACCTTTGACTTTGCAATCTTTTTGACAGTGGGGTTGGCAGTAGGAGGTCCCCTTGCCTCACTCTTTGTTCTCATCCTCTTCAACCTTTGAAGAGGAATTTCTTCCTCAGATTCTGTCCGTTCAGGAGAAGAGGCAGTACTCATCTGCTCAATCTCCTTAGTAAAATCTTCAATTTCTTTTTCAGGAACTTCATCCTCAGGAGGTGCTGAAACAGTCTCATCAGCAGACTGTGCTGTTGGCTCAGTAACTTGACTTGTCTGTCCCTCCTTCTTGCTCTTCTTAGAGGGGCCCTTCATGGATTTTGCAGGGGCTTTTCTTTTGGGTTCTTCTACTATTTTTCTCACTGGTTCGTAGAGTTTGAACTCTTTGCTACCATGAGTATTCTTCCCTGGTCCCAATGGGCATTGCAGGGATGCAAACAGATTGCTAAGTAAAATAGCATGCGAATGCCTCTTATCACTTAGCAGCTCATAAACGTGAGCAGCCCAGTTAACCTTTAAGCCGTAGTAGATACACACCATTGTGTAGTATCTTCTCCTTGGAAGCCCATCCAAGGAACTTGTAACACAATCCAGTACCTTTGCTATGATATCAGCAAATCTCTGGTATTCATCCTTCAGCTGGGTCTTCATCAAAGTCCCAGTCATCTTTTCTCCCTTCTTGGCACAAATAGCCCATAACTCTTCTTCCTTTTCAGACCCAAGGTCTGTCACATCTCCTCCCTTCTTCTTAAGCTTATAAATTTCACTAAGAACAGCAGCAGATACAACAACTTTCTTACCACCAATAACAGCAGTCATGACGGTTTCATCATCATTGAACTTCCTGGTAGTGTAGAAGTGATACACATCTTCCAGGTAGACTCTGTCTTCGTGAGCTTCCAAAACTGGAACCAACGATGCCTCCTTAATCTTCTCCATTAATGTTCGCATCAAATCAGTACCCGAAAAGTGGAATTTGCTGTAGTTTAGGTATCTTCCGTCAATAATCTTGTCCATTTCAGAGATTAGTGAGTAGATTCTGCAAAAGAACAGTGAACTTTCGAAGCAAGAGGGTTTGAGAGTTAGAGAGTTTGAGAATGCTTGTGTGCGTAAGACGACTAAACTGTTTAGATCGGATTTTATAGGTTTCCTTTTGATTAGGTTTTCGTGATTTATCAGAACCGTTGATCTAATCTGACAGTTTTTAATCGTGCGGATGAGAGTCGCGGATTTCAATTTTATTAATTTAATGTCAGATGGGCGGGAAACTCTATCGACACTAATCTGTTACTTATAAAAGCGCGTTTCTGAAGATACGTTTTATGACCATGCTTATATAAGGTATCAGATGAGTAGAGTTTAACTTATCTGACAGACGAGTGATCTGTTATCTGATATTACTAGAGAATGCCAATAGCTAGTAATCTTCCTCTGCTGTTTGTCAATCCAGCAAGATAAAATAATCTTCAATCTTCAAGAATTAAGAACACATCTTCTTGATAACTTAACTTCAACTAACTGACATTAACAGATTTCATCTTTTAGAGCAGAAGTACCGCTAGTCTTACACGTTCCCCCTGTCTTTAAGAATTCATAAGTTAACTAGTCTGTTGAAGGTTAATCCTTGAATAAGATAGTGAATGACTAAGCTGTTGAACTCCAGTCTTCTGATGAGTTCCCCCTCAGCTTATGCATCCAAATTAAGTAGTCCTAACTCAGCTCTTAGAGTTGAGAACCTTGCTTCACTTAATGGTTTAGTGAAAATATCAGCAATCTGATTGTCTGTATGAACATACTCAATCATAACATTGCCTTTTTCCACATGATCTCTAATGAAGTGATGCTTGATCTCAATATGTTTAGTCCTTGAAAGACTTGTAGTGTTCTGAGTAAGAGAGATTGCACTAGTATTGTCACAGTAGATTGGTATTCCACTGATTTTGATGTTGTAATCTTCTAGTTGATGCTTCAACCATAGTATCTGTGCACAGCAAGCTCCAGCAGCTATATATTCAGCCTCAGCAGTAGATATAGAGACTGAAGTCTGTTTCTTACTCATCCATGAGATCAGACGACTACCTAAGAACTGACAGGCACCTGTTGTGCTTTTTCTGTCAATCTTGCAACCAGCAAGGTCTGAATCTGAATAACCAATGAGTTCAAATCCAGATTCTCTAGGATACCACAATCCCAATTCTTGAGTGCCTTTAACATATTTCAATATTCTTTTGGCAGCTAAGAGATGAGATTCTTTGGGGTTTGATTGAAATCTTGCACAGACTCCAACTGAGTACATTATATCAGGTCTGCTTGCTGTTAGATACAACAATGAACCAATAATGCCTCTGTATTTGGTGATGTCTACTGATTTGCCATCTTCATCTTTGTCCAAACGAAGACTTGTAGACATAGGAATTGTAGCAGTAGAGCTAGTTTCCATACCAAATTTCTTGAACAGATCTCTTGTGTACTTTGCTTGGCTGATGAATATTCCATCAGGCAACTGTCTAACTTGCAATCCAAGAAAGTAATTAAGTTCACCTATCATGCTCATTTCAAACTTATTCTGCATCAGCTTGGAGAACTTATCACACATCTGTTGGTTAGTTGAACCAAAAATAATGTCGTCCACATATATTTGCACAAGTAATATATGATTTTCCCATTCAATTGTGAACAAGGTTTTATCTACCTTACCTTTTCGAAATCCTTTAATTAAAAGAAAATCAGATAGGGTATCATACCATGCTCTTGGAGTCTGTTTCAGTCCATAAAGGGCTTTCTTCAGACGATATACTTTGTCCTCTTCTTGATAGACTTCAAATCCAGGAGGTTGTTCAACGTACACTTCTTCTTGCAATTCTCCATTGAGAAAAGCAGACTTCACATCCATCTGATAGACAGTGAAGTTCTTGTAAGCAGCATAGGCTAGAAACAGTCTGATTGCTTCAAGTCTTGCTACTGGTGCAAAAGTTTCATCAAAGTCAATTCCTTCTTCTTGACAATAACCCTTGGCCACTAGTCTTGCTTTGTTTCTGGTGACAACACCATCTTCATTCATTTTATTTCTGAAAACCCACTTAGTACCAATTACTCTTTGATGACTTGGTCTAGGAACCAAGTACCAGACTTCATTCCTTTCAAATTGATTCAACTCTTCTTGCATAGCTTCTATCCAGAAGGAATCATTGAGAGCTTCTTCAGTTTGCTTGGGCTCTATTTGAGATAGAAATGTAACAAACATGGCATCTTGTGCAGCAGCTCTTCTTGTTTTCACTCTATCTAAAGGATCACCAATGACTAATTTAGGAGGGTGATTCTTGAGCCATCTGAGATCAGGTTGCAAATCAGGATGTTGTCCTCTGTCTTGATCTTGCAACACTACTGTTGGAGTTTCAGTAGTAGTCTGTTGAACATTTGCAGTCTGTTGAACAGTCTCTGGTCTGTCAGCTGTTTGCAACTCGTCTGTTAGACAATCAGCACGGTGATTTTGAACAGCACTTGAGTTAGCAGCTGAACTTAGATTAGGTAGTATGATGGGAACATATTCTTCATTTCTTCCAACGTCTAGCTTCTGTAAATCAGTAGACAGATCTTGATTAATACTTTGATTCTTTTCAGAAGATTGACTTGGCTCATCAAATACTACATGGATAGATTCTTCTATTAGTAATGTTCTTTTATTGAAAACTCTATAAGCCTTACTAACAGATGAGTATCCTACAAAGACAGCTTCATCAGCCTTTTCTGCAAATGCAGTAAGGTGATTTTTCCCATTATTCAATACAAAACATTTACAACCAAAAATCTTAAAGTAATGAATGTTTGGTTTTCTGTTGTTCCAAACTTCATATGGAGTCTTGTTCTGATTTTTGTTGATCATACATCTGTTTTGGGTAAAGCATGCTGTGTTTGTTGCTTCTGCCCAAAACCTTTGAGGCAGTTTAGCTTCAGCTATCATGGTTCTGACAGCTTCCTTTAGTGTTCTGTTTCTCCTTTCAGCAACACCATTCTGTTGAGGGGTTCTAGCGGCTGAATACTCATGATGTATTCCTTTCATGTTACAATACTCTTCAACAGTAGAGTTTGTAAACTCTGTCCCTCTATCTGATCTGATCTTCAATATTTTGATACTCTTCTCATTCTGGATCAGTTCCATCAGATTTGTAAGATGTTCCTTGGTTTCACTTTTCTTCTTCATGAAAATCACCCAAGTATATCTTGAATAATCATCCACAACAGCTAGGCAGTATTTCTTTCCACCATTGCTGACTGGATCAATGGGTCCAAATAAGTCCATGTGTAGTAGCTCCAATATTCTTTCAGAAGATTGATGCTTCTTGCTTTTGAAAGATGACTTGATTTGTTTACCCTTCTGACATGCGTCACAGAGCTTGTCTTTGCTCATGACTGTTTTTGGAATCCCTTCTACCAAATCATTCTTGATTAATCTGTTTATGGTCTTGAAGTTTAAATGATTCATTCTCTTGTGCCACAGCCAACTGACTTCACTTGGTGCAGATGCCACCAAACAAACACTTGAATTCTTGTCAACAGAATTCCAGTCAACTATGTAGATATTTCCTTGTCTTCTTCCAGATAAAATTACCTTCTTTGTACCAATCTGTTCAACGTAGCACTTATCTGTTGAGAAGATGACTGAATATCCTTTGTCACAAAATTGACTTATGCTCAGCAGATTATACTTTAGGCCTTTAACATAGGAGACGTCAGATATCTCTATGTTTCCCTTGATTAATCTTCCTTTAGCTTTAATCTTGCCTTCTTTGCTGTCTCCAAATGTAACACTTGGACCATCCACAGCAACTGCATCAGTCAACTCATGTATGTTTCCACACATGTGCCTTGAACATCCACTGTCCAAGTACCAAATCTTCTCTACTTTACTCCTACTCCTAATCCTAACCTACAAAACAAAAATAAAATTGTTTTAGGTACCCTTATTGAGAGGGTCCTGAAGGATTAGTTTCACCTTTGACAACCCAAGATGTTGATGTCTTAGGCTTCTTAGGCTTCTGAGTTTTGACAGGAGCATGAACAGCTTTATTTTCATCATAGTTATCAGATAAGTTATGATGATCAGTATGATAAGAATAATGTTCATAAGCAGGGTAAGGTGCATGATATGCAGGATATGCATGCATTGGATGAGCAGGGTAAGGTGCATAGTAACTAGGAAATTGAGGTGCATGATACATAGGATGATATGCAGCAGGTTGCACATAATATGACTCATTTCCATACCAAGCATTTTGATTTTTCTTGTTTTTATGCTTCTTTGGTTTACTAGATGCTTGCTCTTTAACAGACGACTTAGCTTTATCACTAGTCTGATTAGTCTTAACCTTATCAGAAGACTTCCTAGGACTCTTCTGTTTGGGTTTACTAGTCTGTTTTTCTATACTAGGCTCTTTGCTCTTTTTAGCCTTAGGAGATTTCTTCTCCTTTACCACTTTCTCAGATGAGGTAGGTTTAGAAGTTTGAACATACAGAATGACCTTACTATTGTCAGCTGATATGAATTTTTCAGTATGATTCAATTCTAATTTATCCTTTTCTAAAGGTGTCTCCTGTTTACTAGATGTATACATGGATGCAACAGTAGACTTATCATGAGACTCAATAATTTTCTCAAGTTCCATGATTTTTCCTTTATAAACCTCACACTCAGCTTTCAGAGATTCATGCTCTTGCTCAAGCTGTTTATATTCAGCTGATTCCCTTGGCTTTTCAGCTAAGAGTTTCAGTGAACTATTTTGCTCTTTTAGCAGGATCATCTCTTCCTTAAGCTTTTTATATGCTTCAGCAATACCAGTATTGTTAAGCATCATTTGTTCAAATGAACTAAATAATTCATCATTAAGAGGAGTTACCTCATCCTCAGAGTCATCAGAGTCCTTTGCCATCAGGCACAGGAGAGCAGGTTTTTCTTCATCAGACGAGTCTGAATCTGAATCAGATGAGTAGACAGCAGTCAGCTTTTCTGCTTCAGCCATCATTGCTTTTCCTCTCTGATGCTTTCTTTCTTTTCTCACTTTCTTTTCCTCTTCAGTGTACTTTTCTGCTTTTGGATATGGGCAGTCTTTGATGAAGTGTCCCAATTTCCTGCAGTTGTAACACATTAGTTTTGATTTATAATCATCTTTATCTTGAGAAGAAAAGTTAGGTTTAGAAGAAGAGGCATTGTTGTATTTGTTCTTCATTTTTCTTTTGTAGAACTTCTTGAAATTGTTCATCAACAGTGCAACATCTCCAGCAGTGTACTCCTTCTTGTTGAGTAGTGATGCTTCATCAGATGAGTCCACATCTTTGCTTTTCTGTGCTGGTCTCCTGGTGTTTTCAGCAGCAACCAGTGCAGCTGTGGGTCCTGAAGTTGAGGTTTCTTCAATTCCCATTCTAGGCAGTTTATACTCGAATGCCTTGAGTACAGAAAACAGCTCAGTAAGAGAGATTTTTCCCAAATCCCTTGATTCTTCCATTGCTGTAACTTTCATGTTGAACTTTGGAGGTAGAGCCTTTAGTACTCTGACAGTGATCTCTTTGTCAGTGAAGGTCTTTCCCAGCTTTAAGACTTCATTCAGAGTTCTGGTGAATCTGGTATCCATTTGATCAATGGTTTCTCCAGACTTCATCTTGAAGTTATCCAGCTTCTCCAAGGCAACAGTAAGCTGATGCTCCTTTATAGCATCATTGCCTTCGCTCATATCTCTGACTTTGTCCCACATCTCCTTTGCAGTCTTGCAATGTTTGACCTTGTCAAACCGATCATTATCCAGGGCTTTAGTCATGATGAATCTCCCAACTTTATCAAGATTGAAAAGCTTAATTTCTTCAGGGGTCATCTCATGAAGGTCTTTTTCCACAACCGTATCTACTTCATTTATTTTGATGGTCTTTGTGAATCTGAATGGACCTTTAATGATACATGTGTACATGTTATCATTGTAGGCTGCTAGAAAGATTTCCATTCTAATCTTCCAGCCCTCAAAGGACGTACCAGCAATGTGGGGAACATGGCTGATACAATCCATTTTTCAAAAAGTTTTGGTTTTTCAAAAAGATGCTCTTTTGAAAAGTTTTAAAAACCTTTGAAAAACACTTGGATCAAGCTCGTTGATCAGGCAGCTGATTCTAATGAACCACCTGCTCTGATACCACTTGTTGGTCCCAAGTGGTCAGATGAGGTCTAGAGGGGGGGTGAATAGACCTCTGAAAATTTTTGAACTTAAAAACTTTTCAGTCTTCTGTCAGCAGACTAAGCTGATGAAGAACAGTAAGCAGACTAGTCTGATCGTGAACAAATCTTGAACAGACGACTGACCACTCTTCTTACAGATACTTAGTTGTTTTTCAGCAAAACAGTTTTCCAAAGAGTATACTTGCAGCGGATTGTTCGAAGGTGTTTTTCACAAGTAAACTAAGTTCTAAAAGATTTTATCCCCAGTTTAAAACTCCTTATAAAATCTTTTGATTGATTCACAGTGTTTAAATATGCAAACTTTAAAATGTGCGAGAAAGCTTAAATGCAAGATAACACAAAGAATTTTTATAGTGGTTATATGGATAAAAATCCTTTAGTCCACTCTTCCAGATCACTTAGATTCTGGGTTATACTATAATCACTTAGATTACAATATTTCTCCACTTACACCAAGACAACAAATGAAATGGCTGTAAGCTCATAATAGGAAATCACAAAGAAGACCTATCCTCTAAAGTAGAATCACTCACAAAGATGGATTCTCACTTCGCACAACACTCAGCTATTACAAAATCACTCAGATAATGTTTTTCTGATTTCTTCAACTGGGTTTCTGTCAACAGATGACTTCCACCAGACGAGTGAGCTGTTCGAGCTTTTGAGACTTAAAGAAATTCTGCTTCAAAATTTCAATCTCTGATTGTTGTTGTGTTTTTGCTCGATTGAAATTCAGCTCTATTTATACATGGAGATGAAAATATGACCGTTGAAGGCAAGTCACAAATCAAATCCATTCTTCAGCTCTTTTGAAACGGCTCTCTGCAGCAAACCGTACAGTGTACAGTACTTTTCTGTCCATCGCATTAAATGCTGCATTAAATGCACTCTGCTGATCCGAGGATATCTTCAATCATTTGCCATTACTACCCTTCTCTTTCAGCATTTATTACACTAGGTGCATTTATTACCGTTGAACTGATCTCATGATCTCTTCTACTCTGCTGATCTAAGCAACCCTTCTGATAGGTACTCTGCTGATCAAATACTGAACTAATCTGATTTGACTCGGCTGATATCCTACCCTTCTGTTTGCTATTTCAGCAAGAAATCACTAGTCTTCTGAACTTTGAACTTTGAACTCTTCTGATGTCTTCTTTTACTTGTTCAAAATTCTTCCAAGGGAACTAAGCTTTCCATACTTAGCTGATTATGATGTTTTGGAAATAATCAAAACCTTCCCTTAAATTCTGACTTCTTTCATCTTCATCTACATCTTCATCCAACAAGTCAATTTTGTGACAAGGGATTTTCAGTCATCTTCTCATCAGATAAGTGCTACGTTGAACAGAATGGTACAAATAAGGTAATTTTATCTGGAAGGCGACATGGAAATGTCTACACAATGGACAGGAATTCGGTTAACAAGAGTTCTAATATTTGTTTGGTGGCATCAACACCAAGTGAAGTCAGTTGGCTGTGGCGCAAAAGAATGAATCATGTGAATTTCAAGACCATAAACAGATTTGTCAAGAATGATCTGGTAGAAGGAATTCCAAAAACAATCATGAGCAAAGATAAGCTTTGTGACGCCTGTCAGAAGGGTAAACAAATCAAGTCATCTTTTAAGAGCAAGAAGCACCAATCATCTGGAAGGATCTTGGAGCTGCTACATATGGACTTATTTGGACCCATTGGTCCAATCAGCAATGGTGGAAAGAAGTACTGCCTAGTTGTTGTGGATGACTATTCAAGATACACTTGGGTGATTTTCATGAAAAAGAAAAGTGAAACCAAGGAGCATCTTACAAATCTGATGGAGCTGATCCAGAATGAAAAGAACATGAAGATATTGAAGATCAGATCAGATAGATGAACTGAATTTACAAACTCAACTGTTGAAGAGTATTGTAATGCCAGAGGAATCAGCCATGAGTACTCTGCTGCCAGAACCCCTCAACAGAATGGAGTTGCTGAAAGGAGAAACAGAACTCTAAAAGAAGCTACCAGAACTATGATAGCTGAAGCAAAGCTGCCCCAAAGATTCTGGGCAGAAGCAACAAATACAGCATGCTTTACCCAAAACAGATGCATAATCAACAAGCACCAAAACAAGACTCCATATGAAGTTTGGAACAACCGGAAGCCAAACATTCATTACTTTAGAATTTTTGGTTGTCAATGCTTTGTTTTAAATAATGGGAAAAATCACCTTACTGCCTTTGCAGAGAAGGCTAATGAAGCTGTTTTTGTAGGATACTCTACAGTCAGTAAAACTTATAGAGTCTTTAACAAAAGAACTTTGTTTGTAGAAGAATATATTTATGTAGTATTTGATGAACCAAATCAATCTTCTGAAAAGAATCAAAGTACTGATCCAAATCTGTCTACTGATTTTCAGAAATTGAGTGTTGAAAGAAATGAAGAGTATATACCCATCATACTACCTGATCTCAACTCAGCTGCTAACCCAAGTGTTGTTCAAAATCACACTGCTGATTGTCTAACCGAAGAGTTACAAATAGCTGACACACCAGGGACTGTTCAACAGACTACTACTGGAACTCCAACAGTAGTGTTGCAAGATCAAAACAGAGGACAACATTCAGATTTGGAACCTGATCTCAGATGGCTCAAGAATCACCCACCAGAGCTGGTGTTTGCTGATCCTTTGGATAGAGTAAAGACAAGGAGAGCTGCTGTAAATGATGCCATGTTTGTCAGCTTCCTATCTCAAATAGAGCCTAAACAGATTGAAGAAGCTCTTAATTCAAATTGGATTGAAGCTATGCAAGAAGAGTTGAATCAATTTGAAAGGAATGAAGTATGGTATTTAGTTCCTAGACCAAGTCATCAAAGGGTAATTGGCACTAAATGAGTATTCAGGAATAAAATGAATGAAGATGGTATTGTCACCAGAAATAAAGCAAAATTAGTGGCCAAGGGTTACTGCCAAGAAGAAGGCATTGACTTTGATGAAACATTTGCACCAGTGGCAAGATTAGAGGCAATCAGACTATTTCTCGCCTATGCTGCTCTTAAAAATTTCACAGTCTATCAAATGGATGTGAAATCAGCTTTTCTCAATGGAGAATTGCAAGAAGAAGTTTATGTTGAACAACCAACTGGATTTGAAGCTTACAAAGAAGAAGACAAGGTGTATCGTCTGAAGAAAGCCCTCTATGGACTGAAACAGGCTCCAAGAGCATGGTATGATACCCTATCTGATTTTCTTTTAATTAAAGGATTTCGTAAAGGTAAGGTGGATAAGACCTTGTTCACTGTTGAATGTGAGGATCATATATTGCTTGTGCAAATATATGTGGACGATATTATTTTTGGTTCAACAAATCAACAGATGTGTGACAAGTTCTCCAAGCTGATGCAAAACCAGTTTGAAATGAGCATGATGGGTGAACTAAATTATTTTCTTGGTTTACAAGTAAGACAGTTGCCTGATGGAATATTCATTAACCAAGAAAAATACACAAAGGATCTGTTATTTGGTATGGAAACTAGCTCTACTGTTAGTGTTCCAATGTCTACTGGACTTCGTTTGGATAAAGATGAAGATCAAATCAGTAGTTATAACCAAGTACAGAGGTATTATTGGGTAACTGTTATATCTAACAGCTAGCAGACCTGATATTATGTACTATGTTGGGGTTTGTGCAATATATCAATCAAATCCTAATGAATCTCATCTCCTAGCTGCCAAAAGGATACTTAGATATCTTAAAGGCACTAAAGAATTGGATTGTGGAATGACTGGAGGGAAAGAGATTCATAATGCCAAAACCATGGCAACCTATTAGACTGTTAAGGCAGGAACAAAGAAGAGAAATAATGATGAGGAAGAAGAAGAGACTGAGGAGGCTAAGGAAAAGACTCCTGCTAAGAAGCAAAAGAAGTATGTTCAAACAGCTAAGCCTGCTGTTCAAGCCAGAACAGACAAGAAGAAGCAAGCCACTGATGAGCCAAAGGAAATGGCTCCCAGTAAGAAGAAGACATCTGTTCAAACAATCGAACAAGTTATTGAAGCCAGAACAGATGAACCTACTGAAAAGATTGTTGCTGATGACATCATCAATCAGACAACAAAGGAGATAGACAATATGTCTCCTGCTTCACCTTCAAGAACCATTTCTGCTGAAAATGTATCAAAAAGGACTAGAAGCCAGTTGAGAGACACTGCTGCTTCTAAGCCCGTCCAAGAAAAGGTTGCTACCAAGAAGTCTGCTAAGAGAAGGTGGTTTCATCTCCTGCTAAACCTTCTGTTTTAGTCAGAGAAAGTCCTCAATCAGCAGAGAGGCCTGCTGGAGCTAAAGAAGAGTCAGCTGCTGATCAAGTTGTCCAACAGACTTCTTCCACCGCACCAAAAGTTGAGGGATCTGAACCTCAAGATAATCCTGAAGTGCAGATCATCAATCCTGTTACAGCTGCATCACTTGCATCTGCTGCCCCTGAACCTGCTGCTAAAGAAGCACATACAACTGATAAAAGGAAAGGAAAAAGAAAAATATTCATAAGGAGAAAGAAGGTGTCTGCTGCTGATAAGAAAAAGAGAGAAGAAGCAGAGCAAAGGAAAATGGACGAACAAGAATTTCAAAGAGCTGCTGAGCTTTGCAAAATTGCAGCTGAAAAAGATGAGCAAAAGAGACGAATGACTGCTGCTGAACGCAAAGCTGCTGAAGATGCAGAATTGGCACTCGCTATTGAGCTAAGCAAGAAGGACTCTCATGGTCCAAACATATCTGGTGGCATCAAGATTGGCGAATCAATGAAGGCCAAGCTGAAAATGCCTACTGGCATGATACCAGAAAAGAAAAGGTTTGAAGTGAGAAAAGCCTTTGAAATTGTCAATTCTGACCTTTCTGTTTTCAACAGATTCGAAGCTGCCCTGGCTCACATTGATGAGAATCTACAGCGTAAAACCCTTTTTATCCAAGAAAGGAGAGATATATAAGATGGAGGGATTACAGGATGAACAAATCTGTTGAAGAGATCCAGAGCTGGAAGGAGTTTGCAAATGAGGAGAAATGGCTCCTCAGTTGGTTGCAGACTACTTCAGTCAACAAAGCACTGGATGTTGATTATGTAAGAGATGTGATGCATAGATATGCACGAGAATTTGCTGTTGCAGAAGCCAAAATCATCTCTGATGCATTGCCAGCCAAGAGAAGAAAACTAGATGATCCTATAAAGAGGGCTGTGCAAATTGCTGTTCACACTGCCTTGGAGAAATGGGCTGAAAGTTCAAGATATGAACAAGGATCTCCAAGTGATCTGCATACTCTACCCAGTGTACAACAGATTACATTTGGAAAAGAAATGAAAAAGTATAAAGAGTTGCTTAAAGTGAAGACACCTGCTACAAGTAGTCTACCTGTTATAAAGAGAATCCGCCAGACTAATGTTATCACTGAAGATGGAACTATTGTTACTAAGATCTTTGAAGACGTCAAAGAACAGGTTGCTGCTGAAGAGACTTCAGCTATTGAGTGGAAAACTAAGGAAAAAACTGAAGAAGAACCTGTTCTAGAAGACACTCCTGTCCACCAGGAAGAATCAGACTGCATCACCCTCTATTCCAACAACTGATTTGCTCTCGTCGCTGATGGAATCCTTCCGGCTGAAGCTTGAAAATTCACTTAAGGAAATGGAAGAGAGGAATAGGATGCTGATGAAGCAAATGCATGAAGAAAATGCAAGAATGGTCAAGGATGCCATTGACAACTTCCCATTGCCACAAGATAATTCTCTTATGCTGACCAAAAGCATTCTGGATATGAACAGAAGCATTGAAGATGTCAAAGCTGATGTTGGTCATCTTCATGCTGTTTTTAAGAGAAGTGAAGACACTATTGCTCATCTGACTGACATATTCATCAAGGTTAGTAATGAAGAGACTGCAAAGAATCTGTTATTGGTTGCGGAAGTTCAAACCACTGCCAATAAAGTCCATCAAGAAATCTCTACTTTACAACTCAATGTTGACTGCGTCAATGATCAAACTGGAACCATCAATTCTACTCTGAATCATCTGAGTACAAAACAGGACTTAATGGATCAAAACATCAGAAACTTATGCGCTGCTGCCCAAATCCAAGTTGTTGAGCTCAACCCTGCTGTTAACCCTGCTGATGATGACAAAAAGGGGGAAGAGAAAAGGGAAGAGACAACTGTTCAAAGTACTTTAGGAGACTCTGCTGCTGCTCAAAAGGAACCAAAAGAGCCAGAGCAACAAGTACTTGAAGAAAAAGCTGAAGGAGATGGAGAAGCTGATAACAAGGAAACTGATGAACAAGCTGCTGAATAAGAAGAAGAACCTAAGGAACCAGTCAAGTCTGACAAAGAATTGGCTGCATCTAAGGACACACCTGAAGAGCACCTTGATCCATTTGTCAAGTACAAAAATATAGAACGCATCGAAAGGAACATTAAAGAAGCTGAAGCTAAAGCAAAAAGAGAAGAAAATATGAAAGCTGCTAAGGCAAATCTGCTTACTGATGATGGAAATGATGAAGAGGAAGAAGATGATGAATCTGAATATGAGTATGAGGAAGTTGAAGAAGAAGTGAGTGAAGAACCTGATGAATAGTATAGACTGTTTTATCATTGTATCAGTTCACTTTACTTTTATAGTTATCTCATCTGATAAAAGCTTGTAACTTGTAATCATTTTCAATCATATATAAAAGTTCAAGTTTTTATTCCAACATACAATTTCTATCTCAGAAATTTTGAGGATTAAAACTTTAGTATAGGTAACAGGCACTTAGCTGAAATTTTGTCATCATCAAAAATTAGGAAATTGTTGGATGAAGATAGAGTGTATTGAAGACAAAGAAGTTAAGGGAGATTTTGATGATTTCCAAAACATCAAGATCATCTAAGTATGGAACACTTAGTTTAAACCCTTAGAAGAATTTTGACCAAATGAGAAGACAAATCAGAAGGGTCAAAGATTCAAGGTCCAGAAGACTACTGATCTGCTGAAGGAAGAAATTAAACTGGTGAAGATCAGCCTACTCAAATCAGATTTGTTCAAGTTTGGGATCAGCACGGTTCATCATCAGACTTGTGTTCTCATCAGCCAAGTGGAAAGGATCAGAAAGTATGTCCAACGGTAATAAATGAACTTGGAGTAATAAATGCTGAAGATCGAGGGTATTAATGGCAAATGATTGAAGAAATACCTCGTATCAGTTAGGTGCATTAAATGCTGCTGACAGAAAGTACAGTCTGCAGTACTGTCACTGTGCAGAGAGCCGTTCGCAGAAATTAAGGACCAGTATCCGAGGAATTTGAATTGTGTCTCTCTTCAACGGACATTTTTCAAATATGTGAGTATAAATAGGTCAAGAGACAATGAGAAGAAAATAACATAACTACTGAGAGATTATCTACGAAGCAGAATATTTTCTAAGTCTCAAGAAGCTCAAGAACAGCTCACTCACCTGCTGAAGTCATTTGTTGACAGAAGCTTGTTGAAGAAAAACGAATACATTTTCTGAGTGAATCTGTGTTAAGTGAGTATTGTGAGAAGTTCTTATCCGTCTTTGTGACTGATAAGACTCTGTAGAATAGGTCTTCTTTGTGATTTCCTATTGCACACTTGTGGCCTTTTCATTTGTTGATTGGCGCAAGCAGAGTATACTGTAAACTTTGTGATTATAGTATAGCCCAAGATCTAAGTGACTTGGAAGAGTGGAATAAAGGATTTAAATCCATATAACCACTATAAAAATTTTGTGTGTTCAAACTTGCATTATTTTCTAGCATATTTACTAAACTGCATATGAACACTTGAAAAACTGTTTGAAAAGATTTTTAAAGGAGTTTGATAAAATTGGGGATAAAATCTTTCAATCTACAAAGCTTACTTGTAAAAAACACTTAAAATATCCGCTGCAAGTATTCTAGTGTTAAAACTGATTTTGACTAAATCAGCTAAGTGATTATCAGATTAGTGATCAACTGAGCTGTTCAAAGATTTGTTCGCGATCAGCTTAGTCAATTTACTATTCTATAACAGCTTAGTCTGCTAACAGTTTAGTAGAAAGTTTTGAAGTTTAAAAATTTTCAGAGGTCTATTCACCCCCCCTCCCCTTCTAGACCTCATCTGACCACTTGGGACCAACAATGACCTTGCTAGCTGCAAGATTGATAGGAAAGTACAATTGGCGCCTGTAAATTCTTAGGTAGTCGTCTTATCTCATGGATGAGTAAGAAACATACTTCAGTATCCATCTCTACTGCTGAAGCTGAGTACATAACTGCTGGAGCATGCTGTGCACAGACACTTTGGTTGAAGCATCAACTAGAAGATTACAACATTAAGATCAGTGGAATTCCAATCTACTGTGATAATACAAGTGTAATTTCTTTTACTCAAAATCTACAAGTCATTCAAGGACTAAACATATTGAGATCAAACATCATTTCATCAGAGATCATGTGGAAAAGGGAAATGTTATAATTGAGTATGTTCATACTGACAATCAGATTGCTGACATATTCACTAAACGACTAAGTGAGGTTTTCAACTCTAAGAGCTGAACTAGGTCTACTAAATTTAGATGCATAAGTTGAGGGGGAACTCATCAGAAGACTGAAGTTTATCAGCTTACTCATCTTATCGTCTTCAAGGTTAACTCTCAACAGACTAGTTAACTTATGGATTCTGAAATTCAGGGGGAACGTGTAAGACTAGCGGTACTTCTGATTAAAAGATGAAATTCGTTGATTACAATTAGTTGAAGTTTAGTTTTCATCAGACACTCTCTTAATTCATGAAGATTGAAGACTAAATTATCTTGTTGGATTGACAAACAGCAGAGGAAGATTACTAGTTATTGGCTTTCACTAGTAATATATGTTTTCAGAACACACGTCTGATCAGATAAGTATTAGCTTACTCGTCTGATTATTTGTATAAAGTGTTGTTATTAAAAACGCTATATTTAAAAACACGCTTTTACAAGTCGACTGAGGCGGTTCGCATTCCCGCCAGTCATTAAATGCTTTTTGAAATTTGAATCGCGCGTATCTCGCCCCACGATCAGTCTCTGGAAGAAAGGAATAAACAGCTGATGAAAGAGATACAAGAAGAAAATAGAAGACTGTTGGATCTCAAGCTCTTTACCACTACACCAAAAGCAATTGCTGTTAATGAGGGCGCAACTATTAATCTTTAAACAAAGGTTGATTCCTGTAGGGCACCTCCTACAGTTCACAACGGCAGCGCAGAGCCCCACACTAAGCGGTGGACGGACATGAGGGGCTTCGCAAGAATTCACGTGGATCTTCGGGTTTCCTCCGTGAACCTCGGCAAGTTGGGTTGCCAGACTCCGATGTAGCAATAACGCCACAACGAATCCATAAGGGTGACTGCTGGAATCCCATAAATCCCAACAATCTTCCCCCCAGCGGCACCCTGGCGGATTCGAACCTGCAACCTCGCTCTGATACCAGTTGTTGGATCTCAAGCGCTTTACCACTACACCAAAAGCAATTGCTGTTAATGAGGGCGCAACTATTAATCTTTAACCCAAGGTTGATTCTTGCAGGCACCCCCTACAGTTCACAACGGCAGCGCAGAGCCCCACACTAAGCTGTGGATGGACATGAGGGGCTTCGTAAGAATTCACGTGGAGCCTCGGGTTTCCTCCGTGAACCTCGGCAAGTTGGGTTGCCAGACTGCGATGTAGCAATAGCGCCACAGCGAATCCGTAAGGGTGACTGCTGGAACCCCATAAATCCCAACAAAGACTGCAAGAGAAAAACAGAAGGATGATAAATGACGCTATTGACAATTTTCCATTGCCGCCTGATCACTCCCTTCAGCTGATTCAGAATCTAATCAGCATGAACAATAATATTGAAGATGTGAAGTCTGATGCAAATCACCTTCACACATCTCTTCAGAGACATGAGGGAGACATTGCTGATTGTTGGGATTCGGTAAGATAAACAGCCCTAGGCACAGCGGAATATAAAAATTTTAGGACCTCTTACGGAATCTTGCCAGTATACTACTCTAGGTGTATATATATAAATGTTAATTAAAACGATAGTATAAGTTTACACGTTATACCTATCTCCTTGCAAATCCAAGTTGGCAGTCAGCAAAACGAACTCTGATTTCTGCTCCAGCAAAATCGATCCAGACTTTTCAAGGAGTGCCCCACGTGTTGCGCCTCTATGAGTTGATACACCACAATTACACGAAAATAATAAATCTTGATCAGCTAGAACACAAGATATATTATGATCTAGGATTTAGGAACGATCTTGGAACAAAGTCGAAAATGAAAAATTCTTCCAAAAGGAAGACAGGGTTCGGTCGACTTTTACTGGGAGAGGGGAGAGAGAATTTTTACTCTTGCTCAAATTTTACTTAGATGTGTATGTGCAAAATAACTACAAGTAAGCTACTTATAGTTATCTCCCTAACCTAGTCCTATTAGGACTAGGACTTTTCTCTCCTACATGGGCCATGGCCCTCTTAATTAGAAGACCAAGTCTTCCAATTAATTCATGGCCCAGTTAATTAATTTGATCAGGCTTTATTTAATCTCCCAATTAAATAGCCCAATTAATTAATCAGTCTTCCAATTAATTAAATTAGACTCCAAGTCCAATTAATTAATTATTTCTTTAATTAATTAAATCCAACTTAATTAATTAACTCACAAATTAAATTCCAATTTAATTTATGATCCTGATCCAATTCCAATTGGATCCCATTTTGTTCCAATTGGGTCGACCCAGTCGACCCATCCATTATAATCGACCCAGTCGATTATATACCCAGTCGACCCAGTCGACTCGGTCGTTCTTATTTCCTCGCTTTCGCTTCATGTGTATTGTGTATGCCCCCGTAGGTTCACCACATAATTGGCCGTGGGTTATAATTAAATAATATTTAATTATTCGAGTAAGACTTACTCTAAATCGATCGAACACTCTGTCGATTGATCATTCCAAAATTAGCACCCCTGCCAATTTGGGAATTCTCCCACACTCCACGGTCGATGTCCAGCCACAAGCCCATGGAGCCCAATCACTGGTGAATTAATTCAGTGAACCTTTTATCATTTACAATTTCCATATACGACATAATCTCTCCATCGATCAATCTCCCAGTCGAGACTTAAGGGTATGGTCTTTCATCGGTTCCCCTTTTCATTTGTCTTGACCTTATGCATTCTGGTCTCGAAATAATTCTCTTTGACTTAACCTTTATGAGCTACTTACATAAAGCCGTCAGATACCTCGGCCGAGGATTTTACCAGAATTAATTTCTCACAGAAATCCATAGGAGAATTTCCCAACCTATCAAGTTGGGTCAATGGATCCTTTGTTGATGATATGAATCTGCATACGAGTTCCTCTATACCCAATATGAGTCCACAGAGCCTTTCTGGCGATCTCCAGTTATTCGGGACTCATATCAAAGCATAGACGTTCTCGCACCAGATAAACCCTATCATCTCAAGTAATTAGGGATCGTTCCTCGTATACTATTGTAAATTGGAATAACTTCATCCCCGATATGCGACTACCGCTTCCATGGTGAGTTATTTCCTAATTGGGGTATTCAGTGCGCTTGCCATCCCAGCAAGCCACCCACTTATGTGTATCGACTATCCCAGTCACGCTCGTGGACCCCAGCGTTCTCCAGTTCATCGGAGTATACACAATAGTGAGAGTCTAACCGAATCCAACGATGTCCTATCTCGATTGGATTCTACGACTCTTGAATATGTTCTAGATCACGGCCTTGGAGATCAGTCCACGGGTTGTCCCATAGCCCTGTGATCTAAGGACTTCTATCCTTATGCGTAGATAATTATTACATATGATAAAGATGACCATATAATAATAAAATGCATTTATTAATCCAATTGAATGGTCCTTTCAATTAAATGCAGCCAAATAGTTGGCTTGCAGGACACTATTATATCAATCTCCCACTTGTACTAAAGCCAACTTTTCATACTTCTGATTCCCATCTTAGACAGATGTTTTCGGATGCCTTTAAGACAATGGCTTAGATAGCGGGTTCGTCGTATTATCCCTTGAGGTGACACGTTCCATCTTTATGTCTCCTCTACCAATGATATAAAATATCAAATGGTATCGTCTTAGTTCGTGCTTGGATTCTGATGAGATCTCGACTCCTTCGCTTGCGAGATAGATCCATTATTATCACAAAAGATAGTAATGGCTCGACAATGCTAGGTATCACATCCAATTCCTGGATGAAGTTTTTCATCCAAACACCTTCCTTTGCTGCTTCACTCGCGGCAATGTATTCTGTCTCGGTGGTTGAATCTGCAGTAGTGTTTTGCTTGGAGCTCTTCCAGCTTACCGCACCACTATTGAGGCAGAACACGTATCTAGATGTCGACTTGAAGTCGTCTACATTACATTGGAAGCTAGAATCAGTATAGCCTTCCAATTTCAATTCTCTTCCACCGTATACCAAGAACAATTCCTTAGTCCTTCTCAGGTACTTTAGAATTGTCTTTACGGCTATCCAGTGCTGCTCACCTGGATCAGACTGGTAGCGACTTGTAACGCTTAAAGCGTATGCTACGTCTGGTCTCGTACATAACATACCATACATTATGCTTCCTATAGCGGATGCATATGGTACTTGAGACATATTGCTTATCTCTTCAGGCATCTTTGGGGCCATAGACTTAGAGAGCGCAATTCCATGTCTCATTGGAAGCAATCCTCTCTTGGATTCTTCCATGCTAAATCTCTTCAAGATTTTATCTATGTACTGGGATTGGGAGAGGCCCAGCAGTCCTTTTGATCTATCTCGGTAGATCCTTATACCTAGTACAAAGGATGCTTTCTCCCAAATCCTTCATTGAGAATTGTGTAGATAACCATGCTTTAGTTTCGGACAACACCTTTATATTGTTTCCAATGAGAAGAATGTCGTCAACGTAAAGCACCAAATATTCAACTGTACTCCCATTGTTTTTCTTGTACACTCAAGGTTCGAACACGTTTTTGATGAATCCATAAGTTTGGATTGTTTCATCGAAACGGATGTTCCAACTTCGGGAAGCTTGCTACAGTCCATAAATGGACCTTTGGAGTTTGCACACCTTGTGTTCATCTCCTTTGGATGCATATCCTTTTGGTTGCTCCATGTAGATCTCCTTGTCAATGTCCCCATTGAGAAAGGCAGTCTTCACATCCATCTGCCATATCTCGTAGTTATACCACGCAGGTATGTCCAGCAAGATTCGAATGGATTTAGGCATTGCGACGGGCGAGAAGGTCTCCTTAAAGTCGATACTTGGCCTTTGAGTGTATCCTTTTGCCACTAGTTGCGCCTTGTAGGTTATTACCTCTCCGTTCACTCCAAGCTTTCGCTTATAGATCCACTTGCAACCCACGGGAGCTACTCCCACTGGTGGATCTACCAAGGCCCAGACCTTGTTTGAGTGCATGGAGTCCAATTCGAATTCCATGGCTTCACGCCACTTTTCCGAATCTATGCCTAGCATAGCCTCTTCGTAAGTCCTTGGGTCGGTTAGAGACTGTCTAGTCTCACGCAGCAGACCGTAGTACCTCTCGGGTTCTCTACGTTGTCTTTATGACCTACGAAGTATCGGTGTACTCTCTGATGTACTTTCATGCTCTTGTCCTCCCACTGCCTGTGGTGATGGGTCAGCTTGATCGACCTCTTCGGCCTTTTCAGCTTCAGTGACCTCATCTAGTTCTACGTTGTGTTCCTTCTTGCCTAGCAAGAAATCCTTCTCCAAGAAGTGTGCGTTCCTTGAGACAAACGTAGTTTGTCTTGTAGGATTGTAGAACTCGTATCCTATTGAGTTTTCTGGATACCCCATGAATTGCATAAGATGAACTTTACGTCCAACTTATCTCCCACTATCTTATTCACATAAGCGGGAGACCCCATATGCGCATGAATGCATATGAAGGTACAATACCAAAACTCATATCTCGTGATATGTTTTGGAACTGGCTTCAGAGATACTTAGCCCAGTATCTTCGATTTTCTCGATCAAGTTTTTATTTGATTTGAATAAGGAATTTTATGTAAGATCTCTTAAAGGTCATTAACATGTCCAAAATGCTCGACAACAGACAACGTTTCGAGCGGGTCTTACATTTCGAGAATCTAATTCTCTATTAAATAATCAATGGCGTGCTGCCAATGCATGTTTGAATTTGAATCGATCCAAATCTCTTACATGCTTTCATTGATTAGGCTCTCTTCTTTTATTCCAAAAGTAATTTGGAATTGTACATCACAACGTACTTTTACCCACGAGGGTACTATAGACGCCTTATCTCCCACTAATGCTTTAGTGTTTCTACACACTTTTAAATGGATTAAATCCATTGCAATTGTTTATGCCTCTTGGTTGCCTAGCAACCAACTACTAAATTTAATTTCCATTAAGCAAGATTCGAAAGTTGGTTACTATGTACAGCATCCCAGTCAAGCTCGACCCAGTCGAGCTCAGTCTTTGAATCTTTTAATTTGAAAATTGTTTTGGTATTCGTGTATTGCCTTTCGGTTTTTACAACGACTCAAGTGTGTGAAATCTTGATTATATATATTTTATTGACTATGCATATTATATTTAGTCGTTATATGAGTATCCATACTCATTTGCTTATGTACACCTTTTGCGTATAGATCTTATAGCGCAATCAGTTCCAACCATTATGGAACTATCACATCCCTTAAGATAAGGGATGGTATAAGCAAATTCTAATGATCTAAATAATTCATGGCTTTAGATGCATTTAATGCATCAATGAGTACTTCATCGGGCATCCAACACCCATATGCATTACTTTAACCATTAGGTTAAGTTCAATAAAATTTAATCATCCCTTATGGGATGAATAGGCTTAATTCCTTTTCCTTGATCTCAATCCATGGAAGAACCATTTTGATTGACTTTACAACTTATCATCCTTACAGAAAAACCTCCAAGGTTATTTCCCTTCAAAGAAGATTTATTCCTCTACTTTCATCTCGTAAGTCTTTTGAGCTTTTCAACGAGATGTTACTTCCCATTCATGGGAGACTTCATGTTTGCCTTCAAGAAAATTTGGGCTTGAGAACCATCCTCAACCTCTGGTGAAACTTATCACCTTTCTTATTTCAAGAGTAACTTCAAAAAGGCAGCTTGGTGAAACCTATCACCATTCCAGTCGAAGTGTAACTTCGAAAGGAAAACCAATGAAATCTTTGTAAGGAGATTAGTCCTTGCTTGGACTCGAGAAGTCATTCAAAATTCATTTGGGTTCAGTCAATTTATTTGATTCAAGTATGATGGTAAATATTCATGGATACATAACTTATGAAAAACTATCATAAACATGACGATAAATACGCCGCAGATTAATATCAATGCATAATTTACAAACATGGTTTTCGTTTGTAAATTACTCCCACTATTTTTGTCGAATACTTATGCCCCCACATAAGGTTCGGGAAATAAAAATTTCCTAATGGGCTCAAGGCCCAAATGCAATCGCTCAGTACCCATGACTCGTTGGCCATACCAATTGATCCACTTGGTGGGCGATCACGTCGCCGGTTAACCATCCCAGCTAACCCTTGAGTTCATTTAGCCTCGTTTTTCGTTATGGACCCACGACTCGTGAGACATCCATACTTACTAGCGTTAAATCATGTCCAATACTCGTGGAGAGAAATAGTTCAATCCTAGACGCCCCACGACTCGTGAGACAGCGCCTAGAACCTTGCTATCCCCTCCCTTGGCACTAAACTGTGCATCGAGGCAATAGACATATCATCTTCCTACAGCTCGACCCATGACTCGTGAGACATCGAGATATATTCGTACGATATGCCTAAGACCTAGTAATTGGATAGGCTCGGACCATAAACACCATTCTATGCGCCCGTTTTACGATTTAATATTATAATTGAAATTTAGGTTCAATTGGAGGTTTTATGAAATGTTCAAGTGCGAGGTCTCATCAAATTATCAATTATCTTGTTTACGTTTTTCTATCCTAAGCATGCATCTCATACATCAAAGAATAATTACGAAAAAGTAAACATTCATCACCTAACATTGCACATACGATTGATCGATTGCCCATCCTATGCGATCCATCACGAGCCACATGATGGACCAATTGGTCAGTCTAGGGTGGAAATTAAATGTCCTAACTATTACAATTTTCAAACCCATACATCATGGGCCTTCTTGTAATATCCACCTTGATTGGGCCTCCATGTAATGAATTGGGCCTCCATGTCCTCCAAGGTAATGGGCCTCCATGTGGATCTCCAAGTCTTCATGAGGTCTTCTCGGCTCCAAGCCTAATCTAAGCCTAGCTTATAAAAATAAAGGCCCTATTCTATTACATTTGTTTGCGCAAGCAAGGGCACCAATCAGGCCCATTTAATTACAACCCATAAAATAAATAAACCAAAACTACACAGGGCTTAAGAGCAAAATCGACCAATCCACATATTCATTCAAGAACATGCATAAATTCACATAAGGGCATAAATGTAAATTTACCGGCTCCTTTAATTTTAATTCACAAAAATTATCCAAGTTAATTTAATTTTGAATCATCAATTAATCTCTAAGATTAATTAACTCTTACTTGAGTTCTAAGTAATCTACAACTCTTATCTTGATAAAGTTGGTTAATTAAGATAGTTACAAATCTTTCAAGATTACTATCTTATCCAAAACTCTAAGTTTCCCAATTTTACAAATCTCCAAGATTCTCAAGATAATACTTTTTTGAATAGATTAGTTAACTAAGGTAGTGTCCAAATCCACCAAGATTTCTACCTTATCCAAAACTCCAAGTTTCCTAATTTAATAAGATCTCTAAGATCTTTAATCTTGGTAACTTACTAGAAGAGATTAATTTTAATTAAATCTCTTCTTACAATTGAAACTCTAAGTTTCCTTGTTTAATAAGATCTCTAAGATCTTTAATCTTGGTAACTTACTAGAAGACATTAATTATAATTAAATGTCTTATCTCAAATGAAACTCTAAGTTTCCTTGTTAATTAGATCTCTAAGATCTATCCAAGATTCACCAAGATTCCATAACAACCAAATCTCCAAGATTTTGTTCAAGATTATCCAAAATTCTGCCACGAAAAATTTTGAACCACCATATCATAGCCGTAAAATGTTCGGCTTCAAGTTGCAATTTACAAAATCAAATTGCAATACATGATGTTTGGTTCAAAATTTACGTAACATTTGCCAAATTAAAACAACATGCATGCCATTATACACATGCCACGAGAATTGTATCTACAAAAGAAAATCAAAATTTTGTGCCGAGCACTAAGGTCAAGTTTAATTCTCACCAAGAGAATAAAGTTTCGGTAACTTTGTTTTCCTTTTGTTTTGTTTTAATTTGTGTCTGATTCCTTAATTAATTAAAATCAACAGTTTTAATTAATTCAATCCAAAATAAAAATTAACACGATAAAATTTTCGAATCAAAATTTTACATTAACTCTAAGTTAACAGATCTACATTCTAAAACATATACAGTTAAAGAACTAGCCACACTGATTTAACCGTTTTTCGTCGGGTTAATTTAATATCAGTGAATTTGTGATATCGGGGGTTTGGATATCGAATTATTCAGTATATTGGGCTCTGTTACTTTATTCTGGATGGATCGTTTACAAAGAAAAGCAATAATCAAAGGCAAGAAGTAAATCCATTAACAAAATTAAGAACACAACGATATGAAGGTAAAATACTGCAACAATAATGGATATTATTGAGTTCTATTGTTATCAATGTATTCTTGTGTAATCTCAGAATTAAGAGAATTCGTAGTTGTCTCATACAATGAATAACTAGGTATATATATTACGCTAAACCTAGTATTACAAGGAATCATAGTCCTGCTTGGACTCGGCCCAGCTATCCTTCTTGGGTCCGGAGTATAAACCTTACTCGGAGCGAGCAGCATTTGGCAGGGTCTGTAAGAAGATCCCGATCCTTTATAATTGGTCGAATCGATCTTATAATCTTTGTTCGATCTGATCAGTATGTAGGGTGCGAAATAGCCCCCATCAGTACTCCCTCACTTCTTCGAGCGTATAGATAATAGGAGCTCGTAGAAGTAGATAAATCTGGTCGACTGTTTCTTTTCTATGAACGGAGCCTCGTTAAAAACCTTACTTAAGAAAAAGCCCAGTGGGAAAAAATCTTAAGTAAGGAAAAGAGTGCTACGTATCATAGATAGTCGTTTCTTCTGTCTAATTATGGATCGCCACGCGTCTATTCAGTAGGCTTTTTGTATCCTACCGTTTTTGGCAGGAATTTGAGTAGCTGCGATGAGTTCGAAACGTCTTTTCTCATTTCTTTATAAATAGGTGACTTTCGAGTTTGCCATTTCTCTTTTATATTTGCTTTTAGATCGCAGCCATTTTCTAGTTTGGTCGTTCGTCGTATAAAATTTTCTTTTCATCGACCTTCTTCTTCTGAGAACTAGAATATAGATGGCTTCCGTAAGAAGATCTTCTTCTTCTCCTAGAGAGATCATCGCCCCCGATAATGAGGAGGAGTTACATTCTAATCCTATGGGTGAACAAACCACGATATCTGATCTTGTTATCCCTGTAGAAGATACTTACAAGGTACGAATCCTTTCCGAAGCGGATGTAGCCGCCCGAGCCAAAAAGGGCAAAGGTACTGTTCCTCAGATTTCTGAACCAATTGAGGATGTAGCTTGCGCATATACGGAGGAAACATTCCCTGAAGTCGTGAATAACTATACCAAATATTTTCCGGAAGGTTCTGAAATAATTCTTCCTTCCTCTACTGATAGGGTCACTTCTCCACCGGAGGGATGTCGAGCCTTTTATACGGCTCACTTTAATAGCGGACTGCGTCTTCCTTTGTCTCCCCTTTTTCTGGAAGTTCTAAAAACTTTCAGCGTGTGCTTGACACAACTGGTTCCAAATTCTGTTGCTTTCGTGGTTTGTTTTTCCGTTCTGATGATTGCAAAGGGATTTAAACCTTCTTTCCGTAACTTTACGCAACTTTTTCGTTTTAATATTTCTAGTTCTTCAAACCGTGGATACTTCTTCGCTAGTCAGCGGCCTAGCCGAGCAATCTTTGATGCTCCGGTTTCTAGTAATCCCTCATGGAAATCTCATTTCTTCTTTGTTCGTCCTCCGTCTAATCTCCGTTTGGCGGATGGTTCGACCATGCCTTTCTCGTGGGATCATGGTTCCAGGTGGATTCCCGGAGGTCGCTCACCGACTGGTGAACTTGTTCCTGACGATGTACAGTTTATCACTGAGATTCTCGAGATGCGTACAAACAAATATCAAAGCGCTCTTCTGATTGGGGAATCTTTTCTTCGTAAGGCGGGGTTAAATGTCCATAATTTTCCCATCAGTTCATCATCTGAACCTCTAGGTTAGCACTTTATTTGATCTTTAGTATTGTCACTATACTTTTTATATGGAGAAATTAACTTTATTTTGTTTCTTTTTCAGCTCATATGGTAGAAAACTCCCGACATTCTTCGAAGGGAAAAATGGTGCTGTCGAAATCTTCCAAGTCAGTGGAGAATAATCCTATCGAGCAGAGGGCATCTCGAAAGAGGAAATTGGAATTGGGTCACGAATCCGAGGAGAATAGAGAGGAATCTCCGGATTCTCCACGTGAGTCCCCTATTCGTCAGGGCATGGGACCCGGTTATCCTCCGCTTCATCTTAGAACATCTTTGGGTATTCGAGGATGTCGTAGCTGGTCGATGCCTCATCCTACTAATAATCCAGTTGATAGAAAGAGGAGTTACTATGGACGTTCTGGTGACGACCTTTCTTTACTCGGAGATAAACATCCAAATCCTACTCTGGTCGAAATGATCGAGGATCATTTAGAGGGAAAGAGGGCCGCTGGTTATTCCGAGAAGGATTCTCTTATTCATGATAATAATGAGAATGCGGTCGATAAGGCGACCCGTATTCTTTTGTCTGGCGTTCTTACTCGCGATCTTAATAAGCTTCTTCATAAGGATCCTTTGGAGAAATTCCAGCGAGCTTCTCTTTACGCTGAAAAGGTGAGATCTTTTTCTTTCTATTATTCTGATGAAGTGATCTTTTAGGATTTTCTTAATTCGCTAATTCGTTTCTTTCTGACCCCTTCGTTATTTCAGGTTAACACCTGTCTGACATCGTACGCCTATGAAAATTCTCTCTGGAAACAACAGTGCGATTTTCTTGAAGAGAAGTATAAAGCTTTACTTCACAAATCTTCCGGTTCAGAAGTTGGTCCCTCGACATCTTCCTCTGTTCCTGTCGTAGAGACTCGTGCTGCCGGGACCGAGGATCAAGAAATGATAGATAGGGTGATAGAGGTTTCTCGTGCTCAAGAACAAGCCAATCAAATGGCAAGAAAATTAGAGGAATTGCAGTTGCAGAGCACGACTCGAATTAGTGAGCTTGAATCTCAAGTATCAAGCCTTGAAGCTTCTTTAGAGGAGTATGAAAATGATGTCCCACTTAGGCAAAGAGATCGATAAGTTAGGAAATCTGACGAACAAGTTGTTCGTGAATTCCTCAACTCTCCTGTTCATACGGCGTTGGTGTACCGGATGGTCGGCCCTCTTCTTGAGAATACTTTTAAAAAATCGATTCATCAACTGGTCGCTTTGGAGATGATCGACGATCGTCGGAAGGAATATTTTAAGGCAGCTCATATCCGGTTGAACCGTTATGGCGAGCTTTATTCTTCTTCCGAGGTTCCAGATGTCGAATATCAAGGTTTTCCTCTGGCTCATCTTGTCGAGGAATTTGGAAATCCATTGCCGATTCCTCCTTCTGATGTTAACGATGAGCTCGATAATACTTTCATCGATCCGGTAGACGAAGAGGAAGAAGGAGACGATACAGGCATGACTGAGAACGTCGATAGTGAGCAGAAGATTCCGGAAAGCGACCAGGCTTCTTGAAATAGTGATTTATTTTTGAAATAATCTTTGTAATTATCCGCTTGTAGGTTTAATTGTAGCTTAGCTTTCCCTACTTTGTACACTAAACGTTTCTTATTCTGACAGTCGTGTCCTTTCACATTCGCTGTAATGATTCAGACAAGTCATTTAATTTGCCGTAATCATTATGTATGTGTCTTTTCAAATTCTAGCGTTTGCTCCAAGGTCAGTTTTCCTGTTTCGCGCCCTTTCTTCGGGTCAGTCGCGTCTTTTCGTGTAGTATAAATACGAGAGGTAAAATTTGACTTGTTTTTTACTGCTATTCTCCTCTCTTAACAGAATACTCTTTCTTTAGCTAGTCGATAAACTTTCTCGATAGTAATTTGTATTTTTCTTTAGTCCGATCATGAGTAACCTTTTCGGTAATACTTCAAAGCGACCTTCTCGTGAGGGCGCTAGAGATAATAGATCTAAAAAATCTCGAAGAGAAGGGCCTTCGATGGAGCCTCCTCGTTCGTCCTCAGTTAGTAGTTCGATGATCGATACTCCTATTACCACGTTTCAACCTTTATCAGAAGTTAGTTCGTCGCTCCTCCAACCAAACTTTTCTTCTACCCCCGCGGGAGGTAATAGATCTTCCCCAGGTCGATTAGCTTTCGGAGACCCATCCAACATGGAACAGGTTTACGACATACCTGTTTCTTCAGGTTTTTCTTCTTACGAGTATGAATCTCATGGAGGGGATTTTGTTAGTTCCCTTCCTTTTTCTACTTCTACTGCCCTGCTAGTTAGTGAAGGGCAAGTCGGTGATGGTTTTTCTGTCAATCCTTCCATAACGCAGTCTATTTCGCAATATGGTCCTGAATATCTGTTTCATGATACCACTGTAACGACTGCTTCTTTTGAGTCTGGGGGACCTTCTGGAGGTCGATCTGGGTCGAGGTCTGGTCGTCGGACCGTTATATCTGCTTTCGGCAAAGAGACCTCTGTTAGTCCCGACGAGAGGGACTCCCCTCGTCCGTTAGATGATCGCTGCGTGCTTATGCAGGTTAATGACATTCTTTTGTCGGAGACTCCACGTTCCGACGGTGTCCCTTTGACAAGCGAACTGCCTGGTTCTGTTGAACCTGATGCTTTGTCTTGGGACTTAGGCATGAGTACTATTTTGCCCGGCGAATTGAGGAAGCTCGAAGGTACTTCCAATGTTCGCCTTGTTCAATCTCTGGTGAAGATATGTGAACAGGTAAACATATTTCAAACATTTTTCCTGTTCTTTGTTTTGAATTCTTTGTTGTACGGCGGTTTTTCTTACTCTTTCTGTTTTTAGGGCAAGTATTTTGCACTCCAGCTGGGTGTGCAAAATGATGAACTGTGGAATAGTCGGAGAGCTCTTCAAGGTCAGCTGGAGTCGGAGAAAGCTAAAACCAGGGGTTTTGAGCTGCAGCTGCAACTTGCTAAAGATGATCTCCAAAAGTTAGAGGCTAACCAAGTTATTCTTGAGAAAGAGAAAAGCGACCTAGTTCATGCTGCCGCGTCGGCAGAGGGATCTCGTCAACAGGCATATGATGCCGGTTATGATGCCGGTTATCTTAAACGTCAGGAGGAGTTGATGGCGTTTGCTGGTAACCTAACTCCTCGGAGGCCTGTTTCTGCTGGTCGACCCTCCGGCGATTCTTCTCAATGATCTTTATTCATCCTGGCAGACCTTGGGCTGTCTCTTTTTTTTTTTTTTTTTTTTTTTTTTTTTTTTTTGATGATGCCCAGCTTTTGTGTAGTTGTCCGGGCAGAGATTTTTGTATTGGGAGATTAGATTGGAAATTATGATATCTTCTGTAGGCAGATTCTTGCCTTGATTCTAATGCTATATCTTGTTCATATATGTTATTGCTATGCACAAATATATCATCATGTAGTAATTGACCAAGATTAGTTTACTTATCTGATTTTTATTTCTGCGGAGAGATTTGAGTATGGAGAAAGTAAGCTTGATCTTGCTTTGGTCACTTTTAAGATAACCGATCGGTATAATATTTGCTTCGCATATTTAATCTTTGTTGATTGATCCAGCCGATCGTCATTGTATAAATCTTTAGCTGTCTAGTCGATGCTCGATTCATGCCTTATAAATTTGTCCTTATATGACATATATCTTATATAAGGAGGTTATTGTTCCTCCTGTTGAATTCCAGTTTTTCTTTCCCTCAAAGGGAAATTTTCCTTTAGGTGCTTTTCACCTATCCATGTCTTCCATCATTAGCTTTTCAATTATACATTTCTCTAGCCAGTATATCATACTCTTGATATGGGAGGAATTGGAAAATGTAACAGTCCTGGCCAGATCTGACCCGTTCAGACCTCCTTCAGCAATTCTTTGGAAAATTAGGCAGTGACGGCCTTATAGTTTCGAATAGGGAGGGCTATTCTCCTGATTTCGATGTCAGATTTCTTGGATTCCAAATGGAATTCTTGTATGGCCAACTTAGTAGTCCCCCAATGATGTATGAGGCAGTTACGACCCCCATATTGTGGAGGCTCTGGTCGTTTTTAAGCAATTATCCTCTTTCAACGGTTCATCTTTGCATGCCTTCGTTGAGGAGTTCTTAATATATTCTATTAGGCGACCCTCATATATGATCGTGCAGATCGTTTTGGTCTTTGAACTTCTTTTAAGTTTTCTTGGATTATTTCGTTGATCGCTTCGATCTGTAGATTTGATTGTCATCGATCAGTTGAGTCGATCAGACGGGCGCCGTTCCAACTTTCTTGCATTTAATTCGGGAAGTCAAAGGGTCGCGTTCTCGTCCCTTGATTAAACTCCTATCATCCGTAGGATCATTCTCACGGGCGCCTATAAATAAGTAGGCAGTTTTCTTATTTTCTACTCATAACAATGGATATCTCGGTTTCCTTAGATTTCATTTTGCCTTCGGATCCCATAATGTTCAAGAAGTCACATTATCGTGATTTGTTCGTTCGCAGTAAAGGAATTGTCCCCAGTCTTGTATTGACGGGTCCCATGTCAGCCCTTCCTTGTATCGACGGATCCCATGAGATCTCTGCTTTAGTCTTCATCACCTTAGAGGTCCTTGGTTTCCGTCTGCACATGGGGGGTTCATACTTGCCAGTCACCCTCGCTCTTGGATGTGACTTCCGGAGTGATAGATCGCCGGGGTGGCTGGTAAACTTTACCGTTTCACGACGGTCCCAAAGAGATGCTGCTCTAGAGTAAAATGTTTTATAGATAAAGTAAAAGCAGTATCTTCTTCTGGGTGAGTGAGCATTGCTAGCTTATCTGGCTGGTAGTGTTCATTTCATCTGGAACAACATTTGATCTTCAGAGCCTGGCCATCGAACCAAAGAAGTCGACCATCCTGAGCAGCATGCTTCTTAGGTGGTTTATTATGATCGATGAGGTACTAGGGAGGAGATTGGTGTTTCCATGGACATTGTCGTGAAGATAGTCGACCCCATAGGATCAATTTAACTGGATCATTGTAACGATCTTTAGGTAGCAAGCAGATTTTTGTAACGTTGGATATTTGTATGTAATTGATTTGATGAATAAAATATTATTCTATTTCTTGCATCTTCTTTGTCGTTTGATAATTTTATTTACGAGGAGTAATTTCCGAGCAGATGAATTCATACTTGATTTATCTTTCAAAACTTCAGGAGTATCAGCGGATCTTTTTTAGATCGTTAGGAGTAGATTGAGGAGTTTTTATTGAGCGGATCAATGTATACTCGACTCGTTTGTAATTATACTTAGGTTTTTAACCCAAAAGTCTTTTAATCATTGAAAACATATCGAGGAGTTTTTATCGAGCGGATCGATGTTTACTCAAGTTGTTTTATCTAGACTTAGGTTTTAATACCAAAAAGTCTTTTTCTCGTTGTAAATAGTTCGAGGAGTGTATATCGAGCGGATCGATGTTTACTCTACTCGTTTTATTTAGACTTAGGTTTTTAATACCAAAAGTCTTTTTGATCGTTGAATATATATGCCGAGGAGTTTTCATCGAGCGGATCGATGTTTACTCAACTCGTTTTATTTAGACTTAGGTTTTAATACCAAAAAGTCTTTTTCTCGTTGTAAATAGTTCGAGGAGTGTATATCGAGCGGATCGATGTTTACTCTACTCATTTTATTTAGACTTAGGTTTTTAATACCAAAAGTCTTTTTGATCGTTGAATATATATGCCGAGGAGTTTTCATCGAGCGGATCGATGTTTACTCAACTCGTTTTATTTAGACTTAGGTTTTAATACCAAAAAGTCTTTTTCTCGTTGTAAATAGTTCGAGGAGTGTATATCGAGCGGATCGATGTTTACTCTACTCGTTTTATTTAGACTTAGGTTTTTAATTCCAAAAGTCTTTTTGATCGTTGAATATATATATGTTGAGGAGTTTTTATCGAGCGGATCGATGTTTACTCAACTCGTTTTGTTTAGACTTAGGTCTTTAGTACCTGAAAGTCTTTTTGATCGTAGAATATATATCGAGGAGTTTTTATCGAGCGGATCGATGTTTACTCAACTCGTTTTGTTTAGACTTAGGTTTTTAGTACCTGAAAGTCTTTTTGATCGTAGAATATATATCGAGGAGTTTTTATCGAGCGGATCGATGTTTACTCAACTCGTTTTGTTTAGACTTAGGTTTTTAGTACCTGAAAGTCTTTTAATCATTGTAGATATATCGAGGAGTTTTTATCGAGCGGATCGATGTTTACTCAACTCGTTTTGTTTAGACTTAGGTTTTTAGTACCTGAAAGTCTTTTAATCATTGTAGATATATCGAGGAGTTTTTATCGAGCAGATCGATGTTTACTCAACTCGTTTTGTTTAGACTTAGGTTTTTAGTACCTGAAGTCTTTCAATCATTGTAGATATATCGAGGAGTTTTTATCGAGCGGATCGATGTTTACTCAACTCGTTTTGTTTTTGTGGTCGGAATGAGGAGTGTTTATTGAGCGGATCAATGTATACTCGACTCATTATAATTTAGACTTAGGTTTGTCACCAAAAAGTCCTTTATGCCGTTGACATAAATCGAGGAGTGTTTATTGAGCGGATCAATGTATACTCGACTCGTTTCGTTCTAATATTTATCAATATGCTAGTGTAATTCCACAGAGCGTTAATCGAAATAATCGATGTATAGAAAATGCTAAAATTTTTACTAATTGAACTCTAGGCTAAGGCCTTTGTTACAAGGATTAAAACTTGATAAAGTAAAATAAAACAATGCAGTATAATCTGCTAAAATTTATTTACCATAGTATTTCCTAAGGTTGACTGCGTTCCAGGTTCTTGGTAAAGCTGTCCCATCCATGTGTGCAATTTTGTATGAACCTTTCTTTCCTACGCCAATGACGATGTAAGGTCCATCCCAATTTTGTTGTAACTTTCCCACATGCTTGGATACTTCTACCTTTTTCAAAACCAAGTCTCCTTCTTTGAAGGTTCGGACGCGTACTTTTTGATTGTATGCTCTCTCCATATTTGCCTTAGTGGCTTGTAGGCGTACGGCAGCTTATCCCTTAAGGCTTCTGTTAGATCGACGTCATTTTCTCTTGCCTTTTCATTTTCTTGTTCATCAAACATCTCTATTCTTGGCGTTGGAATTAAAGTTTCCACAGGAATAACAGCTTCCGACCCATATACCAAGCTGAATGGGGTTTCCCCAGTTGAGTTTCTTACCGTGGTTCGATTAGCCCACAATACTCCTGGTAGTTCATCGAGCCATTTTCCTTTGGCTGATCCTAATCTTTTTTCCAAAGATTTTATTATCTCTCGGTTTGCTACTTCGGTTTGTCCGTTCGCTCTTGGATGCCCGACTGAAGTGAAATTTTGTTGAATTCCCAGTTTCGAACACCATTCTATCACTTGTTTTCCAGCGAATTGGGTTCCATTATCGGAAATTAGGTCGGTGAAATCATTACACATCCTCCATTTGTTGTCCTTTTTATCCCCTTTTGCTACTAGTACAACATTACATAGCCATTCCGAGAAATGTATTTCTCGGATTTGTTTTGCTTCCAGCAGTCTCTCAACCTCGGCTTTGATAATTTTATCTTTTACTGGTCCATGATTTCTTTTCTTCTGTCTGGCGGGTTTCGCTGAAGGGTCAATTTTTAGGGTATGCTTGATTACCCGAGGATCGATCCCTTCGATGTCATTTGCACTCCAGGCGAAGACGTCCACGTTATTTCTTAGAAATTCGATTAACATTACTTCTCCTTCTTTGCTCAATTCTGTACCAATTCTTGTCTTTTTGGACGAGTCGCCTTCTACCAGAATTATATCTTTATGTTCTGGGGGTTGCAAGGATAAGTCTAGTGGTTCTTTCCCCTTTTTATCTAATCGATCAGTAATAGGAATTTCGACCTCGTTTCTAGTGAGATCGTCTACGATCTTTCTCTTGTTCGGAGTAATTGACTTGGGGTGTTCTTTCAACGTTAATGATGTGCTGTAGCAGTCCCATGCCATACAGTGGTCGTTCGTTATTTCTCCAATGCCGCTGTCGGTTGGAAATTTTATTTTCTGATGATAGGTAGAGACTATAGCTCGAAAAAGGTTAAGGGCTGGTCGCCCTAATATAGCGTTATAAGCGAAGGGTGTATCTACCACTAGGAATTTTACCAACTTCACGGTCCGAAGCGGTTTCTTTCCGAGCGATACACTTAAAGATATCGTTCCGCTGGGGATGATCTCGGAGCCTCCAAAGCCTACTAACGGCGTTGCTACCCTTTGTAGGTTTATTTGCCCGAGGTTCATTTGTGCTAAGACCTCTCTGGAGATGATGTTTGCTGAGCTTCCATTATCGATTAGGATTCTTCTCACATTATAATTTGCTATTTCTAACGACACTACCATAGGGAAATCTGGGTTATCCTCTTTTGTATCCCAAGTGATGTTTTTAGGTACTTCACCTTCGTTAAAGCTGATCGGCTGGTGATTTGTTGGCCTGTTTTCTAATGTCCATATTTCCTTTGGATATTTAGAATTTGCCATTATGGATCTGGTCGTTCTTCGTCTAGCATTACGACTATCTCCACCCGCAGGCCCCCCGGATATAGTGTGGATAGTCCCATTGACCTGGTCGTGATTCAATTCCTGAGTAGGCCGACGTTCAGTTGATCTTCGATGAGAACTTCTCCTTTGAGTTCCGTTCCGGGGGCTTCTGCTTCTTTCCCTTTTGCGATTATCTCGTTCTATGTATTCGTCTAGTTTTCCTTGCTCGATCAGTTTTTCAACTTCTCTCTTAAGGTGAAAACAATTTTCCGTTCGATGCCCATGTGCCCTATGGTACTTACAGTATTGATCATAGTTTCTAGACCCTGGTCTGGGCTGAGCGATTTTCCTCGCCTCGGGAATCCAATTATTCCTTTCTAGAACTTCCAAGGTTTCTTCCATTGGAGCATTTAATCTTGGGTGTTCTACTTGATTCACTCTGCTTCTGATTGGTTGTTCAAGGTTTCTTGGTCTTTGGTAGAAATTAGGTTGCCTTTCTTGGTCGGCTCTGCTGTATTCCAGTCGCTGGAAAACGTTACCTCTCCTGGAAGATCGCTCGTAATCCAAGGTTCTTTGAGCGGGAATCTTGTCATGCCGCTTAGACCCTGTAGTCGCGACTTTGTTTTTGTTCTTATCCTTAAAGGAATTCATCTCTTCTTGGGTCATATACTTAGACGCCAGGCTCATGATGTCGGCGAACGTTCTTGGTTGTTTTCGACTGAGGGCATTTCCGAACTGCCTGTTTTTAGTGAGATCGAAGAGGATAGATATTATGTAATCGATATTTGGGGAATCGATTTTAAGTAATTCTACGTTGAATCTGGCCAACCAATTCCTTAGGGATTCTCCTTCTTGTTGATATATAGTTCCAAGGTAGCTCATCGGAAGTTTTTGTCTCTTCTGACTGGCAAACTGCTGCGTCAATTTGTTACAGAGTTCCCTAAAGCTGAATATGGAGTTGGCAGGTTGTTTCGCGAACCAGTCCAATGCGAGTCCTTCGAATGTAGTTACCATTAACTTGGCAGTGAATTCGGCAGAGTGGGCATATAAATTCATTATATTCGTAAAGCTAAAAATATAATCATCCGGGTCAGTGGTTCCATCATAGCGAGGTAGCCTACCCGGGACTTGTCCGATCGATTGTGCCTCTTTTATTTCCCTGCAGAAGGGAGAACAGGCCGCAAGGCTCTCCTGGAGTTCCGTGGTTCGGGCCCATGGATTTTGAATAGATCGTAAGCGTTGTTCGAGTCGGTCCTGCACCATCCTTTCAATTTCTCTTTCCGTCAGTCGAGCCGTTCGTGGTCGATCAGGGATTGTATCATCTATGTCATCCTCAACAGGGATAATTGTTCGTTCCCTGGATCCACTGCGCTTCGCCTGGGTTTTTCTGTGACCTGGTTTTCTTCGAGGATTATTGTCGGAGGGTTTTGAATTGTCCTGTTGTGGACTGTGTAGTGAGCGGTGCTCGCTTGGTGGGCTATCAGCTTGTTGAGATACTTGATCGTTTTGTCCGGGCGTTCTCCGAGCAGGAATTGTCCTGGCAGCCCTAGGGTTTCGCGGAATTTGATCAAGCACAAGTAATTCTTCAGGGGAGAGCGATTTAACGAGCATCGCTATTTGTCGTAATTTCTCCTGAGCACCCGGGAGAGGAACAGGGATCTCGGGGACTTCCGGCTCTTCCTGTATCGTACCGGGAGGACCTTCTAGGGGTTCCTGATGTCGAGGATGGGTATTCTGCAAATTCTCGTCGGTGTTGGGAACGTTATTATTGTCGTTCTCCTGTGGATCTTCAGATGTGTCATGACCGGTGGTTGTGTTACTTCTTGCTCCGACACGTGCGCTTTTCCTTGGGCGAGCCATATGTCGATCGAATAATTAACCTAGCCCCACGGTGGGCGCCAACTGATTTAACCGTTTTTCGTCGGGTTAATTTAATATCAGTGAATTTGTGATATCGGGGGTTTGGATATCGAATTATTCAGTATATTGGGCTCTGTTACTTTATTCTGGATGGATCGTTTACAAAGAAAAGCAATAATCAAAGGCAAGAAGTAAATCCATTAACAAAATTAAGAACACAACGATATGAAGGTAAAATACTGCAATAATAATGGATATTATTGAGTTCTATTGTTATCAATGTATTCTTGTGTAATCTCAGAATTAAGAGAATTCGTAGTTGTCTCATACAATGAATAACTAGGTATATATATTACGCTAAACCTAGTATTACAAGGAATCATAGTCCTGCTTGGACTCGGCCCAGCTATCCTTCTTGGGTCCGGAGTATAAACCTTACTCGGAGCGAGCAGCATTTGGCAGGGTCTGTAAGAAGATCCCGATCCTTTATAATTGGTCGAATCGATCTTATAATCTTTGTTCGATCTGATCAGTATGTAGGGTGCGAAATAGCCCCCATCACACACATAAATCAAACATATGATTTATAAAAACACAGAATTTGCAAATTCATATATATACAAAGCCTAGAGTTGGCTCTGATACCACTGTTGGGATTCGGTAAGATAAACAGCCCTAGGCACAGCGGAATATAAAAATTTTAGGACCTCTTACGGAATCTTGCCAGGATACTACTCTAGGTGTATATATATAAATGTTAATTAAAACGATAGTATAAGTTTACACGTTATACCTATCTCCTTGCAAATCCAAGTTGGCAGTCAGCAAAATGAACTCTGATTTCTGCTCCAACAAAATCGATCCAGACTTTTCAAGGAGCGCCCCACGTGTTGCGCCTCTACGAGTTGATACACCACAATTACACGAAAATAATAAATCTTGATCAGCTAGAACACAAGATATATTATGATCTAGGATTTAGGAACGATCTTGGAACAAAGTCGAAAACGAAAAATTCTTCCAAAAGGAAGACAGGGTTCGGTCGACTTTTACTGGGAGAGGGGAGAGAGAATTTTTACTCTTGCTCAAATTTTACTTAGATGTGTATGTGCAAAATAACTACAAGTAAGCTACTTATAGTTATCTCCCTAACCTAGTCCTATTAGGACTAGGACTTTTCTCTCCTACATGGGTCATGGCCCTCTTAATTAGAAGACCAAGTCTTCCAATTAATTCATGGCCCAGTTAATTAATTTGACCAGGCTTTATTTAATCTCCCAATTAAATAGCCCAATTAATTAATCAGTCTTCCAATTAATTAAATTAGACTCCAAGTCCAATTAATTAATTATTCCTTTAATTAATTAAATCCAACTTAATTAATTAACTCACAAATTAAATTCCAATTTAATTTATGATCCTGATCCAATTCCAATTGGATCCCATTTTGTTCCAATTGGGTCGACCCAGTCGACCCATCCATTATAATCGACCCAGTCGATTATATACCCAGACGACCCAGTCGACTCGATCGTTCTTATTTCCTCGCTTTCGCTTCATGTGTATTGTGTATGCCCCCGTAGGTTCACCACATAATTGGCCGTGGGTTATAATTAAATAATATTTAATTATTCGAGTAAGACTTACTCTAAATCGATCGAACACTCTGTCGATTGATCATTCCAAAATTAGCACCCCTGCCAATTTGGGAATTCTCCCACACTCCACGGTCGATGTCCAGCCACAAGCCCATGGAGCCCAATCACTGGTGAATTAATTCAGTGAACCTTTTATCATTTACAATTTCCATATACGACATAATCTCTCCATCGATCAATCTCCCAGTCGAGACTTAAGGGTATGGTCTTTCATCGGTTCCCCTTTTCATTTGTCTTGACCTTATGCATTCTGGTCTCGAAATAATTCTCTTTGACTTAACCTTTATGAGCTACTTACATAAAGCCGTCAGATACCTCGGCCGAGGATTTTACCAGAATTAATTTCTCACAGAAATCCATAGGAGAATTTCCCAACCTATCAAGTTGGGTCAATGGATCCTTTGTTGATGATATGAATCTGCATACGAGTTCCTCTATACCCAATATGAGTCCACAGAGCCTTTCTGGCGATCTCCAGTTATTCGGGACTCATATCAAAGCATAGACGTTCTCGCACCAGATAAACCCTATCATCTCAAGTAATTAGGGATCGTTCCGCGTATACTATTGTAAATTGGAATAACTTCATCCCCGATATGCGACTACCGCTTCCATGGTGAGTTATTTCCTAATTGGGGTATTCAGTGCGCTTGCCATCCCAGCAAGCCACCCACTTATGTGTATCGACTATCCCAGTCACGCTCGTGGACCCCAGCGTTCTCCAGTTCATCGGAGTATACACAATAGTGAGAGTCTAACCGAATCTAACGATGTCCTATCTCGATTGGATTCTACGACTCTTGAATATGTTCTAGATCACGGCCTTGGAGATCAGTCCACGGGTTGTCCCATAGCCCTGTGATCTAAGGACTTCTATCCTTATGCGTAGATAATTATTACATAAGATAAAGATGACCATATAATAATAAAATGCATTTATTAATCCAATTGAATGGTCCTTTCAATTAAATGCAGCCAAATAGTTGGCTTGCAGGACACTATTATATCACTGATGTCCTTGGCCTGATCACTAAACTTGCCGATGCTGAAACAGAGAAGAGCCTTGGGTTCATAAGCCATTTGGACGACACTGCCACAAAAGTTCATGATGTAGTGGCTACTTTGCAACTCAACATGGACTTCCTCAATGATCAGACTGGCACACTCAGATCTACTTCGAATCATCATACTGCTCAACTTGACACAATGGATGACAACATTAGAAGAATTTGCACTGCTATCAATATCCCAGCTGCTGAACTCATCCCTGCTGATAATGACAAGAAGGGGGAAGAGAAGTCAGCCACTGCAACTGAAGCTGTTCAAATACCTGAACCACAAAAGGACTCTGCTGAAGAAGAGAAAAATGCTGAAGAGAAGTCAAAGTCTGTACTTGAAAAACCAGCTGAACAAGTTGAAGAGAAAGCTGATGAAGTGGAGAAAGCTGATGTTACTGAAGAAAAGGTAGATGATGCTAAAGCAGATGCTGAGGAAACTGTTACTGAAGAAGTTGCTGAAGAGAAGGAAGAGGAATCCAAGGACCCAGTAAAATCTGACAAAGAGCTTGCTGCATCCAAGGATACACCTGAGGAGCAACTGGATCCATTTGTGAAGTACAAAAATCTGAAACGCATCAAGAGAAGGGTTGAAGAAGCAGAACGTCAAGAAAGGATGGAAGCTTCTAAGAAAAACCTTATGCCTGATGATGTGAATGATGAAGAAGATGAAGAGGGGATTGATGATGATGAAGAAGAAGAGTACATGGAAATAGAAGAAGAAGTAACTGATGATGAATCAGATTACTAATACTTATGTTTTCTTGTATCAGTTTATCTTTCCTTGTAATCTCATCTGATAAAAGCTTGTAACTTGTACTGAATTTCCAATCATTAATAAAGTTCAAGTTTTTACTCCAACATATTATTTCTATCTCGGAAATTTTTGAGGATTAAAACTTTAGTTGGTGTAGGTACTTAGCTGAAGTTTTGTCATCATCAAAAAGGGGAAAATTGTTGGATGAAGATGAAGATTGAAGGACAAGGAAGTTAGAAGTTAAAGGGAGGTTTTGATGATTTCCAAAACATCATAACCAGCAAAGTAAGGAATACTTAGTAAAATCCCTTAGAAGAATTTTGATCAACCAAAGACAAATCAGACAAGTCAAAATTCAGAATGGTCCAGAAGACTACTGATCTGCTGCTGAAGGAAGAAATGAGTCTGGTGAAAATCAGCCGACTCAAATCAGATTTGTTCAAGTTTGGGATCAGCTCAATACGTCATCAGACGAGTGACTCTTATCAGCCAAGTGAAGACGATCAGGAAGTCTTTCCAACGGTAATAAATGCACTTGGAGTAATAAATGCCGAAGAAGGAGGGTGTTTATGGCAAATGATTGAAGAAATCCTCGTACCAGCTCGGCGCATTAAATGCTGCTGACAGAAAGTACTGTTGACAGTACTGTAGCAGTACAGAGAGCCGTTTGCAGAGTTTAAGGACCAGTACCTGATGTATTTGAATTTTGTCTTTCTTCAACGGACACTTTTCAAATCTGAAGGTATAAATAGTTCGCGAGTTTGAGAGAGAAGATATACAACACAACTGAGATCAATCCTGCAAAGCAAAATCTTCCAAGTCTCAAAAACTCAAGAACAGCTCACTAGTCTGCTGAAGTTATTTGTTAACTGAAGCTAGTTGAAGTCAAAAAGAAAATCATTTTCTGAGTGAATCTGTTATTGTAGAGTGTTGTGAGAAGTAGATATCCATCTAAGTGAGTGATATTACTTCAGAGGGTAGGAGTTTCTTAGTGATTTCTTGCTGTGAACTTACGGCTCATCATTTGTTGTAGAGCGTAAGCAGAGTATATTGTAAACTGTGTGTTTATAGTATAACCCAATATTTAAGTGACTTGGAAGAGTGGATAAAAGGATTTTCATCCATATAACCACTATAAAAATTCTTTGTGTTTTAACTTGCATTATTTTCTTGCATATCTTCAAAGTTGCATTAAACACTTTAGAAAACTATTGAAAAGATTTTAAAAAGGAGTTTGTTAAAATTGGGGATAAAATCTTTCAAAAGACTTAGTTTACTTGTGAAAAACACTTTAAAACATCCGCTGCAAGTAATCTGATAAAACTGATTTTACTGAAATCAGCTAAGTACTTTTCTAAAAGAGTGGTCAACTCTGCTGCTCAAACTCTGTGTGTGAACAGCTTAGTTAGCTTACCGTTTATGATCAGCTTAGTCTGCTAACAGTTAAGTGAAACGTTTTTAAAGTCTAAAAATTTTCAGAGGTCTATTCAACCCCCCTCCCCCCCTCCCCCTCTAGAGCTCATCTGACCACTTGGGACCAACAAGAAGTCCCCTTTTTATTTTACTTTTGCATTTCAATCCTCAAAATAACACAAGAGGGAACTCTTTGTAATACGTAATTTGCACACCAATAATAATTCAAGTGAATATTAACTTAAATCACTTCAAATATGCTCACTCGTTGAATTTTTAACAACATAGATATGAATTTTAATTTCAATTATTAAATCCACATAATTAAAATTATCAATTTCAAGTAATTAAAATTATAGGAAAGATCGGGGTTTTACATTCTTCCCCCCTTAAAAGAATTTGGTCCCCAAATTCACACTTGCGTTTTGAGAAGTTCGAGTGATGATGTCATATCTCTTTTTGTATTTTCCAAGTCGTTTATTGTATCCTTTGACCGCTTCGTGAGGCTTTTGATAGTGGAGTCCGTTGGTTTCTTGATTTGGAGGAGTATGCAAACAAATCTTTTCTCTAACTCTAGATGTTTCTGGAGGTCTGATGATATGTAGTCGCGAGCATGAGGACTTTCCTTCTCCAACTTCAGATACTACATGTGGAATTTTACGTGATAAATCAAAATCAAAGTTCGACGAATAATCAAAATCACATGCCGCATTTACATTCCCCTCTAAAGGAAAACTTTCACGTTATAACACAAAATTTCTATTTAGCCAATGAAATTCAAAAGATAGTGGAAGACATATGAATATTCTCAGTAGGAATCAGAAATGATTGTCCAATGAAGAATCTTGATAAAGATTATGAAAGATGACCGAGTCAGTTGATGTAGATAATAAGGTCAAACTGAATAACGGTAACGAAAAGAAGATTGATGAAGATTGCAAACAAAGCAGAATAATAGTAACAATGATAACCAAGTCAAGAGTTCGGAGTAACAAGAAGAATGAATGAGACGCATCAATAAGGATATCAAATGATCATAACATTATAAATTTGATCAGAGTAAACAAAAAGGTCAAACCAAGAGTATTATAAGGATAATAGAAGGTTAAGTTGAGTGTTCTGATATGAACAACCAAAACATTAAGAATTGGTTTCAAATCGAGTCAAGATAAGCTACTCGATTCAAGATTCATTTCAAGAAGTATTAATTGAAATGAAATTCAAAATAGAAAACAAAAGAAGTTAGTGAGATTCAGGGACAATGAATCGATTAACCAAGATAATAATATAAACAAGTAACGGGTTAGAACAAGTATGAAGTTCAAAAGAGAGTCGATAAATCGACTCCATTAATTAAGCTAACACGGAAGAATAAATATCAATGGAACAAGTTCTAAATGATCATGACGAAAGTCTGAAGTTCAAAAGAAAGTTGAAAACGAATGATCTTATTCATGAGATTAACAAGGATGTATAAGATAAACAAGGGAACAACATGTCCTGAATAGACATAATGAAAATTTGAAGTTCAAAATGAACTTTGATAATTCGATCATTCCAAGAGACTTCAAAGATCACATAGTTAGGTTCAACAAACATGAATAATATGAAATCATATAGTTGATATAGATGATTTTTCAGAAATGATCATAGTTCAATAAATAGATTCATGGGAATAGGAACAAGGAATATGCGTAACTATTAAATTTGGTCAATGTAAGTGGTACGTGATGAGGGTGTTTTCGATAGGATGATAGTTCCTAGTCCGAATCCACGATTGGGTTACACGACTCGTCAATGTGAGGGTCGGCAGGTCAATCAAGCTTCTCCTCGATTTGTATAGGGGATCCTAACCTGTAATGAAAGACAACTACGTCAGGTTAATGCCGGTGGTTACCCGGCGATAACCCTCCGATGCTTAAGTAAGTATCGAGATATGTAGGAGATCGGTCCGTATTTAATGCTTAGCAATGCGCGTACCTTTGATCTTATTTATGAGGTCTATTTATAGTTTTCCAGATGGGTCACCGGGTCGAATCATGATTGGACGTCTTGATTCGAATATGGATCCTTGGCAATTGGTTCGATCCGATTGTAAGTGGGTTAATTTTAAGAGAACGTCGGCCACTACGTTGGATAAGACGAAGAGGTCGAGGTCGATGCCGACGTTAGGTTAGTTTATTTATGTTCGACGTGAACTCGAAAGGGGGGTCCTCGATATAAATCGACTGAGCCATAGTTTGTTTATAATGACGAAGACTTGGTACATCAAGAGTCCCCCAAGTTCTAGAGTTTGAGCGTAAGTCGAACTCTGGAAATTTGAATTAGTGTGAGTTTGAATTTTAGATTCTGCAAGTATCATTGGGGGGTTCCCCAAGTTCGAGGGTTCGATTGTAAATCGAAGTCTGGGACTTGAAGTATCGGAGCAGAATTTCCTGCCATGGTGTCCGTGTTTTCGCGCCTTCGCAGATTTAGGGTTTAATTCGGCGGGTAATACCTATATTAGGGGTGGAAGATGAAACGTCGCGTCTTTTCGTGGAGGATTGTGCAAATTTAGCGAAGCGGTAGTTTTTGCGCCTATATGTAGGTCTGTTGTTCTACCTGTGCTTTTACACTACGGTAAAAAATATTTGTGACGTCGGAGCTTTGTACGCATATAAGAGGGAGCTTCATCGATTTCAGTACTAAGATACTCCAAGATGTCGGATAGCGAAGTATCGAGCCCGGAGGATATTCATGTGGAGGATGTTGTCGATTCAGTCTTTGGTGGGGAAGAAAATCGACAGGAAGTTAATGAAGGGGGTGTACCTGTAGGTGGTGGTCAGGCTGATGATGATGAAGAGGAGAAGAGTTTTCAAACCGAGCTGGCGTATCATGAGTTTCAAGCTGGGGATTATAGAAAACCATTGTCGACCTGGCTATTGTCGTTCTCGATTGCAGAAGGTTGGGTTTTATCGGCTCCGAATAAGGTACAACGAATGCACGACCCTCCGAAGAAGACAATAGCCATACATGAGGCGTCGATGGAATGTGGATTTCGAGTACCCATCGCTCTTGAGCTGGCTTCGATCCTCAATCATTTGGGTGTCGTACCTGCCCAGATTGTTCCGAATGGCATGTCGATGATTCTGGGATTTATCGTCGTCATGAAAGCTTTTAGACAAGAGCCGTCGTTCGACAACTTTTGGTGTTTATTCACGGTGAGTGAGTCTCCGAAGTCGGGCGAGGGCTTTTACCAGGTCAAGTCCAGGGGGAATAAGAATAGTTTTCTTACTAATGCCAAAAGCTCTCATGGGAAGGGATGGAAAGCCCGATTCGCGTTTCTTAGACCACCAAAGGGGAAAAAGCTAAATATTACATTGTCCTGGCGTATCGGCCCTATCGATGTACAGAGGCCTCCACCACCGACTTTGTCGCCACAATGTCTGGATAATCTGCGTAGATTTTGCCTCGATGTGAAGGTTCTTATCCAAGAGCCATATCTTCGAACATGCGGGTTATCTGCGTCTAAAAAGAGAGGCAATGATCCTTCCTTAGAGGATCTTCTTAGAGGCGCTATGCTTGCGCCCAAAGGAAAGAAAAAGGAAGCTCTAGAGGCCGAGATTCAGCGTAAGTGGCCACGTGGTTTTAGCGCCATGGCTGGACCTAGTACTGAGAGACGAGCTAAGAGCGTTGGTGATCACGAGGCTCGTCGTACCGAGGTTAAGCAAGGGAAGAGGCCTCGAATGGAAGAGGAGACGGAAATGAAAGAAAGAAATTACCCCGTCGTTCCGATCGCGGATGATAGCGACGACAGCTCTGATGACGATAAGTTGGATCTTAGTTGGTCGATATCTCAATAGGTCGACTCCGAGCTCAAGCATCCCGGAGGTTTGGGTTCAGGTGATTCGGTTCTTCAACGAGGTTCAAAGGATGCTGGTTTCAAAAGTTTTATTCATAGCATCTTTAGTCGTGATCAGAGGTGGTTGTCGAGGAAGTCGTTGCAGAAGAATTTACATACTTCAGGGCGAGCAGTCTCTGCGGTAAGTATTATTTCCTGATATCACCTTTTCTAATTTTGATAAGGAGTCGTATATCAGAGGTTATTTGTCTTGTCGTTTACGCAGGTGATACAATATCTGTTCCAAGGCTACCTCCAGGCCGATCTCGCGCAACAAGAACTGGAGAGGCTTAAGGTCGAGCATGATATCGCGATAAAAGAGCGAGAGCAGCAACTCGATGAGGCTTTGAAGCAGCTCAGCATTGCTAGTCGAGAAGTTGATCAAATTCGTTCTGGTTATCCTCCAGAAGCTAGTGTGGTTTCTTCCGCCCAACGTCTAGCGATTGTGAAGGAGTTCCTCGCATCTCCCGTTTATGAATACCTCGCTGATGCTAGGATGGGAGATGCCCTGGTCGAAATGCATGTGAAGACCATCAAACAGTGTCAACACAAAGGTTTTCTTACTGCGAATTTCGATCCTTCAGTTATAGGGGCATTGCTCGACGAGCAGTGTCGACCCCCAGTGCTCGATGGTATTGATGAAGAATATGAAGCTGTCCGATCACATGAGTTCGGATGTTTAATTTCGTCGGATCAATCGTAGATAGGTTGTAGCTTTTAGGCGTAGGGTTATATTAAGAATATTTTGATTGTATGATGAACCGTCGACGTATCTTTTTGATAAATATATAATTTTCTACGCGTCTCTAATCATTTCTAATCGAATCATCGATTTTGAGTATTGTAAATGGGCTAATACTTGGGCCAACTTCCTTACTTCGAAAGGAATGTTATTGGGCCGAAATATTGAATCTGTCTATTTTAGATTGAACCGCCACATCCATTCAAATAATTTGCCATTGGGCGCGCTCTTTGGGATTCTTGTCTATATATAGGGTGTTAAGAGCTTAACTGTTCATACTTACAAAAACGTCTTGAGCGGATATTTGTTGGAGCCTTGTCGATCAGCGATAGCCTGCAACCTCTTAGTCGGAGTACTCCTTCCCTCTTAGGTATTTCTAACTCCTTTTCTTATTTATGTCTGGTGGGTCTAAGTCTATAGGAAATGAATCTGTCGGGGAAGGGGAAGGTGTGTCGGTAGGCTCTGTAAGGCATCCAAAGAAGGAAGTTATGATTCTTTCAAGGTCGAAGTCGGACCGCCATCGAACGAAAGAATTATTCAGTGCCATATCGGCGTGTCGTATACGTATGTCGGATGAGTCGTTACTGTCGAAATATCAATTCCCTTCAGGTTGGGGTATTAGAATACCATCCTCGGATGATAGGATGAACGAGCCTCCGAGCGGTTATAGAGCTTTTCATATCGATAGTTTGGAAAACGGTCTTCGTTTTCCTTTAGCGAGTGAATTCATCGATATAGTGAATGGTCTCGGATTATGCCCTACTCAATTGGTCCCTAATGCTATTGGATATATCATTGCATTTTGTGTAGTGATGAAAGCAGTTGGTCAACCTGCGTCTTTTGCTAATTTTTGTGGTCTTTTCGATGTCCGCCCTTCACCTCAATCCAACGAAGGTTTTTACTTTGTACGGTCTCAACCCAAAGTTAGGTTTCTTAGTGATCTAAAGTCGTCACACGGGAAAGGTTGGAAGAATAGGTTTATTTTCGTTCATGGCCCCGAGAACTACGTATGGAGGACGACACGTGAATGGAGGTCGGGTGGCATTCTTTTGAAGAATATCCCCGAACCTTCATGGGGGCCTGACTTTCTTTCTCAGTTGTCGGAATCGACTTATGACACCAATGCGCTTTTGCGGGAGCCTATTTTGAGTCTAGGAGGAATGTCGATGGCTCCCTTACCTGTCGATTGTCCTACCTTAGGTAGTTTTGATCGTTCTTGTGTTTCTTTGAATAATATATTGATGTATTCTTTTAATATATCCGTTCGTGCAGAAACAAGCGTAGTTCCCATGGTGAATCGAGCTATGAGAGCCATATGGAAGTCTCAGAATCTCGTGAAGCCACCGGTGCCATTGTCTCCGACTCCTGCTACCGACAAGGCCTCAAAACCCCTTGGTCACTCGAGCAATGTACCCCTGCAGACAAATTATCGAGCGGAGGGAGAATCTGATAGTGATAAGGGAAAAAGGCCGATTTCGGCTGAGGTCGATCAGACAGAATTACCTATTTCGAAAAAGGCTAAGCTAGATGATCAACCGACTCCTACAAGCAGTGAGATCCCCGTTCCTGCCGGAGGCAACCTCGAGTCCATTCTCGAGGATCATAAGAGGAAGTTCGGAGCGAGGGCGGCCGGTAGCTCGATGATGAATCCTGCAATCTTGGATTCTTCAATCACTCCTCAGGCGTGGGAGAAATTTTTGTCGACAGTGTCCTTTGAGGACCACGCCACGCTATTGAGGAAAGACGATGCGGATATCCTTCGTTTACAGGCGTCCCTCCTGCTTTCGGTATTCCCCACTCGATGTTTATTTACGTTCTGTTTTTCTTTAGTTCACACTAAAAATGTATGAATTTTGGATCTTGTAGTTAGGCCAGACCATCTATTCTTCTGCTGCTCGACATGATAGCCTGAGGAAGCGTCTCGATAAGAGTAAGGGTTCTAGCTCGCATTTGAGAAAAAAGGTCGGGCATTTGGAGGAGAAGATAAAAGAGGTCGAGGGAAAAATGGTCGTTCTGGAGAAAGAGGCAACGACTAAGGATAGTCGTATCGTCGAGTTGGAGGCAAAACTTGAGCAGAAAGATCAGGAGTTTGCCATGAAGCTGAAGGATGAGGTTGCCGATAGCTTTGAATCGGGTCGACAAGAAGGGCTGAGGAGTCGCAATGAAGCAACTGCCGCTGAAAGAAAGGCTATTGTTACCGAATTCTTCAATAGCGTCGTTTACGAGGAGCTTGTCGAACGCCAATCTGGAACCGATTTGTCAAAGATCTTTGAGAAGGGCTGGAAGCAATGTCGGGCGCTCGGCTTCCTGAATGATCGATTTGACGAGACGAAGCTTAGCGCCACTTTTGACGAGAACGGTGTTCCGCTCGATCTGGATTTTTTGATAGATGACAGTTCCAAGGGTGCTCCTGAAGATCATGAATTTGGATTCCTACTCGAGCTGCAAGCGGCAAAGCTGAAAGCTGAGAGTGATGACCAAGGAGGTGAACTCCCCAAGTTGACTTCTTCCGATCATGTTGATCTCCTTAATTTTCAGACCCATAATGATTGTTGACGGCATTTGTTTTGGCCCTGAGTATGAAAAAAGAAAAAACTTTTATTTCCTCTAAAGCTCAGTTTGTTGGTTACCGAGTTGCGTGTGGGCGGCGTGTTTTGTTGTTTATATGTTATTTTCAGAGAATGTTGAATATTTCCCTTTTTTTTTCTTTTTTTTTTAAGAATTGATTGCGTTTAATCTCTTTATCGCCATTCTGCTCGTATGTCGTATATTTTAATTTATGCATGTTTAATTGGCTATCTGGTTCTTTCTGTCGTATTTGTCATCTGAGTATGTTTGATGAATGTTGTTCCTTATTTCGTCGCTTAGTTGTATTAAGTCGATCAAACCTCCATACAACTCGATAATAATAAAAAGGAAAGTTTGATAATTTGACCCTCTTGGTGGTACATTACTTTGATCGGTATATTATTTGGATCGCATGACCGAGGTGCGAACATTCGTTTGTATCGAAACGTGTATGCAAAAAAGGTTCTTTTTCTGGTAGACACATGAGCTGATCTGTTCGACGTCGCTGGGTTCGTTTCATAATTACTAGTCGATCTATTAAAAACGTGGGGTAGTTGAGGCGGTTAGCGCATTTAATGGAGGCGATCTCAACCGTTGATCGTGGTGTTCATTTAACCGTTGGATATAGTCCGCGTTAGTTACCTTGGGTAGCGTAACGGTCGGCTACTTAAATGCATTCCATCCGGACCGTAGATCCTGATAATTCTGGGCCGTTGGATTGGATGGGCCAGTCCTATAAATAGGTAGAGGGATTCCTACTATACTTCACACCAAAATCGTACCAACATGTTCCTTTTTAAGAAATGTCCGAGAAAAATACCCCTCGATAGTTCGTTCTCCGATATCAAGTTATCGAAGGGTCCCTTTTCCTCCTTTGGGACCTTTCATCCTACTCGACCTCCAGATCGAGAGAAAAAATGTTAATACAGTCTTCGATTGGGTGGTATCGGTAAAGGAAGTACTTCAATGGGTAGGCCTCGTTGTTCGAATGGGTGGCATCGGTAACGACGACGAGGTCTACCTGGGGGCATCTCGGAATCCTCATTGACTCGGCACTCTGCAACATATGCCGGGTCCTCGATGATTTCGAGGTGCTTCCGAAAACTCGGAGGGCAGGGGTGAGGTAGAAGGTATGGCAGCCGATCAGATGGTGGAGGAGTTAAAGCGCCAAAAGTTGGGCGACTTTTAATCTTCTGTCACTTGGTCGAAACGGATTGACCCATCAGCCATGGTCGATTTATTGACTGAGATGGTGTGTCGATCTGGTAAGCATGCTGCAATTAAAAAAGATCATCCTGTCCTTCGCTGACGCCGAGGGTGAATCGTCCCCTCAAGGCCTCGATCAGTGAGAGATAAAGCTATAGGCGAAAAACCTCCATATTTAAGCCTATAGCTACCTTGAAGTCGGGCGTCATCAGCGGTCACTAGTTGCCGAATTTGTCGGAGAACTCGGGGTTTCCTCAACTTAGTCTATTTGTCATTGTAATAGTTTGTAATAGGTTTTCGATAGCTGCAGTAGTCAACTCGACTTGTACATTTGTATCCATTTCGACATAATGAATAAAATAATATTTCTACTTATTCAACTTGCTTTCTGTATACCAATTTTCGAATTCTATTTCTGAATGTACTCGCCGATTATTTGACATTTAGCTTTTATACCTCTCGAGATGTCGATGTCGATACTTAGCTTATTCGTAGCTTTCATTATAATCGAGATACGTTAATTATAATCGAGAAGACTTCATTATAATCGAAATACATTATTACTTAGCTTATTCGTAGCTTTCGTTCGGTAATTTCAACGATTAGGAGATTTCATCCCGAACGTCGACATTGATACTTGACTTATTCGTAGCTTTGATTATAATCGAGATACGTTAATTATAATCGAGAAAACCTCATTATAATCGAGATACCTTAATACTTAGCTTATTTGTAGCTTTCGTTCGGCGATTTCGACGATTTGGAGATTTCATCCCGATGCCTCAGCGGCTATCGAGGAACGTTTGGCGATTTTGACGATTTGGAGATTTCATCCCGATGCCTCTGCGGCCATCGAGGAACGTTTGGCGATTTCGATGATTTGGAGATTTCATCCCGATGCCTCAGTGGCTATCGAGGAACGTTTGGCGATTTCAACGATTTGGAGATTTCCTCTCGATGCCTCAGCGGCTATCGAGGAACGTTTGGCGATTTCGACGTTTTGGAGATTTCATCCCGATGCCTCAGCGGCTATCGAGGAACGTTTGGCGATTTCGACGATTTGAAGATTTCCTCTCGATGCCTCAGCAGCTATCGAGGTACATTTGGCGATTTCGACGATTTGGAGATCTATGTGATAACATTAGAGAATGACAAAAGAACTTAGCATTAGTTTCAAAAGATTTTGTAACTCTCTAGGAAATTACAAAACAGCTGGAAGTACAATTACAAAATAGCTGGAAATATAGACAAACTAAAGAAAAATTCTTAAGTATAGAATTTTCTGAGGTTTCTCCCATTCCAGGTCCTCTTCACAAGTTCTCCTTCCATCGTATTTAATCGATAAGCCCCCTTCTTTACGACTTCGACCACTTTGAAATGACCTTCCCAGTTGCAGTCAAGCTTTGCTTTCTTCTTCGAGACGTCAACTCGTTTCAGTACGAGGTCTCCTACCTGAAAAAATTTTAATCTTACGTTTTTATCATATGCCTTTGCCATTGTAGTTTTGTAGGCTTGTATCCTTGCGGAGGCCCTTTCTCTTTTTGATTCTAGTTGGTCGAGCTCGAAGTTCCTTTTGTCAGTGTTGTCTGATTGATCGTAAAGATCGACTCTCGGAGATGGTACTTCTAATTCTGCTGGGGCCACTGCTTCGGAACCATAAACTAGACTGAAAGGTGTTTCTCCGGTTGCCGTTTTCTCCTTGGTTCGATTAGCCCAAACGACCCATGGTAATTCATCAAGCCAGGCACCTCCAGCTTCCGACAACCTCTTCCTTAGTAATCTTAAAATTTCCCTATTAGTCACTTCAGTTTGCCCATTGCTCTGCGGGCATCCAACCGATGTGAATCGCTGTGTTATTTTGTGTTTCGTGCACCAGTCGGTCACTCTTTTTCCTGCAAATTGCGCACCATTATCTGAGATGATCACCCTTGGGAGTCCAAACCTGCAGATTATTGACCAATAGAAGTTGACAATCTGGGTTTGGGTGATTTGTTTTAACGGCACGACCTCTATCCATTTGCTAAAGTACTCGACTCCCACCAGTAAGAAACGTTTCTGCCCCCTTGCCACAGGCAACGGTCCGACCAAGTCTGCGCCCCACTGATCGAAGGGCCATGAGATCGAGATCGACTCCATTAACTGGGCAGGTTGATGAGGCATAGTAGCGTGATACTGGCACTTGGCGCATTTTCTGGCATGGTTGCTGGCGTCTTTCACCAAAGATGGCCAATAATATCCCAAACGAGATATTCTGATTGCTAGTGCTCTGCCGCCCGAGTGGCTTCCACAAGAGCCCTCATGAACCTCCTTAAGGATCAAGTTGGTTTGCGGAAATGCTATGCATTTTTGGAGTACTCCGGTGACGGATCGTCGGTATAAATCATTATTGATAATAGCGTAGTGAGGAGCCCGGTACTTGAGTCGTCGAGCTTCAGAGCGATCAGTTGGTAGTGTTCCCTTGATTAGATAATCTAATAACTCCGTTTTCCATGTCGGTTTATCGCTCTGGAGATTCAGAACTTCCGAGCATAGAACGTCGCGCTGCATGTCGATGGCAGGCTTGCTCGATATCATTAGCGTTACCTTTCTGGTGGTGATTCCTTCTATCAAGTTCCCAAACTTTGAAAGCGCGTCGGCTCTCGTATTTTCAGTTCGCCTTATGTATTCCAACTGGAAGGTCTCAAACTTCGAAACTTGAGCCTTAACTAAAGACAAGTATTTGATCATCGAATCCTCTTTGGCCTCAAACAATCCTTTGAATTGTTTCTCGACTAACTGCGAATCGGTATAAGCAACGAGATTCTGAATTCCTGTTTCAGTTGCCATTTTCAGGCCGGCCAATAAGGCTTCGTATTCCGCTTCATTGTTTGACACGATAAAATCCAATTTTAAAGCGAACTCCAATTCTACCTCATTGGGGCCTCGAAAATAAATTCCTGCACCACCTCCCACAGATGTCGATGACCCGTCGACATGAAGCATCCATATTTCTTTTTTCTCTTCTACTTGAGTGCTTTCGAGCACAAAATCGGCCAGTATCTGCCTCTTTATCGACGTTCTGGGTTTGTATTGGATATCATATTCCCCCAACTCCACGGCCCATTTGATTAATCGTCCTGACGCGTTTGGTTTGGATAACGTTTGCCTTAGTGGTTGATTAGTCAGGACGACAATTTTATGGGACTGGAAATAGGGTCTCAACTTTCGAGCAGTGGTTATTATGGCGAGGGCGAACTTTTCGATTACAGAGTAATTCTTTTAAGGGCCTTGTAAGACTCTACTCACGTAGTATATCGGGTAGTTGTCCTTAGCTTCCATTCTCACTAGGACCGAGCTGATCGCTTGTTCAGAGACAGCTACATAGAGGTGGAGATCTTCGTTGCCCTGCGGTTTTGCTAGAAGAGGAGGAGATACGAGATATGCTTTTAATTGTTCGAAAGCCCGATCACATTCCTCCGACCACTCGAATTTCTTCGCGTTTCTCATGATTTTGAAAAAAGGAAGGCTTTTGTCGGCAGATCGAGATATAAATCGATTCAGGGCCGTGATCTTGCCGACGAGCTTTTGCACTTCATTTAAGTTACGCGGGGCTTTGAGGTCAATTATCGCTTGGATCTTTTCCGGATTAGCCTCTATTCCTCTTTCGTTTACCAGATAACCAAGGAATTTTCCCGACCTAACTCCAAAGGTGCACTTTGGTGGGTTTAGTTTCATACCATACTTTCTCATTATATCGAACACTTGTTTGATATGGACCAGGTGGTCGTTCTCGTCAAGACTTTTAACTAGCATGTCATCGACATATACCTCCATCGATTTGCCGATCAATGCTTCGAACATCTTGTTTACTAGTCGTTGGTAAGTCGCACCTGCGTTTCTTAGTCCGAATGGCATTACTTTGAAAAAATAGACGCCCATCTATGTGATAAATGCTGTTTTCTCCTGATCTTCTAGGGCCATAAAAATCTGGTAGAAACCCTGGAAGGCATCCATCATACTCAAAATAGCACATCCTGCCATGGAATCGACTAGGGAGTCGATCCTTGGAAGGGGGTATGGGTCCCTTGAGCAGAGTTTATTTAAGTCTGTGAAGTCGTTACACATTCTCCATTTCCCACCTCCTTTAGCGACTAAAACGACATTGCAGAGACACTCCGTGAACTGAACCTCAGCAATGTAGTCGGCGTCCAGAAGCTTCTGGACCTCTTCCTTTATTATTTTGTTTCTTTCTGGGCCAAAGTTTCTCTTCTTCTGCCTGGCAGGACGAGACGAAGGATCGATATTGAGCCTATGGACTATGATCTTCGAGTCGATTCCCTGTAGGTCGGTGGTTGACCATGCAAAGATGTCCACATTTTCCCTTAAGAATTCGATTAATTGAGTCTCCAGCCCTTCGGAGAGTTGAGTTCCTACTCTAGTAGTTTTCGACGGCTCTCCAGGTACCAATTCAATCGATCTGTGCCCTTCCAACGGTTCGATTCTTTCGAACTTTCTTTCTTGGAATTGACTTCTTCTTGTTTTTCTTTCTTCTCCTGCGTCATATCTGGCTTGAATAAATCATCGGTATCGACTGGGGAAACCAGCTTGATTTTTACATCTGTGCCTATCTTCTGAGCTTCAGAGCAAAGCTCCTTGTTCTTCGCTCCTTGACTGACGGAGACTGTGTAGCAATCCCACCCTTCTTTTAGGTTTCCAATTACTTCGCCGACTCCTTGAGACGTCGAAAATTTTAGTTTTTGGTGATAGGTGGAGATGATAGCTTGAAAAGCGTTCAGAGCGGGTCTTCCCAATATAACATTATAAGCACACTGCGCCTCAACCACCAAGAATTTTATCATTCGGGTTCTCGAGTTGCCAGCCTCTCCCAAGGTGAGCGACAGGGTTAAAGTACCTCGAGGAACGACCTGGGCTCCTCCAAAGCCGATAAGCGGCGTTACCACGGTCCCCAAAGGAGTTGGACCGAGGTCCATTCTTTCTAGCGCGTCCAAGAAAATGATATTTGCCGAACTCCCCGAGTCTATCAAGATTCTTTTGACAGTAGCTCCAGCAATTTGGGCCGTGATTACCATCGGGCAATCCGGCACGTCCTGGTCATTGAATGGCAAATAATCCCTTTGACGATCAGAGTCACCAAACCCTATTACTTGATTTTGTGTCGTGGGTCGTATTGAGAACACCTCCTTCCGGTCGTTCAGGCTTCCCTCTCGGAGTACTCGAGAAACAACTCTTCTTGAGTTCTTACAGTCTCCTCCAGCTGGCCCTCTCGATATCATATTGACAATAGTTCCAGGCTGGGCTCTCCTGGGCTGCTCTTCTCTGGTGTCTTGATTATGATCCCTCCTTGGGGGAGATCGGGACCGCGACCTATTATTATGTGGTCGGTTTGCAACATGGTCATTATTTAGGATTTTCACGTAGCCAGTTAAGTGACCTTCTGCTATTAATCTTTCTATTTCATCTCTCAACTGATAACAGTCGTCCGTATCGTGTCCTCTTTGTCTATGGAAACGACAATACTTCCTCGAGCTAGGATTGTCTCTGATAGCAGCGGGCTTTCTCAGTAAGTTTTTGTCTTGTATGGCAAATAAGATTTCTGACCTGAGTTTTTTCAATGGAGTATAGTTGTCGTGGTATTCTCTATTCGATCTTCCTGTTGTTTGTTTCCCTGGATTAAAGTTTCTTTCTTCTCCGTATCCTCTTCTGTTTCTCCTTTCATTATATCGATTGCTCGGAATCTTTTCCACCGGACGATCTGCAATAACGACTGGCTGTTTGTCTTCGGATTTTGCCAATCCAAAGAAGGTTCCCCTTAGCTTGTTCATTTCTTCCTCGTTCATGTATTGATTGGCCATTTCCATTAATTTTTCGTATGTCGATGGATTTTCCCTGACTATGGCGCTGGCAAAGCCTCGGTTCAAGGTGCTTTGAAACAAGACAGTTATTAGGAAGTCCACTCTAGGCATCTCGACCTTTAGGAGCTCGTTGTTAAATCCCCCCATAAAGCTTCTAAAACTCTCATTCGGTTTGTGTATGATAGAGTATAGGTGATTGGCGGGGGGTCTAACTGCCTTTTGCTACCAAACTGGCTCATGAATTTGTCGCAAAGTTGATCGTAGTCAAAGATGGATTTCTCCTCTAATCTTCCAAACCACGACTGTGCCATTCCCGACAGTGTCGTCGAGAAGGCTTTAGCCGCTACATTGTCCGAGATACCGTGGAGCTGCATCTGGAGGTTGAACGAGGCTAGATGCTCGTCAGGGTCTTCAGTTCCAAAGTAACGAGGTAGTTGAGTGGGTAGTCTTTTGTCGAGTGGTAATCTTTCGAAGAAGATTTCGTCGCAAAAGGGTGATTTTCTTAATCGGGAATTTGACACCGGGAGTTCGTTTCTTTTTTCTTGCCTGTCCAACTTCTGATGAAGCGACCTTACTTCTGAGGCGAGTTTGTTGACCTCCCTAACCGATTGTTCTTCATGATCCTGTTTCCCCAAGCGTCTAGCTTGACGTTTATCTGCCCAACTGTCGGCTTGGTCCACTTCGACTTCATTTTCGACATCATGAATAACAGCGCGTGGGAGTCTTTAGGGAGGGTTATGATTTTCTCTTGCAGCTTCTGCTAACCACTCCTTCTTGGCATCATCCAAGAGCGCCTTCAAGTCATCTTTGTTAAGTTGCAAAATAGGTGGGGCCGGGGGTCTGGAAGTTCCCCCTTCATCATTCTGTAGCTGCTCAAGGTTTCGAGGTAACAAGTTGTCACCTTGACCTTCCCCGTTTTGATCTCGATTGGCCTCTCGCTCTCAAGCCAGAGCTGCTTTAGATCTTGTAGTCATCTTTTACGATTCAGAGTTAAAGTTCCCACAGACGGCACCAATTGATGAGGGTGTTTTCGATAGGATGATAGTTCCTAGTCCGAATCCATGATTGGGTTACACGACTCGTCAATGTGAGGGTCGGCAGGTCAATCAAGCTTCTCCTCGATTTGTATAGAGGATCCTAACCTGTAATCAAAGACAACTACGTCAGGTTAATGCCGGTGGTTACCCGGCGATAACCCTCCGATGCTTAAGTAAGTATCGAGATATGTAGGAGATCGGTCCGTATTTAATGCTTAGCAATGCGCGTACCTTTGATCTTATTTATGAGGTATATTTATAGTTTTCCAGATGGGTCACCGGGTCGAATCATGATTGGACGTCTTGATTCGAATATGGATCCTTGGCAATTGGTTCGATCCGATTGTAAGTGGGTCAAGTTTAAGAGAACGTCGGCCACTACGTTGGATAAGACGAAGAGGTCGAGGTCGATGCCGACGTTAGGTTAGTTTGTTTATGTTCGATGTGAACTCGAAAGGGGGGTCCTCGATATAAATCGATTGAGCCATAGTTTGTTTATAATGACGAAGACTTGGTACATCAGTACGATTCGTGAAAGAATTACTTGTAAAGTTACCTTAGTGCAAATTTCGAACGAGAATGAAATTTTACTATCAAATCTGAAGCTTCGATAAGGCAACTACAAACTGAATGAACTTTGTGATAAAATTTATTATGTGATTTAAGCAGTTGAAGAAGAAAAAGAACGCAAGAAACAAAATAACAATGGCTATGGAAGAGAAATAATATGTAGGAAGAAGAATAAAATTATCATAATTAAGAAATTAAGAAAGAATATATGGGTAATAACATATTTTTTATTTTTAGTATCAAATCCTTTAGAAAGGAATCATAGTATTATAGAAAAATTGGGTTTCACATTCCCATATTTTCATGGCAATATTCCTGATTTGTAGGAATATATTTCCTTTTCCAAATTTCAAAAAAATTGTCCAAACAAAATTATCTGATTTCAAGAAATTACATTCCAAATAATATGCCATTCCAATGTAAACAAATGCATCACCAGTGAAAAAGAAATAATGTCCAACAGATACGAACCACACACTAATACAAGCCTTAATATCTTTGGGTTTAAAATAGGGATAAATTTGTCAAATTCATCTGATCATGGGCTCGTATTTTAGAACAAACATACAATCTATTTATGTTGAATAATGGATTATTTGGACAAAAAATATAACCAAAGAAAGTAACAATATATTTAATCTTCAATTTTAATTAGGCCCAACTACAGGTGTTCATAAACACGGTGCACCATACCCAACCTCCTGTAACCCATCTATTTTTTTTTTTTTTAAATAATCAATTGTGGGTTGATAACATGTAAATCGGCATGGTATTGGAAGAGTGATGAGTTTGATGTTAAAAGAATCGATTCACTCGCAACCCGAACTTAATCATTATTAATTTACTTTTTATTCATGTTTTAATAGATGTGTTAAATAAATCACATTTGTTAACAAAATAATATGAACAAAAAATAAACTTTCTTCAAGTTTTTTGTTTATATTTATATTCATGGTATGAATATGTTGACATATAAGTTGGTAATCACATATTTACTTGAATTTATCTTGAAATTTTAATTGTTATGTGTTTGTAAGAATATATATTATTGCAAAGATAAATAGTTAATATTTAGCTTATTAAGTGTGATCTTGAAGTGTGTAGGGCTTGTTTGTTTGGTGTTTGAGAAAGTAGTTTGGGAGAGTGGTGGAGGTTTGTGAAATAATATCAATTTGCGTAATGTTGTTTGTTTGGGTTTTGAGAAATTGGTTTGAGAAATAAAGTAAGTGTAGGTTTTTCTTGGAATAGTTAGGTTATAGGTGTAAGACGACTTTATGTCAAATCATGTTTGTTGTGAGATAAATTGTGTAAGAGATAGATTACTTTATGTCAAATCAGAGTAGAATTTGTATATGTTTTATTTAGAGATAAAATAATTGTTGTTTGTTTGGGTTTTGCGAGAGTAGTTTGAGAAAATTGAGAGATGAAAAATTTCTTTCAGAAAATAGAAAACATGTTTGTTTGGCATTTCTCAAACACGAAATTTTTTTGGGAAACACCAAACAAACAGGCCATGTATGTTTCGTTAAATCCGCCAACCTGCTCGGACCCGTTCCATCTGAACTGAACGATTTATGAAAATAACAATACGAATGCGATTTAAAAATTTAACAATTCGTATATATTAGATCAAATTAATTTTTTCATATAGACCGTCCAAATTAAACCGCGATCACCCCTAGGCCCAACATCATATCCCACTAATCTAAGGTAACAAGAAGACTACAACCATACTATTGTAGTATTTAAAACATGGCACAGAAGGTAAGAGACAAGACCGCTCTTCATGCTGTGCAGGAAATTTGGCTGCATATCCCAAATCACGGGTACAACTTTATCATTTTTTCATTAAAAAAGATTTAAATTAAAAAGAAAATGCATATAATCATTTTCCTACTTGCTTTTTTGGGTCTAATCATACTCGCTGAAGCTTGAAAATTACACTTAGCCAGTATAAGACCCCACCAAAGGGAAAAATAATTACTTTAAGAAAAATGAAATTACAAAAGAGAAAATACAAAAATAAAAACAAAAAAGCTTAAAAATGAAATTGCAAAAGAGAAAATACAAAAATAAAAACAAATAATTTAATTAAACATAGTTTCATGCATGAACGAAAGTTTTCATCATATCGGAAAAATTTCGTTTTCGAAACAACGAAAATACAAATTAAATGTAATTTTAAAACTATTTTCTTAAGTTAGTATCTTTTTCTAGTGTTCCGAAATGTTTTCGATATTTTGTATATCGAAACAAAAGCTCAAAACAAAATGTTGTTCCATAGTTTTATGAGATTTATAGACAAAATCTCATCCCATGAACATTAAATTTAAAGGAAAAACAACAAAGGCATAAATCCGAAAAAAGGGGGTCAAAAAGCTTCATAAGTTAAATTCTTTTCAAAATTTCAAATTAGTACTTTTTAATCGCTAATTACTCTATAATCAAAATTGTCACACACTGCCGATTGTCTGTCTGTTTGTGTTTCAGGTCTCCTTTTTCTATTATTATTATTAGTAGTATTGGACTACACTACACTCACTGCAGTATCTCTCATTTCTACCCAAAATCCCAGATCCAGATTTCATCAGGCTGTCATTCTCTCCTCAACTCTAATTTCTTGCTTCAACTTTAAGAACATTTTTTCAGGTGAGTTTCTTTCTATATATGTAAAAATCTTTTTTTATCATGCGAGTTATGTTTTTCAATTTTGGTTTTATGAGGTGGGATTGTTTCAGTTTTTTGTGAAATGTTTCCGAGCTTTTGTTCTTGAGAAATTTAATAACTTAAATAAAATCCAATGGAAGAAGTTTTAAATGCTGAAAAAGTTGACAGCTTAAGTCTTACTAGTTGGGTTTCTTCTTCAACTTCTTTTGTTACTCTGTAGTATATAATTGACTGCTTGAAAATAAATCTTTTAATTTATGCACTAGTTAGCTCTAATTTATATTCAGCTCTAGTGATTAAGGTATTAAGTGGAATGAATTGGCATTTGAAAGTATAGTTAAGATGTTTTAATTTATGCACCAGACCAGTACATTTTTCTTAATATGTTTTTCAATTTTAGTTTTATGAGGTGGGTTTGTCTGAGATGTTTATGAAATGTATCTGAGCTTTTGGGTTAGTGAGAAAGTTAATAAATTAGAGAAAATCCAATAGAAGAAGTTTGAAATGCTGAAAAAGTTGATAGCTTAATATGTAGTTAGGTTTTGTGGAGGGCAATAAAGCAATGGAATCTAATCAATTTCTTTTGTTACTTTGTAGTCTTGAAAAAAATCTTTCTTGTTATGCACTAATTAGCTCTAATTTATGCATGGCAGATTCAGTTCCAAAGATTAGGTTTTAAGTGGAATGAATTGGGATTTGAAAGTATAGTAAAGATGTGTTAATTTTTAGACTTGAGGAAAATGGAAGAAATACAGTCTCAATCGGATCATTATAGGTCCTCGTCATCTTCTGCAAGTAGTCCAGCGAGTAGGGTCCCTTCTAGCAATTTCTTCTACTTGAGAAAACCCGGGGCATTCAGGCAACCCATTTCATTTGAGGACTCACCCGATTGGGAAGATAATACGACTGATAATATTGAAGTTAGGGTCGAGGCCGACTCCATTAATCCTGCTACTACTGCTACCACTACTCCTCTGTCGCCTTCGCTTTCAAAGCTGAATAGTGGTTCACTTCCATCTCCGCCTTTACCCGAGGGTGCTGTTGTTACTAGAAAGATAGCAGGTGCATCTATTGTATGGAAGGATTTGACTGTGACTATAAAGGGTAAAAGAAAATACTCTGATAAGGTTGTTAAGAGCTCCAATGGCTATGCATTGCCAGGGACTATGACAGTCATTATGGCTCCCGCTAAATCCGGGAAATCGACTCTCCTAAGAGCTCTTGCAGGTTTGTCTGTCTCTTTGATACTTCGTTACTCTTTAATTATAAATTTTACATTCTTGTTGTTTTTCTCGTTCAGGAAGATTGCCTGATTCCGCCAGAGTTTATGGTGAGGTGTTTGTTAATGGCGTAAAATCCCGCCTGCCGTATGGAGCATATGTAAGTTTTTTTTGTTGAGTTGAACTACGGTTTCCGTTGTATTTGTTCACTGGGATAATTACTCAAACTACTCCTAGTGTAGTTACACTGAGCTCCCTCCATGTTTAGGAAATTACACAAACTACCCCCGAGCTAATAGCTTCACTACAATAAACCCTTTTCGACATTATTATAAAAAATTAATGTGAAAAAAGTGTCAAATCGGTGAAATTTGGTAAAATCGATGAAAAACAAGTGAAATCAGTGAAAAACGGGTGAAATCTGTTCACCACCTTTGAGGCTTCTGATTTCTTAGATAGTATCCAGGGGTATTTATGAAATCAATTTTTTTTTGGATGAAATTATTGCGATAAGGGGGGAACTGTAATGAATCAATCCTTAGGGGTAGTTCGAGTTATTTTCCCAACATGAAAGGTGGTTAGTGTAACTACACTAAACCTCCGGGTTATTTGAGTAATTATCCCTTGTTTATAAGTTGGTCACTGCATACATGTTTTGTAAAGTTGTAGATTCAAAGGTTTGATCAAGTATTGTGTTGATTTTCCATGTAGGGATTTGTTGAAAGAGAAACCACACTTATCGGATCCCTTACCGTGCGCGAATACCTTTACTACTCGGCATTGCTTCAGCTTCCAGGCTTCCTATTCCAGAATAGAAGTGTTATCGAGGATGCAATTCATGCTATGTCATTGGGTGATTATGGAAATAAGCTAATAGGTGGGCACTGTTACATGAAGGGTCTTTCCAGTGGTGAGAGAAGACGGGTTGCCATTGCAAGGGAACTTGTCATGAGACCACATGTATTATTTATCGACGAGCCTCTATATCATCTTGACAGGTTCTTTTCTTTTCTTTTCTCTTATGATAGTCTTTCTTCATTTAAATATCTAAGTGCAATTACTATAGTGAAATTCAAGGTAGTTGTGTATTTATCTTTTCATAATTAAATTTGGCAATGTAGCTGACATCTTAAAATTTGCTACAAGTGTTGTGTTTTTTCTATGTACTGCCTTCTTGATTACTAAAGCCTAGAATATATGGCAAATATGTTGCTCTGCATTGAAGTAATTAATGTTTTTGTCATCTTGATTCTGTAAACAATAATTTGACTAGTTTTGTACAGTATTTCTCTCGGACTCGGTACCAGGATAATTAATATATATAATTTTGGGTGATTTACACTCAGACCCCCTTTGGTTTACCGTAATTATAGAAAACCCCCTGTGGTTTCAATTTTACAAGGACACCTCTTACTAGGGGCTTTTGTGAACATTTTCAGAAGTTGTAAGGGGTGTCTTTGTAAGGATTGTTGAAGTTGTAACGGGTGCTTTGGTACATAGTCTAAATCAGATTGGGTCTCCTTGTAATTTCTGAAATGTCAGGGGGTTCCTTGTAAGAGGACTAAACGTCTCAACCTTAGGGGTTCCGGTCGTAAATCAACCTATATTTATTTTTTGTCTTTATTTATTTTGTGGTTGTATAATTGATGAAGTTATATTTTTCTTAATTCCTGAAAACAAAAGTGATAGTTTTAAAAAGTAAACACGAAAGCTAATAGGCCGAAATGGTTGTGTAAACAGTTGATTTTGGATATATGTTGGAAATTATTATGATTAAATTTTGGTCTATTGCGGCTTTGAGTATCATAGATTAGGAACCTGGTTTTACAATGTCTTATAGCTTAAGAATTGTGTGTTTGTTTCCGATTAATAATATACTTTTTTTGGATCAGTGTATCTGCACTGCTAATGATGGTCACCCTAAAGAAGCTCGCAAGCACAGGTTGCACTCTAATCTTCACTCTTTACCAGAGCAGCACAGAAGTGTTTGGCCTTTTTGATCGGATTTGTCTTCTTTCAAATGGAAATACATTGTTCTTTGGAGAAACATTAGCTTGTTTACAGGTAGCATGTCTCTCGAGGTTGTTGGTCAGATCATTATGAAGTTATGAACTCATAGATTTCGCTATCGAGTTCTCCATTTTTTTTTTCGATTTTTTTCTCTATTTTAGCCTTAAAAAATTGAAAAATAGTACCTTTTTTCCTTTTTTGGTCTTATGTAGCATTTCTCAAATGCTGGATTTCCTTGCCCGATCATGCAAAGCCCTTCTGATCACTTTCTGAGAGCAATAAATACCGATTTTGATAGGATCATTGCAATGTGCAAAAACTGGCAGGTATATATTCTTTACTTTCTGCAGAGTAGTTGAATTTTAGTATTTTCTTATGGATAAATGTTTTATGGAGATTTAAATTTAAAAATCATAGTCGAGTTATTTTCTAATTAATAATTAAATGAAAAACTGTGACACAGGATGACCATGGCGAACTCTCATCAGTTAATATGGACACTGCTGTAGCAATACGCACTCTTGAAGCTACATTTAAATCATCTCCAGATGCTGCTGCTGTTGAGACTATGATTTTGAAGCTTACTGAAAAGGTGGGGTCATACCAATGCATTAATTCATGGGGGATTTACATTCGGACCCCTGAGATTTACCATAACTACAGAAAAACCCCTGTGGTTCCAAAAATTACAAGGACACCCCTTACAGGGGGTTTTTTGCAAACATTTTTCGAAGTTCTATGGGGTGTCCTTTTAAGAATTGTTGAAGCTGTAAGGGTGTTTTGTTGCATAGTCTAAACCTCAGGGGGTCCGGTCATAAGTCACCCAAGAATCGATTCCATGGTCTATATTATTATATTTCTTTAGACAGTTATCTAATGGCTCCTGAGGGTTTTTAATTAAGATACTTGTTTCTTCCTAATTGGCTTGTTACAGGAAGGTCCATCTCTCAAAAGCAAAGGCAGGGCAAATTGTCTCACGAAAATTGCAGTATTGACTTGGAGATCGTTATTAATAATGTCAAGGGAGTGGAAGTATTATTGGCTCCGGTTAATTCTTTACGTGTTTCTGGCATTATGTATTGGTACTTTATTCTCGGGTCTCGGACATTCTTTATCATCGGTTGCGGTAAGAGTCATATCATTACATTTTTTTTCATCCTAACCGTAAAAGGCTCCAACGTGACACACTACATTTTCTTTGGGGAAAAAAACACTCTCTCTCCTAAACTGTGGGTGTTTTTGCACTCTTCCCCTTAACTTTCTTAGATGGCACTTAGCCCCTTGCCTGTTCTAAATGTTGCATATTGCCACCTTTGGCTGACCAACTGTTAAACTTTTTGAAATATCCGTTGCTTTTTCACCCTACGGGCTCATTTAAGAACAAATAGTATTTCAAGCCTATTCTTGATGAAACTTGTAACTTTCACTTACAAATTCTCGATGGTCTTTGATTATTATTGATATTTATCATCATTATAGTAACCTAATGTAATTTATAATTTTGAAAGACTTTCTTGCCCTTAAATATGCCCATGTAGTGAGCATAGCCTTGCGAAATTCGACAGTAGGCTGAGCAAAGGTGGCAATCTGCAACATTTAGGTGCTAACTAAGAAAGGCTAGGGGAAAGTGTTTTTCCCTTTTCTTTGAGTTTTTTTTTTTTCCTATTTGCAATAAATTTATTAGAATGAAGTATAGACTATTCCCATTGTAAATTTGTGTTGTTTAATTCAGATTTAAATCAACCCCATGGGCCTCATAATTGTCATGTTTGAATAATATGTGGCATAAAATAAATTTATTTACAGTCTTTCTGTCAAATTTCAGACTCGAGTTGGTGCAATATTTGTGTTTGTATCATTTACTTCACTTCTGAGTATAGCCGGTGTCCCTGCACAGCTGAAAGAAATCAAGGTAAAAAAAAGGATATCTATTTCTCGAAAAAGGGATATCTATTTCTCATTTGTTTTAAACATTTTGTTTTGTGAACGTCCTTGTAAATTTCCTGCAATATATTCATTTTCATATATGCAGATATACACCTGTGAAGAAGCAAACTGCCATTCTGGGACATGTGTCTTTTTGATTGGGCAACTTTTCTCGAGTATTCCATTATTGTTTCTGCTCTCCATCTCATCAAGTCTTGTCTTCTATTTCCTCGTCGGTCTACGAGATGAGTTTGGCTTGTTGATGTACTTCACGTTAAATTTCTTTATGTGCCTATTAGTCAATGAAGGACTTGTGCTGCTTGTTATTTCAATTTGTCAAAGTATCTTCGGAAGTATCTTGACCTTGGTTACTATACATGTAAGTTCGATCCAACTTGATCGAGTTCAGTTTACCTTTGCAGCTATGCAAATTGTACTTCTCCGTTAATTTTTGAGCTAATTGCAAAATAACCCCTGTGCTTTGTCTAATTGGCAAAAACCTTCCCTTTGTTATTTTATATGCAAAATCCCCCTCTGTTCTTTATTGGCAAAAAATCCCATTTAAAATTCCTTTAATAATCAAATGGAGATTACTGCTGATTTCCAAAGTTAACTAAGGGATTATTGTCACTTTTTGTTTTTGCATCTCTTGGTGGGGGTATAATTGTCATTTTGGCTTGGGGGTTTCTTTTGCGAATAAAAATTAGCACATGGGGTTTCTGGTAAGAAAAAACAACACATTGTTTTTTTTGCTAAATTGGCAAAGGATAGGGGGTATTTCTGCATTTTCCCTCTTTTTATTTCATACTAGCTTGGTTAATATTTCTTTGGCTTGGGAGGGGGATTTCGCTAATAAAAATTAGCACAGGGAGGGTCTCTGTCTGGTGGTAAAAAAACACATGTTTTTTTTGGCTAATTATGCAAAGTGTAGGGGGTATTTTTGCATTTTTCTTATTATTTATTACTAGCTTGTTTAATATTCTTTGATTCAATGTGTTGTCTTTCAGGTGATAATGATGCTTTCGGCTGGGTATTTTAGAATACGAAATGCTTTGCCTAGGCCAGTATGGATTTATCCTGTATCTTACGTTGCTTTCCACACTTATTCTATACAGGCAAGTTATTATTTCTAAAATTATAAGTCGAACCTCATGAATCATTTTTGTTTTGCTCATTATTGAAATAGTAATGAATATGAAACCTCATGTATTTAAACATATGATAGAAACTACAAAACCGTATTTAACCGTACAATACCTCAAGCAATAGTATAACTGTCAGATAGTTTGAATTTGGTATTGAACATTCTTGTTAGAGAAACCATTAATGATATAGAATGCAGTTTGTAGAAACTAAGGGCCTGTTTGTTTGGTGTTTGGGAAAGTAGTTTGGGAGAGTAGTGGATGTTTGTAAAATAATCTCGATTTACGTAATGTTGTTTGTTTGGGTTTTGAGAGAGTGGTTTGAAAAATAAAGTAGATGTAGGTTTTTTTTGAAAGAATTAGGTTGTAGGTGTAAGATGTGTAAGCGTTTATGTCAAATCATGTTTGTTGTAAGATAATTGTGTAAAAGATAGGTTACTTTATGTCAAATCAGAGTAGAGTTTGTATAGATTTTGTTTAGAGATAAGAAAATTGTTGTTTGTTTAGGTTTTGAGAAAATAGTTTGAGAAAATTGAGAGATGAAAAATTTATTTTAGAAAATAGAAAACATGTTTGACATTTCCCAAACACGAAATTTTTTGGGGAAGCGCCAAACAAACAGGCCCTAAAACAAAACAAACAGAAAAAGAAAAACATTAGTTTTCTCTCTTCTCTACTAGCTTAAGGCCTAAAGCTTTCATTGAGAAGGCCATTCTACCATAATATTTGTTAGAGCAATTAGTACTTTGCACCTTGAAATCGAAATTGTGGCACTTAGAACCCTCAAATTGCATATTCTTGGCTTTTCATTCAGAAGGTCATTCGATAATCCTAGAACCACAATAGTGTTGGAGCAATTTCCACTTTGTACTTTGTACCGTAAAATAGAAATTTTGGCACTTTGCATTCTCATATTGCATATTATTGGCAAAACCATTTGAGGTTGCATTTTTCGGAAGAATATACAATGTGAATGATATGTTTTCGGGATGCAAAGTGCCAATTACTCGTGAAAAAGCTATTTTAGGGTCATTTCTTTATTCAAGCATAGGCTACTTATATATCTTAAAAATGTTGTTTATGGGCAAAACAATGGGCATTTGAGGGTGCATTTTGCATAAGAATATACAATGTGAGGATGCAAAGTGCCAAAATGATATATTTTCGGGGTGTAAAGTGCCAATTACTTGTGAAAAAAAGCTATTTTAGGGTCACTTCTATATTCAAACATTGGCTACTTAATACAATTTGAAGGCGCAAAGTGTAAATTCTTCCTGAAAAAAGCTATTTAAAGGTCACTTCTATATTCAAGCATTGGCTACTTGTATATCTTAGAAATGTTGTTTATTCAATATGAATCCTAAAAGAGTATGTTTTTGCTTCTTTAGGGGCTTTTGGAGAACGAGTTTATCGGAACTTCCTATGCTGTTGGGCAGGTAAGGACCCTAACCGGTTACCAGGCTCTACGAAATGTGTACGATACATCTGCTGACAGCAACTCCAAGTGGGAAAACTTACTAATATTGTTTCTTATGGCTATTGGCTACCGCGTTCTTGTATTTATTTTGCTACAATTTCGTGTTAAAAAGAGCCTTTCTCTGTGTTGTTTATGTCGGTGTAATCAAAATACAAACCATACAAGATGAACAATGGAACTATAGGAGACTTGTGATCTTTAGTTTTTCTGTTTTGTTGATTATTGCATTTACGATTGAGTTAGAAAAGATCCGATGCGTCTCAGTCTTTTGAGCATTGTATATACATTATGTATGCTTCAGGATCCTATTTAGAGTTACTTGCAAATTACTCGCACTCGCACGGGACTGGCCTTGTCGGATATCCATCGGGATAATTATTTGTGAATAGCCCACGTAATACATGAAATGTATCACATTGGCCCTAATATATTGATGGCAATTTTTTGGCAAAAATATTCAACACTTTTGGTCAAAATGTTCAACGATGACGCTTTTTGTTACCGTAAAAAAAAATTGTTTTCACATTTTGTATTCACCTCCTAGGCTCCCACTAGTGTTTTAAAAACCAGATCGGATCGGCTTGTTCGACCAGTTTATTCGGTTCGATTAACTCTTCAAATTAAGCTTTGTTCCTGATAAGTTTGAATCGAAAAAAATCGATCAAAAACTGATAAAATTAATGAACAAGTGAATCGATTGAACCACTGGTTCACTTGTAAAAATAAAAAGCTTATGCTATGAATTTTTACTTTTCTTTTACGGCTTTTAAATTTCAAAAATACATTCACATCTCTTCTATTTTTCACTTGGAATTAAACAAAATCAATAAGAAACAAAATTATCTTTTATATAATAAGTTATATAAATATATTTGAGCTTCAATTTCATTAGAAAAGTCATTTTATTTTTCTCAAAGTTCAGGTATTTTCATTTTTTTTTATATTATTTGATGATAAAATTCATCAATATTTTCTTTTTTCATAGGTGATTAGCAATAAAATTATGGTTTTTGATATGATATCTATTATAATTTGAAACTTGCAATTTTGTTGCTATCATTCATTCTCAACTCAAAATTGTAGGAAAAAAATTGGTCATGAGATAAACATTTAGTTTATGGAAATAAATATATATGTTTTAAACAATTGATTACATACATTAAAACTTAAGTTAAAATATTATTTTATAAAATATTATTTTATAATGATGTCACACTGGTTGAACCAGTGATTGAAACAGTTAAATCAATCTAATCAGTAATTAATAAGGCTACCGATTTGTTATCTGGTCCGATATATAAAACATTGCCTCCCACATCTAATTCTTATGTAGTTGATCACAGTTTGTTTGCACTTTTTAGAGCAAAAGACAAAGACACCCCCTATGCTTTGTCTAACTCCCAAAAATCCTCCCGTGTTATTTTAACTCCAAAAAAATCCTCTATAATTTTAAATAAGTGCCAAATACACCCAAAAAAAAAGAGTGTTTCAAACGCCAAAATTGCAAGTATTTGTTCACATTTTGCTTTTGATATGATAATTTTATCCCTGATATCGAAAGACAAAAACACTCTTATGCTTTGTTTAACTCCCAAAAAACCTCCTATATGTCATTTTAAATTCCCAAAACCCCCCTGTGTTTGATTTTATATACTACACTCGATCCAAGTAGTACATACTTATTTTTTCAAAAAAAAAATTAATAAAACAAACACATAGGGGTAATCTTGTCATTCCACCAAAAGTAGAAAATAAAAGTATAAGTATATACTACTTGGGTCGAGTGTGGTATCAAAAATCAAACACAGGGGATTTTGGTAGTTAAAATAACACAGAGAGATTTTTGGGAGTTAGACAAAGCATACGGAATGTTTTTGTCTTTTGCTCGCACTTTTTATGTCATATGATTATTTATTTGCATGTCTGGTCCCAAGCAGGGATGGACCTAGACCCCATTTCTTGGAGAGGCCGATTAGGGACGGAGTGCGAAATTTTTTTCTGTATCAAACTTGATATTTTATCGATTTTTGATAAAAATAACAAAAAAACTAACATAAGATAAAACAATCCTATAATTTCATCCTAGAAAAAGTGGGGAAAAAATAACTATTTCCTTTTTAAGAATATTAGCCAAGTGAATTAAGTCAGTTCACTCAACAAACGGTTACAAATTAAGGAATTTGATCAAACATAGAAATTGAATATTAGATATTTATTTTAAAATTGTGCATAATATAATGATTATGTTAGTATATATTTATTATAATGTCTATCAGATAATGCCCACTTAAATCATGCTTTAAATAGTTCAAAATAAATTGAATGTTCATGAAAAAAAAAAGGTTAATTCAATGTCCAAGAACTTTACCAAATATCAATAATGCCCACCCAACTAAAAGTCAAGTGTACTGATTAAAAAATATCAATTTTAATGCAAAACACAATTCAATTTTAATGAAAAGAAAGAAACAAAAAATTATTGACAACTACAAGGATCGAACACTACCTTCAACAAAATGTTATGAACTTACCACTCCATCAAACCTTCAATAAAAATATTTTTTTCCTGGGCGAACCATGCCCCCCCCAGTCCCCTTGTGGTCCATCCCTGGTCCCAAGTTTGAATGAAGAGAAGAAGGATGAAATGCTGAATAAAATAAAAAAGTTAACAAGCTGGGACCAAAAGTGCCCAGTCGATCGAACTTATATCATTGCTAGGGGTTTATTAATTTGTAACATTTTTTTTTTTGAGGTAATTTGTAACATTTTAGAAGATAACTGTGTGTGTATCCTTTTCAATATTGTGTATAACAAATATGTAAATTACACGATGAAAGAACACAAAATTCACCTAGCAAGAAAAAAATATGAAGTAAAAAGAAAATAACAAAATTAATCTGTCCTATCCTGCTAATTTTTGTTGGATTTTACTCTCTATTTCTTTGAAAAAATTATTCGTATTTCTCTCTGATGATCCATCAGCCATTATTGCCTTCTCCAACAAACATTTGACTTTCTTGATTGCAATTCTAAACTCTTCCCCACTTTCTTTCATCATTAATTGTTTTATCTTCTGAGAAACTTCAAGCTTGCTCATTTGTACTTTATCACAAAGATTAATACCAATCTTCCAATCCTCAACCACTAATTTCCTATTAGTAAATTGATCAGTGTAAAGTGGAAAACAAAGCAATGGCACTTGGCACCAAATACTTTCCAATATCGAATTCCACCCGCAGTGTGTCATGAACCCTCCAATAGCCTGATGAGCCAAAACCCGAGCTTGGCTACACCACGGTATGAACAAACCTCGATCACCAACTTCCTTTATAATCACCTCCGGCAATGGATTTTTGTCATTGGAACTTGTTGGTCCCAAAAGTGGTCAGATGAGATCTAGAGGGGGGGGGTGAATAGATCTCATAAACTTTTAAAACTTTTCTCTAACTTTTTCTGTCAGCAGACTAAGCTGATCAAGAAGTCGTAAGACTACTAAGCTGATCGCGAACAAATCTTTGAACAGCAGAGTCGACCACTCTTCTGATTTCACTAATCTGATTCAGATACAATCAGAGTTTCAAAACTTGTATGCAGCGGATTTATCAAGTATGTTTTTCAAACAAGTTTATCTTTCAAAGTTTTACCCCAGTTTTACAAAAATCTTTTCACAACATTTTTAACAGTTGAATGCTCCTTTTTGAGATATGCAAGAAAAGAATGCAGATGTAAAACACCGATATTTTTATAGTGGTTATATGGATAGAAATCCTTTAGTCCACTCTTCCAAGTCACTTAGATCTTGGGTTATACTATAATCACAAAGTTTACAGTATACTCTGCTTGCGTCGAACAACAAATGATACGACCACAAGTGCGCAGTAAGAAATCACACAGAAATCCTACTCTCCGAAGCTAGATCACTCACACAGATGGATCTACACTCCTCACGCTATTTTCAGTATAGGAGCTCACAAAGAAAACCTACACTAGGAAGCTATATCACTTCACACAGATGGATATACACTCCTTTCTTTTCTCAGTTGAAAGTCACTCAGACAGACAACGCAAGTTCTCTGTTCTTCAACGAAAAGCTTCGTCAACAGATGACTGGGCTTGTGATCAGACGACTCAACTGATGGATCTTGCTCTTAAGATGTGATCTTGAATTTTGCAAGTCTCATTTAGATCTTCAGTTAGTCTTCTATTTATACTCTCGAATTTGAATTTCTGCCCGTTGAAGATGAGACAGAAATCTGCAGTCCTCGAGTTTTGGTCCCCATTTTCTGGAACGGCTCCCTGCAACTGCTACAGTACAGTCTGCTGTACTTTTTGTCAGTCGCATTTAATGCACTCAGCAGGTTACCGTTGGACAGCTTGCTGACCGTCTTTACTTGGCTGATGGGAGTACTAAGCTGATGGCTACTCTGCTGATTCAAGAATGAACATATCTATCTTGACTCGGCTGATGATCACCAATCTGATCTTCACTGATCTGATATCCCACTCGGCTGATTCGGTCACATAGCTTCCAGACCTTGAGATAGGTTTCACTAAGCTGTTCTTAGTTGATGACTAATCCTTTTGATCTTCAAAACCATTATGGCCTTTTTGTCATCTTCAAAACCTTCTCCAATATTAACCAACAATTTCCCCCTTTTTGATGATGACAAAACCTTCAACTAAGAACGTCTTCTAAGTCTTCAGATTTGGTCTTCATACCTTGAGATGGAAATTTATTGATCTGATACAACTTTCAAAAATTACCAATAGCTGGTTCTTTTCCCTTTTCTGATCTTCTGTTTAAAGGGTTCTTAGTTGCATCCTTTATCTTCCCCCTTTTTGTCATCAACAATAATACTTGAGTTGCGTCTCTTCTTCCCCTTTTTCTCTTTACAGGATTGCAAACTTAGTATGCTGAAGACAATTAGGTGAGTACTAGGCTGATTTAGGTAGTCTTCGTTGCTGTTTATCACTCCAGCTAGAAAATTTCCCTTAACTTCAAGAATTGATACCACTTGTTGGTATTTGTGGTCTGATTCCACTTGTAGTCTGATGCTACTTGTAGTCTGATACTACTTGTATAAATGTAAATCAGATTAGTCAGCTGATATCACTTGTTGATGTGATAATACTTGCTGATACCACTTGATGTAGTACATTCTTGAACAACACTTGGCTGTTGAGTTCCATTCGGCTGATAAGAAGCAGTCTTCTGATAGCTTCATTTTGACTTATTGAAAACTTCATCTTTATTTAGGAGTACCGCTAGTCGTACACGTTCCCCCTAAGTTCAAGAATCCGTGGTCAAGTAGTCTGATGAGAGTTTTTCTTCAAAGACACTCAGCCGTTGAATTCCAGTAAGCTGCTTTGGGTTAGTCTTCTGATATGTTCCCCCTCAACTTATGAATCCAAAATCAACAAACCACTTTCTTTGTCACATGGTTGACTGATACCACACTTGTTGGTGATACTGCTTGTTGCGATCAGTTGATGGTCTTTAATACCACTTGTTATTTCTTGATAATCTTCAACTTTTCAACACTCTTGCGTTCCTTGAAATCTCTAAATGTAGAGTCCACCACTTGAATTATACCACTTTGTTGATACCACTTATTTGATACCACTAGTTGGTACATGCTTGCTGATGAGACCATTTGTTGAACTTTGGTAAGATTTGCAAGGCAGCCAACTCATCTTTGTCATCTCACATGTAATTCACCTGTAAAACAGATGACTGATTCTGGTACCCCTTATTTATTGGGTCCAACAGGGTTAGTAAAACCTTTAACATGTGATGATCTAGTGACTTATGTTTTATCATGATGATACCACTTGTCATTATGATACCACTTTACTGGTCATGATTAAAACAATGCTCATAAGCAAGGTAAGATGCATAAAACATGTGATAAATATGCATATTGAAATGAGGATGGCAATCAGCACAGTGAACATGATCAGCATGATAATATGGATAAGTATAGAGCATGTCATAAAATGATTATCATTATGTGATTCAAATTCTTGCCAAATAATTCATTTTTGCCTCAATTTCTTACCCGAGTTATCTAATAACTCACCTTAGATTTTGCAGACTTGACATTTAAATTTTACTCCTATCAGCAGCCTATTCGCCTGATGGGTTTTAGTAGTCTGATTCGTCTTAGGTAGCTTACTAGGTTTTCTAAACCTTTTGAGCATCAGCAGACTTCTTCTTTTAAGTCTCTGATTTCTTTTTATTTAGAGAATGATGCAAGTTTTTCTTTTAAGGTACATTTATATCTTCAAAACAAATTGCATACTCAGCCTTTAGAGTCTCATTCTCATGCTCAAGCTTTTTGTAGTCAGCTGATTCTTGAGGTTTTTCAACCTGAAGTTTCAGTGATCTGTTTTGCTCTTTTCAGCAGAGTCATCTCTTCATTAAGCTTGGCAAATGCACAAACAATATTTGAACTTGTAATTTATCATTTACTCAACAATTCAAATAGTGCATTTAATTAATAGCAGAAGTTACCTCAGATTCAGAATCATCAGATTCTATGGCAGTTAAGCATAGAGTTTCAGGTACTTCTTCAAATTCTTTATCAGACGACTGGTTGTCTGAATAAGATATGCCGGAGGTTATTAGCTTTGCTGCATCAGCTAACTTTGATTTGCTCTTACTCAGCTTGCACTCCTTTTTGGCACGCTTTTCCTTTTCAGCAAACTTTTCAAATGATAAGTGAGAATGATCTTTGATCAAGAGTCCATACTCCTCTTCATTGTGGTCTCTAAGTTTTGCTTTGGAGGAATCCCTGTTTTCCTGAAAATGATCAGAAGAAGATGAAGTAGCATTTTTATATTTTAATTTCATTTTCTTCTTGTAGAACTTCTCAAAATCATTTAGCAGCAGGGTAACGTCGTCAGCAGTGTAGACTTTTTCTGAATTCAGCAGAGTCTTCTGTTTTGACTTGTCTGCTGATTTTCTTGACTTGTCTGACGCCATTAGAGCAGCAGTAGGGTCTGAACTGATTGACACTTCTAATCCCATTCTTGGCATCTGATACTCATATGCTTTGAGGGATGAGAACAGTTCGGAAAGGGAAATCTTCCCTAAATCCCTTGATTCTTCCATGGCTGTCACCTTCATGTTGAATTTAGGTGGCAAGGCCTTGAGAACCTTTGCGGTGATCTCCTTGTTCGAAAATTCTTTATCAAACCTTAGAACTTCATTCAGAGCTTTGGTAAATCTGGTATCCATCTGATCAATCGTTTCACCAGACTTCATCTTGAATTTTTCAAACTCCTCAAGAGCCACACTGAGCTTGTGTTCTTTGATAGCGTCGTTTCCTTCGCTTAGCTCGCAGACTTTATCCCACATCTCTTTGGCAGATTTGAAATGCTTGATCTTCTGGAATCTTTCTTCGTCTACAGCTTTGAACATAATGAGCTTAGCCTTTTTATCAAGGTTTACTAACTTGACTTCTTTGGGAGTCAGCTCATCCAGCTCTTTGTCAACTATCTGATCTGGTTGGCCAGCAACCTTCACAGTCTTCTGAAATCTGAATGGTCCTTTTGTAAAACAAGTAAGCATGTTGTCGTCATAAGCGGCAAGAAGGATTTCCATTCTAATTTTCCAGCTTTCGAAGTCCATAAGGCCAATGTGAGGAACATGGCTTATGACATCCATTTTTCAATACCACTTGTTGGTCCCAAAAGTGGTCAGATGAGATCTAGAGGGGGGGGGTGAATAGATCTCATAAACTTTTAAAACTTTTCTCTAACTTTTTCTGTCAGCAGACTAAGCTGATCAAGAAGTCGTAAGACTACTAAGCTGATCGCGAACAAATCTTTGAACAGCAGAGTCGACCACTCTTCTGATTTCACTAATCTGATTCAGATACAATCAGAGTTTCAAAACTTGTATGCAGCGGATTTATCAAGTATGTTTTTCAAACAAGTTTATCTTTCAAAGTTTTACCCCAGTTTTACAAAAATCTTTTCACAACATTTTTAACAGTTGAATGCTCCTTTTTGAGATATGCAAGAAAAGAATGCAGATGTAAAACACCGATATTTTTATAGTGGTTATATGGATAGAAATCCTTTAGTCCACTCTTCCAAGTCACTTAGATCTTGGGTTATACTATAATCACAAAGTTTACAGTATACTCTGCTTGCGTCGAACAACAAATGATACGACCACAAGTGCGCAGTAAGAAATCACACAGAAATCCTACTCTCCGAAGCTAGATCACTCACACAGATGGATCTACACTCCTCACGCTATTTTCAGTATAGGAGCTCACAAAGAAAACCTACACTAGGAAGCTATATCACTTCACACAGATGGATATACACTCCTTTCTTTTCTCAGTTGAAAGTCACTCAGACAGACAACGCAAGTTCTCTGTTCTTCAACGAAAAGCTTCGTCAACAGATGACTGGGCTTGTGATCAGACGACTCAACTGATGGATCTTGCTCTTAAGATGTGATCTTGAATTTTGCAAGTCTCATTTAGATCTTCAGTTAGTCTTCTATTTATACTCTCGAATTTGAATTTCTGCCCGTTGAAGATGAGACAGAAATCTGCAGTCCTCGAGTTTTGGTCCCCATTTTCTGGAACGGCTCCCTGCAACTGCTACAGTACAGTCTGCTGTACTTTTTGTCAGTCGCATTTAATGCACTCAGCAGGTTACCGTTGGACAGCTTGCTGACCGTCTTTACTTGGCTGATGGGAGTACTAAGCTGATGGCTACTCTGCTGATTCAAGAATGAACATATCTATCTTGACTCGGCTGATGATCACCAATCTGATCTTCACTGATCTGATATCCCACTCGGCTGATTCGGTCACATAGCTTCCAGACCTTGAGATAGGTTTCACTAAGCTGTTCTTAGTTGATGACTAATCCTTTTGATCTTCAAAACCATTATGGCCTTTTTGTCATCTTCAAAACCTTCTCCAATATTAACCAACAATTTCCCCCTTTTTGATGATGACAAAACCTTCAACTAAGAACGTCTTCTAAGTCTTCAGATTTGGTCTTCATACCTTGAGATGGAAATTTATTGATCTGATACAACTTTCAAAAATTACCAATAGCTGGTTCTTTTCCCTTTTCTGATCTTCTGTTTAAAGGGTTCTTAGTTGCATCCTTTATCTTCCCCCTTTTTGTCATCAACAATAATACTTGAGTTGCGTCTCTTCTTCCCCTTTTTCTCTTTACAGGATTGCAAACTTAGTATGCTGAAGACAATTAGGTGAGTACTAGGCTGATTTAGGTAGTCTTCGTTGCTGTTTATCACTCCAGCTAGAAAATTTCCCTTAACTTCAAGAATTGATACCACTTGTTGGTATTTGTGGTCTGATTCCACTTGTAGTCTGATGCTACTTGTAGTCTGATACTACTTGTATAAATGTAAATCAGATTAGTCAGCTGATATCACTTGTTGATGTGATAATACTTGCTGATACCACTTGATGTAGTACATTCTTGAACAACACTTGGCTGTTGAGTTCCATTCGGCTGATAAGAAGCAGTCTTCTGATAGCTTCATTTTGACTTATTGAAAACTTCATCTTTATTTAGGAGTACCGCTAGTCGTACACGTTCCCCCTAAGTTCAAGAATCCGTGGTCAAGTAGTCTGATGAGAGTTTTTCTTCAAAGACACTCAGCCGTTGAATTCCAGTAAGCTGCTTTGGGTTAGTCTTCTGATATGTTCCCCCTCAACTTATGAATCCAAAATCAACAAACCACTTTCTTTGTCACATGGTTGACTGATACCACACTTGTTGGTGATACTGCTTGTTGCGATCAGTTGATGGTCTTTAATACCACTTGTTATTTCTTGATAATCTTCAACTTTTCAACACTCTTGCGTTCCTTGAAATCTCTAAATGTAGAGTCCACCACTTGAATTATACCACTTTGTTGATACCACTTATTTGATACCACTAGTTGGTACATGCTTGCTGATGAGACCATTTGTTGAACTTTGGTAAGATTTGCAAGGCAGCCAACTCATCTTTGTCATCTCACATGTAATTCACCTGTAAAACAGATGACTGATTCTGGTACCCCTTATTTATTGGGTCCAACAGGGTTAGTAAAACCTTTAACATGTGATGATCTAGTGACTTATGTTTTATCATGATGATACCACTTGTCATTATGATACCACTTTACTGGTCATGATTAAAACAATGCTCATAAGCAAGGTAAGATGCATAAAACATGTGATAAATATGCATATTGAAATGAGGATGGCAATCAGCACAGTGAACATGATCAGCATGATAATATGGATAAGTATAGAGCATGTCATAAAATGATTATCATTATGTGATTCAAATTCTTGCCAAATAATTCATTTTTGCCTCAATTTCTTACCCGAGTTATCTAATAACTCACCTTAGATTTTGCAGACTTGACATTTAAATTTTACTCCTATCAGCAGCCTATTCGCCTGATGGGTTTTAGTAGTCTGATTCGTCTTAGGTAGCTTACTAGGTTTTCTAAACCTTTTGAGCATCAGCAGACTTCTTCTTTTAAGTCTCTGATTTCTTTTTATTTAGAGAATGATGCAAGTTTTTCTTTTAAGGTACATTTATATCTTCAAAACAAATTGCATACTCAGCCTTTAGAGTCTCATTCTCATGCTCAAGCTTTTTGTAGTCAGCTGATTCTTGAGGTTTTTCAACCTGAAGTTTCAGTGATCTGTTTTGCTCTTTTCAGCAGAGTCATCTCTTCATTAAGCTTGGCAAATGCACAAACAATATTTGAACTTGTAATTTATCATTTACTCAACAATTCAAATAGTGCATTTAATTAATAGCAGAAGTTACCTCAGATTCAGAATCATCAGATTCTATGGCAGTTAAGCATAGAGTTTCAGGTACTTCTTCAAATTCTTTATCAGACGACTGGTTGTCTGAATAAGATATGCCGGAGGTTATTAGCTTTGCTGCATCAGCTAACTTTGATTTGCTCTTACTCAGCTTGCACTCCTTTTTGGCACGCTTTTCCTTTTCAGCAAACTTTTCAAATGATAAGTGAGAATGATCTTTGATCAAGAGTCCATACTCCTCTTCATTGTGGTCTCTAAGTTTTGCTTTGGAGGAATCCCTGTTTTCCTGAAAATGATCAGAAGAAGATGAAGTAGCATTTTTATATTTTAATTTCATTTTCTTCTTGTAGAACTTCTCAAAATCATTTAGCAGCAGGGTAACGTCGTCAGCAGTGTAGACTTTTTCTGAATTCAGCAGAGTCTTCTGTTTTGACTTGTCTGCTGATTTTCTTGACTTGTCTGACGCCATTAGAGCAGCAGTAGGGTCTGAACTGATTGACACTTCTAATCCCATTCTTGGCATCTGATACTCATATGCTTTGAGGGATGAGAACAGTTCGGAAAGGGAAATCTTCCCTAAATCCCTTGATTCTTCCATGGCTGTCACCTTCATGTTGAATTTAGGTGGCAAGGCCTTGAGAACCTTTGCGGTGATCTCCTTGTTCGAAAATTCTTTATCAAACCTTAGAACTTCATTCAGAGCTTTGGTAAATCTGGTATCCATCTGATCAATCGTTTCACCAGACTTCATCTTGAATTTTTCAAACTCCTCAAGAGCCACACTGAGCTTGTGTTCTTTGATAGCGTCGTTTCCTTCGCTTAGCTCGCAGACTTTATCCCACATCTCTTTGGCAGATTTGAAATGCTTGATCTTCTGGAATCTTTCTTCGTCTACAGCTTTGAACATAATGAGCTTAGCCTTTTTATCAAGGTTTACTAACTTGACTTCTTTGGGAGTCAGCTCATCCAGCTCTTTGTCAACTATCTGATCTGGTTGGCCAGCAACCTTCACAGTCTTCTGAAATCTGAATGGTCCTTTTGTAAAACAAGTAAGCATGTTGTCGTCATAAGCGGCAAGAAGGATTTCCATTCTAATTTTCCAGCTTTCGAAGTCCATAAGGCCAATGTGAGGAACATGGCTTATGACATCCATTTTTCAAAATGTTTTTGATTTTCAAAATATGCTCTCTTTTTGAAAAATTTGAAAAACACACCTTGGATCAAGTTCGTTTGATCAGGCAGCTGATTCTAATGAACAACCTGCTCTGATACCACTTGTTGGTCCCAAAAGTGGTCAGATGAGATCTAGAGGGGGGGGGTGAATAGATCTCATAAACTTTTAAAACTTTTCTCTAACTTTTTCTGTCAGCAGACTAAGCTGATCAAGAAGTCGTAAGACTACTAAGCTGATCGCGAACAAATCTTTGAACAGCAGAGTCGACCACTCTTCTGATTTCACTAATCTGATTCAGATACAATCAGAGTTTCAAAACTTGTATGCAGCGGATTTATCAAGTATGTTTTTCAAACAAGTTTATCTTTCAAAGTTTTACCCCAGTTTTACAAAAATCTTTTCACAACATTTTTAACAGTTGAATGCTCCTTTTTGAGATATGCAAGAAAAGAATGCAGATGTAAAACACCGATATTTTTATAGTGGTTATATGGATAGAAATCCTTTAGTCCACTCTTCCAAGTCACTTAGATCTTGGGTTATACTATAATCACAAAGTTTACAGTATACTCTGCTTGCGTCGAACAACAAATGATACGACCACAAGTGCGCAGTAAGAAATCACACAGAAATCCTACTCTCCGAAGCTAGATCACTCACACAGATGGATCTACACTCCTCACGCTATTTTCAGTATAGGAGCTCACAAAGAAAACCTACACTAGGAAGCTATATCACTTCACACAGATGGATATACACTCCTTTCTTTTCTCAGTTGAAAGTCACTCAGACAGACAACGCAAGTTCTCTGTTCTTCAACGAAAAGCTTCGTCAACAGATGACTGGGCTTGTGATCAGACGACTCAACTGATGGATCTTGCTCTTAAGATGTGATCTTGAATTTTGCAAGTCTCATTTAGATCTTCAGTTAGTCTTCTATTTATACTCTCGAATTTGAATTTCTGCCCGTTGAAGATGAGACAGAAATCTGCAGTCCTCGAGTTTTGGTCCCCATTTTCTGGAACGGCTCCCTGCAACTGCTACAGTACAGTCTGCTGTACTTTTTGTCAGTCGCATTTAATGCACTCAGCAGGTTACCGTTGGACAGCTTGCTGACCGTCTTTACTTGGCTGATGGGAGTACTAAGCTGATGGCTACTCTGCTGATTCAAGAATGAACATATCTATCTTGACTCGGCTGATGATCACCAATCTGATCTTCACTGATCTGATATCCCACTCGGCTGATTCGGTCACATAGCTTCCAGACCTTGAGATAGGTTTCACTAAGCTGTTCTTAGTTGATGACTAATCCTTTTGATCTTCAAAACCATTATGGCCTTTTTGTCATCTTCAAAACCTTCTCCAATATTAACCAAAAGTGGTCAGATGAGATCTAGAGGGGGGGGGGTGAATAGATCTCATAAACTTTTAAAACTTTTCTCTAACTTTTTCTGTCAGCAGACTAAGCTGATCAAGAAGTCGTAAGACTACTAAGCTGATCGCGAACAAATCTTTGAACAGCAGAGTCGACCACTCTTCTGATTTCACTAATCTGATTCAGATACAATCAGAGTTTCAAAACTTGTATGCAGCGGATTTATCAAGTATGTTTTTCAAACAAGTTTATCTTTCAAAGTTTTACCCCAGTTTTACAAAAATCTTTTCACAACATTTTTAACAGTTGAATGCTCCTTTTTGAGATATGCAAGAAAAGAATGCAGATGTAAAACACCGATATTTTTATAGTGGTTATATGGATAGAAATCCTTTAGTCCACTCTTCCAAGTCACTTAGATCTTGGGTTATACTATAATCACAAAGTTTACAGTATACTCTGCTTGCGTCGAACAACAAATGATACGACCACAAGTGCGCAGTAAGAAATCACACAGAAATCCTACTCTCCGAAGCTAGATCACTCACACAGATGGATCTACACTCCTCACGCTATTTTCAGTATAGGAGCTCACAAAGAAAACCTACACTAGGAAGCTATATCACTTCACACAGATGGATATACACTCCTTTCTTTTCTCAGTTGAAAGTCACTCAGACAGACAACGCAAGTTCTCTGTTCTTCAACGAAAAGCTTCGTCAACAGATGACTGGGCTTGTGATCAGACGACTCAACTGATGGATCTTGCTCTTAAGATGTGATCTTGAATTTTGCAAGTCTCATTTAGATCTTCAGTTAGTCTTCTATTTATACTCTCGAATTTGAATTTCTGCCCGTTGAAGATGAGACAGAAATCTGCAGTCCTCGAGTTTTGGTCCCCATTTTCTGGAACGGCTCCCTGCAACTGCTACAGTACAGTCTGCTGTACTTTTTGTCAGTCGCATTTAATGCACTCAGCAGGTTACCGTTGGACAGCTTGCTGACCGTCTTTACTTGGCTGATGGGAGTACTAAGCTGATGGCTACTCTGCTGATTCAAGAATGAACATATCTATCTTGACTCGGCTGATGATCACCAATCTGATCTTCACTGATCTGATATCCCACTCGGCTGATTCGGTCACATAGCTTCCAGACCTTGAGATAGGTTTCACTAAGCTGTTCTTAGTTGATGACTAATCCTTTTGATCTTCAAAACCATTATGGCCTTTTTGTCATCTTCAAAACCTTCTCCAATATTAACCAACAATTTCCCCCTTTTTGATGATGACAAAACCTTCAACTAAGAACGTCTTCTAAGTCTTCAGATTTGGTCTTCATACCTTGAGATGGAAATTTATTGATCTGATACAACTTTCAAAAATTACCAATAGCTGGTTCTTTTCCCTTTTCTGATCTTCTGTTTAAAGGGTTCTTAGTTGCATCCTTTATCTTCCCCCTTTTTGTCATCAACAATAATACTTGAGTTGCGTCTCTTCTTCCCCTTTTTCTCTTTACAGGATTGCAAACTTAGTATGCTGAAGACAATTAGGTGAGTACTAGGCTGATTTAGGTAGTCTTCGTTGCTGTTTATCACTCCAGCTAGAAAATTTCCCTTAACTTCAAGAATTGATACCACTTGTTGGTATTTGTGGTCTGATTCCACTTGTAGTCTGATGCTACTTGTAGTCTGATACTACTTGTATAAATGTAAATCAGATTAGTCAGCTGATATCACTTGTTGATGTGATAATACTTGCTGATACCACTTGATGTAGTACATTCTTGAACAACACTTGGCTGTTGAGTTCCATTCGGCTGATAAGAAGCAGTCTTCTGATAGCTTCATTTTGACTTATTGAAAACTTCATCTTTATTTAGGAGTACCGCTAGTCGTACACGTTCCCCCTAAGTTCAAGAATCCGTGGTCAAGTAGTCTGATGAGAGTTTTTCTTCAAAGACACTCAGCCGTTGAATTCCAGTAAGCTGCTTTGGGTTAGTCTTCTGATATGTTCCCCCTCAACTTATGAATCCAAAATCAACAAACCACTTTCTTTGTCACATGGTTGACTGATACCACACTTGTTGGTGATACTGCTTGTTGCGATCAGTTGATGGTCTTTAATACCACTTGTTATTTCTTGATAATCTTCAACTTTTCAACACTCTTGCGTTCCTTGAAATCTCTAAATGTAGAGTCCACCACTTGAATTATACCACTTTGTTGATACCACTTATTTGATACCACTAGTTGGTACATGCTTGCTGATGAGACCATTTGTTGAACTTTGGTAAGATTTGCAAGGCAGCCAACTCATCTTTGTCATCTCACATGTAATTCACCTGTAAAACAGATGACTGATTCTGGTACCCCTTATTTATTGGGTCCAACAGGGTTAGTAAAACCTTTAACATGTGATGATCTAGTGACTTATGTTTTATCATGATGATACCACTTGTCATTATGATACCACTTTACTGGTCATGATTAAAACAATGCTCATAAGCAAGGTAAGATGCATAAAACATGTGATAAATATGCATATTGAAATGAGGATGGCAATCAGCACAGTGAACATGATCAGCATGATAATATGGATAAGTATAGAGCATGTCATAAAATGATTATCATTATGTGATTCAAATTCTTGCCAAATAATTCATTTTTGCCTCAATTTCTTACCCGAGTTATCTAATAACTCACCTTAGATTTTGCAGACTTGACATTTAAATTTTACTCCTATCAGCAGCCTATTCGCCTGATGGGTTTTAGTAGTCTGATTCGTCTTAGGTAGCTTACTAGGTTTTCTAAACCTTTTGAGCATCAGCAGACTTCTTCTTTTAAGTCTCTGATTTCTTTTTATTTAGAGAATGATGCAAGTTTTTCTTTTAAGGTACATTTATATCTTCAAAACAAATTGCATACTCAGCCTTTAGAGTCTCATTCTCATGCTCAAGCTTTTTGTAGTCAGCTGATTCTTGAGGTTTTTCAACCTGAAGTTTCAGTGATCTGTTTTGCTCTTTTCAGCAGAGTCATCTCTTCATTAAGCTTGGCAAATGCACAAACAATATTTGAACTTGTAATTTATCATTTACTCAACAATTCAAATAGTGCATTTAATTAATAGCAGAAGTTACCTCAGATTCAGAATCATCAGATTCTATGGCAGTTAAGCATAGAGTTTCAGGTACTTCTTCAAATTCTTTATCAGACGACTGGTTGTCTGAATAAGATATGCCGGAGGTTATTAGCTTTGCTGCATCAGCTAACTTTGATTTGCTCTTACTCAGCTTGCACTCCTTTTTGGCACGCTTTTCCTTTTCAGCAAACTTTTCAAATGATAAGTGAGAATGATCTTTGATCAAGAGTCCATACTCCTCTTCATTGTGGTCTCTAAGTTTTGCTTTGGAGGAATCCCTGTTTTCCTGAAAATGATCAGAAGAAGATGAAGTAGCATTTTTATATTTTAATTTCATTTTCTTCTTGTAGAACTTCTCAAAATCATTTAGCAGCAGGGTAACGTCGTCAGCAGTGTAGACTTTTTCTGAATTCAGCAGAGTCTTCTGTTTTGACTTGTCTGCTGATTTTCTTGACTTGTCTGACGCCATTAGAGCAGCAGTAGGGTCTGAACTGATTGACACTTCTAATCCCATTCTTGGCATCTGATACTCATATGCTTTGAGGGATGAGAACAGTTCGGAAAGGGAAATCTTCCCTAAATCCCTTGATTCTTCCATGGCTGTCACCTTCATGTTGAATTTAGGTGGCAAGGCCTTGAGAACCTTTGCGGTGATCTCCTTGTTCGAAAATTCTTTATCAAACCTTAGAACTTCATTCAGAGCTTTGGTAAATCTGGTATCCATCTGATCAATCGTTTCACCAGACTTCATCTTGAATTTTTCAAACTCCTCAAGAGCCACACTGAGCTTGTGTTCTTTGATAGCGTCGTTTCCTTCGCTTAGCTCGCAGACTTTATCCCACATCTCTTTGGCAGATTTGAAATGCTTGATCTTCTGGAATCTTTCTTCGTCTACAGCTTTGAACATAATGAGCTTAGCCTTTTTATCAAGGTTTACTAACTTGACTTCTTTGGGAGTCAGCTCATCCAGCTCTTTGTCAACTATCTGATCTGGTTGGCCAGCAACCTTCACAGTCTTCTGAAATCTGAATGGTCCTTTTGTAAAACAAGTAAGCATGTTGTCGTCATAAGCGGCAAGAAGGATTTCCATTCTAATTTTCCAGCTTTCGAAGTCCATAAGGCCAATGTGAGGAACATGGCTTATGACATCCATTTTTCAAAATGTTTTTGATTTTCAAAATATGCTCTCTTTTTGAAAAATTTGAAAAACACACCTTGGATCAAGTTCGTTTGATCAGGCAGCTGATTCTAATGAACAACCTGCTCTGATACCACTTGTTGGTCCCAAAAGTGGTCAGATGAGATCTAGAGGGGGGGGGTGAATAGATCTCATCAACTTTTAAAACTTTTCTCTAACTTTTTCTGTCAGCAGACTAAGCTGATCAAGAAGTCGTAAGACTACTAAGCTGATCGCGAACAAATCTTTGAACAGCAGAGTCGACCACTCTTCTGATTTCACTAATCTGATTCAGATACAATCAGAGTTTCAAAACTTGTATGCAGCGGATTTATCAAGTATGTTTTTCAAACAAGTTTATCTTTCAAAGTTTTACCCCAGTTTTACAAAAATCTTTTCACAACATTTTTAACAGTTGAATGCTCCTTTTTGAGATATGCAAGAAAAGAATGCAGATGTAAAACACCGATATTTTTATAGTGGTTATATGGATAGAAATCCTTTAGTCCACTCTTCCAAGTCACTTAGATCTTGGGTTATACTATAATCACAAAGTTTACAGTATACTCTGCTTGCGTCGAACAACAAATGATACGACCACAAGTGCGCAGTAAGAAATCACACAGAAATCCTACTCTCCGAAGCTAGATCACTCACACAGATGGATCTACACTCCTCACGCTATTTTCAGTATAGGAGCTCACAAAGAAAACCTACACTAGGAAGCTATATCACTTCACACAGATGGATATACACTCCTTTCTTTTCTCAGTTGAAAGTCACTCAGACAGACAACGCAAGTTCTCTGTTCTTCAACGAAAAGCTTCGTCAACAGATGACTGGGCTTGTGATCAGACGACTCAACTGATGGATCTTGCTCTTAAGATGTGATCTTGAATTTTGCAAGTCTCATTTAGATCTTCAGTTAGTCTTCTATTTATACTCTCGAATTTGAATTTCTGCCCGTTGAAGATGAGACAGAAATCTGCAGTCCTCGAGTTTTGGTCCCCATTTTCTGGAACGGCTCCCTGCAACTGCTACAGTACAGTCTGCTGTACTTTTTGTCAGTCGCATTTAATGCACTCAGCAGGTTACCGTTGGACAGCTTGCTGACCGTCTTTACTTGGCTGATGGGAGTACTAAGCTGATGGCTACTCTGCTGATTCAAGAATGAACATATCTATCTTGACTCGGCTGATGATCACCAATCTGATCTTCACTGATCTGATATCCCACTCGGCTGATTCGGTCACATAGCTTCCAGACCTTGAGATAGGTTTCACTAAGCTGTTCTTAGTTGATGACTAATCCTTTTGATCTTCAAAACCATTATGGCCTTTTTGTCATCTTCAAAACCTTCTCCAATATTAACCAACAGAACTAACTAAATCGGGCCTTAAAACCCATACAAAATAAACGTTACTTTGTAGAAGACCATTAGCCATCTCTATTAAGTCACTCTTGGATACATGAGCATAGCTACCGAAAGACACATAAAGAACCGAACCTTGTGGCTTGGAGTCGAGCCAGTGGGTGCAATCTGACTCGGTCCATAGGCTAGTCGAGATGGTGCTCTTGGTGCACGCTGTCGGGATAATGGGACCGATTGCAAAGAATGGGGTCTTTTCTTGTAAGGCGGATATGGTTTCAGGTTCAAGTTCTTGGATTGTATTGCAAAGTACAAAATCTGCATCCTTTGCATCCTTGAATGCTTTGTATATGATTTGGTGACATACTGTTGTTGTGTCCATTTGTTGAAGATATGAGGTCAAATCTTCCGGCCTAATCGATTTAACTCCCGGTATGTAGTCGATTTCATCCTCGCGCAAATCTAATATATTTTGGAAGATTAATTAGCCAATGTCTCATGTAATTTTATACATTTCATTTGTTGGTAGTAACTTCATGACCAAGAGGTTATGCGTTCGACTTCTACTAATGTGGGTATTTTCTTTAATTTAATTCTAGCATTTGTAATTAGTTTACTTTGATGCCAATGTAGTATATTCGATTCGATATATATAGTGTTTGATGTAAGAATATATTTACCATCTAAAAAAAGGAGTGTGTATAACTGCACACAACATAAAGGAAATAAGTAGTTAATACTTAATAGCAATTCACCCCTTGCGTTATGTATAATTTTTTATTTCCCCCTTGTGATTTGAAAAAAGTACTTATCCGCCTATAAATATATAAAAGCATCACACCACATCTCTGGTATTTTTTAAACTTAAAAAATACGAATTGATAAAACTATCCCTCTTAGATACTATTCTTTGACCCAACCTATGTATTTGACACATCCACTTTTTTTTTTCTTTTTTGGTACAAAGAAACATATCCACATGTGTTATGATAAATGTAACAATTTACTCCCCTTTGTTACGATAAATGTAACACTTTATTATCACTCTGTATTATGAAAAATGTTGTATTTTACCCTCACGTGTTATGATAAATGTGATAATTTACCCCGCTACGGGTACTTTTATCTTTTTACGCACTTTTCATACCAACTCCCAATTTCGGAGAGTGTGTTACAATCTATGTTGGAAGGAGGTAAATTATTTCTTTTAACTGAGATGTAATTAAGGTGCTCTTACTCTTTTTCAAATTATAGGGGTCATTACAAAAAATTTAAATTTTAGTGATAAAATAGTAAATGACAAAGTGAAAAATATTTTAATATTGTTACTAAACTGATGTATATAGACACACTAGTGATAAAAAAATATGAAAAAGTTGTCATTATTGACAGTTAGTGATACCCCAATAGTGACAACTAAAAAGTTATCACTAAATTATAGTGACAATATTCATTGTCACTAGTTGTCACTGAAAGGGTGTCACACTGATAGCCATTAGTGACAATTTGAAAATATATTTTGTCACTATTGCACTTATTACTATTATTATTGTGACAAAACTAATATTCTTATCACTAAATGTATGCAAAAAGTGACAATTTCAACAATGTCACTTAATATTTTGTCACTAAAATCCATTTTTCTTGTAGTGTTCATTCGAACATTATGCATATCACAAAAAGGTAAAATGGCATTAACCCGGGAAAGAAAGTATTGAAACTTACCAATACAACCAAAATGGCCATTGAACCTCAATAGATCCATATGATAATAGAGAGTAAATATCAAAGCAGCCTCTGTCCAAAAAGAAACATGCAAAAGCCCATATTTCTTTGCCAATTTTCCGGGCCAAACAAAATACGTATCCGCAATCAAACAATTGACTGCAGGTGTTGCATTTTTCACTATTTTTTCAATGGTCTCTTCCACATGGGCAGAGAACACATGCAAAAGGGATGCCATAAACTCGTCGTGGTGGAGCGACCGGTCGAACCCCACGGGAAGGCCATCAGACACGGTGGTGTACCGTATATCGAGACTCGATTTTCGTACGCTAGCAAATATGTCATCTTCTTCTCCACTTGTTGTGATGGCATTTTTCGAGGTTATATGGTGGTGTATGGATTGTGTGTTGATGAACGTAATTATGAAGCCTCTAGATGCAAGCTTTATGGCTAGGTGTACGGATGGATTTACATGGCCTTGAAGAGGATAGCTTACTAAGATTGCATGAGGCTTTTGACCAACACCCATTTTCACCTTTTTTTTTGGTTCCTTTTTTCTTTTTTCTTTATTAATTCTGATTGAGAGGAGAAGATGAATGAAAAAAGTGTGTTTAAGCAACAAATTGTTTATTTAAAGAGTGCATGAAGATATTTTTTTTTTTAACTAATGGTGTAGCTGCAAAGTAGGAGGTTCCAAAATCTAGTCACTTACCCTTGTTTTTCTCAATTATGAGAGGTCGTGTACAAGTAAACCTTAGAGTTAAAATAGTGGTTATTACTTATTATACTCTCCTATTCTGCAAGCAAAATGAGCTAAATGTATAAATAATCCATGTGCTTTCCCAAATTGGAAAAAAATCCCATGTGTTACTATTTTTAGCAACCCCCTATGTAATCTTTTATTAGCTAAAAAACTAATTCATTCATAAATCAATCGAAAGATTATCGTCATTTTTTAAGTGTACAAGAGGCATTAAAAAAAATTAAATTTTAGTGACAAAATTTTATGTGACAATGTTAAAGTTGTCACTTCTTATATATATTAAGTGACAAAAACTCAAATATTGTCACTAAAATGGTTTTCGTAAATATTCTAGCGACAAAAATTATAAAAAAATTGTCATTATTGACATTTAGCGATACCTCAAAAGTCACAACCAGAAAGTTGTTACTAAACCATAGTGACAATTTATTGTCGCTAAAAGGGTGACAACTTAAGCCACCTATTTGTCATTTCAAGTTACTAGTGACAACTCAAAATTTTATTTTGTCACTATTTATTATTATGACAAAATTAATATTTTTTATCACTAAATGAATTCAAAGAGCGACAACTTTCATATTGTCACTTATTTTATTGTCACTTAATTAAGCTCAATTTTCTTGTATAGCGAGAGTTATTCCTAATTTTTCAAATTAACAGGGAGAATATAGTCAATTTTTCCGATGAATATGAATGTTTTGCATTTTTTGTTGAGGTTATAATTTTCATTTTCACTGCAGAATACGTACTCATATTCAGGATTTTTTTTACTTTTTTTTTATTAAAAGAAATAATAGCATAGGGGTTTTTTAAAAGTAGAAATAAAACATGAGAGTTAAATTCTTTTTAATTAGACAAAAGATAGAGGGTATTTATACATTTCGCTCCAACAAAAATGGTCTTTTGTTGCGCTTAGGTAGCAAGAGTGCTCTTCATTTATAATAATAGAAATGAAGATCAAATCATTTGACCATATTTCAAACATTTGTTTGTATATACTCAACGCTACACAACAATTCAAACTAAGCTAACTGAATAAAATGACAAAGCAGCTTTCATATTTTTGGAGCAAGACCATATTTCGTCCACATTTAGTGACACTGTGACAGTTAGATCTTGTGGCTATCACTTTATAGATATGGATGTACACGGGTTCAGGTCGGATCTAGCCGGCAGTTCCGTTCTCATAGTTGTTGGTACGTTTAACAATCTGTGTAATAAATATATATTTAACTTTATTTCTTATAAATATGGTAATTGTTAACTATAATTTAATTAAATGGAAAAAATAAAATATAGTAGAAACTATATATAATTTTAAATACTCTTAAGTAGTGGAGAGATGTAAATAAATAAAAGTTTTGAAATGAATAATTACAATGATAATTTTATTTTGAAAAAATTGAAAGTGCTTCAGAAACTTTTACTTCACAAAATTAAGTTTTAAAGGTTTAATAAACTTATATGTTTAATTAATATATTGTTAATAGACAATGATATTACTAATAAACAATCAGTCAATTTATAAATTAAACTTGATTTTAAGGTATACTGGCAGACTTACGTTCAATATGAAGTAGTTTTTTAAATATGCAATTGATACTTTTAAACAAAGGGTAAGTTTGTGTTAAGAATAAAGTAAGAAATTAGAAACCTTAAGGTCAATTCACGAAAAACAAATAAAGCTAAACTAAGATTAATTGAGGCTGCGAATGCAATTTTCTTAAGACAATATTTTCGAGGTTGCTTACGGTGCAATCAAGATTGAGGCTGCGAATGCAATTTTCTTAAGACAATATTTTCGAGGTTGCTTACGGTGCAATCAGTACCCTCTGTAGCCTCCCAAGATTCAACAATCTTGATCCTTGTTGTTTTGCACGAACAAAAGGCCACGGGCGAATTGGAACAAACAAAACTTCAACTAGAAAACTATTTAATTTGAAAAGGACCTGTATTTCGTAGGAGGAAAAAGGCCATATGGGAAAGGAGGAAAAATTTGAGCTTCAAAGTTGCTATAAAGAGGGTACCAGGTTTTCAAAGGGAACATGTTTTCGTAGGAATGTGCCTAGAATTATTTCAGGGCCCAATAACTATTTAAAGTTCAAATTTTACACAAAGATCCGTGGGTGATCCGAATAGGATCTGCGAGACCCGTTTCTAGAAGGTCTGAAAAGGACCTGTATTTTCCCACCCAATTTTTAATGAAAGGGTATGTTTGGTCGGATTTTGAATCGAACGGGTGGCACCCGTTCTGTCCGAACCATTCCTTAAGTTAAACCTGAACCGTTGTGACTCTCTAGCAACATTTTAATCTGGCTAAGTCTTCACACAAGGATCAATTAAATAGTTAAATAGCCTCCCTTTGAAAACCTGGTACCCTCTTTATAGCAACTTTGAAGCTCAAATTTTTCCTCCTTTCCCATATGGGATGAAGACATACAATCTTCTCTTCTCATTTCATTCATTAAGTTGTAATTAACTTTGGCTAATTAGACTCAATCCAGTTAGTTATAATCAATCCAATTATACCAACAATCCCCCACATGAATGAAATGGTTTTTTTATTTTTCATTGCACATGTCGAAGTGTTTTTTAGGAATAATGTCGTATCTGGATAAGTGAAATTGTTTCATCTTGAACCTTTCCTAGTTGAAGCTTATCGGATTTACTTAGCCAATAAGTGAAATATTTCATCTTGAACGGTCAGCTGTTGGTTTAAATCAAGACTATAAACCTAACACGGTATTAGACCGATTTGTCCCCAAACTCTCGGTTGTGTTAATTTCGGTCCTGAACATACTTGCGTTCTACGAGTGCTTTAGAGAATTCATCCTATAAATAAATTCTCAACGAGCCGACCCAACTTACACTAACATAGGCGACTGCATCTATCAAGAGTATCCTACTATACTCTACTTGTTTTGGACAAGGTATAGACGTCCTTAAAGCATTAGCTTAACCTTTTAAACGCGATAGGCGTGCACTTATTGCATCATAAGAATGAGATATTGTTAAACTCTTAAGTGCTTTCTTTTTAAGTAAGCCAAGATAAGTTGTCCTATTGAACCTGGTCCTTGGGATTTTCAGTCGCCAGGTTAGGTTTTCGTACAAGGTAACTTACTCTAATTTAGGCTTTAAGCCCATTCCCCTCAATGCACATTCTACTATCTCACCAGATAAACCTTTAGTAAACGGATCCGCGAGGTTTTCTTTTGACTTAACAAAGTCAATGGAAATTATTCCATTTGAGAGTAAATTTCTCACGATATTATGTCGACGATGAATATGTTGTGACTTACCATTAAACATAAAGTTAAGCTCTATGTAATGACGCTTGATTATCGCAATGTATACAAATGGCTGAAACATGTTTTAGCCATAGTGGAATATCTTCTAGAAAATTATGAAGCCACTTAAGCTTCTTCACCAGCTTTATATAGAGCTATAAACTTCGACTCCACTGGGATCGAGCTATACATGTCTCCAAGAAATTGCACCTCCTCCTAATGTGAATACATACCCACTTGTGGACTTTGATTCTTCCGAATCAGAAACCCAGTTTGTATCACTATATCGCTGGATATTTTCTATAGTGTAATGCATACTATGATGTATACTTTAGGTATCCAAGCACCCTCTTAGTGCTTCCCAGTGAAGCTTACTTGGATCGCTTGTATATCTACTAAATTTATTGAGTGAGTAGGCGATGTCTAGCCTCGTGCAATTCATGATATACATGAAACATCTAATTATACCAGCATACTCATTTTGTGATACACAATCTCCTTTGATTTTGTGTAGCACCACTGATGGAAGAAAAGGATTGTTAGTTCCTTTAAATCCATGTTTCTTAAATTTCTCAAGTACCCTTTCCACATAGTGTGACTGAGATAATTTAATATCATTCGATGATCTTGTTATTTTAATTCCCAAAATAACATCGGCTTTTCCAAGATTAGTAGTTAATATTTTCTTCGTGGACTTAATAACATCCATGTTAGTCCCAAATATTAACATATCGTCAACATAAAGACATACCATGACAGTCGCTTGTTCGTATTGTCTTATATATACGCACTTATCGCATTCGTTAATATGAAGGCCATGGACCTTGTTTAAGGCCATAAAGAGAGCGAACAAGTTTACAAACTTTGTATTATTTTCCTTTAATAATGAAACCCTCTAGTTGTTCCATATATATCTGCTCTTTTAATTCACCATTAAGGAAAGCCGTTTTAACATCCATTTGATTAATTTCACAATTATGTATAGCTGCGAGAGCTATTAACAGTCTTATGGATGTTATCCTAGTAACTGGTGAATATGTTTCAAAAAGTCTATCCATTCCTTTTGACGATACACCTTAGCTACTAATCTAGCTTTATATTTATCGATAGACCCGTCAGGTCTTAATTTCTTTTTGAAAATCCATTTACATTCAATTGGCTTACTTCCTGTAGGAAGATCAACCAATTCCCAAGTAATATTGCTTATGATGGATTGTAACTCACTGTCTATCGCCTCTTTCCAATGCACTACATTTGGAACAACCATAACTTCTTTGTAAGTTTGAGGATCATCCAATCATATAAGTTAAGAAGTCTGGTCCAAAGGATTTAGCTGTTTTAGCTCGTTTGTTCCTTCTAGGCTCTTCTATAACTTCGTTGTCGACTTGAGAATCATTTCCTTCAGATATTGATTCGTAAGTCCGCTTTTCAGAAGTGACGTTTGAGTCCTTTTTATGTGAAAATATATTCTCAAAAAATATTGCATATCGAGATTCAATTGTATTTACACGAACCTCACTATTTTCATATTTGAAGACCAAAAATCTGAAACGCTACTATTTTCAGCTTGACCTGTGTAGTAGCAGTCAACAATTTTAGCTCCAAGTTTTACCTTCTTAGGTCTTGGAACTGACACCTTAGTCAAGCACCCCCACACTTTGAGGTATTTGTAGCTAGATTGCCTACCTTTCCTTAACTCATATGGAATATTATCATTTTTCTTGTGCGGAACTTGATTCAATATTTGATTAGCCATAAAGAGAGCTTCCCCCCTCAAGTTGTTAGGTAAACCAGATTTTAAAAGCATGACATTAATTATGTCTTTTAGAGTTCTGTTTTTTCGTTCAGCCATACCATTTGATTGAGGTGAGTAAGGTGAAGTCGTTTGATGAATTATTCCTGATTCAGCACATAGTTGCTCAAAGGAAAATTCATAATCACCTCCTTTATCAGATCTAAGAATTTTGATATTTTTATTTAACTGATTTTCCACCTCAGCTTTATATTTTATAAAGGCATTTATTGCCTCTTTTTTTCTTGTGTAGTAAATACACAGAGCAATATGCGTACACTCATCAATAAATGTCGCCCAGTGGTTCTATACCCGATTCATAACTAGATAGTTTCTCTGGACACTTGCTAATCGGGGCTAATGATGAAGTACCTTTTACCTCCACGAGTAGGTGTTGCCTTTAAATTACACAAATCAATGTGAATTAACTCTAAGGGTTGTGAGCTCCTTTCGACTAAATGGAAAGGTTGTTTCTCAAACTTTGCCTCGACGCAAATTTCACACTTAAATATTTTATCAATACCAAAATTAGGTATTAAACCCATATTTGCCAACTTTTTCATTTTGGCGAAAATTAACATGGCACAGTCTATCATGACATAATGTAGGAGACTCAAGCAAGTAAGTAGAAGTAGATATATTATTATTAATGCATTTGTTGTCTTTGCCGATAACGGCTACGTTCGCCGTAAGGACGCCATCACACATATATCTTTTTCCTACATACATTCCTCCTTTGGTCAGCACAACCTTATCTAACTCAAAGGCTAAACGAAAACCATTCTTAGTAAGGAGAGAACCGAAAATCAAGTTCTTCCTAAACTCGGGTACATAGAGTACATTGTTCAGTGACATCTTTCCTAGAAGTAAATTTCAGAATCACTTTTCCTTCTCCTTCAACGACAGAGAGAGCATCATTCCCCATAAAGAGCTTCGGTTCATGTTCAAGCTTATTGTAAGAAAGGAACATGTTCTTGTCAAAACAGATGTGGCGGGGTAGACCCAATGTCGACCCACCATCCTTTAGTATATCTCATCAAGTATGCTTTAGATACAACTGCCGCAAGGTGCAGGTTGTCGATGTCAGATGCAGCGAAGTCAATGGACACATCAGTCACATTTGCTTCAATTCTGTTAGGTCCTTTGCGGTGACGGCACTTCTTTGCTGGATGCCCAGTCTTTCCACAAACATATCATGTGCCTTTGAACTTTCTCTTTTTGTCACTCTTTTGCCCTTCATTTAATTTTTTAGCTTACGCTTTTTCTATTGTTTGATCCTTCCACGATTTGTGCCTTGGCACCCCTGGGCTGAGTCATTCCCATATAATTTAACCCCTTATCAGTAATCTTGTTGTTCTCCTGTGTCTTAAGCTTTTCAGCGAGATCTTGCATGGTCCAATTGGAAACATACTTCTTTTGCCTTAGGTGATGTTTGAACCACGTCCAAGCCGGGGGAAGCTTTCCAATAATTGCAGCTACCTGTAGGACTCACTCAGTTCCTATCCTTCAGCCAAAAGTTCATTAATCATCGTCTGGAGCTCATTCACATGCTCATATACAGATTTGCTATCAACTGGAACTTATCCACAATAAACTTTCTGTACCCAGAATCTTAAGTTTTGCATTTTCTTGTTAGACCTTTCCACAAGAGTTTAGCAGTTTTTATTGGACTGTAAACCTTGTAAAGTGTCCCGTCCAAGCAACTGAGAATATAATGTTGGCATATAAAGTCATTATGATTCCACGACTCGATCCGCTTGACTTCTTCAGGAGTTTAATTCTCCTTAGCCACTGGTAGGGGTGCACATGGTTTTCAAAACCGTACCGGACCGTTCCGTACCGTACCGAACCGTACCGAATGTTAGGGTTTTTTTTTCTCAAAACCGAAGGTCTTGGTATGGATGAAAACCGTACCGAGTATTTTGGTATGGTTTTGGTTTTAGACTTCTCATACCGTAAAAAAACCGTACCGTACCAAAATTGAAAAGAAACATGAATTAACTATTTATTTTTTTATATTTACAACTTAATTTTATTAATTTATATTTTTAAATTTTTAACTCAAATATTATTTATTACTATATTATTTATAATTTACATTATAGTCCATCATAGTTTATAATGACTACATTGCTAGCGATCAATTAAAAAAAGATATGCTCTAATTTAGCACAAATTAAACTTGTTATATGTAGAAAACTTAAAATGCAAAAATTCTAGACAACAAATACCAAATATTAAGTTTCTTCACATAATAAAAAAAATGATCAAATAATTAACCAATTAATTTTATTCAATTAGGTCGAACTATAGCGTCAAATTTGTGAACATATTCTTTTCCGATACTTTATTTAATGGAATAAAAATAGTTTGTAAGATATTATTTTATTAATTTTTATATAATTGTCAACTATATAATCAATTATACAAGAAAAATTGCACGAAAAAAGTTTGTTCGAAAAAACCGCAAAACCGTACCGTACCGGAACCGCATAAAACCGAGTTTGTTGGTATGGTTCATAAAACTCTAGTCTAGTTTTGAGTTTGTAAAAACCGCACTAATTGGTACGGTACAAATTTTATAAAAAATACCGCAAAACCGTACCATGTGCACCCCTAGCCACTGGTACCTCCCCAGTAAGGTATCGAGTTATTCCTGAAGTCGTTAGGTAGAACACCATCTTGTCCTGCCATGTTGCAAAATTGATCCCTTTGAATTTGGAGGGTGTAATCAACGGAGGGGTAGGAATGCATTTTGGTGTCTCCACCACTGTGTATTTTGATGCCATCTACACAGATGTATTATATAGTTAAATATTATCTTAAAATTGTTGATGGCGTTTAACAATCTGTGTAATAGAAATATATTTAACTATATTTCTTATAACTATAGTTATTGTTAACTATAGTTTAATTAAATGGAAAAAAAAAGTATAGTAAAAACTATATATAATTTTAAATATTCTAAGTAGTAGAGAGATGTAAATAAATAAAAACTTTGAAATGAACAATTACAACTATAATTTTATTTTGAAAAAAATTTGAAAGTGCGTCGGAAACTTCTAATTCACAAAATTAAGTTGCAAAGGTTTATAAAGTTATATGTTTAATTAATATATTGTTAAATTAGACAATGAGTTTACTAATAAACAATTCAGTAAATTTATAAAAGAAATGGTATATGAAATATATTTACTTGATTTTAAGGTATACTGCCAGACTTATGTTCAATATGGAGTAGTTTTAAAATAGATACTTTTAAACAACGAGTAAGTTTGTGCCGAGAATAAAGTAAGAACTTATAAACCTTAAGGTTAGTTTACGAATAATAGAAATTGAAAAATTAAGACTGAGGCTGCGAATACAATTTCCTTAAAACAATATTTTCGAGGTTGTCTATGGTGCAATCAGTACTCTGCGGTAGTCTTCCAAGATTCAACAATCTTGATCCTTGTTGTTTTGCACGAACAAAAAGTCACGAGCGAGTTGGAACAAACAAAACTTCAACTAGAAAATTATTTAATTTGAAAAGTAGAGAAGATATAATTTTTTTAAATTTTATTTGTTGAAAAAATAGTGTGAAGAACTGGCCAGATTCTTCTTCTATTTATAACATATGAAAAAATGTTGCTGGAGGATCACAATGGTTCGGATTTAACTGAAGGTGCCATCCGTTCGATTCAAAATCCGAGCAGACATACCCTTTCATTAAACATTCGGTTGGAAAATACGGATCATTCTCATACCTTCTAGAAACTGGTCTCGCAAATCCTATTCGGATCACCCACAAATCTTTGTTTAAAGTTTGGATTATAAATAGTTATTGGGCCCTGAAATAATTTTAGGCCCATTCCTGCAAAAACCTTTTCTCTTTGAAAGCTTGTACCCTCATTATAGCAATTTTGAAGCTCAAAATTTTCTTCTTTCACGTGTGGGATAAAGACATCAAATATTCTCTTCTTATTTCATTCATTAAGGTGTAATGAACTTTGACTAATTAGACTCGTTCCAATTAGTTATAATATCCAATTACACCGACAATAGTCACACTCATATCTGAATTTGGATCCGAGAATCCTATCAAAATTTTAAAATATCTAACATAATTGCATCTATCGAATAGTTCGATTTTCATGCCTAATACGTCTTAACGTAGGAAAGAGTACAAGTAAATCACCAACATTTCTTCGATCGAAGTTTAACCAGATTTCATAAAAAAACAACGATAATGCATCTATATAATTTCATGTTGTTAAACTAAGATTGGAGCATAGTATGAATGAATATATTAATTCATGTCTTGTGAAGCCAAAGGTAAAATATTAATTGTTTACTATTACTTATTTTTACTATTATAAAAGCATGAATATTTCTTAATTTTTTTGTACGAACTAAAATACCATTATGTGATTTTAAAAAGCAAAGGAAACTCTAACTAAAATGTTTTCATAGGCAAAATAAATTTAAAAAAGAGAGTATAGATTAGAAATCACAATTTATAACTAGATTATAGTTCTTTATTATTAAAGTTTAAGGTGAATTTTATAGAAAATAAAGTTATATATAATACTTTATGTTGGTGTCTAACAATCTGTGTACTCAAATATCTCAATCTAACACAAAAAATAGTAAGAAATACTTATGTGTATCGAAACCAAAAATCACTTCAATCTTTACTTAAAAAATAAGGAAATTAGACTGAGGCTTACCGAAATAAATTTCCTTAAGATAATATTTTCGGGGCTGCCACGGTGCATGCAGTTTGATTCCCGGTAGTCTCCCAAGACCCAAGATACAACAGTCTGTTGTTTATTATTTGCAAAAATAATGAACCCACGACGAACATTAAAAAATCGAAAATTCGACATAAATTTTAACAGAATTAAGAGAAAGAGAGAGTAGTGCTTTTTCTTTTTGTTACTATCAAATTAATTCATAATTGGCCAGATTTTGTCTCATATTTATAGACACAAAAGTGTCTCTTGGGAAGGGACACAATGTTTCGATCCAAAAGATACCTCTTCGAATCGAATATACACATCTCTTACTTTTATTTATTTTATTCACACATAAAACCCCAACGATCCCCCACATGAATGAAATTGTTTTGGAGTTCCTTCACATAGACATATCATGTCGAAATTTCTTTAGGAATAATACCACATCGGGATAGGTGAAATATTTCATCTTGAACCTTCCCTAGTTAAAGCTTATCGGATTTACTTAGTCAATCGGTGAAATACTTCATCTTGAACCATCGGCTGTTTGTATAAACCAAGACAATAAACTTAACACAATACTAAACCGATTTGTTTCATGTTCTCGGTTGCGTTCGTTTTGGCCCTGAACATTCTTGGTTATGCGAGTGCTTTAGAGGATTCCAGCCTATAAAGAAATTCTCAACGAGCCGACTCAGCTCGCACTAACATAGGTGACCGCATCTATCAAGAGTATCCTACCATACTCTACTTGTTTTGACAAGATATAGACGTCATTAAAAGCATTTGCTCAACCTATAAAATAACGTGGTAGGCTTGCACTTTTTGCATCATAAGAATGGGATAGAGTTATACTCTTAAGTGCTTTCTTTTAAATTAGCCAAGACTGATTGTCCTATTGAACCTGGTGCGTGGGATCTCCAGTCGCCAGGTTAGGTTTCCGTACGAGGTAACTTAGTCTAATTTAGGCTTTAAGCCCATTCCCCTCAATGCACATACTACTCTCTAGATAAACCTTTAATATCCGGAATCAGGATTATCTCTTGACTTCATAAAGTCCATTCTATTTGAAAGTAGATGTCTCTCGGTATTGTATCAATGATAACGAATATGTCTTGTCGTGACTTTACCATTATACATAGAGTTTGTTGAGCTCTGTGTATCACCGCTTGATTATCGCATTTACGTATGACTAATACAATTTTCAGTCATATTAGAATATCTTCCAAGATTTCCGTGAAGCCATTCAAATTCTTCACTAACTTTATCCAATGATATTCACTCTTATATCATAGTGGAATGATTTATATGCGTATGTTTGAAAGATTCTCAGGAAATAGCTATGCCTCCAAAATTGAATACATATCCACTTATAAACTTTGATTCATCTAAATCAGAAGTTTCATTTGCATTACAAAATCCCTCCTGGATCGTTTGAAATTTTTCTAAATATAATGAACATATATATGTATTCTTTCAAGATTCAAGCATTCTCATTAATGCATCACAACGAATCTTACTTAAATTGCTCATGTATATCCTTATTTTGTTAACTAAATAGACGATGTCAGACCTCTTGCAATTTACGATGTATGCTGCCATCTAATTTTTTTTATGAGCATACTCAAATTGTGATACTCTATCACATTTGTTCTCGTGTAGCACATAAGATATGAATTAAATAGAATTATGAAATCCCTTAATTTCAAAAGTATTTAACTTAATTATCATTCATCCACGTAATGTGCTTGAGATAATTTAATGTCATCACATGACCTCCTAATCATGATTGATTAAAACGAAGTTTTTCATATCATAAGTTAATATTTTCTCAATGAATTAAATATTCACGGTATTAATCTCAAATATTAACATATCATTTGCGTATAAACAAACTCTTATACTCAATTATCCAGTTAGTATATATGGACATGATAGAAATAGTGTCCGGCAAGCCAACTTTATGGCTGATATTTAATGTAATAAATGAAGGAACTATTCAATTTCGATTAATAGATGCACTTTATTATATGGTCAACTTTATCTTATCTAATATTTATCTACGCATTAGGATAAAAGTCCTTAGATCACAGGGCTATGGGACAACCCGTGGACTGATCTCCAAGGCCGTGATCTAGAACACATTCAAGAGTCGTAGAATCCAATCGAGATAGGACATCGTTGGATTCGGTTAGACTCTCACTGTTGTATATACTCCGATGAACTGGAGAACGTTGGGGTCCACAAGCGTGACTGGGTTAGTCGATACACTTGTTGGGATGGCAATTGCACTGAATACCCCAATTAGGAAATAACTCACCATGGAAGCGGTAGTCGCATATCGGAGTTGAAGTTATCCCAATTTACGATAGTATACGAGGTACGATCCCTAAATACTTGAGGTGATAGGGTTTATCTAGTACGAGAACGTCTATAATTAGATGTGAGTTCCGACTGACTGGAGATTACCAGAAAGTCTCAGTTGACTCATGTTGGGTATAGAGGAACTCGTATGCATGTTCATATCATCAACAAAGGATCCATTGACCCGACTTGATAGCTTGGGAATTTCTCCTATGAATTTCTGTGAGAAATTAATTCTGGTAAAAATCCTTGGCCAATGCATCTGACGACTTTATATAAGTAGCTCATAAAGATTAAGTTAAAGATAATTATTTCGAGACCAGAATACATAAGGTCAAGACAAAAGAAAAGGGAACTGATGAAAAGTCCATAACCTTGAGCCTCGATTGGGAGATTGATCAATGGAGAGATTATGTCGTATATGGTAATTGTGAATGATAAAAGGTTCACTAAATTAATTCACCAGTGATTGGACTCTATGGGCTTGTGGCTAGACATCGACTGTAGAGTGTGGGAGAATTCCCAAATTGGCAGAGGTGCTAATTTTGGAATGGTCGGTTGACAGAGTGGTCAACTGATTTAGAGTATTTAAAGCTCGAATAATTAAATTAATTATCTAATTATAACCCACGACCAATTAGGTGGTGAACCTATGAGGGCATACACAATACACATGAAGCGAAAGCGAAGAAAAAGAGAACATCTGGGTCGACCAAATCGATTGGGTCGATTGGGTCGATTGGGTCGACTGGGTCAAGTGAATCGACTGGGTCGACCCAATTGGAGCAAAATGAATCCGAATGGAAAAAGATTATAAATTAAATTGGAATTTAATTTATGAGCTAATTAATTAAGTTGGATTTAATTAATTATAAGAAGATTTAATTAAATAGACTTGGAGTCTAATTTAATTAATTGGGAGAATGATTAATTAATTGGGTCATTTAGTTGGAAAATTAAATAAAGCCTAATTAAATTAATTAATTGGGCCATGAATTAATTGGAAGATTTAGTCTTCTAATTAAAAGGACCATGACCCATGTAGGAGACTTGAAATCCTAGTCCTAGGAGAATTAGACATCTATAAATAAGAAGCTAGATGTCATAACTCACACACAACTTACAAGAGCCAAAAACCAAGTCAAGCAAAAACACTCTCCCTCTCTCCAGTGAAATCGACCGAACCATTCCTCCTTTTGGAAGAGTTCGATTTTTTCGATTCTTGCTCCAATCTCGTTCTCTAACCCTAGATCTTAATATATCCTGTGTTCTAGCCGATTATGATATATTATTTTTCGTGATATTGTGGTGTAACAACTCATAGAGGCGCATCACGTGGGGCGCTGCAACAGGGCATAGGATCGACCAACCCGAGAGGAGAAGCTTGACTTTGTTCATTGACTGGATTTCCAAGAAGACAGGTGTAACATGGATCTTGTTATTAATGTCCTTTAATTTAATATTCATATATATACAAACAGGACAGTATCATGGCAAGATTCCGTAAGAGGTCCTAAAATTATTAAATTTCGCTGTGCATAGGGCTGTTTATCTTACTGAATTCCAATAGTGGTATCAGAGCCAACTCTGCCTTTGTATATATATGAATTTGCAAATTCTGTGTTTTAAATCATATGTTTGACTTATGTATGGCTAGTTCTTTAACTGTATATGTTTTAGGACATAGGTCTGTTTAACTTGGAGTTAAAGTAAATAAAATTTTGACTCAAAATTTTTGTCACATTAATTTTATTTTTTAGATTAGGATTTCATTAAACTGGATCTGTTTTTAATTAAATCAACAAGTAATCAAACAACAAAAATTTTATTTTTGTTTTTTCAAATTGGATATAACCGCGGTGGCACGCAGCGGCACGCGGCCACCGCGAGCTGCTGCCCACGGCAGCGTGCGAACCGCACGCTGGCCGCGCATGCAGCACACGGCAACAGCCTACGGGCTTCCAGCCGCGTGCTGCCACGCGCAACCGCCTGCTGCCATACGCTGCCACGCGCAGCAGCGACTACTACGGGCAGCCCATGCACGGACATCGTGGCCGCGCGTGTGCTATCCACGTGGCAGTCTTTGATTGGCCTCGATCTGGCTGATTTTCGGTTGGACTTTAATTCTGCCTATTTTGAAAATTTTGAAAATCTTGGAGATGTGTGAGATTAGGAAACTTGGAGTTTTGGATAAGGTAGAAATCTTGGTAGATTTAAACACTACCTTAATTAACTAATCTAGTCAAAATAGGATTATCTTGTGTATCTTGGAGATTTGGAATATTAGGAAACTTAGAGTTTTTGATAAGATAGGAATCTTAGATATTTGTAACTATCTTAATTAACCAAGTTCATCAAGATGAGAATTGTAGATTACTTTGAACTCAAGTAAGAGTTAATTAATCTTAGAGATTAATTGTTAATTCAAAATTAATTAACTTGAATAATTTTTGTGAATTAAAATTAAAGAAGCCAATAAATTTACATTTATGACCTTATGTGAATTTATGCATGTTCTTGAGTGAATATGTAGATTGGTCGATTTTGCCCCTAAGTCCTGTGTAGTTTTGGTTTACTTATTTTGTGGGTTGTAATTAAATGGGCCTGATTGGTGCCCTTGCCTGCGTAAACAAATGTAATAGAATAGGGCCATTTTTGTAAGTTAGACTTAGTTTAAGCTTGTAGCCGAGAAGACCTCATGAAGACTTGGAGATCCACATGGAGGCCCATAACCTTGGAGGATATGGAGGCCCAATTCTTACATGGAGGCCCAAAAAAGGAGGATATTACAAGAAGGCCCATGATGTATGGGTTTGAAAATTGTAATAGTTAGGACATTTAATTTCCACCCTAGACTGACCAATTGATCCATCGCATGGCTCGTGATGGATCGCATAGGATGGGCAATCGATCAATCATATCCTGCTAGGTGATGTATGTTTACTTATATTCTTTGATGTATGTCTTGCATGCTTAGAATTAGAATAGATCACGTAAACAAGATAAAGCATAATATGATGAGACCTCGCACAAGAATACTTAAAACGTCCAATTGAACTTAAAACTTAATTAGAATATTAAATTGAATAACAGGCGCATAAGAATAGTGTCTATGGTCCGGGCCTACCCAATTACTAGGTCTAAGGCATATTGTACGAATATATCTCGATGTCTCACGAGTCGTGGGTCGAGCTATAGGAAGATGATATGTCTATAACCTCGATGCACGAGTTTAGTGCAAAGGGAGGGGATAGCAAGGTTTTAGGCACTGTCTCACGACTCGTGGGGCGTCTAAAATTGAACTATTTCTCTCCACGAGTATTGGACATGATTTAACGCTAGTAAGTATGGATGTCTCACGAGTCGTGGGTCCATATCGAAAAACGAGGCTAAATGAACTCAAGGGTTGGCTGTGATGGTTAACCGACGACATAGTTGACCACCAAGTGAATCAAATAGTATGGCCAACGAGTCGTGGGTACTAGGAGATTGTATTTGGGCCTTGAGCCCACTATGATATTTTAAATTCCCGAAACTTATGTGGGGGCATAAGATTTTGATTAAAATAGTGGGAGTAACTTACAAATAAAATCCATGTTTTTAAATTGTGCATTTAAATTAATCTTTCGCGTATTTATTTCTTCTATCGTCCTTTTGTAAATATAATGTCTAAGAATCCGATTTCCATCATACTTGAACAAAACAAATTGACTGGACCCAACTTCCATGACTGGGTCAAGAACCTTAAGATCATTCTTGCTTCTGAAAAGCGAGGCTTTGTCCTTGATGGGCCCCCTCCTGAAGTTGCTCAGGATGCCAATGATACTGAGAAAGAAGCCGTTGATCTATGGCTCGATGATGACTAGCAGTCACGTTGTCTCATGCTGGCATCCATGTCGAATGAGCTTTAAAAGCAGCACGAGCATATGAAGTCTGCTTTTGAGATCTACACGCACCTGAATGGTCTATTTAGGGTGCAAAGTAGATACGAGCGGTATGAAACCGCCAAGACTTTGCAACAAACGAGGATGGCAGAGGGTACTGATGTTCGTTCTCACTGCATCAAGATGATTGGGCTTACTGAAAAGCTTGGTCAACTTGAAGTAAAGATGGACAAGACCTACTGCCAGGATATAATCCTCCAATCACTGCTGAGATCATTCGAGCAATTTGTAGTGAACTACAACATTCACAAGATGGATGTTGAACTTCACGAGTTGGCTAATATGCTCGCCACAACAGAGGCTTCCATGAAAAGAGAGAAGCCAGTGATGGTTGCAACCTCGACCTAATCTAAGTCCAAAAGGACGAAGAAAGGGAAGGGGAAGGGGAAGGGAAATGCTCCTTCGAGCAAAGGAAAAGGACCATCTGGGCCCATAGGGAAGGGAAAGAAGTGTAAAGCTTCTACTGGTGAACAAAAATGTTTCTACTGCAAGAAATTTGAATACTGGAAGAGGAACCGCAAAGAGTTCTTGGAGAGCTCGAAAGGTATATTCCTTGTTGAAGTTAATTTGTCAATTAACTGTGCATCTTTGGTGTTAGACATTATTTGTGGTTATCATCTTTGTATGATTTACAGGTGATGGGAGCAACAAAGCCACTTAGGCCAGGGGATTGGATCCTGAGATTTGGCAATGGAGCCAGAGCTGCTGCTGAGGCCATAGGCAAAGTGGAATTAATTTTAGATGGTAATAAATTAGTCCTTAGGAACGTTCTTTGTGTACCTGGTTTAGTGAAAAACATTATTTCTATTCCTGTTTTGGATAATGAAGGTTTTAATTTTGCAATAAATAAAGGTTCCTTTTCGTTTATTCATGAATGACAATTTGTTTTTCACTGGTACTTTAAAAGCTGGACTATATACCATTGAACCACCTAAGTTAATTATGCACGTACAACAAAACAAAAAAAAACAAGATAATGAAATATCTGCCCAATTATGGCACGCTCGACTTTGCACATATATCTAAGTCAAGGATTCAAAAGTTAGCATCATCTGACGCGCTTGAAATCAATCGCATTGATGAAATGCCAACATGTGAACCATGTTTAAAGGGTAAAATGGCTAAATTACCATTTAAAGGAAACCCTGAGCGAGCCAAACAAACATTGAACTTAATACATACTGACGTATGTAGACCAATAAGAAAAAGTGCCCGAGGTGGCTATGGTTACTTCATCACTTCACTGACAACTATAGTCGTTATGGATATGTGTTCTTATTGAAACACAAGTCTGAAGCCTTTAAGCGATTCAAAGAATTCAAGATGGAAGTAGAGAATCAACTTGGTCATACGATAAAGGCTCTTCGTTCTGACCGAGGTGGAGAATTTCTTAGTAACGAATTTCTAAATTATCTTGCATTGCATGGAATACTATCGCATTTGATTTCTCCTGCAACAACCTAATTAAATGGATTAGCAGAGAGAAGGAATCGAACCATGATGGACATGGTTCGATCTATGATGAGTGCCACTGACCTTCCTCTTTCATTTTGGGGACATGCCCTCCTCACGGCAACGAAGATACTGAACATGGTACCTTCTAAATCAGTAGAAAAAGACACCATACCAATTATGGTTTGGCAAGGCACCCTCATACGCATTCATGCGCATATGGGGATCTCCCGCTTATGCTAAAAAGCTAGTGGGAGATAAATTGGAAATTAAATCCACTTTGTGCAAAATTCGTGGGGTATCCAGAAAACTCGATAGGATACGAGTTCTATGATCCTACGAGACTATGTTTGTCTCAAGGAACGCGCACTTATTGGAGAAGGATTTCTTGTTGGACAAGAAGGAACACAACATAGAACTGGATGAGATCACTGAAGCTGAAAAGGCCGAAGAGGTCGATCAAGCCGACTCATCACCACAGGCAGTGGGAGAACAAAAGCATGAAAGTGCAACAGAAAGTACACCGATACTTCATAGGTCAGAAAGACAACGTAGAGAACCCGAGAGGTACTACGGTCTGCTGCACGAGACTGGACAGTCTCTAACCGACCCAAGGACTTACGACGAAGCTATGTTAGACATAGATTCGGGAAAGTGGCGCGAAGCCATGGAATCTGAATTGGACTCCATGCACTCAAACAAGGTCTGGGCCTTGGTAGATCCACCAGTGGGAGTGACTCCCGTGGGTTGCAACTGGGTCTATAAGCGAAAGCTTGGAGTGACAAAAGGATACACTCAAAGACCAGACATCGACTTTGAGGAAACCTTCTATCCCGTCGCAATGCCTAAATCCATTCTAATCTTGCTGGCCATAGCTGCGTTGTATAACTACGAGATATGGCAAATGGATGTGAAGACCGCCTTCCTCAATGGAGACATTGATAAGGAGATCTACATGGAGCAACCGAAAGGATACGCATCCAAAGAGATGAACACAAAGTGTGAAAACTCCAGAGGTCCATTTATAGACTGAAGCAAGCTTCCCGAAGTTGGAATATCCGTTTCGATGAAACAATCCAAACTTTTGGATTCATCAAAAATGTGTTCGAACCTTGCGTGTACAAGAATATCAGTGGGAGTACAGTTGAATTTTTGGTGCTTTACGTTGATGACATTCTTCTCATTGGAAACAATGTAAAGGTGTTGTCAGAAACGAAAGCATGGTTATCTACACAATTCTCAATGAAGGAATTGGGAGAAGCATCCTTTGTACTGGGTATAAGGATCTTCCGAGATAGATCAAAAGGACTGTTGGGCCTCTCCCAATCACAGGACATAGATAAAATACTGAAGAGATTCCGTATGAAAGAATCCAAGAGAGGATTGCTTTCGATGAGACATGGAATTGCACTCTCTAAGTCTATAGCCCCAAAGACGCCTGAAGAGAGAAGCAATATGTCTCAAGTACCATATGCATCCGCCATAGGAAGCATAATGTATGATATGTTATGTACTAGACCAGACGTAGCATACAATTTAAGCCTTATAAGTCGCTATCAGTTTGATCCAGGTGAGCAGCACTGGATAGCCGTAAAAGCAATTCTGAAGTACCTGAGAAGAACTAAGGAATTGTTCTTGGTATACGGTGGAGGAGAATTGAAATTGGAAGGCTTTACCGATTCGAGCTTCCAATGTGATGTAGACGGCTTCAAGTTAACATCTGGATACGTGTTCTGCCTCAATGGTGGTGCGGTAAGCTGGAAAAGCTCCAAGCAAGACACTACCGCAGATTCAACCACCGAAGCAGAATACATTGCCGCGTGTGATTCAATAAATGAAGGTATTTGGATGAAAAACTTCATCCAGGAATTGGATGTGATACCCAGCATTGCTGAGCCAATTATTATCTTCTGCGATAATAATGGGGCGATAACTCAAGCAAAGGAGCCGAGATCTCATCAGAAATACAAGCACGTACTCAGACGATACCATGTGATAAGAGATATCATTGGTAGATGAGACATTAAGATGGAACCTGTCGACTCAGAAGATAATATCGCGGACCCGCTAACGAAGCCACTGCCTCAAAAGGCATTCGAGAAACATCTGCTAAAGATGGGACTCAAGAACATAAAAGGTTGTCTTTAGGACAAGTGGGAGATTGATAGAAATAGTGTCCGGCAAGCCAATTGTATGGCTGGCATTTAATGTAATAAATGAATGAACTATTCAATTTCGATTAATAAATGCACTTTACTATATGGTCAACTTTATCTTATTTAATAATTATCTACGCATAAGGATAGAAGTCCTTAGATCGCAGGGCTATTGGACAACCCGTGGACAGATCTCCAAGGTCGTGATCTAGAACACATTTAAGAGTCGTAGAATCCAATTGAGATAGGACATCGCTGGATTCAGTTAGACTCTCACTATTGTGTATACTCCGATGAACTAGAGAACTCTGGGGTCCACGAGCGTGACTGAGATAGTCGATACACAAAAGTGGGTGACTTGTTGGGATGGCAAGTGCACTGAATACCCTAATTAGGAAATAACTCACCATAGAAGTGGTAGTCGCATATCGGGGTTGAAGTTATTCCAATTTACGATAGTATATGTGTTGGATGAAGATGAAGATGAAAGAAGTCAGAATTTAAGGGAAGGTTTTGATGATTTCCAAAACATCATAATCAGCTAAGTATGGAAAGCTTAGTTCCCTTAGAAGGATCTTTGAACAAGTAAAGGAGATATCAGAAGAGTTCAAAGACCAGAAGACTAGTGATCTCTTGCTGAAACAGCAAACAGAAGGGTAGGTCATCAGCCGAGTCAAATCAGATTAGTTCAGTATTTGATCAGCAGAGTACCTATCAGAAGGGTTGCTTCGATCAGCAGAGTGGAAGAGATCATGAGATCAGTTCAACGGTAATAAATGCACTTGGTGTAATAAATGCTGAAAGAGAAGGGTAGTAATGGCAAATGATTGAAGATATCCTCGTATCAGCAGAGTGCATTTAATGCAGCATTAAATGTGATGGACAGAAAGTACTGTACACTGTACGGATTACTGCAGGGAGCCGTTTCAAAAGAGCTGAAGGATGGATGTGAATTGTGATTTGCCTTCAACGGTCATATTTTCATCTCCATGTATAAATAGAGCTGAATTTCAATCGAGCAAGAATAACAACAACAATCAGAGATTTCGATTTTGAAGCAGAATTTTTCTAAGTCTCAAAAGCTCGAACAACTCACTCGTCTGGTGGAAGTCATCTGTTGACAGAAACCCAGTTGAAGAAATCAGAAAAACATTATCTGAGTGATTTTGTAATAGCTGAGTGTTGTGAGGAGTAGATATCCGTCTTTGTGAGTGATATTACTTCGGAGAATAGGTCTTCTTTGTGATTTCCTATTGTGAGCTTACAGCCTTTTCATTTGTTGTCTTGGTGTAAGTGGAGAAATATTGTAATCTGTGTGATTATAGTATAACCCAGAATCTAAGTGATCTGGAAGAGTGGACTAAAGGATTTTTATCCATATAACCACTATAAAAATTCTTTGTGTTATCTTGCATTTAAAGTTTTCTTGCATATTTTAAAAAATTTGCATTTTAAACACTTTGAATCAATCAAAAGATTTTATAAGGAGTTTCTAACTGGGGATAAAATCTTTTAGAACTTAGTTTACTTGTGAAAAACACTTTCAAATAATCCGTTGCAAGTATACTCTTTGAAAACTGTTTTGCTGAAAAACAGCTAAGTCATTGTAAGAAGAGTGGTCAGTCTGCTGTTCAAGATTTGTTCACGATCAGCTTAGTCTGCTTACTGTTCTTCATCAGCTTAGTCTGCTGACAGAAGACTGAAAAGTTTTTAAGTTCAAAAATTTTCAGAGGTCTATTCACCCCCCCTAGACCTCATCTGACCACTAGGGACCAACAAGTGGTATCAGAGCAGGTGGTTCATTAGAATCAGCTGCCTGATCAACGAGCTTGATCCAAGTGTTTTTCAAAGGTTTTCAAAACTTTTCAAAAGAGCATCTTTTTGAAAAATCAAAACTTTTTGAAAAATGGATTGTATCAGCCATGTTCCCCACATTGCTGGTATGTCCTTTGAGGACTGGAAAATCAGAATGGAGATTTTCCTTGCTGCTTATAATGATAACATGTACACATGTATCATTAAAGGTCCATTCAGATTTACAAAGACCATAAAGATCAATGAAGTGGATACGGTTGTGGAAAAAGACCTTCATGAGATGACTTCAGAGGAAATAAAGCTTTACAATCTAGATAAAGTTGGGAGATTCATCATGACTAAAGCCCTGGATAATGATCGGTTTGACAAGGTCAAACATTGCAAAACTGCAAAGGAGATGTGGGACAAAGTCAGAGATATGAGCGAAGGCAATGATGCTATTAAAGAGCATCAGCTCACTGTTGCCTTGGAGAAACTTGACAACTTCAAGATGAAGTCTGGAGAAACCATTGATCAGATGGATACCAGATTCACCAGGACTCTGAATGAAGTTTTAAAGTTGGGAAAGACCTTCACTGACAAAGAGATCACTGTCAGAGTACTGAAGGCCCTACCCCCAAAGTTCAACATGAAAGTTACAGCAATGGAAGAATCAAGGGATTTGGGAAAAATCTCTCTTACTGAGCTGTTTTCTGTACTCAAGGCATTCGAGTATAAACTGCCTAGAATGGGAATTGAAGAAACCTCAACTTCAGGACCCACAGCTGCACTGGTTGCTGCTGAAAACACTAGAAGACCAGCACAGAAAAGCAAAGAAGTGGACTCATCTGATGAAGCCACTCTACTCAACAAAAAGGAGTACACAGCTGGAGATGTTGCACTGTTGATGAATAATTTCAAGAAGTTCTACAAAAGAAAAACGAAGAACAAATACAACAATGCTTCTACTTCTAAACCTAACTTTTCTTCTCAGGATAAAGATGATTATAAATCAAAACTAATGTGTTACAACTGCAGGAAATTGGGACACTTCATCAAAGACTGCCCATATCCAAAAGCAGAAAAGTACACTGAAGAGGAGAAGAAAGTGAGAAAAGAAAGAAAGCATCAGAGAGGAAAAGCAATGATGGCTGAAGCAGAAAAGCTGACTGCTGTCTACTCATCTGATTCAGATTCAGACTCATCTGATGAAGAATCTTCTGATGAAGAAAAACCTGCTCTCCTGTGCCTGATGGCAAAGGACTCTGATGACTCTGAGGATGAGGCAACTCCTCTTAATGATGAATTATTTAATTCATTTGAACAAATGATGCTTAACAATACTGGTATTGCTGAAGCATATAAAAAGCTTAAGGAAGAGATGATCCTGCTAAAAGAGCAAAATAGTTCACTGAAACTCTTAGCTGAAAAGCCAAGGGAATCTGCTGAATATAAACAGCTTGAGCAAGAACATGAATCTCTGAAAGCTGAATGTGAAGTCTATAAAGGAAAAATCATGGAACTTGAAAAGATTATCGAGTCTCATGAGAAATCATCTGTTGCATCCACGCATACATCTAGTAAACAGAAGATACCTTTAGAACAGGATAAGATTGAACTGAAACATACTGAAAAATTTATATCAGCTGACAATAGTAAGGTCATTCTTTATGTTCAGACAACTAAACCTGCTTCACCTGAGAAAGAATTAAAGGAGAAGAAATCTCCTAAGGCTAAAAAGAGCAAAGAGCCTAGTGTAGGAAATCAGACTAGTAAGACCAAACAACAGAGTCCTAAGAAGTCTGCTGATAAAGCTAAATTGAATCAATCTGCTGGTAAAACTAAGTCAAAACAAACTGAGCAAGCATCTAGTAAGCCAAAGAAGCATAAAAACAAGAAAAATCAAAATGCTTGGTATGGAAATGAGTCATATTATGTGCAACCTGCTGCATATCATCCTATGTATCATGCACCTCAATTTCCAGGTAACTATGCACCTTACCCTACTCATCCAATGCATGCATACCCTGCTTATCATGCACCTTACCCTGCTTATGAACACTTTCCTTATCATACTGATCATCAATATGACTTATCTGATAACTATGATAAAAATGAAGCTGTTCATGCTCCTGTCAAAACTCAGAAGCCTAAGAAGCCTAAGACATCAACATCTTGGGTTGTCAAAGGTGAAACTAATCCTTCAGGACCCTCTCAATAAGGGTACCTAAAACAATTTTTATTTTGTTTTGTAGGTTAGGATTAGGAGTAGGAGTAAAGTAGAGAAGATCTGGTACTTGGACAGTGGATGTTCAAGACACATGTGTGGAAACATACATGAGTTGACTGATGCAGTTGCTGTGGATGGTCCAAAAGTAACTTTTGGAGACAGCAAAGAAGGCAAGATTAAAGCTAAAGGGGAACTGATAAGAGGAAACATTGAGATATCTGACGTCTCTTATGTTAAAGGCCTCAAATATAATCTGCTGAGCATAAGTCAATTTTGTGACAAAGGATATTCAGTCATCTTCTCAACAGATAAGTGTTATGTTGAACAGATTGGTACAAAGAAGGTTATTTTATCTGGAAGAAGACAGGGAAATATCTACATAGTCGACTGGAATTCTGCTGATAAGAATTCAAGTATTTGTTTGGTGGCATCTGCACCAAGTGAAGTGAGTTGGCTATGGCACAAGAGAATGAATCATTTAAACTTCAAGACCATAAACAGATTAATCAAGAATGATTTGGTAGAAGGGATTCCAAAAGCTGTCATGAGCAAGGACAAGCTATGTGACGCATGTCAGAAGGGTAAACAAATCAAGTCATCATTTAAAGGAAAGAAGCACCAATCTTCTGGAAGAATATTGGAGCTGCTACATATGGACTTATTTGGACCCATTGATCCAGTCAGCAATGGTGGAAAGAAATACTGCCTAGCTGTGGTGGATGATTATTCAAGATATACTTGTGTGATTTTCATGAAGAAGAAAAGTGAAACCAAGGAACATCTTACAAATCTGATGGAACTGATCCAGAATGAGAAGAGTATCAAAATATTAAAGATCAGATCAGATAGAGGGACAAAGTTTACAAACTCTACTGTTGAAGAGTATTGTAATATCAAAGGAATACATCATGAGTATTCAGCTGCTAGAACCCCTCAACAGAATGGTGTTGCTGAAAGGAGAAACAGAACACTAAAAGAAGCTGTCAGGACCATGATAGCTTAAGCTAAGCTGCCACAAAGATTTTGGGCAGAAGCAACAAACACAGCATGCTTTACCCAAAACAGATCTATGATCAACAAAAATCAGAACAAGACTCCATATGAAGTTTGGAACAACAGAAAACCAAACATTCATTACTTTAAGATTTTTGGTTGTAAATGTTTTGTATTGAATAATGGGAAAAATCACCTTACTGCATTTGCAGAAAAGGCTGATGAAGCTGTCTTTGTAGGATACTCATCTGTTAGTAAGGCTTACAGAGTTTTTAACAAAAGAACATTACTAATAGAAGAATCTATCCATGTAGTATTTGATGAGCCAAGTCAATCTTCTGAAAAGAATCAAAGTGTTAATCAAGATCTGTCTACTGATTTACAGAAGTTAGACATTGGAAGAAATGAAGAATATGTTCCCATCATACTACCTAATCTTGGTTCAACTGCTAACTCAAGTGCTGTTCAAAATCACAGTGCTGATTGTCTAACAGACGAGTTGCAAACAGCTGACAGACCAGAGACTGTTCAACAGACTGCAAATGTTCAACAGACTACTACTGGAACTCCAACAGTAGTGTTGCAAGATCAAGACAGAGGACAACATCCTGATCTACAACCTGATCTCAGATGGCTCAAGAATCACCCACCTGAATTAGTCATTGGTGATCCTTTAGATAGAGTGAAAACAAGAAGAGCTGCTGCACAAGATGCCATGTTTGTCACATTTCTATCTCAAATAGAGCCTAAGCAAATTGAAGAAGCTCTCAATGATTCCTTCTGGATAGAAGCTATGCAAGAAGAGTTGAATCAATTTGAAAGGAATGAAGTCTGGTACCTAGTTCCTAGACCAAGTCATCAAAGAGTAATTGGCACTAAGTGGGTATTCAGAAATAAGATGAATGAAGATGGTATTGTCACCAGAAACAAAGCAAGACTAGTGGCCAAAGGTTATTGTCAAGAAGAAGGAATTGACTTTGATGAGACATTTGCACCAGTAGCAAGACTTGAAGCAATCAGACTGTTTCTTGCCTATGCTGCTTACAAGAACTTCACTGTCTATCAGATGGATGTGAAGTCTGCTTTTCTCAATGGAGAACTGCAAGAAGAAGTGTATGTTGAGCAACCTCCTGGATTTGAAGTCTATCAAGAAGAGGACAAAGTATATCGTCTGAAGAAAGCCCTCTATGGACTGAAACAGGCTCCAAGAGCATGGTATGATACCCTATCTGATTTTCTTTTAATTAAAGGATTTCGAAAAGGTAAGGTAGATAAAACCTTGTTCACAATTGAATGGGAAAATCATATATTACTTGTGCAAATATATGTGGACGATATTATTTTTGGTTCAACTAATCAACAGATGTGTGATAAGTTCTCCAAGCTGATGCATAATAAGTTTGAAATGAGCATGATGGGTGAACTTAATTATTTTCTTGGATTGCAAGTTAGACAGTTGCCTGATGGAATATTCATCAGCCAAGCAAAATACACAAGAGATCTGTTCAAGAAGTTTGGTATGGAAACTAGCTCTACTGCTACAATTCCTATGTCTACAAGTCTTCGGTTGGATAAAGATGAAGATGACAAATCAGTGGACATAACCAAATATAGAGGCATTATTGGTTCATTGTTGTATCTAACAGCAAGCAGACCTGACATAATGTACTCAGTTGGAGTCTGTGCAAGATTTCAATCAAACCCCAAAGAATCTCATCTCTTAGCTGCCAAGAGGATATTGAAATATGTTAAAGGCACTCAAGAATTGGGATTGTGGTATCCTAGAGAATCTGGATTTGAGCTTATTGGTTATTCAGATTCAGACCTTGCTGGCTGCAAGATTGACAGAAAGAGCACAACAGGTGCCTGTCAGTTCTTAGGTAGTCGTCTGATCTCATAGATGAGTAAGAAACAGACCTCAGTTTCTATATCTACTGCTGAAGCTGAATATATAGCTGCTGGAGCTTGCTGTGCACAGATACTTTGGTTGAAACATCAACTAGAAGACTACAACATCAAGATCAGTGGAATTCCAATCTACTGTGATAATACAAGTGCAATTTCACTTACTCAGAACACTACAAGTCATTCAAGGACTAAACATATTGAGATCAAACATCATTTCATTAGAGATCATGTGGAAAAAGGCAATGTTGTGATTGAGTATGTTCATACTGATAATCAGATTGCTGATATCTTCACTAAACCTCTAAGTGAAGCAAGGTTCTCAACTCTAAGAGCTGAGTTAGGACTACTTAATTTGGATGCATAAGCTGAGGGGGAACTCATAAGAAGACTGAAGTTCAACAGCTTAGTCATTCACTATTTTATTCAAGGATTAACCTTCAACAGACTAGTTAACTTATGAATTCTTAAAGTCAGGGGGAACGTGTAAGACTAGCGGTACTTCTGTTCTGAAAGATGAAATCTGTTAATGACAGTTAGTTGAAGTTAAGTTATCATGAAGATGTATTCTTAATTCTTGAAGATTGAAGATTATTTTATCTTGCTGGATTGACAAACAGCAGAGGAAGATTACTAGCTATTGGCATTCTCTAGTAATATCAGATAACAGATCACTCGTCTCTCAGATAAGATTAACTCTACTCATCTGATACCATATATAAGCATGGTCATAAAACGTATTATTAGAAACGCGCTTTTATAAGTAACAGATTAGTGTCGATAGAGTTTCCCGCCCATCTGACATTAAAATAATAAAATTGAAATCCGCTTTTCCTATCCACACGATTAAAAACTGTCAGATTAGATCAACGGTTCTGATAAATCACGAAAACCTAATCAAAAGAAAACCTATAAAATCCGATCTGAAACAGTATAGTCGTCTTACGCACCTAAATATTCTCAAACTCTCTAACTCTCAACCCTTCTGTTGCGAAAGTTAACTGCTTTTTTGTAGATTTATACTCTCTAAAATTCAGAAATGGAGAAGATTATCGAAGGAAGATACTTTAACTACAGCAAATTCCATTTCTCTGGCACTGATCTGATGCGCTCGTTACTGGAAAAGATCAAAGAGGCATCGTTGGTTCCTGTTTTAGAGGCTCATGAAGACATGGTCTACATGGAGGATGTTGAACACTTCTATCAGACCAGGAAATTCTCCAAAAATGACACTGTTATGTCTGCTGTAATTGGTGGAAAGAAGATTGCTATCTCGTCTGCCGTTCTTAGTGAGATCTACAAATTGACGAACAAAGGAGGGGATGTGACAGACCTTGGGTCTGAAAAAGAAGAGGAGTTCTGGGCTATTTGTGCTAAGAAAGGAGAAAAGATGACTAGGACTTTGATGAAGACCCAGCTGAAGGATGAATATCAGAGATTTGCTGATATTATAGCCAAGGTGCTGGACTGCAACACAAGTTCTTTGGATGGGCTTCCAAGGAGAAGATACTACACAATGGTGTGTATCTACTACGGTTTAAAGATTAACTGGGCTGCTCATGTTTATGAGCTACTGAGTGATAAGAGGTTTTCTCATGCCATTTTACTCAGTAATCTGTTTGCATCTCTGCAATGCCCCTTAGGACCAGGGAAGACTACTCATGGTAGCAAAGAGTTCAAACTTTACGAACCAGTGAGAAGAATAGTGGAAGAACCTAAAAGAAAAGCCCCTGCCAAATCCAAGAAGGGCCCCTCTAAGAAGAGCAAAAAGGAGGGACAGACAAGCCAAGTTGCTGAGCCAACAGCACAGTCTGCTGTTGAGGCTGATTCAGCACTTCCTGAGGATGAAGTTCCAGAGAAAGAAATTGAAGATTTTACTAAGGAGATTGAGCAGATGAGGACTGACTCTTCTCCTGAAAGGACAGAGTCTGAGGAAGAAATTCCTCTTCAAAGGTTGAAGAGGATGAGAACAAAGAGTGAGGCAAGGGGACCTCCTACTGCCAACCCCCCTGCCAAAAGGATTGCAAAGTCAAAGGCTAAGAGAAAGGTCACCTTCTCTGAAGAGCCTGTTGCAACTGTTAGAGAAACAACAGCAGAAGCAGAAAGACCTGTAACAATTGAAGAACCTGCTGTCCAAGCTGCTAAGATTGATGCTGCTAAAGCTGAAGTTGTTTCTGAAGTTGGAATGTCAACAGAAGACTCGTCTGCTGCACTATCTGCTGAAGTTGAAGAAGCACAGCAGACTAGTACAACACAAGAAGGAGCTACACTGTTGCTGCACCCTACTCCAGTTGCTGCAACCCCTATTCAAGCAGTTGAGAGTCCTGAATCCAGAAGAAAGAGGACTGGCAAGATTGCCACTTACTTAACTGCTGCAGAAAAGAAAAGACAAGATGCTGCAGAAAAGCAGAGGATAGCTGCTGAGAAAGCAGAAGAAGAAAGGCAGAAAAGCTTAGAGCTTAAGAGGCTGGAGGAAGAAGCCAGCAAAATGACTCAAGAGCAGAGGGATGCTGTTGAGGCAGCAGAGTTGGCTGCTGCCATTGAAGCAAGCACCAAAGATGCTCATGGTCATCAGCATAGTGGTGGGATAGTTATTGGTGGACAAAGAGATCCAAACAAACCAATACCAGCTATGCCTGCACCAAAAATAAAGCCAAAGAGAAGAGAAGAAGTCAGACTATCTCTTGAAATTGTCTGGGATGATCCTGCAATTTTTGAAGAATTTCTCAGAAGGCTTGATGCTGAAAATGAAAGGATAAACCGCCTGACACAGTTCAATGCTGAAAAGATCAGATACAACAGGTGGAGGGAATTCAGACTGAGAAAGAGTCCAGCTGAAATGACAAAATGGAAAGCCTTTAATGCTGAAGAAGCATGGGTACTGAAGTGGCTTGAGACAGGTTCTCTAATTCAAGCACTTGATTCAGAATTCTTTCTGGACAAGTTGAGGCTAAAGATAAGTCACATAGTAAAGGCTGAAGCCAAGAAGATCTTCCAATCAATTCCTGAAGACTATGAGGAATCTGAAGACCTCAAGGAAAGATCTATAAAGTTGGCTGTTGCTCAAGCAATGGAGCTTTGGGCAAAGAAATCAAGGAAGTTAAGGGGACAACCAAGCTCATTGGTCCCTCTTCCAAACATCAAACACATTGTCTACGGGCCAAATATCAAACCTTATGAAGAGCTGCCTGAGGAACCTTCATCCACTTTTATTCCTCTTGATAATTTTACTTGGATTTCCAACAGGTCAGCTGTGGACAATGAAGGAATGATGAAGACAGTTGAGACTGTCAAGAAGATTATATCCCCTGCTGATAAAGAAAAAGCAGAGTCTTCTGATCAACCAGGGCAAAAAGAGGGTACATCAGACCCATCTGATCAGAACAAAGCACAGGGTGATAAGTCTGATGCTGCTGATGATTCAAAGAAAGAAGAAGCAATTCCAGCAGATCAGATCAAGGACAAAGAAGTTGCTGCTGAAGGAGATGATCAAGCTAAGGAGAAGGAAAGCACTCCAAGCCATGCTGGTAGTCCAGCAGATCAGTCTCTTGCATTAATAACTCAACCAACAGAGCAACTTATCAAAGAAACACTTCCTGCTACAACAAATATGCCTTCAATTTCTCAAAGTGCTCAGCCAAATCTGTTGGACTCCATCCAACAAATGATCACCAAATCTTTGAAGGATATGAAGGAAGAATTAGCTGCAGAAGTGATAGCTGCTATCAAACAACCAAATCAGAAAGCTGCTGCTGTCCCAACCGATCTGATAGAAGACACTGCTCAGAATGTTAAATCCATCTGTCAAGATATGGATATACTTAGAAGACGGACTCAGAGCACTACTGAAGGTTGGAAACAGATTGAACAAACAGTTGAAACGGCCCTCCGAGCAGAAGATGAAGTCATGGAAAATATGATGAAAGACTTCACTGCTTCATCAAATTGGATTTTGGGAACTCAAATTCAATTAGGTGATCAAGGAGAAGATCTGCTCAAGGAAGTGAGAAATTTCAAGGCCAATCAACTCAGACAGCAAGCTCAGATCAATGCTATGGAAGAGAACATCAAGCTTCTCTGTGATTCACTTCTAATTACACCAGTTGTGCCACAATATCCAATCAACCCCGCTGATGATGACAAAAAGGGGGAAGAAAGGGTATTTGGACAGAAGAAAGTTGGTCCTTCTCCTGAAAAGGAAGAAGATAACCAAGCTGAAGCAACTGAAGTGTTGGAAGAATCTGCTGGTGACACTGAAAGAAATATGGAAGAATCAAGCAGACCAACAGATGAGAGAATTACAGAAGAAGAGCAAGCTGAATTTGAAGAATCTGAAGCAAAAGCCAAGTCTGACAAGGAACTAGCTGCTGCCAAAGATTCAGCTGAAGAACAGCTTGACCCTGATGTAAAATATAAAAAGATAGAGTTGCTAAGAAAAAGGTTCTTTGAAGAGCTGGAAGCTGAGACTTCTAAGTTATCTGATGAAGAATCTGAAAAAGAGGACAAGGAAGCTGAAGAAGAAAAGAAAGAAAATGCTGAAGAAGAGAAGAAAACTTCAGAAGAAGAGAAGAAGGAAGAAGACTAGTTTAGGCTAGATTTCCTTTTTATCTTAAAATCCTTGTAATCTTTTTAAAAGTACTTTGCACTTTTCATTCTTCAAAACTTGTAATCTGTAATCAGTTTAATCATCTATAAAATTGCAAGTTTGAATCCAACATACTATTTCTATCTCAGAAATTTTTGAGGATCAAAACTTTAGTTTAGGTACATGTACTTAGCTGGAGTTTTGTCATCATCAAAAAGGGGGAAATTGTTGGATGAAGATGAAGATGAAAGAAGTCAGAATTTAAGGGAAGGTTTTGATGATTTCCAAAACATCATAATCAGCTAAGTATGGAAAGCTTAGTTCCCTTAGAAGGATCTTTGAACAAGTAAAGGAGATATCAGAAGAGTTCAAAGACGAGAAGACTAGTGATCTCTTGCTGAAACAGCAAACAGAAGGGTAGGTCATCAGCCGAGTCAAATCAGATTAGTTCAGTATTTGATCAGTAGAGTACCTATCAGAAGGGTTGCTTCGATCAGCAGAGTGGAAGAGATCATGAGATCAGTTCAACGGTAATAAATGCACTTGGTGTAATAAATGCTGAAAGAGAAGGGTAGTAATGGCAAATGATTGAAGATATCCTCGTATCAGCAGAGTGCATTTAATGCAGCATTAAATGTGATGGACAGAAAGTACTGTACACTGTACGGATTACTGCAGGGAGCCGTTTCAAAAGAGCTGAAGGATGGATGTGAATTGTGATTTGCCTTCAACGGTCATATTTTCATCTCCATGTATAAATAGAGCTGAATTTCAATCGAGCAAGAATAACAACAACAATCAGAGATTTCGATTTTGAAGCAGAATTTTTCTAAGTCTCAAAAGCTCGAACAGCTCACTCGTCTGGTGGAAGTCATCTGTTGACAGAAACCCAGTTGAAGAAATCAGAAAAACATTATCTGAGTGATTTTGTAATAGCTGAGTGTTGTGAGGAGTAGATATCCGTCTTTGTGAGTGATATTACTTCGGAGAATAGGTCTTCTTTGTGATTTCCTATTGTGAGCTTACAGCCTTTTCATTTGTTGTCTTGGTGTAAGTGGAGAAATATTGTAATCTGTGTGATTATAGTATAACCCAGAATCTAAGTGATCTAAGTGATATTACTTCGGAGAATAGGTCTTCTTTGTGATTTCCTATTCTAACTGGGGATAAAATCTTTTAGAACTTAGTTTACTTGTGAAAAACACTTTCAAATAATCCGCTGCAAGTATACTCTTTGAAAACTGTTTTGCTGAAAAACAGCTAAGTCATTGTAAGAAGAGTGGTCAGTCTGCTGTTCAAGATTTGTTCACGATCAGCTTAGTCTGCTTACTGTTCTTCATCAGCTTAGTCTGCTGACAGAAGACTGAAAAGTTTTTAAGTTCAAAAATTTTCAGAGGTCTATTCACCCCCCCCTCTAGACCTCATCTGACCACTTGGGATCAACAATATGAGGAACGATCCCTAAATACTTGAGGTGATAGGGTTTATCTGGTACGAGAACGTCTATACTTAGATGTGAGTTCCGATTGACAGGAGATTACCAGAAAGTCTCTGTAGACTCATGTTGGGTATAGAGGAACTCGTATGCAGGTTCATATCATCAACAAAGGATCCATTAACCCGACTCGATAGGTTGGGAATTTCTCCTATGAATTTATGTGAGAAATTAATTCTGGTAAAAATTCTTGGCCAATGTATCTGACGACTTTATGTAAGTAGCTCATAAAGATTAAGTTAAAGAGAATTATTTCGAGACCAGAATTCATAAGGTCAAGACAAAAGAAAAGGGAACCGATTAAAATTCCATACCCTTGAGTCTCTACTGAGAGATTGATCAATGGAGAGATTATGTCGTATATAGTAATTGTAAATGATAAAAGGTTCACTGAATTAATTCACCAGTGATTGGGCTTTTGGGCTTGTGGCCAGACATCGACTGTAGAGTGTGGGAGAATTCCCAAATTGGCAGGGGTGCTAATTTTGGAATGATCAGTTGACAGAGTGTTCAATTGATTTGGAGTATTTAAAGCTCGAATAATTAAATGAATTATTTAATTATAACCCACGGCCAATTATGTGGTGAACCTATAGGGGCATACACAATACACATGAAGAGAAAGCTAAGAAAAAGGGAACATCTGGGTCGACTAAATCGACTGGGTCGATTGGGTCGACTGGGTCAAGTAAATCGACTGGGTCGATTTAATTGACTGGGTCGACCCAATTGGAGCAAAATGGATCCGATTGGAATTGGATCAAGATTATAAATTAAATTGAAATTTAATTTGTGAGCTAATTAATTAAGTTGGATTTAATTAATTATAAGAAGATTTAATTAAATAGACTTGGAGTCTAATTTAATTTAATTGGGAGGGTGATTAATTAATTGGGCCCTTTAATTGGGAAATTAAATAAAGTCAAATTAAATTAATTAAGTGGGTCATGAATTAATTGGAAGACTTAGTCTTCTAATTAAAAGTACCATGGCTCATGTAGGAGACTTGAAATCCTAGTCCTAGGAGGATTAGGAGAATTAGACATCTATAAATAAGAAGCTAGATGTCATAACTTACACACAACTTACAAGAGCCAAAAACCAAGTCAAGCAAAAACACTCTCCCTCTCTCCCAAGTAAAATTGGCCGAACCCTTCCTCCTTTTGGAAGAGTTCGATTTTTTCGATTCTTGCTCCAATCTCGTTCTCTAACCCTAGATCTTAATATATCCTGTGTTCTAGCCGATTAAGATATATTATTTTTCGTGATATTGTGGTGTATCAACTCATAGAGGCGCAACACGTGGGGCGCTGCAACATGGCATAGGATCGACCAACCCGAGAGGAGAAACCTGACTTTGTTCAATAACTGGATTTGCAAGGAGACAAGTGTAACATGGATCTTGTTATTAATGTCGTTTAATTTAATATTCATATATATACAGCCAGGGTAGTATCCTGGCAAGATTCTGTAAGAGGTCCTAAAATTATTAAATTTCGTTGTGCCTAGGGCTGTTTATCTTACCGAATCCCAACAGGACACACTTGTCATATTTATTAATAAGACAGTCAAATTTTTTTAGTGACATTATCACATTTTTCATGTCATTGTTTAGGAGTTTGTTAAAGGTCAATAAGAAAATACAAAAGTTTCGCAAACTATGTTTCCTTTTCATTTAACAACGAAACTCTCTAGTTGCTCCTCATAAATATGCTCATTTATTTCACCATTAAGGAAGACAATTTTAACGTCCATTTGATAAAACCTCATACCGTATGTAGCTATTAGAGCTATTAACATTCAAATGGATGTCATCCTATTCGCTAGTGAATATAAGTCAAAGAAGTAAAAGTACTTCTTTTAATAAGGCACCATGGCTATTCGTCTAGCCTAGTTTTTGTCAACTGACTTATCAAAAATTTTAAACTCTTGAAATTAAAAACACGTCTACATTTAATTGGTTCACACCTGAGGTCTACCAATTTTATAAATGTAACTCAATCGCCTCTTTCCAATCAACGGAACATGACATAATTTATTTATATGGTTAAGGTTAATCCATTAACATATAAGTCAGAATATATGGACTAAATAACTTCGAGCACTCATGTGGAAGTAAGAGATTAACATTTTTAAAGATCGATTCATATGTATGTTCTCGCAGAATATAGTAGTTTATAATTAAATATATTTATAAACTTAAAATCAATTAAATATTTTGGCAAAATATTCTATGAAATTTAAAAGATATTATAGTCTAAAAAGGGTTAGTTAGACTATAGTGTTTATTCTCGCATAATAAACAATTTATAGTTAACTCTAAATTATAAACTGTAAAAAGGTTTATGTAAGTAATATAATAAATAATATTACTTTATCATCGTTTAATATCAATAAATCACACTTACTGAAAATAAATCTAAACCAAAAGAAGGATCAATTTTATAAGAAATGATTCTCAAATCCTTCTTACATTCTCAATTAATGTTACATCACGTGACTCAGCTCACATGATTACATTTATTTCAGATTTAAACACCAAAAATATGAACTGCTACTATTTATCGTATAAGCTAGTAGTAATTAATATTTTTAAGTTATTTTCTTTTTCAGTGGTGAAACCGAAATTTGATCCAAGTAACCCACATTTTAAGGTATTTGATTTTTATTTCCTTCCATAACTCGTATGAAATGATATTTAATTTTCTTGTGTGAAACTCGATTCAATATGCGGTTAGGCATCTAAAAAGTTTTTCCCCCACAAGTTATCCGGTACACCCGAATTTATAGAGTAATCTTACCTCCATTATTCAGGCTTGATTATTTTCGTTTAGCTACTCAATTAGTTGAGTTGAGCTAGGTGAATTATTCTTGATCACACACTTTTGTGTAAATGGAAATATTCATATTCACCCCCACAATTTGGATATACGAATTTTTATATTATTTTCTTATTCCATATTTAGATTTGTATTTTACAAATGCATCTCATCGTATTTCGCAAGTACAATAATTGCCTCATATTTATTATACACTATATAGCGCTATAAAATATATGTAGTCAAATACATTTTAAAATCCAGGAGTTAGAAATGTTTTAAACTCACGTAATTAGTCCAAAAATTTGAACTCACATACATGATAATTAGTTTCGAAAACAAATAAAATTATAATTATGTCACAAATAATTTATAATTATCAATATATTCTTCAAATAACATATTGATAGAAACATAAATTATAATTGTTTCACAAACAAAATATAATTATTTTTCACAATTTTATTATCAATATTTTCTCAAATAAATTATAACTATTTTCACACATAAATAATCAATCTAAAAAAAAATATTAGTAAGAGATTAATACTAATTAATCCATTATCTCCATATTAAGGATATGGTAAATTTATATGCTTTTAACATGTCCCGCAAGTCGCATTGATTAAAGTATGTATATGAGCTATGAATCACACGTACATACTCATATATATGAGATTCATACTTCAATGCTCATGTCAATAAAATTTTATTTAAAATCATTACCTACATGTAATGACCTAATAATGTATATATGATTTTCTTCAACCACTAAAGTATTTCTATATGAAGTAATTCATATCGAGTAAAATGAAAACGTCTTTCATTTTAGTAACTTAAAAAGATGAATATTTTATAGTGATTTTCTGCTTATTGAATTCACAATTCAAATAAATAGTAACACATGTTACACTATATCCTTTTAATCACTCGCGTGACTATGGATTTAATAATAAATTCTAATTAATCATTTATCTCTACATAAAGATTATTAGTAATATAAGTCGCACTTATATTATTACACGAGCTAGGAATAGTTATAATAACCCATACACGTATGAGATTATTATTTTGATGCCCATGACATTTTTAATTACAGTCATTACCTCATATAATGACATAACATATGAATTACTTCAAATAACAAAGATTAGTGCACCACTAAAATATTGTACACAAAAAATAATTCATTAATAAATATGAAAACGTCTTTCATTTTAGTAATTCCAAAAATTAGATATAATCAAATTTTGGAGCAATTGATTTGTCTGTAAATTTAATTCGCAATTATACACGTAATAATAATAAGCATGACCAATATGTTAATTGATTTTAGCAATTGTAATCACGATAGTAGCCTTTCAATTTGGAAGGTTATCATGTGTTGGATGAAGATGAAAGAAGTCAGAATTTAAGGGAAGGTTTTGATGATTCCAAAACATCATAATCAGCTAAGTATGGAAAGCTTAGTTCCCTTGGAAAGATCTTTGAACAAGCAAAGAAGATATCAGAAGAGTTCAAAGACCAGAAGACTAGTGATCTCTTGCTGAAACAGCAAACAGAAGGGTAGGTCATCAGCCGAGTCAAATCAGATGAGTTCAGTATTTGATCAGCAGAGTACCTATCAGAAGGGTTGCTTCGATCAGCAGAGTGGAAGAGATCATGAGATCAGTTCAACGGTAATAAATGCACCTGGTGTAATAAATGCTGAAAGAGAAGGGTAGTAATGGCAAATGATTGAAGATATCCTCGGATCAGCAGAGTGCATTTAATGCAGCATTTAATGTGATGGACAGAAAAGTACTGTACACTGTACGGTTTGCTGCAGAAAGCCGTTTCAAAAGAGCTGAAGAATGGATTTGATTTGTGACTTGCCTTCAACGGTCATATTTTCATCTCCATGTATAAATAGAGCTGAATTTCAGTCGAGCAAAGACACACAACAACAATCAGAGATCGAAATTTTGAAGCAGAATTTCTTCAAGTCTCAAAAGCTCGAACAGCTCACTCGTCTGGTGGAAGTCATCTGTTGACAGAAACCCAGTTGAAGAAATCAGAAAAACATTATCTGAGTGATTTTGTAATAGCTGAGTGTTGTGCGAAGTGAGAATCCATCTTTGTGAGTGATTCTACTTTAGAGGATAGGTCTTCTTTGTGATTTCCTATTGTGAGCTTACAGCCATTTCATTTGTTGTCTTGGTGTAAGTGGAGAAATATTGTAATCTAAGTGATTATAGTATAACCCAGAATCTAAGTGATCTGGAAGAGTGGACTAAAGGATTTTTATCCATATAACCACTATAAAAATTCTTTGTGTTATTTTGCATTCAAAGTTTTCTTGCATATTTTAAAGACTGCATTTTAAACACTGTGAATCAATCAAAAGATTTTATAAGGAGTTTTAAACTGGGGATAAAATCTTTCTAGAACTTAGTCTACTTGTGAAAAACACTTTCAAACAATCCGCTGCAAGTATACTCTTGGAAAACTGTTTTGCTGAAAAACAGCTAAGTCACTGTAAGAAGAGTGGTAAGTCGTCTGTTCAAGATCAGACTAGTCTGCTTACTGTTCTTCATCAGCTTAGTCTGCTGACAGAAGACTGAAAAGTTTTTAAATTTTTCAGAGGTCTATTCACCCCCCCTCTAGACCTCATCTGACCACTTGGGACCAACAAGTGGTATCAGAGCAGGTGGTTCATTAGAATCAGCTGCCTGATCAACGAGCTTGATCCAAGTATTTTTCAAAGGTTTTCAAAACTTTTCAAAAGAGCATCTTTTTGAAAAATCAAAACTTTTTGAAAAATGGATTGTATCAGCCATGTTCCCCACATTGCTGGTATGTCTTTTGAAGACTGGAAGATTAGAATGGAAATCTTTCTAGCAGCCTACAATGACAACATGTACACATGTATCATTAAAGGTCCATTCAGATTCACAAAGACCATCAAAATAAATGAAGTAGATACGGTTGTGGAGAAAGACCTTCATGAGATGACTCCTGAAGAAATAAAGCTTTACAATCTAGATAAAGTTGGGAGATTCATCATGACTAAAGCCCTGGATAATGATCGATTTGACAAGGTCAAACATTGCAAAACTGCAAAGGAAATGTGGGACAAAGTCAGAGATATGAGCGAAGGCAATGATGCTATAAAGGAGCATCATCTCACTGTTGCCTTGGAGAAGCTGGATAACTTCAAGATGAAGTCTGGAGAAACCATTGATCAAATGGATACCAGATTCACCAGAACTCTGAATGAAGTCTTAAAGCTGGGAAAGACCTTCACTGACAAAGAGATCACTGTCAGAGTACTAAAGGCTCTACCTCCAAAGTTCAACATGAAAGTTACAGCAATGGAAGAATCAAGGGATTTGGGAAAAATCTCTCTTACTGAGCTGTTTTCTGTACTCAAGGCATTCGAGTATAAACTGCCTAGAATGGGAATTGAAGAAACCTCAACTTCAGGACCCACAGCTGCACTGGTTGCTGCTGAAAACACCAGGAGACCAGCACAGAAAAGCAAAGATGTGGACTCATCTGATGAAGCATCACTTCTCAACAAGAAGGAGTACACTGCTGGAGATGTTGCACTGTTGATGAATAATTTCAAGAAGTTCTACAAAAGAAAAATGAAGAACAAATACAACAATGCTTCTTCTTCTAAACCTAACTTTTCTTCTCAAGATAAAGATGATTATAAATCAAAACTAATGTGTTACAACTGCAGGAAATTGGGACACTTCATCAAAGACTGCCCATATCCAAAAGCAGAAAAGTACACTGAAGAGGAGAAGAAAGTGAGAAAAGAAAGAAAGCATCAGAGAGGAAAAGCAATGATGGCTGAAGCAGAAAAGCTGACTGCTGTCTACTCATCTGATTCAGATTCAGACTCGTCTGATGAAGAATCTTCTGATGAAGAAAAACCTGCTCTCCTGTGCCTGATGGCAAAGGATTCTGATGACTCTGAGGATGAGGTAACTCCTCTTAATGATGAATTATTTAATTCATTTGAACAAATGATGCTTAACAATACTGGTATTGCTGAAGCATATAAAAAGCTTAAGGAAGAGATGATCCTGCTAAAAGAGCAAAATAGTTCACTGAAACTCTTAGCTGAAAAGCCAAGGGAATCAGCTGAATATAAACAGCTTGAGCAAGAGCATGAATCTCTGAAAGCTGAGTGTGAGGTTCATAAAGGAAAAATCATGGAACTTGAGAAAATTATTGAGTCTCTTGAGAAGTCGACTGTTGCATCCATGCATACATCTAGTAAACAGGAGACACCTTTAGAAAAGGAAAAATTAGAATTGAATCATACTGAAAAATTCATATCAGCTGACAATAGTAAGGTCATTCTGTATGTTCAAACTTCTAAACCTACCTCATCTGAGAAAGTGGTAAAGGAGAAGAAATCTCCTAAGGCTAAAAAGAGCAAAGAGCCTAGTGTAGGAAATCAGACTAGTAAGACCAAACAGCAGAATCCTAAGAAGTCTGCTGATAAAGCTAAAGTCAATCAGACTAGTGGTAAAACTAAGTCAAAATAAAATGAGCAAGCATCTAGTAAACCAAAGAAGCATAAAAACAAGAAAAATCAAAATGCTTGGTATGGAAATGAGTCTTATTATGTGCAACCTGCTGCATATCATCCTATGTATCATGCACCTCAATTTCCTAGTTACTATGCACCTTACCCTGCTCATCCAATGCATGCATATCCTGCATATCATGCACCTTACCCTGCTTATGAACATTATTCATATCATACTGATCATCAACATGACTTATCTGATAACTATGATAGAAATGAAACTGTTCATGCTCCTAAAACTCAGAAGCCTAAGAAGCCTAAGACGTCAACATCTTGGGTTGTAAAAGGTGAAACTAATCCTTCAGGACCCTCTCAATAAGGGTACCTAAAACAATTTTATTTTTGTTTTGTAGGTTAGGATTAGGAGTAGGAGTAAAGTAGAGAAGATTTGGTACTTGGACAGTGGATGTTCAAGGCACATGTGTGGAAACATACATGAGTTGACTGATGCAGTTGCTGTGGATGGTCCAAAAGTCACTTTTGGAGACAGCAAAGAAGGCAAGATTAAAGCTAAAGGAAGATTGATCAAAGGAAACATAGAGATATCTGACGTCTCATATGTTAAAGGCCTAAAGTATAATCTGCTGAGCATAAGTCAATTTTGTGACAAAGGATATTCAGTCATCTTCTCAACAGATAAGTGCTATGTTGAACAGATTGGTACAAAGAAGGTAATTTTATCTGGAAGAAGACAGGGAAATATCTACATAGTTGACTGGAATTCTGTTGACAAGAATTCAAGTGTTTGTTTGGTGGCATCTGCACCAAGTGAAGTCAGTTGGCTATGGCACAAGAGAATGAATCATTTAAACTTCAAGACCATAAACAGATTAATCAAGAATGATTTGGTAGAAGGGATTCCAAAAGCGGTCATGAGCAAAGACAAGCTCTGTGACGCATGTCAGAAGGGTAAACAAATCAAGTCATCTTTCAAAAGCAAGAAGCATCAATCTTCTGAAAGAATATTGGAGCTACTACACATGGACTTATTTGGACCCATTGATCCAGTCAGCAATGGTGGAAAGAAATACTGCCTAGCTGTTGTGGATGATTATTCAAGATATACTTGGGTGATTTTCATGAAGAAGAAAAGTGAAACCAAGGAACATCTTACAAATCTGATGGAACTGATCCAGAATGAGAAGAGTATCAAAATATTGAAGATCAGATCAGATAGAGGAACAGAGTTTACAAACTCTACTGTTGAAGAGTATTGTAACATGAAAGGAATACATCATGAGTATTCAGCCGCTAGAACCCCTCAACAGAATGGTGTTGCTGAAAGGAAAAACAGAACACTAAAGGAAGCTGTCAGAACCATGATAGCTGAAGCTAAACTGCCACAAAGATTTTGGGCAGAAGCAACAAACACAGCATGCTTTACCCAAAACAGATGTATGATCAACAAAAATCAGAACAAGACTCCATATGAAGTTTGGAACAACATAAAACCAAACATTCATTACTTTAAGATTTTTGGTTGTAAATGTTTTGTATTGAATAATGGGAAAAATCACCTTACTGCATTTGCAGAAAAGGCTGATGAAGCTGTCTTTGTAGGATACTCATCTGTTAGTAAGGCTTACAGAGTTTTTAACAAAAGAACATTACTAATAGAAGAATCTATCCATGTAGTATTTGATGAGCCAAGTCAATCTTCTGAAAAGAATCAAAGTATTAATCAAGATCTGTCTACTGATTTACAGAAGCTAGACATTGGAAGAAATGAAGAATATGTTCCCATCATACTACCTAATCTAAGTTCAGCTGCTAACTCAAGTGCTGTTCAAAATCACAGTGCTGATTGTCTAACAGACGAGTTGCAAACAGCTGACAGACCAGAGACTGTTCAACAGACTGCAAATGTTCAACAGACTACTACTGGAACTCCAACAGTAGTGTTGCAAGATCAAGATAGAGGACAACATCCTGATCTACAACCTGATCTCAGATGGCTCAAGAATCACCCTCCTGAATTAGTTATTGGTGATCCTTTAGATAGAGTGAAAACAAGAAGAGCTGCTGCACAAGATGCTATGTTTGTCACATTTCTATCTCAAATAGAGCCCAAGCAAATTGAAGAAGCTCTCAATGATTCCTTCTGGATAGAAGCCATGCAAGAAGAGTTGAATCAATTTGAAAGAAATGAAGTCTGGTACTTAGTTCCTAGACCAAGTCATCAAAGAGTAATTGGCACTAAGTGGGTTTTCAGAAATAAAATGAATGAAGATGGTGTTGTCACCAGAAACAAAGCAAGACTAGTGGCCAAGGGTTATTGTCAAGAAGAAGGAATTGACTTTGATGAAACTTTTGCACCAGTAGCAAGACTTGAAGCAATCAGACTGTTTCTAGCCTATGCTGCTTACAAGAACTTCACTGTCTATCAGATGGATGTGAAGTCTGCTTTTCTCAATGGAGAATTGCAAGAAGAAGTGTACGTTGAACAACCTCCTGGATTTGAAGTCTATCAAGAAGAGGACAAAGTATATCGTCTGAAGAAAGCCTTATATGGACTGAAACAGGCTCCAAGAGCATGGTATGATACCCTATCTGATTTTCTTTTAATTAAAGGATTTCGAAAAGGTAAGGTAGATAAAACCTTGTTCACAATTGAATGGGAAAATCATATATTACTTGTGCAAATATATGTGGACGATATTATTTTTGGTTCAACTAACCAACAGATGTGTGATAAGTTCTCCAAGCTGATGCAAAATAAGTTTGAAATGAGCATGATGGGTGAACTTAATTACTTTCTTGGATTGCAAGTTAGACAGTTGCCTGATGGAATATTCATCAGCCAAGCAAAGTACACAAGAAATCTGTTCAAGAAATTTGGTATGGAAACTAGCTCTACTGCTACAATTCCTATGTCTACAAGTCTTCGTTTGGACAAAGATGAAGATGGCAAATCAGTAGACATTACCAAATACAGAGGCATTATTGGTTCATTGTTGTATCTAACAGCAAGCAGACCTGATATAATGTACTCAGTTGGAGTCTGTGCAAGATTTCAATCAAACCCCAAAGAATCTCATCTCTTAGCTGCCAAGAGGATATTGAAATATGTTAAAGGCACTCAAGAATTGGGATTGTGGTATCCTAGAGAATCTGGATTTGAACTTATTGGTTATTCAGATTCAGACCTTGCTGGCTGCAAGATTGACAGAAAAAGCACAACAGGTGCCTGTCTGTTCTTAGGTAGTCGTCTGATCTCATGGATGAGTAAGAAACAGACTTCAGTTTCTATATCTACTGCTGAGGCTGAATATATAGCTGCTGGAGCTTGCTGTGCACAAATACTTTGGTTGAAGCATCAACTAGAAGATTACAACATCAAGATCAGTGGAATTCCAATCTACTGTGACAATACAAGTGCAATTTCACTTACTCAGAACACTACAAGTCATTCAAGGACTAAGCACATTGAGATCAAACATCATTTCATTAGAGATAATGTGGAAAAAGGCAATGTTTTGATTGAGTATGTTCATACTGATAATCAGATTGCTGATATCTTCACCAAACCTCTAAGTGAAGCAAGGTTCTCAACTCTAAGAGCTGAGTTAGGACTACTTAATCTGGATGCATAAGCTGAGGGGGAACTCATTAGAAGACTAGAGTTCAACAGCTTAGTCATTCACTATCTTATTCAAGGATTAACTTTCAACAGACTAGTTAACTTATGAATTCTTTAAGACAGGGGGAACGTGTAAGACTAGCGGTACTTCTGCTCTAAAAGATGAAATATATTAATGTCAGTTAGTTGAAGTTAAGTTATCAAGAAGACGTGTTCTTAATTCTTGAAGATTGAAGATTATTTTATCTTGCTGGATTGACAAACAGCAGAGGAAGATTACTAGCTATTGGCATTCTCTAGTAATATCAGATAACAGATCACTCGTCTGTCAGATAAGTTAAACTCTACTCATCTGATACCTTATATAAGCATGGTCATAAAACATATCTTCAGAAACGCGCTTTTATAAGTAACAGATTAGTGTCGATAGAGTTTCCCGCCCATCTGACATTAAAATAATAAAATTGAAATCCGTCTCTCCTATCCACACGATTAAAACCTGTCAGATTAGATCAACGGTTCTGATAAATCACGAAAACCTAATCAAAAGGAAACCTATAAAATCCGATCTAAACAGTTTAGTCGTCTTACGCACACAAGCACTCTTAAACTCTCTAACTCTCAAACCCTCTTGCTTCGAAAGTTCACTGTTCTTTTGCAGAATCTACTCACTAATCTCTGAAATGGACAAGATTATTGATGGAAGATACCTAAACTACAGCAAATTCCACTTTTCGGGTACTGATTTGATGCGAACATTAATGGAGAAGATCAAGGAGGCATCGTTGGTTCCAGTTTTGGAAGCTCACGAAAACAGAGTCTACCTGGAAGATGTGTATCACTTCTACACTACCAGGAATTTCAATGATGATGAAACCGTCAGGACTGCTGTTATTGGTGGTAAGAAAGTTGCTGTATCTGCTGCTGTTCTTAGTGAAATTTATAAGCTTAAGAAAAAGGGAGGAGATGTGACAGACCTTGGGTCTGAAAAAGAAGAAGAGTTCTGGGCTATCTGTGCCAAGAAGGGAGAAAAGATGACTGGGACTTTGATGAAGACCCAGCTGAAGGATGAATACCAGAGATTTGCTGATATCATAGCAAAGGTTCTGGATTGTGCTACAGGTTCCTTGGATGGGCTTCCAAGGAAAAGATACTACACAATGGTGTGTATCTACTACGGTTTAAAGGTTGACTGGGCTGCTCATGTTTATGAGCTACTGAGTGATAAGAGGCATTCTCATGCTATTCTACTTAGTAATCTGTTTGCATCTCTGCAATGCCCATTGGGACCAGGGAAGAATACTCATGGTAGCAAAGAGTTCAAACTCTACGAACCAGTGAGACAATTAGTAGAGAATCCTAAAAGAAAAGCCCCTGCAAAATCCAGAAAGACCCCTTCTAAGAAGAGCAAGAAGGTGGGTCAGACAAGTACATCTGCTGAGCCAACAGCACAGTCTGCTGTTGAGACTGAATCAGCACAACCTGAGGATGAAGTTCCAGAAAACATAATTGAAGATTTCACAAAGGAGATTGAGCAGATGAAGACTGACTCCTCTCCTGAAAGAACTGAATCTGAGGAGGAAATTCCTCTTCAAAGGTTGAAAAGATTAAGGACTAGGAGTGAGGCAAGAGGACCTCCTACTGCAAAACCTCCTGCCAAGAAAATTCCTAAGTCCAAGGCAAAGAGAAAGGTAAATTTCTCTGAAGAACCTCTTACAACTGTTAGAGAAACAACAACAGAAGCAGAAAGACCATTGACAATTAAAGAGCCTGCTGTTAAAGCTGCTAAAGTTGCTGCTGCTGAAGCTAAAGTTGTTTCTGACGCTGGAGTGTCAACAGAAGACTCATCTGCTGTACCATCTGCTGAAGTTGAAGGAGCACAGCAGATTAGTACAACACATGAAGGAGATGCACCTTTGTTGCATCCTACTCCAGTTGCTGCAATCCCTCTTCAAGCAATTGAGAGTCCTGAAACAAGGAGAAGAAGGACTGGCAAAATTGCTACTTATCTGACTGCTGCAGAAAAGAAAAGATTGGATGATGCTGAAAAGCAAAGGAGAGCTGCAGAGAAAGCAGAGGAGGAAAGGCTGAAGAGCCTAGAACTAAAAAGGCTGGAGGAAGAAGCCAGCAAAATGACCCAAGAGCAAAGGGATGCTGTTGAGGCAGCAGAGTTGGCTGCTGCTATTGAAGCAAGCACCAAGGATGCTCATGGACATAAGCATACTGGTGGGATAGTTATTGGTGAACCAAGGGATCCAAACAAACCAATACCTGCTATGCCTGCACCTAAGACAAAGCCAAAGAGGAGAGAAGAAATCAGACTGTCTTTGGAGATTGTCAGGGAAGATCCTGCTATCTTTGAAGAATTCCTAAAAAGGCTTGATGCTGAGAATGAAAGGGTCAACCGCCTGACACAGTTCACTAATGAGAAGATCAGATACAACAGGTGGAGGGAATTCAGACTGACAAAGAGTCCAGCTGAAATGACCAAATGGAAAGCCTTTGCTGCTGAAGAAGCATGGGTACTGAAGTGGCTTGAGACGGGTTCTCTCATTCAAGCACTTGATTCAGAATTCTTTCTAGACAGGTTGAGAATGAGGATAAGTCACTTAGTCAAAGCTGAAGCCAAGAAGATCTTTGAGTCTATTGCTGAGGATTATGATGATTCAGTAGACCTCAAAGAAAGATCTATCAAATTGGCTATTGCTCAAGCAATGGAGCTTTGGGCAAAGAAATCAAGGAAGTTAAGGGGACAACCAAGCTCATTGGTCCCTCTTCCTAACATCAAACACATTGTCTACGGGCCAAACATCAAACCCTATGAGGAGCTACCTGAGGAACCTACATCCACTTTTATTCCACTTGATAATTTTACTTGGATTTCCAACAGGTCAGCAGTGGACAATGAAGGACTGATGAAGACAGTTGAGACTGTCAAGAAGATTATATCCCCTGCAAATAAAGATAAAGCAGAGTCCTCTGATCAACCAAAGCAAAAAGAGGGTACTTCAGACCCATCTGATCAGAACATTGTACAGGGTGATAAGTTTGATGCTGCTGATGATTCAAAGACAGAAGTAGAAATTCCAGCAGATCAGACCAAGGACAAAGAAGTTGCTGCTAAAGGAGATGATCAAGCTAAGGAGAAGGAAAGCACTCAAAGCCATGCTGATGGATCAGCAGATCAATCTCTTGCATTGACAACTCAACCATCAGAGCAACTTATGAAAGATACACCTGCTGCTACTTCAGATATACCTTCAACTTCTCATGGTGTTCAGACAAATCTGTTGGACTCCATCCAACAAATGATCACCAACTCTCTGAAGGATATGAAGAAAGAATTAGCTGCAGAAGTGATAGCTGCTGTTAAACAACCAAGTCAGAAAGCTGCTGCTGTCCCAACAGATCTGATAGAAGACACTGCTCACAATGTCAAATCCATCTGTCAATATATGGATATACTTAGAAGACGGACTCAGAGCACCACTGAAGGTTGGAAGCAGATTGAACAAACAGTTGAAATGGCTCTCCAAGCAGAAGATGAAGTCATGGGAAATATGATGAAAGACTTCACTGCTTCATCTAATTGGATTTTGGGAACTCAAATACAATTGGGTGATCAAGGAGAAGACTTGCTCAAGGAAGTCAAATCTGTTAAGGCCACTCAACTTAAACAACAAGCTCAGATCAATGCTATAGAAGAGAACATCAAGCTTCTCTGTGATTCACTTCTAATTACACCAGTTGTGCCACAATATCCACCTGTCCCTGCTGATGATGACAAAAAGGGGGAAGAAAGGGTATTTGGACAGCAAAGGGTTGACTTCCAAAGGGAAGAAGGAGATGGTGTTGAAGAAACTGAAGTGTTGGAAGAATCTGCTGGGGAGACTGATAAACATATGGGAGAATCAAACAGACCAACAGATAAGAGAATTACAGAAGAAGAAGAGCAAGCTGAATTTGAAGAATCTGAAGCAAAAGCCAAGTCTGACAAGGAATTAGCTGCTGCCAAAGATTCAGCTGAAGAACAGCTTGACCCTGATGTAAAATATAAAAAGATAGAGCTGCTAAGAAAAAGATTCTTTGAAAATTTGGAAGCTGAGTCTTCCAAGTCATCTGATGAAGAATTTGAAAAAGAAGAGAAGAAGGAAGAAGACTAGTTCAGATTTCTTTCTTTCTTGTATTTTCTTTTGTATCTTGCATCTTTCATGCTTTAAAAACTTGTAATATGTAATCAGTTCAATCATTTATAAAATTGCATATTTAAATCCAACATACTATTTCTATCTCAGAAATTTTTGAGGATCAAAACTTTAGGTTAGGTACAGGTACTTAGCTGGAGTTTTGTCATCATCAAAAAGGGGGAAATTGTTTGATGAAGATGAAAGAAGTCAGAATTTAAGGGAAGGTTTTGATGATTCCAAAACATCATAATCAGCTAAGTATGGAAAGCTTAGTTCCCTTGGAAAGATCTTTGAACAAGCAAAGAAGATATCAGAAGAGTTCAAAGACCAGAAGACTAGTGATCTCTTGCTGAAACAGCAAACAGAAGGGTAGGTCATCAGCCGAGTCAAATCAGATGAGTTCAGTATTTGATCAGCAGAGTACCTATCAGAAGGGTTGCTTCGATCAGCAGAGTGGAAGAGATCATGAGATCAGTTCAACGGTAATAAATGCACCTGGTGTAATAAATGCTGAAAGAGAAGGGTAGTAATGGCAAATGATTGAAGATATCCTCGGATCAGCAGAGTGCATTTAATGCAGCATTTAATGTGATGGACAGAAAAGTACTGTACACTGTACGGTTTGCTGCAGAAAGCCGTTTCAAAAGAGCTGAAGAATGGATTTGATTTGTGACTTGCCTTCAACGGTCATATTTTCATCTCCATGTATAAATAGAGCTGAATTTCAGTCGAGCAAAGACACACAACAACAATCAGAGATCGAAATTTTGAAGCAGAATTTCTTCAAGTCTCAAAAGCTCGAACAGCTCACTCGTCTGGTGGAAGTCATCTGTTGACAGAAACCCAGTTGAAGAAATCAGAAAAACATTATCTGAGTGATTTTGTAATAGCTGAGTGTTGTGCGAAGTGAGAATCCATCTTTGTGAGTGATTCTACTTTAGAGGATAGGTCTTCTTTGTGATTTCCTATTGTGAGCTTACAGCCATTTCATTTGTTGTCTTGGTGTAAGTGGAGAAATATTGTAATCTAAGTGATTATAGTATAACCCAGAATCTAAGTGATCTGGAAGAGTGGACTAAAGGATTTTTATCCATATAACCACTATAAAAATTCTTTGTGTTATTTTGCATTCAAAGTTTTCTTGCATATTTTAAAGACTGCATTTTAAACACTGTGAATCAATCAAAAGATTTTATAAGGAGTTTTAAACTGGGGATAAAATCTTTCTAGAACTTAGTCTACTTGTGAAAAACACTTTCAAACAATCCGCTGCAAGTATACTCTTGGAAAACTGTTTTGCTGAAAAACAGCTAAGTCACTGTAAGAAGAGTGGTCAGTCGTCTGTTCAAGATTTGTTCACGATCAGACTAGTCTGCTTACTGTTCTTCATCAGCTTAGTCTGCTGACAGAAGACTGAAAAGTTTTTAAATTTTTCAGAGGTCTATTCACCCCCCCTCTAGACCTCATCTGACCAATTGGGACCAACATCATGAAATGGTTGATGCGGTGCATAGCACCATTCAAATTTACATGAATATTTTACCAAATATTTTGAATGACAGTTCACTTTTCCCTCAAAAATTACATTGCACTTTGAATAGTCAAAGATGTGAAGACACACCTCTTCACATTGTTCAGGAATTCAAATTTCTAAGATATATAAAATTATAGAAACTGAAATGTCTTCCCGAAGTACTATCGGAAGGCACCGATTCATAAATAAATTTATGCAAATTATGTAGAGTACTCGGAATTAAACAGACTTAAAAAATGACACCGTTTTGTTTTCCATTTCATCAACTTAGTTCTCACAATTTGGTTTCCTCTCATTTCATAAAGTTTTCAAATATCAATTAGATATTCTCTAGCAATGATCTTATCTCCACTTACAGAGGACTTATAAAACATATATAGTACTCCACATAAGATAATTAATGCGTTATATTTGATAGAATTTAAAAATAAACGCTATCATACATCAGATTTTACAACTACTACACATGCATGAATCAGATATTATCAATTACAAAATTGCAGAGGTACACATACTCATATATTCATGCATACTGATTTTCAAAATCCGCTACCGATATTAATTAACACAGATTAATTAAACAGAGATCATATTGTCTTAAGATTGTTGGTGTCTAACAATCTGTGTAATATTTCAATCTAACACAAAAAATAGGAGATAATTTCACTTTTGATAACACAATTATACATACTTTAGGGATTTGATACCACAACTATTTATGCCGACACATTTGATACCATAATTCAAATCAACTTTTCACATTTAATACTTCCGTCAAATTAATGACGGAATTGTCGACGTGGCCGTTAAATCTGAATTTGGGGGGAGACTCAATCCAGGTGGCATCGTTTTTGGAGGAGAAAATTGTAATTTTGGTACAGAGGTTTGTGTGTCTAACACATATGGTACAAAGCTTTAACAAGTTGTGACACATTTGGTACAACCGATAAAAATTGCCGTTGCAGTTAAGTCTAATTTAAAGTTGATGCCATTACTTATGTTGACTGATAATTTTATCCCATAACATTTCAGGTTACCAAAAAAGTACCACATCTCCAAATTTAGTGATGATTTTGGTCCACATTGTTGCCAAATTTCCAAATTGACTCGAATAAGACCACACTGACCAATTTAGAAAATTTTACTTATTTTATTTAAATAACTAATTTAATTTATAAACAATATTAATAAATTAAATAATACATTAACATAAATATCACCAAAATTAAGAAAACATATTCTTTTTAAATATAAAATTTGTATAATAGAATTAATCTATTTAATATTTATTAAAATAATAAATTGTATAATTAAAAACTATTTAATATTTATTAAAATATTAAATATTAAATAATTATAATTTAAAAAAAATCCCCACCCCAACCTCCCCACCCCCTCCCCCCTACCCCCCAATTCCCAGGCCGCTTTCTTAATTTTGGTGATATTTATGTTAATGTATTATTTAATTTATTAATATTGTTTATAAAGTAAATTAGTTATTTAAATAAAATAAATAAAAAAATTTTCTAAATTGGTCAGCACGTGGTCTTATTCGAGTTAATTTGGAAATTTTGCAACAATGTGGACTAAAATCGTCACTAAATTTGGAGATGTGTGGCCTTTTTAGTAACCCGAAATGTTATGGGGTAAAATTATCAGTCAACATAAGTAATGGCATCAACTTTCAATTAGAATTAACTGCAACGGCAATTTTTAACGGTTGTACCAAATGTGTCACAATTTGTTAAAGCTTTGTACCATATGTGTTGGACACATAAACCTCTGTACCAAAATTGCAATTTTCTCCTCAAAAAATGATGCCACCTGGATTGAGTCTCCCCTCAAATTCAGATTTAACGGCTACATCGACAATTCCGTCATTAATTCGACGAAAGTATTAAATGTGAAAAGTTGATTTGAGTTATGGTATCAAATGTGCGATTAAATAGTTGTGGTATCAAATCCCTAAAGTAGGTATAATTATTGTTGGTCCCAAGTGGTCAGATGAGGTCTAGAGGGGAGGAGGGGGTGAATAGACCTCTTAAAAATTTTAGACATAAAAACTTTTTACCCTTCTGTCAGCAGACTAAGCTGATGAAGAACAGTAAGATAACTATGCTGATCGTGAACAAATCTTGAACAGCAGAGTGACCACTCTTCTTACAGTTTACTTAGCTGATTTCAGTGAAAATCAGTTTTATCAAGAGTATACTTGCAGCGGATGTTTGAAAGTGTTTTTCACAAGTAGACTAAGTCCTTAAAAAGATTTTATCCCCAGTTTTAAACTCCTTATAAAATCTTTTGATAATTCAAAGTGTTGAAATGTGCAAGGTTCAAAATATGCAAGAAAACTTAAATGCAAGATAACACAAAGAATTTTTATAGCGGTTATATGGATAAAAATCATTTAGTCCACTCTTCCAGATCACTTAGATTCTGGGTTATACTATAATCACAAATATTACAATATTTCTCCACTTATACCTAAACAACAAATGAAAAGGCTATAAGCTCAAAATAGGAATTCACTCAGAAAACATATCCTCTAAATTAGAATCACTCACAAAGATGGATTCTAACTTCGCACAACACTCAGATTGTATTTTTCTGTTTTCTTCAACTGGGTTTCTGTCAACAGATGACTTCCACCAGACGAGTGAGCTGTTCGAGCTTCTTAAGACTTAGATAAATTTCTGCTTCGAATGCGAAATCTCAGATGTTGTTGTATTTCTCTCACTTCGAAATCAGCTCTATTTATACTTGGAATTGAAATTATGACCGTTGAAGGAAATCAAATCTCAAATCCATAGCCTTAGCCCAATTTCAGAACGGCTACCTGCTACAGTCCTTTTTCTGCTGTACTTTCATGTAGCTGCATTAAATGAACTCTGCTGATCCGAGAGTAAATTCCAATCATTTGCCATTACTACCCTTCTCTTCCAGCATTTATTACACCCAGTGCATTTATTACCGTTGGACTTCTCTCATGATCTCTTCTACTCTGCTGATCAAAGCAACTCTGCTGATAGATACTCTGCTGATCAAATACTGAACTAATCTGATTTGAGTCAGCTGATGACCTACCCTTCTGTTCGCTGTTTCAGCATGAGATCACTAGTCTTCTGGGCTTTGAACTTTGAACTCTTCTGATGTCTTCTTTTACTTGTTCAAAATTCTTCTAAGGGAACTAAGCTTTCCATACTTAGCTGATTCTGATGTTTTGGAAATCATCTAAACCATCCCTTAATTACTTATCTTCTTTGCACTTCATCTTCATCTTCATCCAACAATTTCCCCCTTTTTGATGCTGACAAAACTTCAGCTAAGTACCTATACCTAAACTAAAGTTTTGATCCTCAAAAATTTCTGAGATAGAAATAGTCTGTTGGATTTCAAACTTGAACATTTTATAGATTTGAAAAGTATTACATATTACAAGTCTGTTCAGATGAGTTGTGCAAAAAAAAATTACAAGGAAATACATAAGTGATCTAAACAAGACTAGTCTTCTAGCTTGTCTTCTTCTTTCTTGTCTTCTTCAGCTTCCTTGAGTTTTTGTTGTAACAGCTCTAACTTCTTCTGTTTAGCATCAGGGTCAAGCTGTTCTTCAGCTGAGTCCTTAGCAGCAGCTATCTCTTTATCAGACTTAGCTTTTGCTTCAGCTTCAGTTTCTTCAGCTTCACTTTCTTCTTCTGTGATCTTCTCATCTGTTGGTCTGCTTGTGCCTTCATTTTCTTTATCAGCATTCTCATCTTCAGCAGCAGATTCTTCCAACACTTCAGTTCCTTCAGCTTCAGAATTTTCTTCTTCATCAGAAGGTACCTTATCTTCCCTTTCTTCCCTTAGTACCCTATCTTCCCCCTTTTTGTCATCATCAGCAGGGATGATTGGATAATTTGGTAAGATTGGTGTAATCATAAGTGAGTCACAGAGAAGCTTGATGTTTTCTTTCATAGCATGCATTTGAGCTTGTTGTCGTAATTGATTTGCTCCAAATGCATCCAGTTGAGCTTGTTGACGCAGTTGATTGGCTTCAAAGGCATTCATTCTGTTGAGAACGACCTCGCCTTGATCACCTAACTGAATTTGAGTTGCCAGCAGCAAATCAGCAGATGCCTTGAAGTCTCTCATCATATTTTCCAAGGTTTCATCCTTAGCTTGGATGGCCAATTCAGCTGTTTCTGTAATGTCTCTCCAACCAGCAGCTGTGCTTTGGGTTCTTCGTCTGATAGTGTCCATCTCTTGACAGACAGACTTGACATTCTAAGCAGTATCCTCTATCAGATAGATTGGAACAGCAGCATCTTTCTGATTTGCAGTTAACTTCTCTTCCATTTCCTTCAGGGATTTGGCAATCATTTGTTGGAATATGTCAGATAGGGAGTCCTGCAAAACTTTAGAAGTAGAAGCAACATCAGTAGGGATAGGAGGTAAGGCAAGAACTTCATTTTCTGTGGTCTGATAAGCTGAACCAGAGGCAATCTCCTACACTTTGGCTTCATCAGCATGACTGGGAGTGCTTTCCTTCTCCTCAGTTTGATCAGCAGTCTCGTCTTCCTTTTTCTCCTCTAAGTCCTTACTTTGATCAGCAGGGTCAGATGAGTCTTCTGTTTCTTTGTCTTTCTTTTCTTGCTCAGTAGACTTATCTTGCTCTTTCCCTTGATCACCAGCAGGGGCTTTGATCTTCTTCACCTCTGTGATGGTGTGGGCTTTACCAGCCTCATCTAAGGCAGTCCTGTGAGTGATCCATGTCAGGTCATCAATGGCAATAAATGGTGACACTGGATTCTCAGGAAGATCTTCATATGGTCTGATTGCTGGACCATATACTATCTGCTTTAGACTAGGGAGGGGAATTAGTGAGCTTGTTTGTCCCTCCATCTTTCTAGTCTTCTTTGCCCATGATTTCATAGTTTGAGAGATGGCCAATCTTATGGACCTTTCCTTCAAATCTTCATCTTCAGCATAGTCCTCTGGCACAAAGTTGTAGATCTTTTTCGCTTCAGCTTTGGCAACTTTGCTAATCAGCAGCCTTAGCTTATCCAAGAAGAACTCTGAATCAAGTGCTTGTGTGATTGATCCTGTTTCAAGCCATTTGAGGACCCAGGCCTCTTCATCATTGAAGGCTCTCCAACTATTAATCTGCTCCTTGCTCTTAGTCAGACGATATTCTCTCCATCTATTGTAACGAACCTTTTCTTTATTGAACATTGTCAGATGAGTCAGCTTGGCATTCTCAGTATCCAACCTTTGAACAAATTCATCAAATGCTTCTGGATTATCTCTCACAATCTCCAGAGCCAATTTCACCTCAGATCTTTTCTTAGATTGGACCTTGGGAGCAGGCATCATCTGCTTGGGCTGATTTGGGTCTCTTGGTTCCCCAATTCTGATTCCTCCAGCCTGCCTTGGACCATGGGCGTCCTTGGTGCTGACCTCTATTGCAGCAGCTAACTCAGCTGCTTCAATAGCATCCCTTTCTGCTTGAGTTAGTTGGCTGGCTTCTTCTTCCAGCCTCTTAAGCTCAAGGCTTTTCAACCTATCTTCCTCTGCCTTTTCTGCGGCTTTTCTCTACTTTTCAGCATCATCAATCTTCTTTTTCTCAGCAGCAGAAATGTAAGGAAGCACAATCTTTCCAGTCCTTAGCTTCCTAGCTTCAGGACTCTCAATCACTTGAATGGGAGTGGCAGCAACAGGAGTAGGGTGTATAAGAGGTACAGTCCCTTCACTTGCTGTGCCAGTCTGCTGTTCAACAGCTTCTACAGCAGACTCTCCATTCTTTTCAGCAGCAGCCTCTCCAGCAGGCTCTTCAAACATGTCAGCAGTGGCCTCTTGAACAGGCTCTTCAACTTGTTCAACAGCAGCCTCAACCAAAGGTTCTTCATTGATAACTGGCCTTTCTGCTGATGGTGATTCTCTGACTGTGATGGTTTGTTCTTCAGAGAAAGTGACCTTTCTCTTTGCTTTTGATTTAGGAATTCTTCCAGTAGGCTTCTTAGCTTGGGGAGGTCCCCTTGCTTCACTCCTAGTCCTTAATCTTTTCAGTCTTTGAAGATGGATTTCTTCATCAGACTCTGTCCTTTCAGGTGAAGAACCTGTATTCATCTTTTCAAGCTCAGCAGTGAAGTCATCTATTACCTTCTCAGGGACTTCATTCTCAGCTTCTGTTGATCCAGCTTCAACAGCAGAGCTTGCTGCTTGATCAGCAGACTTACTTGTCTGACCCTCCTTCTTGCTCTTCTTAGAAGGGGTCTTCTTAGACTTAGTAGGAACCTTTCTTTTGGGAGCAGCCACACTCCTGACTGGCTCATACAATTTAAACTCTTTACTGGCATGGGTAGCCTTCCCATTTCCCATGGGACAGCTTAGTGAGATGAACAGATGACTAAGCAAAATGGCGTGCGAAGCCCTCTTGTCACTCAGCAGATCATAAACGTGAACTGCCCAGTTCACCTTCAATCCATAGTAGATGCAGATCATGGTGTAGTACCTCCTCCTAGGTAACCCATCTAAAGAGCTTGTGCTGCAATCCAGCACCTTCGCAATGATGTCTGTTAACCTCTGATACTCATCTTTTAACTGAGTCTTCATCAGAGTCTCAGTCATCTCTTCTCCCTCCTTCGCACAAATTCCCCAAAATTCTTCTTCCTTTTCAGACCCAAGGTCTGTTACGTCCCCTCCTTCATTTTTCAGCTTGTAAATTTCACTAAGGACAGCAGCAGAGATAGCGATTTTCTTACCCCCAATAACAGCAGACATAACAGTGTCGTCACTGGTGAATTTCCTGGTCTTGTAGAAGTGATCTACGTCTTCTAAGTAGACCCTGTCTTCGTGTGCTTCCAGAACTGGAACTAAAGATGCCTCTTTGATCTTTTCCATGATGGAGCGCATCAGATCAGTACCGGAGAAATGAAATTTGCTGTAGTTCAAGTACCTTCCATCGATAATCTTCTCCATTTCTGAGATTACTAAGTGTAAATCTGTGAAAGCAGTAAACTTTTGAAAGCAAGAGAGTTTGAGAGTTAGAGAATTTGAGAGTTTGTGTGTGCGTAAGACGAATGTACTGTTCAGATCGGATTTTATACATTTTCCATTGTTTAGGTTATCGTGATTAATCTGAGACGTTTGGTCAATCTGACAGTTTATTAATCGTGTGGGTGGGAGCTGCGGATTTCAATTTTATTATTTTAATGTCAGACAGGCGGGAAACTCAAACGTTACCTATCCGTTACTTATGAAAGCGTGTTTCTAGAAATGTGATTTTATAACCATGCTTATATAAGATATCAGATGAGTAGAGTTTAACTTATCTGACAGACGAGTGATCTGTTATCTGATATTACTAGAGAAAGCCAATAGCTAGTAATCTTCCTCTGCTGTTTGTCAATCCAGCAAGATAAAATAATCTTCAATCTTCAAGAATTAAGAATTAAGAACACATCTTCTGATAACATAACTTCAACTAACTGTCATTAACCAATTTCATCTTTAGAGCAGAAGTACCGCTAGTCTTACACGTTCTCCCTGTCTTTAGGAATTCATAAGTTAACTAGTCTGTTGAAAGTTAATCCTTGAATAGAATAATGGATAACTAAGTTGTTGAACTTCAGTCTTCTGATGAGTTCCCCCTCAGCTTATGCATTCAAATTAAGTAGTCCTAGTTCAGCTCTTAGAGTTGAAAACCTTACTTCACTTAAAGGTTTAGTGAAAATATCAGCAATCTGATTGTCAGTATGAACATACTCAATCATAACATTTCCTTTTTCCACATGATCTCTAATGAAGTGATGCTTGATCTCAACATGTTTAGTCCTTGAATGACTTGTAGTGTTCTGAGTAAGTGAGATTGCACTTGTATTGTCACAGTAGATTGGAATTCCACTGATTTTGATATTGTAGTCTTCTAGTTGATGCTTGAACCAAAGTATCTGTGCACAACAAGCTCCAGCAGCTATATACTCAGCTTCAGCAGTAGATATAGAAACTGAAGTCTGTTTCTTACTCATCCATGAGATCAGACGACTACATAAGAACTGACAGGCACCTGTTGTGCTTTTTCTGTCAATCTTGCAACCAGCAAGGTCTGAATCTGAATAACCAATAAGCTCAAATCCAGATTCTCTAGGATACCACAATCCCAATTCTTGAGTGCCTTTAACATATTTCAATATCCTCTTGGCAGCTAAGAGATGAGATTCCTTGGGATTTGATTGAAATCTTGCACAAACCCCTACTGAGTACATTATGTCAGGTCTGCTTGCTGTTAGATATAACAGTGACCCTATAATGCCTCTGTATTTGGTTATGTCTACTGATTTGCCATCTTCATCTTTATCCAAACGAAGACTTGTAGACATTGGAATATTAGCAGTAGAGCTAGTTTCCATACCAAACTTTTTAAACAGATCTCTTGTGTATTTAGCTTGATTTATAAAGATTCCATCAGGCAGCTGTTTAACTTGTAAACCAAGAAAATAATTAAGTTCTCCCATCATGCTCATTTCAAACTTATTCTGCATCAGCTTAGAGAACTTGTCACACATCTCTTGATTAGTTGAACCAAAAATAATATCGTCTACATATATTTGCACAATCAATATATGATTCTCCCATTCAATAGTGAACAAGGTTTTATCTACCTTACCTTTATGAAATCCTTTAATCAAAAGAAAATCAGATAGGGTATCATACCATGCTCTTGGAGCCTGTTTCAGTCCATAGAGAGCTTTCTTCCTCTTCTTGGTAGACTTCAAATCCAGGAGGTTGTTCAACATATACTTCTTCTTGCAGTTCTCCATTGAGAAAAGCAGACTTCACATCCATCTGATAGACAGTGAAGTTCTTATAAGCAGCATAGGCAAGAAACAGTCTGATTGCTTCAAGTCTTGCTACAGGTGCAAATGTTTCATCAATGTCAATTCCTTCTTCTTGACAATATCCTTTGGCTACTAATCTTGCTTTGTTTCTGGTAACAATACCATCTTCATTCATCTTGTTTCTGAATACCCATTTAGTGCCAATGACTCTTTGATGACTTGGTCTAGGAACTAAGTACCAGACTTCATTCCTTTCAAATTGATTCAACTCTTCTTGCATAGCTTCTATCTAGAAGGAATCACTGAGAGCTTCTTCAATTTGCTTAGGCTCTATTTGAGATAAAAAAGTGACAAACATGGCATCTTGTGCAACAGCTCTTCTTGTTTTCACTCTATCTAAAGGATCACCAATCACTAACTCATGTGGGTGATTTCTGAGCCATCTGAGATCAGGTTGCAGGTCTGAATATTGTCCTCTGTTATGATCTTGCAACACTACTGTTGGAGTTCCAGTAGTAGTTTGTTGAACAGTTGTAGTCTGTTGAACATCCTCTGGTCTGTCAGCTGTTTGTAACTCGTCTGTTCGACAATCAGCACTGTGATTTTGAACCGCACTTGAGCTAGCAGCTGAATTTAAATTAGGTAGTATGATGGGAACATATTCTTCATTCTTTCCAATATCCAACTTCTGTAAATCAGTAGACAGATCTTGATTTGTACTTTGATTCTTTTCAGAAGATTGACTTGGCTCATCAAATACTACATGGATAGATTCTTCTATTAGTAATGTTCTTTTGTTAAAAACTCTATAAGCTTTACTAACAGTAGAGTATCCTACAAAAACAGCTTCATCAGCCTTTTCTGCAAAAGCAGTAAGGTGATTTTTCCCATTATTCAAAACAAAACATTTACAACCAAATATTTTGAAGTAATGAATGTTTGGTTTTCTGTTGTTCCAAACTTCATATGGAGTCTGGGTAAAGCAGGCTGTATTTGTTGCTTCTGCCCAAAACCTCTGTGGCAGCTTAGCTTCAGCTATCATAGTCCTGACAGCTTCTTTTAGTGTTTTGTTTCTCCTTTCAGCAACACCATTCTGTTGAGGGGTTCTAGCAGCTGAATACTCATGATGTATTCCTTTGATGTTACAATACTCTTCAACAGTAGAGTTTGTGAACTCTGTCCCTCTATCTGATCTGATCTTCAATACTTTTGTACTCTTTTTATTCTGGATCAGTTCTATCAGATTAGTAAGATGTTCCTTGGTTTCACTTTTCTTTTTCATGAATATCACCCAAGTATATCTTGAATAATCATCCACAACAGCTAGGCAGTATTTCTTTCCACCATTGCTGACTGGATCAATGGGTCCTAATAAGTCCATGTGTAGCAGCTCCAAGATTCTTTCAGAAGATTGGTGCTTCTTGCTCTTGAAAGATGACTTGATTTGTTTACCCTTCTGACAGGCGTCACAGAGCTTGTCTTTGCTCATGACTGTTTTTGGAATCCCTTCTACCAAATCATTCTTTATTAATCTGTTTATGGTCTTGAAGTTTAAATGATTCATCCTTTTGTGCCATAGCCAGCTAACTTCACTTGGTGTGGATGCCACCAAACAAATGTTTGAATTCTTATCAGCAGAATTCCAGTCGACTATGTAGACATTTCCTTGTCGTCTTCCAGATAAAATTATCTTCTTTGTACCAATCTGTTCAACGTAGCACTTATCTGTTGAGAAGATGACTGAATATCCTTTGTCACAAAATTGACTTATGCTCAGCAGATTATATTTGAGGCCTTTAACATATGAAACGTCAGATATCTCAATGTTTCCTCTGATCAGTCTTCCTTTAGCTTTAATCTTGCCTTCTTTGCTGTCCACAAAAGTAACTTTTGGACCATCCACAGCAACTGCATCAGTCAGCTCATGTATGTTTCCACACATGTGCCTTGAACAACCACTGTCCAAGTACCAAATCTTCTCTACTTTACTCCTACTCCTAATCCTAACCTACAAAACAAAAATAAAATTGTTTTAGGTACCCTTATTGAGAGGGTCCTGAAGGATTAGTTCCACCTTTGACAACCCAAGATGTTGATGTCTTAGGCTTCTGAGTTTTGACAGGAGCATGAACAGTTTCATTTTTATCATAGTTATCAGATAAGTCATGTTGATGATCAGTATGATGAGAGTAATGTTCATAAGCAGGGTAAGGTGCATGATATGCAGGATATGCATGCATTGGATTAGCAGGGTAAGGTGCATAGTAAGTTGGAAATTGAGGTGCATGATACATAGGAGGATATGCAGCAGGTTGCACATAATAAGACTCATTTCCATACCAAGCATTTTGATTTTTCTTGTTCTTATGCTTCCTTGGTCTACTAGATGCTTGCTCATTTGATTTTGACTTAGTTTTACCAACAGTCTGATTCAGTTTAGCTTTATCCGCAGACTTCTTAGGACTCTGCTGTTTGGTCTTACTAGTCTGATTTCCTACACTAGGCTCTTTGCTCTTTTTAGCCTTAGGAGATTTCTTCTCCTTTAATTCTTTCTCAGTTGAGGCAGGTCTAGCAGTTTGAACATACAAAATGACCTTACTATTGTCAGCAAATATAAATTTCTCAGTATGATTCAATTTTTTCTTATCCTGTTCTAAAGGCATCTTCTGTTTACTAGACATGTGATTTGATGCAACAGATGATTTCTCATGAGACTCAATAATCTTTTCAAGTTCCATGATTTTTCCTTTATAAACCTCACATTCAGCTTTCAGAGATTCATGTTCTTGCTCAAGCTGTTTATATTCAGCTGATTCTTTTGGCTTTTCAGCTAAAAGTTTCAGTGAACTATTTTGCTCTTTTAGCAATATCATCTCTTCCTTAAGCTTTTTATATGCTTTAGCAATACCAGTATTGTTAAGCATCATTTGTTCAAATGAATTAAATAATTCATTGTCAAGAGGAGTTACCTCATCCTCAGAGTCATCAGATTCCTTTGCCATCAGGCAGATAAGAGCAGGGTTCTCTTCATCAGAAGACTCTTCATCAGAAGTGTCTGAATCTGAATCAGATGAGTAGACAGCAGTCAGCTTCTCTGCTTCAGCCATCATTGCCTTGCCTTTCTGATGTTTCCTTTCTTTTCTGATTCTCTTCTCTTCCTCAGTGTACTTTTCTGCTTTTGGATATGGGCAGTCTCTAATGAAGTGTCCCAATTTCCTGCAGTTATAACACATTAGTTTTGCTTTATAATCATCATTTTCTTGAGAAGAAGAGTTAGGTTTAGAAGTAGATGCATTGTTGTATTTGTTCTTCATTTTTCTCTTGTAGAACTTCTTGAAATTGTTCATCAGCAATGCAACATCTCCAGCAGTGTACTCCTTTTTGTTGAGCAGTGTGGCTTCATCAGATGAGTCCATTTCTTTACTTCTCTGAGCTGGTCTTCTTTGATTTTCAGCAGCAACCAGGGCAACTGTGGGTCCTGAAGTTGAGGTTTCTTCAATTCCCATTCTAGGCAGTTTATACTAGAATGCCTTGAGTACGGAAAACAGTTCTGTAATAGAGATCTTTCCCAAATCTCTTGATTCTTCCATTGCTGTCACCTTCATGTTGAACTTGGGAGGTAATGCCTTTAGTACTCTGACGGTGATTTCCTTGTCAGTAAAGGTTTTACCCAACTTTAGAACTTCATTCAGTGTTCTGGTGAATCTGGTATCCATCTGATCAATGGTTTCTCCAGACTTCATCTTGAAGTTGTCAAGTTTCTCCAAAGCAACAGTTAGCTGATGCTCTTTTATGGCATCATTTCCTTCACTCATATCTCTGACTTTGTCCCACATCTCCTTTGCAGTCTTGCAATGTTTGACTTTGTCAAACCGATCATTGTCCAGGGCTTTAGTCATGATGAATCTTCCGACTTTATCCAGATTAAATAGCTTGATTTCCTCTGGTGTCATCTCATGAAGGTCTTTTTCCACAACCGTATCAACATCATTAATCTTTATGGTTTTTGTGAATCTGAATGGACCTTTAATGATACATGTGTACATGTTGTCATTATAAGCAGCTAGGAAAATCTCCATTCTGATTTTCCAGTCCTCAAAGGACATACCAGCAATGTGGGGAACATGACTGATACAATCCATTTTCAAAAAGTTTTAAATTTTCAAAAAGATGCTCTTTTGAAAAGTTTGAAAAACCTTTGAAAAATACTTGGATCAAGCTCGTTGATCAGGTAGCTGATTCTAATGAACCACCCGCTCTGATACCACTTGTTGGTCCCAAGTGGTCAGATGAGGTCTAGAGGGGGGGGAGGGGGTGAATAGACCTCTTAAAAATTTTAGACTTAAAAACTTTTTACTCTTCTGTCAGCAGACTAAGCTGATGAAGAACAGTAAGATAACTATGCTGATCGTGAACAAATCTTGAACAGCAGAGTGACCACTCTTCTTACAGTTTACTTAGCTGATTTCAGTGAAAATCAGTTTTATCAAGAGTATACTTGCAGCGGATGTTTGAAAGTGTTTTTCATAAGTAGACTAAGTCCTTAAAAAGATTTTATCCCCAGTTTTAAACTCCTTATAAAATCTTTTGATAATTCAAAGTGTTGAAATGTGCAAGGTTCAAAATATGCAAGAAAACTTAAATGCAAGATAACACAAAAAAAATTTATAGTGGTTATATGGATAAAAATACTTTAGTCCACTCTTCCAGATCACTTAGATTCTGGGTTATACTATAATCACAAAGATTACAATATTTCTCCACTTATACCTAAACAACAAATGAAAAGGCTATAAGCTCACAATAGGAATTCACTCAGAAAACCTATCCTCTAAATTAGAATCACTCACAAAGATGGATTCTAACTTCGCACAACACTCAGCTAATACAAAACACTCAGATTGTATTTTTCTGTTTTCTTCAACTGGGTTTCTGTCAACAGATGACTTCCACCAGACGAGTGAGCTGTTCGAGCTTCTTAAGACTTAGATAAATTTCTGCTTCGAATGCGAAATCTCAGATGTTGTTGTATTTCTCTCACTTCGAAATCAGCTCTATTTATACTTGGAATTGAAATTATGACCGTTGAAGGAAATCAAATCTCAAATCCATAGCCTTAGCCCAATTTCAGAACGGCTACCTGCTACAGTCCTTTTTCTGCTGTACTTTCCTGTAGCTGCATTAAATGCACTCTGCTGATCCGAGAGTAAATTCCAATCATTTGCCATTACTACCCTTCTCTTCCAGCATTTATTACACCCAGTGCATTTATTACCGTTGGACTTCTCTCATGATCTCTTCTACTCTGCTGATCAAAGCAACTCTGCTGATAGATACTCTGCTGATCAAATACTGAACTAATCTGATTTGAGTCAGCTGATGACCTACCCTTCTGTTCGCTGTTTCAGCATGAGATCACTAGTCTTCTGGGCTTTGAACTTTGAACTCTTCTGATGTCTTCTTTTACTTGTTCAAAATTCTTCTAAGGGAACTAAGCTTTCCATACTTAGCTGATTCTGATGTTTTGGAAATCATCAAAACCATCCCTTAATTACTTATCTTCTTTGCACTTCATCTTCATCTTCATCTTCATCCAACAATTATGGTATCAAAAGTGAAATTCTCTCCACAAAATAGTGAGAAATACTTATGTGTATCGAAACCAAAGATCACTTCAATCTTTACGTAAAAAATAAAGAAATTAGACTGAGGCTTGCCGAAACAAATTTCCTTAAGACAATGTTTGATGTAATCATGAAGAGAACAAAAAAAGACTTGGAAGAATTAATTGAAGACAAGTTGTTGGGTCAAGAAGGATTACTTGCTCATCAAGATTGAAGAAGATCTAGTTCAATAATTACTTGTCATGTGGGTGTTTTTAATTTAATTATGTTTAATTTCGAATTTATTGTCCTTATTTTTGTAGGATTAGTTCTTTACTAGGATTTAGTTTTCTTTTGGTATTAGGTTAGTTTACTATTTTATAGTTTCCTACTAATTTTCAAGATGTAATCTTGTCCTATTTAAAGGACATTTTTCATTAATGAATTCAAGATTTAGTCTTCAATTAATATGTGTTGAGTATTCTCCACCTTCTTTGAAGAATTCTTCTTCATGAATTTATCAAGGATCAGTAAAATCTTTGTGGCGTTCAATGACTTATCAAACGATTTATCCACCATCGTTTGGGGCGTCCTACCGAACTTATCAAGCATTCTTGTGGTGTACCGACTTATCAAGCGATTCGGTCAACATCGTTTGTGGCGTCCTCATGAACTTATCAAGAACACTTGTGGCGTTCATCCATCGACTTATCAAGCGATTCATCCATCATCATTTGTGGCGTCTTCAATAAATCCACCTAAACCTGATTGTAGAACGATCCTAGGAGTCCTAATAATTCGGGTCTCGTTATTCATGGCGAGGTTCGTATCATTTGGTATCATTGTTCTAGTCTCAGGTTTGCCTATCATTTATTTTCTTGTCAAAAAAAAAAAAGAAAAATCGAAAAAAATGTGAGAGACAAAAAAATGGTTGAAAAAAAAACTTCAAAAAAAAATCGAAAAAAAAAATTTGCATTGTTTATATGTTAGATCTACAAGGTCGGGGAAGATTTGAGTCAAATCTCTTTTAAGAGGGGGAGAATGATGTGATCATGAAGAAAACAAAAAAAGACTTGGAAGAATTAATTGAAGACAAGTTGTTGGGTCAAGAAGGATTACTTGCTCATCAAGATTGAAGAAGATCTAGTTTAATAATTACTTGTCATGTGGGAGTTTTTAATTTAATTATGTTTAATTTCGAATTTATTGTCCTTATTTTTGTAGGATTAGTTTATTCTTTACTAGGATTTAGTTTCCTTTTGATATTAGGTTAGTTTACTATATTATAGTTTCCTACTTATTTTCAAGTTGTAATATTGTTCTATTTAAAGGACCTTTTTGGGTTTTTTGCACTTTGCACCCCTGAAACATGGGAAATAGGCATTCTGCACCCCTGAAACTCAGATTTAGCACTTTACACCCTCGAAATAAGAAAATTACAGCATTTTGCACCCTCTTTTATTTTTAAGCATAAACTCAAGGGCAAAGTAGGTAATTCTATTGTAGATCTTTGGTCCCCCCCCCCTCCCCCTAAATAAAATTAGCACTTAACACTCCCTAATTAAGAATAAATTAACAACTTGGACCCCGGAAACACAATAATTGGACATTTTGCACCCCAAAATACAAAATTAAAACTTAACACCCTCAATTTAAAAAAAAAAAAAGGAACTCAAACCCCTCATTTTTTCGGGCAAAGTTGACCATTAAGGTGAAATTTTTAAGCAAAATAGGTAATTATTTATGGGTCTTTGATATCTTGAAGTAGACAATGGGTCACGAGAAGTTTAGTTGTACTTTATTTACTTATTTATGGCTATAATGTTGAAAAGAAAGATTGAGAGATAAATGAGTATTCGAGTAATTATAATTGTATTTTGCAAAATTTAAGTAAAAAAATGAATTATGTATTTTGCCTTAGATTTTTTTCACTCTGATAGTCAACTTTGACGAAAAAAAGAGGGGTTTGTGTTTTATAAATTTGAGGATGTTAAGTGTTAATTTTGTGTTTTGGGGTGCAAAGTGCCCATTTATTATATTTTGGGGGTGAAAGTTGCTGATTTGTTCTTAATTAGAGGGTGTTAAGTGCTATTTTTATTTTGGGGGTACAAAGTGTGAAATTCTCAGGTTTTGAGGGTGCAAAGTGTGGCGCCCCGACTAGGTCACATAGCTCGAAATAAAACATTAATTAACTATTTGAACTAGTCGTGCGTCAACTAACTGAACAATAGATAAAATTACATTATAACCATTCATCACAGCGGAAATAACGAAATTCTAAGGTCTTCAGGAAGAAGGGACTACGACCCCACTACCCGACCCGTACGTAGATAAAATTTTACATAAATTTACAACGAAGTTTTCATCATTTAATTATTCGATAAAATATATAAGTACGACACTGAATAGACCATGTCAATCCATATCACCGTGTTTCCACCTCTAACTCATGTCGCTAATATGAGAAAATAAACAAAGAAAGGCGTAAGTCTTATTTGACTTAGTGAGGATTTATAATACTGGATTGAGGTTATGAGTAATATGATCAACAGTAATATTATGATCCATGTATGAATAAGAATTAGAATGTAATAGTCCTGCGAAAGATTATTAGATGATTTGAAATAACAAAGTAATCGAATTACAATAAACGGGAATTCAAATAAACATTTCGAATATGAATCTGGTAAAGTAATACATTCAACCCAACTTCTGAAAATTAACATCCTTATACCTCCCTACGAGGAGCGACCTCGCAAACAAAACGGAATGACATGCTCGAGTACATGTCGACCCAGTTGAGAGTACAATTACCTCCAACTATACTTAGCAACTGGATCACGGTGGGGTACTTAACAATGAGACCATACACCGACGGCCCGATACCGCCCAGCAGTCACCATTATTAGTCCCGGGGCCCAACTTCCCAAGAGCGTCCTCAAGGGTATAAATAGTTTAAGTGAACTTGGAGCCGGACATTGTCCGTTGTTCATTATAATACCACTTACCAGATGGAGTAGAAATAGAAATTGAAGAATGCAAGACTATTAAAGGATTAAGAAACGTATTAAAGTTAGTTACCTTAGAATATATAAGAGCTTAAATTAACCTCGGGGTTAATGTAAATGGATTGATATGGTATAAAATGAAACTCAAAATAAGGAAATGAAATGAAATATTGTCAAAAGATTAAGAGTTTTAGAAAGGAAGAATTTTCTCAGGGCAAGTGCCGAATAGATTAAGAAAGAAGAAGAAACCTCACCTTATGTTGAAGAGTGGTTGTTTAAGCTTAATCCTTGTTATCAATAGATCCCTCTACACCTAAGTATAGCAAAATAAAAAGGACCAATGTTACGGATGATCTTATTAGTTTGATTAAGTATCCCTGAAAGTGTATCTCACCGTTCAAGTTTGATAGTTTGTATGTGGTCTTTACATGAGTTCGTATTTTACATAATAGTCTTATAAAAGTTTATGAATTCAAAAGTAGTTCCAAGTATTAGTTTACGCATCCCCTTTCCCCAAATCAAGATATGAGTGCAAGCAATGTTAGTTCTTTGATAAGTATGATTTTACCTCATTCTACGTATACCGTTTCGAATGAAAAGACATCCTTTAATATCGATAAATCTAATTAAGAGAAAACTAATCAAATAAGCCTAAGTAATCATCAATTTTCTCAATTTATATAAGTTAAAGCTAATAAGACTATCATAAGTAGTTATCAATATGCATAATTATACTCATTCAAGTTAACTAAGTTTTAGGATACTTTAGCCATAGTTCTTTTAAGAAATTAGCATTTGGTGTACTAATTAGTTAACTTCACTTTATCCTATAGACCTTGTACAAAAGTTAAATGATATTCCAATTAATTTCTTCATATATGTTTCATCACCTTTTTGTTAAACATATCTAGATACTAAAACAAATCATTCGTTATATTCAAGTCTTCAAGCCAATTCAAGCAATCTTGGTTATTTAAAAAAATCACCATATCCTTTTATCTTTAGTAGTAATGAAGTTCCATAAGTTTAGTAAGGACAATCCAAATAATCAAAGAATTCATCAAAGGTCATATTTTATTCTTGTCTTAGATAAGTTATATCTTTTAAAGTAGGAGTTTTCTTGATCAAAACAAGTAAAGTAATCATAACAATGACTTTATAAAATTTGTATGAAAGACTTATATACTCAACTACTTAGTTTATCCAATGATACATAATACATGAACCCATACCTTGAATATTGTTCTTATACAAATTTAGAGATTTATAAGTAATTTATATATTAGTTTACACCTCTCTTTTGTCCTTTCAAACAAAATCAAGATATAAATGAAAGAAAGTTAATTCTTCAACAAGTATGATTTTATACTACTTTGATTGAAAATGCATCCTTTAGTAATATGATAATTATAATCTCAATTCTATATCCAAATGAAACCTACACAAGTAATTATTAGTTTTCTTATAACTATCAAAGCTAAGTAACTCATAGTTCTATGGTAATAAGTTTGCTTAAAAGTTAATTCAATTGTTTAGCCTCATTTTATTTTTTTTCAAGTTTCTTCCTTGCTCTTTGATTCTTTATTTCTTCATATCTCTTTTATCACTTCCTACCTTCAATCCATAGTAACAATAACCATCTATGTTTAGTTCTTCAACCAAAAAGTTTAACTATCTAAAAAAAAAAACCTCTTGTGTATTACCTTCTCCATTTAGTGTCATTTTATATCTAAATTTAACAATTAAACTTCCTCATGACATTATCCATCTACCAAGGTGTTAAAGGATGGTTTAATTGCATAAAAACAGCAAGGAAAGTTGAAAATAACAATTTTAGAACAAGAATTTGAAAACAGTCCCGAAACAGTCCAGCGAGTGGATTTCACTCGCCGGTACTGTTCTGAAAACGCGCCGATAGCGACCCCACGCGCCGGCGGTGTTCGACACCTCCCATACACCTTCATTCTAGATCGAGTCCTCTTTTCAATGGTACAGACCTTTCTCAAAATGACCCAGCCAATAAAAAGTTATAGCTTAATTACAGTGGTCGCGCAAAAACAGGGGATAGGTGAGTGTTTACCTTGTGTTCTCCTTCTCTAGCAATGAATCATGGAAGTTCTTGAACCTACTCACTTCTTATGACTTAAGGGTCACTAGAAACAGTGGAGAAAAGAGTTTTAGCTAGGATTAAGATATTTTAAATGAATTGAAATGATGAAGAACATTGTTTACCTCTAAGCTTTACTACCCCTTTTTCTAAGCTTGGGAGAAGACTAGGCTTGGAGAAAGACTAAGCTTGGGAAGAGCTCCATGGCTTCTAATAGATGATCGTTCTTATCTTTTTGGGTGCAATTGAAGAAGGGAAATTGAGCCTTTATTTATAGGAAGAAGAATGGTAATTTGGTAATAAGTTTGGGGTAGTAGGTTTAGTGGTAAATTTGATGATATGGGTTATTTTGCTATTAGAGTGAATTTCACTTTTGACCTTTGTTTTTCTATAATGGTTAGTTTAAGTATAATAATTTTTATATCGAGTTACTCGGTTTGTTTTGGGTACGTTAAAAGTTTGTTTCGAGTTCGGTTTGATAGTTATATATATACGATCGTTCTATTCCAATCTATTGAGTGTGTGCATAAAAATATAAGAAAAAAAAAAAAAAATATATATATATATATATATAAATTATCGGGGTATTACATTCTCCCCCCCTTAAAAAAAATCTGGTCCCCAGATTCTAACCTGGAATGAAGAGTTCGGGGTGATGTTTCCGCATTTCTTCTTCTCGTTCCCAAGTGGCCTCCTCTACTTGGTGATTTCTCCACAATACCTTTACTAAGGATATCTTGCGGTTACGAAGTTCTTGGAATTTTTGATCGAGGATCCGAATTGGCCTTTCTTCATATGATAGATCACTTTCGATTTGTACACTGTTAGGATCTATAATGTGGGATTCGTCAGGGTGATACTTCCTAATTTGTGATACATGAAACACATCATGAATTCCCGTGATGTTGAGAGGTAGATTCAATCTATAGGCTAAATTTCCAACGCGTTCGGAAATTTCAAAAGGCCCTACGTAGCGTGGACTTAATTTTCCACCTTTTCCAATTCTTCTGAATCCCTTTTTAGGCGACACTTTGAGGAACACTTTATCTCCAACTTCAAATTCTAGATCTCTTCTACGTTGATCGGCATAGCTTTTCTGTCTGTCTTGGGCAGCTTTAATTCTTTGTCGGATCAGTTGTACTTTGTCAATGGCGTCTTGAATAACTTCTGGCCTTAATGCTCTGTTTAAACCATCTGAAGAAGCTCGCCATTCGTCTAACTCCCAATGGATTGGAGAGCGACATTTTCTTCCATATAAAGCCTCATATGGTGCCATCTGAATTGATGCATGATAGCTATTATTGTATGCAAATTCCACGAGTGGCAAATGTTTATTCCAGCTACCTTTGAAATCCAATACACATGCTCTCAACATGTCTTCTAGGAATCCAATTACTCGTTCAGATTGTCCATCGGTTTGCGGGTGTGCAGCTGTACTGAAGTTAAGCTTAGTTCCCAAATTTTCCTGCAACTGCTTCCACAATCTAGAAGTAAATTTAGGATCTCTATCCGAGACTATACTCGAAGGTATGCCATGTAGACGGATGATTTCTTTCTGGTATAGTTCGGCTAGAGCTTCAACTTTGAAATGTTTTCCCACCGGAAGGAAATGAGCAGACTTAGTTAGTCTGTCTACAACGACCCAAATGCTATCATATCCACCCCTTATTGTCGGAAGGCCTGTGACGAAATCCATGGCGATCTGATCCCATTTCCAATCAAGAATTGGAAGAGGTTGTAATTTGCCGGCAGGATGTTGATGTTCAGCCTTAACCAATTGGCAAGTCATGCACTTCTTAACATAGTCCGCAATATCACGCTTCATTCCATTCCACCAGAATTGTTTCTTCAAATCTTTGTACATTTTGGTGCCTCCGGGATGAACTGTGTATCTTGTTTTATGTGCTTCTTCCATTAATTCTTTTCTCATTTTCGTTGGTACACAAACTCTCTTTTGGAATCGTAATATACCCGATGGGTCCATACTAAAATTTGAATTTGGTACCTTTTCTTCAGACTCTTTTAATTTTCTAATATCTTCATCCTCCTGTTGTGCAGTCCGGATTTTAGAGTACCATTCCGGTTGAATATGTAGATTGGCCAAACGTGCATAAGATTGTATGCGAACAATAGTTTTCTCGACTTCTTGCTCTTGAATGAGATTTTCTATTCCTTTGAAGTGAGAAATCGTTGCATTTCTACTTAATGCATCAGCTACTACATTCGCCTTTCCAGGGTGATAAAGTATTGAACAATCATAATCCTCCAGGAACTCCATCCACCTTCTCTGCCTCATATTTAGCTCCTTCTGAGTGAATAGATATTTCAGACTTTTGTGATCGGTGTATATCTCAAATGTTGTCCCGTAGAGATAGTGTCTCCATATGGCTAGTGCAAACACAATTGCTCCTAACTCTAGGTCATGAGTAGGATAATTTTGCTCATGGACCTTTAGTTTTCTTGAAGCATAAGATATTACCTTCCCGTTTTGCATCAATACACATCCATAACCTTCTTTCGACGCATCTGTGTAAACCACAAATCCAATTTGACCTTCGGGTAAGGTTAATATTGGAGCAGTTGTTAGTCTTCTTTTGAGTTCTTGAAAGCTAGCATCACACTTATCAGTCCATATAAATTGATTTTTCTTCTGAGTTAGTTGTGTTAAGGGCGCTGCAATTTTTGAAAAATCCTTAACAAATCTGTGGTAATAACCTGCCCGTCCCAAGAAGCTGCGTACTTCAGTAATGCTAGTTGGTCGTTTCCAATTAATTATGGCTTCGACTTTCGAAGGATCAACTTCAACTCCAGTGCTGGATATCACATGGCCAAGAAACATTACCCGTTCCAACCAAAACTCACATTTACTGAATTTGGCGTAAAGTTTGTTCTCCTTGAGAGTTTGCAATACTATTCTAAGGTGATGCGCATGTTCTTGCTCGGATTTAGAGTATACTAAGATGTCATCTATGAATATTACCAAAAAGTTGTCCAAGTAAGGTCTGAATATTCAATGCATCATATCCATGAAAGCAGCTGGTGCATTTGTTAATCCAAATGGCATTACTACAAACTCAAAATGACCGTATCTTGAGTTGAATGCAGTTTTTGGGATGTCTGTCTCCCGAATCTTTAATTGATAGTACCCTTGTCTAAGATCCAACTTTGAGTATACTTGTGACCCTTGTAGTAAATCAAATAGCTCATCAATGTGGGGTAGTGGGTACTTATTCTTTATAGTGACATTATTCAGTCCTCGATAATCAATGCACAATCGAAGAGATCCGTCTTTCTTTTTAACAAACAAGACTGGTGCTCCCCAAGGGGAGGAACTAGGTCGAATGAACCCTCGTTCAATCAGATCTTGTAACTGAGTTTTTAATTCTTTTAACTCAGCAGGAGCCATACGGTAAGGAGTTTTTGAGATGGGTGCTGCACCGGGTAGAGTTTCAATCACAAACTCAATTTCGCGATCAGGAGGTAGAGAACTTAGTTCCTCAGGAAATACTTCTAAGAATTCATTTACTACTGGTACTTCCTCTATTTGAATCATGTCCTTTGGTTTATTTATCAAATAGGCCAAAAATCCGTAACCTTCATTTTTCAAGATTTTCCTTGCTTCAATAGCCGAGATGATAGAAATGGGTTGTGGTTTTTCATGACTACCCTCAAGTCCTTTTTGGTTATTTTTGCTAAGTTTTATTTCTTTCGTATAGCAGTTTAGCTCTGCTTGATGTTGATACAACCAATCCATTCCTAAGATAACATCGTATCCCTGGATGTTTAGTTGAATTAAATCGGCCGGGTATATAACCCCATCTATTGTAATTGGACATGCCTTAAACACCAAATTAGTAGTTTCACTACTACCCATAGGAGTGCAGACTTCAAATTCGTATGGTAATTTTTCTGTCTCAAGATTTAGTTTTGTAGCAAATAAGGTAGCAATAAAGGAATGGGTAGCTCCTGGATCATATAAAGCTTTACCAATGTGGTTAAGTAATTGAATTTTACCTTCCACCACTGCGGATGGGTCTATTGCCTCCTTATTACCCTCCAATGCATAAACACGGGCAGGAATCTTAGGCCTCTCTGTTCGAGAATTCGATGGACCGCCTTGTTTTCCTTGAGGTACCGACGATGGATTCCTTGCCCTTGGGCAATCTTTGATTTGATGTTGTTCACTTCCACATGCTATACATCGTCCATTCTTTTTCCAGCATGATGCTTCATTGTGACTTGGGTGTCCACAAAAGTTGCATGGTCCAATCTGCTTAGGTTTAGTTTGATGGTTAGTAGGCCTTGCCTTATTATTATTTGGCTTTCTAAAGTTTGAATGCCCTGTCTTAGGGTACTTTTTCCCTTGATCAAATCTCCCTACATTCTCCCATTTAGAACCAGATGGTCGACTTCTTTTAAGATGTTCAAACTTCATCAGTTCCTTCATTTCCGACTCAACTTGTAAAGCTTTTTCAACAGCTTTTGAATAGCTAGTTATATCTGTCGAAAGCAGTGCCCACCGTAATTCTAATTTTAGTCCTTCAATGAATTTTCTCACCTTTCGATCTTCATCGTTTTGGTAGTGTGATGCGTATTGGATTAGCCGAGTGAATCGAGCCTCGTATTGAGAAACTGTCAGCATATCTTGAGTTAAATCCATGAATTCTCTTTCTCGTCGATTCCGTACTACTTGGGGTATGAATTTTGTGTTAAACTCAATCACAAAATTATCCCACATCCGCGGAGTATCCTCTACCCTCCAACGTTCTTCCACCACTCTCCACCAATGTCTTGCTGAATCTTCTAATCGAAATGTAGCGAGATTGATCTTTTGTGCATCGGTGTAGTTTAGTACACAGAAAATATTTTCCATTTCAGAAAGCCATAGTTCGGCTTTTCGATCATCAGGCTCCCCGAAGAATTTTGGGGGTTGGAATCGAAGAAACCTTTCAAGGTTTTGATCTGTAGTTGGTTGAACCATCAAGTTAGTGGAGATGTTGGCTTGTGATTGTTGTTGACAAAATTCCATGTATTGTTGCATGAATGTGAACATCGTTGGGAGTTCGGAATCCCCATTTCTGGAAATTGGTGGTTGTCCATTAGTGGTTTCCGGAGTGACATGATCTTGCTCATGGTTTGGAACATCTTCGTCTTGAGTCGGTGTTTCATTTGTTTGGACATTTGGCGGGAATGTTGTCGGTGGAACCTCGGGTACCGAAGTTGTTTGTTTTCTTGGTCTGCCTGGTCGTCCCATTCTACTAGACATACACATGTAAGTTATTTAAACATCATAATTTAGTATTAGTATTTATTATTTTCTATTGTAATAAAATACTCCAATAATTTTGTAAAATAAAGAAAGTGAACATACTAATTTTGTGATTCAGGGGCTTATCCAAACCTAAACTCTAGGTAATCCGATCTTAATCTACGAATCATGCCCCTAAGTTTCTAGTTCTAGGCTCTGATACCACCTGTGGCGCCCCGACTAGGTCACATAGCTCGAAATAAAACATTAATTAACTATTTGAACTAGTCGTGCGTCAACTAACTGAACAATAGATAAAATTACATTATAACCATTCATCACAGCGGAAATAACGAAATTCTAAGGTCTTCAGGAAGAAGGGACTACGACCCCACTACCCGACCCGTACGTAGATAAAATTTTACATAAATTTACAACGAAGTTTTCATCATTTAATTATTCGATAAAATATATAAGTACGACACTGAATAGACCATGTCAATCCATATCACCGTGTTTCCACCTCTAACTCATGTCGCTAATATGAGAAAATAAACAAAGAAAGGCGTAAGTCTTATTTGACTTAGTGAGGATTTATAATACTGGATTGAGGTTATGAGTAATATGATCAACAGTAATATTATGATCCATGTATGAATAAGAATTAGAATGTAATAGTCCTGCGAAAGATTATTAGATGATTTGAAATAACAAAGTAATCGAATTACAATAAACGGGAATTCAAATAAACATTTCGAATATGAATCTGGTAAAGTAATACATTCAACCCAACTTCTGAAAATTAACATCCTTATACCTCCCTACGAGGAGCGACCTCGCAAACAAAACGGAATGACATGCTCGAGTACATGTCGACCCAGTTGAGAGTACAATTACCTCCAACTATACTTAGCAACTGGATCACGGTGGGGTACTTAACAATGAGACCATACACCGACGGCCCGATACCGCCCAGCAGTCACCATTATTAGTCCCGGGGCCCAACTTCCCAAGAGCGTCCTCAAGGGTATAAATAGTTTAAGTGAACTTGGAGCCGGACATTGTCCGTTGTTCATTATAATACCACTTACCAGATGGAGTAGAAATAGAAATTGAAGAATGCAAGACTATTAAAGGATTAAGAAACGTATTAAAGTTAGTTACCTTAGAATATATAAGAGCTTAAATTAACCTCGGGGTTAATGTAAATGGATTGATATGGTATAAAATGAAACTCAAAATAAGGAAATGAAATGAAATATTGTCAAAAAATTAAGAGTTTTAGAAAGGAAGAATTTTCTCAGGGCAAGTGCCGAATAGATTAAGAAAGAAGAAGAAACCTCACCTTATGTTGAAGAGTGGTTGTTTAAGCTTAATCCTTGTTATCAATAGATCCCTCGACACCTAAGTATAGCAAAATAAAAAGGACCAATGTTACGGATGATCTTATTAGTTTGATTAAGTATCCCTGAAAGTGTATCTCACCGTTCAAGTTTGATAGTTTGTATGTGGTCTTTACATGAGTTCGTATTTTACATAATAGTCTTATAAAAGTTTATGAATTCAAAAGTAGTTCCAAGTATTAGTTTACGCATCCCCTTTCCCCAAATCAAGATATGAGTGCAAGCAATGTTAGTTCTTTGATAAGTATGATTTTACCTCATTCTACGTATACCGTTTCGAATGAAAAGACATCCTTTAATATCGATAAATCTAATTAAGAGAAAACTAATCAAATAAGCCTAAGTAATCATCAATTTTCTCAATTTATATAAGTTAAAGCTAATAAGACTATCATAAGTAGTTATCAATATGCATAATTATACTCATTCAAGTTAACTAAGTTTTAGGATACTTTAGCCATAGTTCTTTTAAGAAATTAGCATTTGGTGTACTAATTAGTTAACTTCACTTTATCCTATAGACCTTGTACAAAAGTTAAATGATATTCCAATTAATTTCTTCATATATGTTTCATCACCTCTTTGTTAAACATATCTAGATACTAAAACAAATCATTCGTTATATTCAAGTCTTCAAGCCAATTCAAGCAATCTTGGTTATTTAAAAAAATCACCATATCCTTTTATCTTTAGTAGTAATGAAGTTCCATAAGTTTAGTAAGGACAATCCAAATAATCAAAGAATTCATCAAAGGTCATATTTTATTCTTGTCTTAGATAAGTTATATCTTTTAAAGTAGGAGTTTTCTTGATCAAAACAAGTAAAGTAATCATAACAATGACTTTATAAAATTTGTATGAAAGACTTATATACTCAACTACTTAGTTTATCCAATGATACATAATACATGAACCCATACCTTGAATATTGTTCTTATACAAATTTAGAGATTTATAAGTAATTTATATATTAGTTTACACCTCTCTTTTGTCCTTTCAAACAAAATCAAGATATAAATGAAAGAAAGTTAATTCTTCAACAAGTATGATTTTATACTACTTTGATTGAAAATGCATCCTTTAGTAATATGATAATTATAATCTCAATTCTATATCCAAATGAAACCTACACAAGTAATTATTAGTTTTCTTATAACTATCAAAGCTAAGTAACTCATAGTTCTATGGTAATAAGTTTGCTTAAAAGTTAATTCAATTGTTTAGCCTCATTTTATTTTTTTTCAAGTTTCTTCCTTGCTCTTTGATTCTTTATTTCTTCATATCTCTTTTATCACTTCCTACCTTCAATCCATAGTAACAATAACCATCTATGTTTAGTTCTTCAACCCAAAAGTTTAACTATCTAAAAAAAAAACCTCTTGTGTATTACCTTCTCCATTTAGTGTCATTTTATATCTAAATTTAACAATTAAACTTCCTCATGACATTATCCATCTACCAAAGTGTTAAAGGATGGTTTAATTGCATAAAAACAGCAAGGAAAGTTGAAAATAACAATTTTAGAACAAGAATTTGAAAACAGTCCCGAAACAGTCCAGCGAGTGGATTTCACTCGCCGGTACTGTTCTGAAAATGCGCCGATAGCGACCCCACGCGCCGGCGGTGTTCGACACCTCCCATACACCTTCATTCTAGATCGAGTCCTCTTTTCAATGGTACAGACCTTTCTCAAAATGACCCAGCCAATAAAAAGTTATAGCTTAATTACAGTGGTCGCGCAAAAACAGGGGATAGGTGAGTGTTTACCTTGTGTTCTCCTTCTCTAGCAATGAATCATGAAAGTTCTTGAACCTACTCACTTCTTATGACTTAAGGGTCACTAGAAACAGTGGAGAAAAGAGTTTTAGCTAGGATTAAGATATTTTAAATGAATTGAAATGATGAAGAACATTGTTTACCTCTAAGCTTTACTACCCCTTTTTCTAAGCTTGGGAGAAGACTAGGCTTGGAGAAAGACTAAGCTTGGGAAGAGCTCCATGGCTTCTAATAGATGATCGTTCTTATCTTTTTGGGTGCAATTGAAGAAGGGAAATTGAGCCTTTATTTATAGGAAGAAGAATGGTAATTTGGTAATAAGTTTGGGGTAGTAGGTTTAGTGGTAAATTTGATGATATGGGTTATTTTGCTATTAGAGTGAATTTCACTTTTGACCTTTGTTTTTCTATAATGGTTAGTTTAAGTATAATAATTTTTATATCGAGTTACTCGGTTTGTTTTGGGTACGTTAAAAGTTTGTTTCGAGTTCGGTTTGATAGTTATATATATACGATCGTTCTATTCCAATCTATTGAGTGTGTGCATAAAAAAATAAGAAAAAAAAAAAATATATATATATATATATATAAAAATTATCGGGGTATTACACAAAGTGCCAATACTATTGAATTACCTATTTTGCCCTTGATTTTTGCTTGAAAATAAAAGAGGGTGCAAAGTGCTGTATTTTTCATATTTCGAGAGTGCAAAGTGCTAAATCTAAGTTTTGAGGGTGCAAAGTGCCTATTTTCCATGTTTCGGGAGTGCAAAGTGCAAAAAACCCGACCTTTTTCATTAATGAATTCAAGATTTAGTCTTCAATTAATATGTGTTGAGTATTCTCCACCTTCTTTGAAGAATTCTTCTTCATGAACTTATCAAAGATCAGTAAAATATTTGTGGCATTCAATGACTTATCAAAAGATTTATCCACCATCGTTTGTGGCATCCTACCGAACTTATCAAGCATTCTTATGGCGTTCCGACTTATGAAGCGATTCAGTCAACATTGTTTGTGGCGTCCTCATGAACTTATCAAGAACACTTGTGGCGTTCATCCATCGACTTATCAAGCGATTCATTCATCATCGTTTGTGGCGTCTTCAATAAATTCACCTAAACCTGATTGTAGAACTGTTAGCCGAATGATTAATGATTAACAAACAATTTGATATTTGAGTTTGTTTCTTGAGTTTAATCTTAACAGGAATTATTGAGAAGCTCATTATTTGAAGAAAGAGGCTCATTTACGAATAAAGCTTAATTGAGAAGAAAAGGCTCAATAAAGATCTTACAAGTCCATTAATGAAGAAGACCAATTGAAGAATAGTTTGAAGACCCATGCACCCTTGGAAGGGCCCAATTTTCGACATAAGAAAATTGAGGTCACGTAAGTATCATATGTCTCAAACTATTAAGGGCAAGGAAAAATTCTTTTAGCCCAAATATTTTCTAAGCCCTTTTAATTTTTAATTGGAAAATTAATCTTTAAAATCTTGATTCAAGTAATTACTTGATTAAAATACAATTTTCTTTACATATTGGTCATGATATGTTACGGCTAGTGCAATCAAGGCAATATCTTTTTGTAATGCCTTTTGCCACAAACTTGTTTAATCGGAATATTTTTTTAAAGGCTAAATAAATTATTTTACTAAATCCTTTTACAAGGCAAGAACTTCCTTAATTGCTTTCTTAAAAAATCAGCCATATTTATTTTAGCAAGTGTTTGAATTCTTTCCAAATCATTGTGGCTGAAATCTTACCTCTTTGAACTTAATCTTATAGATCTTTTTTTAAAGGTAAGATTTATTCAAATCTTGGAATTGATTTAATGCTTTATTAATACAAAATTGTCCAAGTTCATTTTGCTTATTAAGCACACAAAAATCGGATCATATATTCTAAATTATGTCAAAATCATTTTGATTAAAGAAAGATTTTTTTGTCTTGAAATCTTGCACTTTTTGTATCCGAATTTTTCCCTATAAATTGAGCTCTCTTGAATCATTTTACATACACCAACTTTGAGAGAAAAATAGAGCTTTACTTTGAGAAAATTACTCTTGCTTTCTCATGCTTTAATTTGTGAAAATCTTTTGAAAAGCAAAATTCATTTTTGAATTACACTTGCAAAAATATTTTGTGAAAAACGAAAATCTTTTTTAATCCTTGCTCTTGAGAACTTTGAGATATTTTGAGAGGTTAAAAGAAATACTAGTGAGCATACTTTTGTACATCTTACTCGAGAGGAGTGTTCATTGTACTACTTTAAAATCATCTTGTAATAGTGCGATAGGAAGTGTCCTAGCAAGCACAATTGTTTAGTGCGATAGGTTGTTTACCTAGCAAGCACATATTTGGTGCAATAGAATAGAGGGTTCTAGTAAGCACATGTTAGTGCGATAGGCCAAGGTCTAGCAAGCACATTGTTGGAGCGATAGGAGGTGTCCTAGCAAGCTCGTATCGAGAGAAATAATTAATATCTTGTAATCTTGAGTGGCGAAGGTTTGTCCTGCAAGCCACGATATATTAGTGGATTTTACCCAGGGGTGCTGGAAGAGAGGAAGTAAGCCGTTGGGGCGCTAACCTCTATAAATTGTGTTTGCTTTCTTCTCCTTTTATTATTTGCACTTTACTTCATATTGTAACTTTAATCTCAAAATCATTGGAACAATTAACTTTTATTTAAAGTTACTGGAACTATTTACTAATTCTCTTCTGGGAAATAAACTCATTGAAAAAGTTATATATCTAATTCACCCCCCCCCCCCCTCTCTTAGGTATCAAGCACGATCCTAGGAGTCCTAATAATTCGGGTCTCATTATTCGTGGCAAGGTTTGTATCATGTTGGTCCCAAGTGGTCAGATGAGGTCTAGAGGGGGGGGGGGGGGTGAATAGACCTCTGAAAATTTTTGAACTTAAAAACTTTTCAGTGTTCTGTCAGCAGACTAAGCTGATGAAGAACTGTAAGATTACTTCGCTGATCAAGAACAAGTCTAGAACAGCAGAGTGACCTTTCTTCTTATATATACTTAGCTGTTTTTCAACAAAACAGTTTTCCAAAGAGTATACTTGCAGCGGATTGTTTGAAAGTGTTTTTCACAAGTAAACTAAGCTCTTAAAAGATTTTATCCCCAGTTTTGAAACTCCTTATAAAATCTTTCAGTAATTCAAAGTGTTTAAATATGCAAACTTTAAAATATGCAAGAAAGCTTAAATGCAAGATAACACAAAGAATTTTTATAGTGGTTATATGGATAAAAATCCTTTAGTCCACTCTTCCAGATCACTCAGATTCTGGGTTATACTATAATCACTCAGATTACAATATTTCTCCACTTACACCTAAACAACAAATGTAAAGGCTATAAGCTCACAATAGGAAATCACTCAGAAATCCTATACTCTAAAGTAGAATCACTCACAAAGATGGATTCTCACTTCGCACAACACTCATCTATTACAAAATCACTCAGATAATGTTTTTCTGTTTTCTTCAACTTGGTTTTTGTCAACAGATGACTTCCACCAGACGAGTGAGCTGTTCGAGCTTTTGAGACTTAGAAAAATTCTGCTTCAAAATCAAAATCTCTGATTGTTGTTGTGTGTCTCTCTCTTCGAACTTAGCTCTATTTATACATGGAGATGAAAATATGACCGTTGAAGGCAAATCAAATCTTCAAATCCATCCTTCAGCTCTTTTGAAACGGCTCTCTGCAGCAATCCGTACAGTGTACAGTACTTTCTGTCCATCACATTTAATGCTGCATTAAATGCACTCTGCTGATACGAGGATATCTTCAATCATTTGCCATTACTACCCTTCTCTTTCAGCATTTATTACACCAAGTGCATTTATTACCGTTGAACTGATCTCATGATCTCTTCCACTCTGCTGATCGAAGCAACCCTTCTGATAGGTACTCTGCTGATCAAATGCTGAACTAATCTGATTTGACTCGGCTGATGACCTACCCTTCTGTTTTGCTGTTTCAGCAAGAGATCACTAGTCTTCTGGTCTTTGAACTCTTCTGATATCTTCTTTACTTGTTCAAAGATTCTTCCAAGGGTACTAAGCTTTCCATACTTAGCTGATTATGATGTTTTGGAAATCATCAAAACCTTCCCTTAAATTCTGACTTCTTTCATCTTCATCTCCATCCAACATATCAAATTTCTGGGGCTACCACGGTGCATACAGTTTGATTCCCGGTAGTTTCCCAAGATACAACAGTCTGTTGTTCATTATTTGCACAAATAATAAATCCACGACGAACTTGAACAAACAGAAAATTCGACATAAATTTTAACGGAATTAAGAGAAAGAGAGAGAGTAGTGTTTTTCCTTTTTGTTACTATCAAATTAATTCAGAAATGACCAGATTTTATCTCATATTTATAGACACAAAAGTGTCTCTTGGGAAGGGACACAATATTTCGATCCAAAGGGTACCTTTTCGAATAGAATATACGCATCTCTTACTTTTATTTATTTCATTCACACATAAAACCCCAACACTTTATAGTTATACTAATATTTCCATTTATATAATTTTGTGATACATTCAAATTTTCTGCTACAATCTATATTTATACATTTGTGCATCGTATTGTAAGAACCATAGTTACTAATTTAAAACGCACAACGCATGTGTTGCTTCCTAGTATAGATAAATTTTCATGTACTTGCAATTGACACGCCCTTTATGTGTGCTTTTAAATTACAGAAAAATGCCTTGATGTTTCAATAATTACAAACAGTTGATCTTACATATACACCAACTGCAATCAATGTTCGAAACCATGGTCAACTATGACCTCTGGTTTGACAAAATTTGGATAACCACTCTCATATTGAGCACGTGACCTGTACCAGATGTAAAATGTATTTGTAATTAATATTTTATATTATGAAATGTGTTTGAATTAAGAAAAAGAAAAAAATGTTATAAATATTATGTTAGTAAATGCTAATTTTATGTAATATTCATTGTATTGAATATATATATAGTGATTATTGAAGATTTGTATGTTGCAATTTATGGCTTTTGAGTTTCTCCTTTAGCCCTATAAATAGAGGCTTATTGTAATGTGTTTATACATGAATAAGAATGAATAAAATTCTTTCCCTACTTTACTTTCTTCTCAACAATTACAGTTTAGTTTTTGCTTGTTATTCTTTTAATTTCATAAAACGTTATCATCATGATATGTTCTATCTTTTGATTCAAAGTTAGCTAATCAAATCCGTAAGAAAATTCATATTTCTCACTTCAAAAGGTAAGATCAAATCGACGAATGGCTAATATGATGAGTTATTTATTTTATTATAAATTATATATTTTATTATAAATGTTTTATGCTTATACGAACATTAATATATTAACAAAGGGAATCAGATGTAATATATTAATTATACGTTTTTGCCTCTTAGTAAAGTTTGTAATCTAGAAAGATTGAATTATTAACCATTTTCCGGGTAGAGCTTTGTCAATTAAAGTTAGGATTGATCTTTAAAATGTTAATTACAAATTAGAATAAATTATCAGGAAAAAAACCTACAAATTAGAATATATATTACATCATATGATCCTATGATATTTGTCATCTATCTCAATTTTCATTGAATAACTTTTCAAAGAATCAAATGAATATTGATGGTTACGTCAACTTTTAAATTGAATTAAATTTGAACGGAGTCGATGATTATTTTAACTTTTCGATTGGTTTAATTTTGGTGTAGTTGAATATTTTTTTATTATATCTTGAACTTGAAGTTCTTAAAGTCAAATAATATGTTAGACCAGAAGTCTAGATGATACAAATGAGAATTTAAACGTTTTGGTACATTTTTATGTTAGGCTTGAAGCGTAGGTTAAAAACTCAATCCTGACGATTTGAGTATATTTTATTTTAGGTCTGAAGCCTAGATGACAATGGCATAGAATACATATGACTTTGATTCAATATATTGATTGTCATTGATTCAATGTATTTTGATTTTGAATATTGAACATATATCGAGGCCACAACTAAATGTACATGAAAAATTAGAAGAATGAAAAGCCGTGATTTCTAAATTGTAAAATTAAAGAAGATATCAATATTTGAGTTGATGAATCAAAAGTTGTTAAAAGATGTTAAATCAAAAGGTCTCTTGCATTGATTATTCATTCTCTCTTTAACCAATTAATAAAAATTGATGATGATGCCTACTAACATAATAGGCATTTTTATGTAAAAATTGACAAATGGAGTACATGCACTACATGAAAAACAAGATTTTTCGACGGATTTCACTCGTCGGAAGTTTCGTCGGAAAAAGTGGCGTGGAAAAATTTCCGACAAATTTTTCGACGGATTTAAAATTGCATTTTCCGACGGGTTAGTAACATTGGAAACTACAATTTTTGACGGAATTTTTCCGTCGGAAATATTTTTAAATGATGTTTTTTTTCTGACGGAATAATTATGTCGGAAATTATAACTATTTTATTTTTTCCGACGGAATAGTTCCGTCGGAAATCATAGGTCTTTTTTCTTTTTTTATTTTTCGACGGAAAATTTTCTTGGGAAATTTTTTTTAAATATTCAAATTAAAAAATTTCAAAAATAATTAAACCTGCTAATAAAAAAACATAATCAATTAAGAATAATAAATTATTTACAATTCCATCATCATCCTAAAAACAGTAGAAATATAAACCATAAAAAAAATCACTAAGTATTAAAATATTACAGGAAAATATCACAACATTCAACAAGTTTCAATTTGACGATTCCTCACTGTCCTCATCAGATTCAGATTCAGGTTCAGATAGTTGTTGTTTCTTGGCCGAGTACATGGGCGGTTTTGATTTCTTTATTTTCTTCAAAAGTCCTTCAACCAAGCGCTCAACTTTATCTAACCTTTCTTGATATTTGGCCAATTGTTCTTGAGATGTGGCAAATAGTTCTTTAGTTCTGGCCAATTTATCTTTGATTTGCTCGTACCTGTACAATTTGTTACAGGGTTTTAATTATCGAAGAAAGCTCTGCATGGACTGATGAACTAGGTCTGAAATGTGACGATGAACTAGGCCTAACCCGAGCAGTCTCAGAACTTAAACAATAAATATTGCCCTTCTTTCCAATACCTACGGTATCTGCCCATGTCTAAATAACAAAAGAAAACAATAGTTAGATTATAAATTTATTTTAAATAAACTAAATCATTTTGTTAACCCATGTTGTTACCTTCAACTCAACATCAGGCGAGATCGGAATTATTTCACCAGTTTCCGAGGTTTGGACAAAAGCCAATTTTTCTGCGAACTTATTCTAGCATACACGAATATTATAAGTTAGTTAATAAAGCACAACACATGTCATTCAACTAATTTATGGGTTATTTGACTTACATATGTTCTCCCGGCAAATTCATTTACCCACTTAATCCTTTGTCCATTTACATCGTATTGTGAATGTGTACGCTTAAATAGTGTTTCCTGAGTTACCACTTCTCCTTTTTCGGCCTTAAATAGAAAAAAACATGTCATAAAAACATCCACGTCGTATTAAACATGTCAAACAAAATAGTGGATTGACAAAAACATTTCTTAGTTGACCATTACATAATAAAATTCATTAGTCAAACTCATCATTCTATGACCGAGCTCTGAACGCGGAATACTACCACCCGTGTGGTTTGCCGGTCCCTCGCCACCACAATCAGATGCCCGATTCCTTTTGTTTTTTATACTTTTGCTTAAAAAGTCGGGAGTTGACCAATATGCTTTTAATTCTTTGTATCCTTCATCATTTACAAAATTAGGATTTTGATTTATTCTTCGATAGTACCTGAATTTTTCACTGATCGATATTGAGCCGACATGATCAAATATTTTTCTAATCATATAAACATGATCAGGACCCCAACGATATTTGAGCTGCAAGTGATTAAAACATGTTATAAATAGAAAGCTAAACATGAATTATTGAACTACAATTAATTAGTACTAATATATACATAATTCTGATTTAGTTCAATACCTGAAACTCTCGAAAAAATATGTCTCTTAGTTTTTTAGGAACATTCTTGTACGAATGATATCCTCCTTTTATACAGATTGTTTCATTAATCACTCGAACGACTTTCCAACTATTTTCTTGAAATCTACGTCCAAACATTCTCTACATTAAAAAAATTGTATTAAATTAACATTTATAAAACAATTAAAATAAGTACGTACTCATTTTTATAGGTAAAAAATGAAGAAATCCACGGCCTCGTATCATCATGCTTTGTACTAGGACCAACATCGACATTAGTACTCGAACCAGCACCAGCACTCGAACTAGCACCTACATGGCTAAGACCCGATAAAAAATTATCTAAGCTGTGATAACCAGGGGGACTGTGAGTGGTAGAGGAACCAGGGGTAGGAATGGGAGTGGGACTAGGGGAGGGTGTGGAAGTGGAAGTGGAAGTGGGAGTCCTAGTGGTAGTGGGTGCATGGTCGATTATAGGCATAAATGACTGTGAGCCAGATGGGCGGTCAGTGCTATCTCGGGCACCCTTCTTCTTCGTCTTTGCCATCAACACAAAAAAAAAAAAAAAAAAAAAACTTGGGCACCTAATCTGTTGGATGAAGATGAAGAGAAAAGAAGTTAATTATTAAGGGAAGGTTTTGATGATTTCCAAAACATCATAATCAGCTAAGTATGGAAAGCTTAGTTCCCTTAGAAGAATTTTGAACAAGTAAAAGAAGACATCAGAAGAGTTCAAAGTTCAAAGCCCAGAAGACCAGTGATCTCTTGTTGAAACAGCAAACAGAAGGGTAGACCATCAGCCGACTCAAATCAGATTAGTTCAGTATTTGATCAGCAGAGTGTCTATCAGACGGGTTGTTTCGATCAGCAGAGTAGAAGGGATCATGAGACTAGTTCAACGGTAATAAATGCACCTGGTGTAATAAATGCTGAAAGAGAAGGGTAGTAATGGCAAATGATTGGAATTAACTCTCGGATCAGCAGAGTGCATTTAATGCAGCTACAGAAAAGTACAGCAGAAATAGTACTGTAGCAGGTAGCCGTTCTGATTTCGGGCTAACTCTATGGATTTGATGATATGATTTGCTTCAACGGTCATAAATTCAAATCCAAGTATAAATAGAGCTGAATTTCAAACGAGCGAGACACACAACAACAATTAGAGATTTTGCATTCGAAGTAGAAATTTTTCTAAGTCTCAAAAGCTCGAACAGCTCACTCGTCTGGTGGAAGTCATCTGTTGACAGAAACCCAGTTGAAGAAAACAGAAAAACATTATCTGAGTGATTTTGTAATAGCTGAGTGTTGTGCGAAGTTAGAATCCATCTTTGTGAGTGATTCTACTTTAGAGGATAGGATTTCTGAGTGACTTCCTATTGTGAGCTTATAGCCTTTACATTTGTTGTTTAGGTGTAAGTGGAGAAATATTGTAATCTGTGTGATTATAGTATAACCCAGAATCTAAGTGATCTGGAAGAGTGGACTAAAGGATTTTTATCCATATAACCACTATAAAAATTCTTTGTGTTACCTTGCATTTAAGTTTTTTTGCATATTTTAAAGATTGCATATTTACACACTTTGAATTCCAAAAAGATTTTATAAGGAGTTTCAAAACTGAGGATAAAATCTTTTAAGAACTTAGTTTACTTGTGAAAAACACTTTCAAACAATCCGCTGCAAGTATACTCTTTGGAAAACTGTTTTGCTGAAAAACAGCTAAGTATTTGTAAGAAGAGTGGTCAGTCTGCTGTTCAAGATTTGTTCACGATCAGCTCAGTCTGCTGTTCAAGATTTGTTCACGATACAGAAGACTGAAAAGTTTTTAAGTTCAAAAATTTTCAGAGGTCTATTCACCCCCCCCCCCCTCTAGACCTCATCTGACCACTTGGGACCAACAAGTGGTATCAGAGCATGTGGTTCATTTGAATCAGCTGCCTGATCAACGAGCTTGATCCAAGTGTTTTTCAAAGGTTTTCAAAACTTTTTCAAAAGAGCATCTTTTTGAAAAATCTAAACTTTTTGAAAAATGGATTGTATCAGCCATGTTCCCCACATTGCTGGTATGTCCTTTGAGGACTGGAAAATCAGAATGGAGATTTTCCTAGCTGCTTATAATGATAACATGTACACATGTATCATTAAAGGTCCATTTAGATTCACAAAGACCATAAAAATCAATGAGGTTGATACGGTTGTGGAAAAAGATCTTCATGAGATGACTCCAGAAGAAATAAAGCTTTACAATCTAGACAAAGTTGGGAGATTCATCATGACTAAAGCCCTGGACAATGATCGGTTTGACAAGGTCAAACATTGTAAAACTGCAAAAGAGATGTGGGACAAAGTCAGAGATATGAGCGAAGGGAACGACGCCATAAAAGAGCATCAGCTGAGTGTTGCTCTAGAAAAGCTGGATAACTTCAAGATGAAATCCTCTGAAACCATTGATCAGATGGATACAAGATTTACAATAATATTAAATGAAGTATTGAAGCTTGGAAAAACCTTCACAGACAAGGAGATAACCATCAGAGTACTGAAGGCCTTACATCCTAAGTTCAACATGAAGGTGACAGCAATGGAAGAATCAAGAGATTTGGGAAAAATCTCTCTTACTGAGCTGTTTTCTGTACTCAAGGCATTCGAGTATAAACTGCCTAGGATGGGTATTGAAGAAACCTCAACTTCAGGACCCACAGCTGCCTTAGTTGCTGCTGAAAACACCAGGAGACCAGCACATAGAAGCCAAGATGTGGACTCATCTGATGAAGCATCACTACTCAACAAGAAGGAGTACACTGCTGGAGATGTAGCATTATTGATGAACAACTTCAAGAAGTTCTACAAGAGAAAGATGAAAAACAAATACAATCATGCTGCTTCTACTTCTAAACCTAACTCTTCTTCTCAAGAAAAAGATGATTATAAAGCAAAACTAATGTGTTATAACTGCAGGAAATTGGGACATTTCATCAGAGACTGTCCATATCCAAAAGCAGAGAAATACACTGAGAAAGAGAAGAGAATCAGAAAGGAAAGAAAGCATCAAAAAGGGAAAGCAATGGTAGCTGAAGCAGAAAAGCTTGCTGCTGTCTACTCATCTGATTCAGATTCAGACACGTCTGATGAAGAATCTTCTGATGAAGAGAAACCTGCTCTCCTCTGCCTGATGGCTAAGGAATCTGATGACTCAGAGGATGAGGTAACTCCTCAAGATAATGAACTATTTAATTCTCTAGAGCAAATGATGTTGAATAATACTACTATTGCTGGAGAATTTGTTAAGCTTAAGGAAGAGATGAACTTGCTAAAAGAGCAAAATAACTCACTGAAACTTAAAGCTGAAAAGCCTAAAGAATCAGCTGAGTATAAACAGCTTGAGCAAGAGCATGAATCTCTGAAAGCTGAATGTGAGGTCTATAAAGGAAAAATCATGGAACTTGAGAAAATTATTGAGTCTCATGATAAGTCAACTGTTGCATCCATGCATACATCTAGTAAACAGGAGACACCTTTAGAAAAGGATAAACTAGAATTGAATCATACTGAAAAATTCATTTCTGCTGACAATAGTAAGGTCATCCTGTATGTTCAAACTTCTAAATCTACCTCATCTGAGAAAGTGGTAAAGGAGAAGAAATATCCTAAGGCTAAAAAGAGCAAAGAGCCTAGTGTAGGAAAACAGACTAGTAAACCCAAACAGAAGAGTCCTAGGAAGTCTTCTGATAAGGTTAAAACTAATCAGACTAGTGAGAAAACTAAGTCATCTATCAATGAGCAAGCTACTAGTAAGCCAAAGAAGCATAAAAATAAGAAAAATCAAAATGCTTGGTATGGAAATGAGTCATATTATGTGCAACCTGCTGCATATCATCCTATGTATCATGCACCTCAATTTCCTAGTTACTATGCACCTTATCCTGCTCATCCAATGCATGCATATCCTGCTTATCATGCACCTTACCCTGCTTATGAACACTATTCTTATCATACTGATCATCAACATGACTATTTTGATAACTATGATGAAAATAAAATTGTTCATGCTCCTGCCAAAACTCAGAAACCTAAGAAGCCTAAGACTTCAACATCTTGGGTTGTCAAAGGTGAAACTAATCCTTCAGGACCCTCTCAATAAGGGTACCTAAAACAATCTTATTTTTGTTTTGTAGGTTAGGATTAGGAGTAGGGGTAAAGTAGAGAAGATTTGGTACTTGGACAGTGGATGTTCAAGGCACATGTGTGGAAACATACATGAGTTGACTGATGCAGTTGCTGTGGATGGTCCAAGTGTTACATTTGGAGACAGCAAAGAAGGCAAGATTAAAGCTAAAGGAAGATTAATTAAGGGAAACATAGAGATATCTGACGTCTCATATGTCAAAGGCCTCAAATATAATCTGCTAAGCATAAGTCAATTTTGTGACAAAGGATATTCAGTCATCTTCTCAACAGATAAGTGCTACGTTGAACAGATTGGTACAAAGAAGGTAATTTTATCTGGAAGACGACAAGGGAATGTCTACATAGTCGACTGGGATTCTGTTGACAAGAATTCAAGTATTTTTTGGTAGCATCTGCACCAAGTGAAGTTAGTTGGCTATGGCACAAGAGAATGAATCACTTAAACTTCAAGACCATCAACAGATTAATCAAGAATGATCTGGTAGAAGGGATTCCAAAAACAGTCATGAGCAAAGACAAGCTCTGTGACGCATGTCAGAAGGGTAAACAAATCAAGTCATCTTTCAAAAGCAAGAAGCATCAATCTTCTGAAAGAATATTGGAGCTACTACATATGGACTTATTTGGACCCATTGATCCAGTCAGCAATGGTGGAAAGAAATACTGCCTAGCTGTTGTGGATGACTATTCAAGATATACATGGGTGATTTTCATGAAGAAGAAAAGTGAAACCAAGGAACATCTTACCAATCTGATGGAACTGATCCAAAATGAAAAGAGTACCAAGATATTGAAGATCAGATCAGATAGAGGGACAGAGTTTACAAACTCTACTGTTGAAGAGTATTGTAATATCAAAGGAATACATCATGAGTATTCAGCTGCTAGAACCCCTCAACAGAATGGTGTTGCTGAAAGGAGAAACAGAACACTAAAAGAAGCTGTCAGGACCATGATAGCTGAAGCCAAGCTGCCACAAAGATTTTGGGCAGAAGCAACAAATACAGTATGCTTTACTCAGAACAGATGCATGATCAACAAAAATCAGAACAAAACTCCATATGAAGTTTGGAACAACAGAAAACCAAACATTCATTACTTTAAGATTTTTGGTTGTAAATGTTTTGTAATGAAAAATGGGAAAAATCACCTTACTGCATTTGCAGAAAAGGCTGATGAAGCTGTCTTTGTAGGATACTCAACTGTTAGTAAGGCCTATAGAGTTTTCAATAAAAGAACATTACTAATAGAAGAATCTATCCATGTAGTATTTGATGAACCAAGTCAATCTTCTGAAAAGAATCAAAGTGTTAATCAAGATCTGTCTACTGATTTACAGAAGTTAAACATTGGAAGAAACGAAGAATATGTTCCCATCATTCTACCCAATCTAAGCTCAGCTGAGAACTCAAGTGCTGTTCAAAATCACAGTGCTGATTGTCTAACAGACGAGTTGCAAACAGCTGACAGACCAGAGACTGTTCGACAGACTGCAAATGTTCAACAGACTACTATTGAAACTCCAACAGTAGTGTTGCAAGATCAAAACAGAGGACAACATTCAGACCTGCAACCTGATCTTAGATGGCTCAGAAATCACCCACCTGAATTAGTCATTGGTGATCCATTAGATAGAGTGAAAACAAGAAGAGCTGCTGCACAAGATGCTATGTTTGTCACCTTTCTATCTCAAATAGAGCCTAAGCAAATTGAAGAAGCTCTAAATGATTCCTTCTGGATAGAAGCTATGCAAGAAGAGCTGAATCAATTTGAAAGGAATGAAGTCTGGTACTTAGTTCCTAGACCAAGTCATCAAAGGGTAATTGGCACTAAATGGGTTTTCAGAAATAAGATGAATGAAGATGGTATTGTTACCAGAAACAAAGCAAGATTAGTGGCCAAGGGTTATTGTCAAGAAGAAGGAATTGACTTTGATGAAACTTTTGCACCAGTAGCAAGACTTGAAGCAATCAGACTGTTTCTAGCCTATGCTGCTTACAAGAACTTCACTGTCTATCAGATGGTTGTGAAGTCTGCTTTTCTCAATGGAGAACTGCAAGAAGAAGTATATGTTGAACAACCTACTGGATTTGAAGTCTATCAAGAAGAGGACAAGGTATATCGTCTGAAGAAAGCCCTCTATGGACTGAAACAGGCTCCAAGAGCATGGAATGATACCCTATCTGATTTTCTTTTAGTTAAAGGATTTCGTAAAGGTAAGGTAGATAAAACCTTGTTTACAATTGAATGGGAAAATCATATATTACTTGTGCAAATATATGTGGACGATATTATTTTTGGTTCAACTAACCAACAGATGTGTGATAAGTTCTCCAAGCTGATGCAGAATAAGTTTGAAATGAGCATGATGGGTGAACTTAACTATTTTCTTGGATTGCAAGTTAGACAGTTGCCCGATGGGATATTCATCAGCCATGCAAAATACACAAGAGATCTGTTCAAGAAATTTGGTATGGAAACTAGCTCAACTGCTACAATTCCTATGTCTACAAGTCTTCGTTTGGATAAAGATGAAGATGGCAAATCAGTGGACATAACCAAATATAGAGGCATTATTGGTTCCTTGTTGTATCTAACAGCAAGTAGACCTGATATAATGTACTCAGTTGGAGTCTGTGCAAGATTTCAATCAAACCCCAAGGAATCTCATCTCTTAGCTGCCAAGCGGATATTGAAATACATTAAAGGCACTCAAGAATTGGGATTGTGGTATCCTAGAGAATCTGGATTTGAGCTTATTGGTTATTCAGATTCAGACCTTGCTGGCTGCAAGATTGACAGAAAGAGCACAACAGGTGCCTGTCAATTCTTAGGCAGTCTTCTGATCTCATGGATGAGTAAGAAACAAACTTCAGTTTCTATATCTACTGCTGAAGCTGAATATATAGCTGCTGGAGCTTGCTGTGCACAGATACTTTGGTTGAAGCATCAACTAGAAGACTACAACATCAAGATCAGTGGAATTCCAATCTACTGTGACAATACAAGTGCAATCTCTCTTACTCAGAACACTACAAGTCATTAAAGGACTAAACATATAGAGATCAAGCATCACTTCATTAGAGATCATGTTGAAAAAGGCAATGTAATGATAGAGTATGTTCATACTGACAATCAGATTGATGATATCTTCACCAAACCTTTAAGTGAAGTAAGGTTTTCAACTCTAAGAGCTGAGCTAGGACTACTAAATTTGGATGCATAAGCTGAGGGGGAACTCATCAGAAGACTGGAGTTCAACAGCTTAGTTATCCACTATTCTACTCAAGAATTAAATTTCAACAGACTAGTTAACTTATGAATTCTTAAAGACAGGGGGAACGTGTAAGACTAGCGGTACTTCTGTTCTAAAGATGAAATTTGTTAATGACAGTTAGTTGAAGTTATATTATCAGAAGAATTGTTCTTAATTCTTGAAGACTGAAGATTATTTTATCTTGCTGGATTGACAAACAGCAGAGGAAGATTACTAGCTATTGGCATTCTCTAGTAATATCAGATAACAGATCACTCGTCTGTCAGATAAGTTAAACTCTACTCATCTGATACCTTATATAAGCATGGTCATAAATCGTATATATATATAGAAACGCGCTTTTATAAGTAACAGATTAGTGTCGATAGAGTTTCCCGCCCATCTGACATTAAAATAATAAAATTGAAATCCACAATTCTCACCCACACGATTAGTAAACTGTCAGATTAGATCAACGCTTCAGATTAATCACGATAACCAAATCAAAAGGAAACCTATAAAATCCGATCTGAAACAGTACAGTCGTCTTACGCACTCAAACACTCTCAAATTCTCTAACTCTCAAGCTCTCTTGTTCGAAAGTTTATCGGTTTTGCAGAATTCTTCTCTCTAATCTCAGAAATGGACAAGATTATGGATGGAAGATAGCTAAACTACAGCAAATTTCACTTTTCGGGTACTGATCTGATGCGGTCACTTCTGGAGAAAATCAAAGAGGCATCACTTGTTCCTGTTCTTGAAGCACATGAAGATAGGGTTTACTTAGAAGACGTTTGTCACTTCTACACGACCAGGAAGTTCAATGATGATGAAACTGTCATGACGGTTGTCATTGGTGGTAAGAAAATTGCTATATATGCTGCTGTTCTTAGTGAAATTTACAAGTTAGCAAATAAGGGAGGAGATGTGACCAGCTTAGGGTCAGAAAAAGAGGATGAATTTTGGGCAATCTGTGCAAAAAGGGGAGAAAAGATGACTGGAACTCTAAGAAACTCAATTAAAAGATGAGTATCAAAGGTTCGCAGACATCATTGCGAAGGTGCTGGATTGTAGCACAAGTTCTTTGGATGGGTTACCTAGAAAAAGGTACTACACCATGGTTTGCATATTCTATGGTCTGAAGGTTAACTGGGCTGCTCACGTCTATGAGCTGCTGAGTGACAAGAGGCTTTCTCACGCCATCTTACTCAGTAATCTGTTTGTGTCCCTGCAATGTCCTATGGGTGGAGGAAAGACAACCCACAGTAGCAAGGAGTTCAAACTATATGAACCAGTGAAACAATTGGTGGAAAAGCCAAAAAGAAAGGCCACTGCAAAATCCAAAAAGACCCCTTCTAAGAAGAGCAAGAAGGAGGGTCAGACTAGTAAATCTACTGAGCCAACAGCACAGTCTGCTGTTTTGGCTGGATCAGCACAAACTCAAGATGCAGTTCCAGAAAAGTTAATTGAAGAATTTACCAAGGAGATTGAACAAATGGAGACAGGTTCTTCTCCTGAAAGAACTGAATCTGAAGAAGAAATACCTCTTCAAAGGTTGAAAAGATTGAGAACAAGAAGTGAGGCAAGGGGACCTCCTACTGCCAACCCTCCTGCCAAAAGACTTGCAAAATCAAAGGTCAAGAGAAAGGTCACTTTCTCTGAAAAGCAAATTGCAACAGTAAGGGAAACAACAACAGAAGCAGAAAGGCCACTAACTATCGAAGAGCCTGCTGTCAAGGCTGCTAAAGCTGCTGCTGCTGGAACTGAAACTGTTTCCACAGTTGGAGTGTCAACAGAAGACTCATCTGCTGCACTATCTGCTGAAATTAAAGAAGCACAGCAGACTAGTACAACACTTGAAAGAAATGCACTCTTGCTGCATCCTACTCCAGTTGCTGCAACCCCTCTTCAAGCAGTTGAAAGTCCTGAATCAAGGAGGAAGAGGACTGGTAAAATTGCAACTTACTTAACTGCTGCTGAAAAGAAAAGACAGGATGCTGCTGAAAAGCAAAGGATAGCTGCAGAAAAGGCAGAAGAAGATAGGCTGAAAAGCCTAGAGTTAAAAAGGCTGGAAGAAGAGGCCAGCAAAATGACTCAAGAGCAGAGGGATGCTGTTGAGCAAGCAGAGTTGGCTGCTGCTATTGAAGCAAGCACCAAGGATGCTCATGGACCAAAGCATACTGGTGGAATAGTTATTGGTGAACGAAGAGATCCTAACAAACCAATACCAGCTATGCCTGCACCAAAGATAAAGCCTAAAAGGAGAGAAGAGATCAGATTGGCTCTGGAGATTGTCAGGGATGACCCTGCTATCTTTGATGAATTTCTCAAGAGGCTAGATGCTGAAAATGAAAGAATCAACCGTCTGACGTTGTTTAATGCTGAAAAGATCAGATACAACAGATGGAGAGAATTCAGACTGACAAAGAGCCCTGCTGAAATGGCCAAGTGGAAAGCCTTCAATGCTGAAGAAGCCTGGGTATTAAAATGGCTTGAGACTGGATCCCTAATTCAAGCACTTGATTCAGAATTCTTTCTGGACAGGTTAAGATTGAGAATAAGTCACATAGTAAAGGCTGAAGCAAAGAAATTGTTTGAGTCTGTCCCTGAGGATTATGATGATTCAGAAGACCTCAAGGAAAGATCAATCAAGTTGGCTGTTGCTCAAGCAATGGAGCTCTGGGCAAAGAAGTCTAGTAAGCTGATGGGACAACCAAGCTCATTGGTCCCCCTTCCTAACATCAAGCACATCGTCTATGGTCCAAATATCAAACCATTTGAACAGCTACCTGAGGAACCATACTCACCTTTTATTCCTCTTGACAATTTTACATGGATCTCTCACAGGTCTGCTGTAGATAATGAAGGTTTGATGAAAACAGTTGAGACTGTTAAGAAGTTCAAGTCCCCTGCTGACAAAGAAAAGGAAGATTTGGTGGGTATATCTGACCCAGCTGATCAAAACAAAGACAAGGGTGACAAGTCTGACACAGCTGATGAATCAAAGGGTGAAGAAACCATTCCAGCTGATCAGATTAGTGAAAGGAAGGCTGCTGCTGAGCTAGATGATCAGACTAAGGAGAAGGAAAGCACTCCTGGTCAAGCTGATGAAACCAGAAAAGAAGAGATTGCTTCTGGATCAGCAGATCAAACCACAAAAGAGTCTACTCAAGCAGAAGAACAATCCACTGAAAAGGAAGTTCTTGCCTTACCTCCAACTCAAACTGAAGTTGCTTCTACTTCTCAGAGCTTACAGCAAACATCTTTGTTGGATTCTATTCAACAAATGATGGACGAATCATTGAAGAAAATGAAGGAGGAGTTAAAAGCAGATGTGTTGGCTGCTGTACGTCAACCAAATCAGACAGTTGCTGCTATTCAGACCAATCTGATAGAAGATACTGCTCAAAATGTTAAGTCCGTTTGTCAAGATATGGACATACTTAGAAGAAGAACTCAAAGCACTGCTGATGGTTGGAAACGTATTGAAGAAACAGTTGAAACGGCCCTCCAAGCAGAAGATGAAGTCATGGAGAATATGATGAAAGACTTCACTGCTTCATCAAATTGGATCTTAGGAACTCAAATTCAATTAGGTGATCAAGGAGAGGATTTGCTCAAAGAAGTAAAGGATTTTAAGGCCAATCAACTCAAACTTCTCTGTGACGCACTTCAGATCACACCTGCCTTGCCACAATATCCAATCAACCCTGCTGATGATGACAAAAAGGGGGAAGAAAGGGTATTTGGACAGAAAAGAGTTGGAACCTCTTTTGTAAGGGAAGAAGAAAATCAGGATGGTGCTGAAGAAACTGAAGTGTTGGAAGAATCTGCCGGTGAAACTGATAAAAATATGGAAGGAACAAGCAGACCAACAGAAGAAAAGATCACAGAAGAAGAAGAAGTTGACAACGCTGAAGCTGAAGCAAAAGCTAAGTCTGATAAAGAGATAGCTGCTGCCAAAGACTCAACTGAAGAACAGCTTGATCCTGATGTCAAGTATAAGAAGATAGAGCTGTTGAGGAGAAGATTCTTTGAAGAATTGGAAGCTGAAACTTCCAAACTATCTGATGAAGAATCTGATAAAGAAGACAAGGAAGCAGAAGAAGAAAAGAAGGAAGAAAACTAGCTTAGGCTAGATTTTTTTTGAATCCTTGTAATCTTTTAAAAGTATTTTGTACTTCTCATCTTTCAACACTTGTAATATGTAATCAGTTCATATATATATATAAAATTGCAAGTTTGAATCCAACACACTATTTCTATCTCAGAAATTTTTGAGGATCAGAACTTTAGTTTAGGTACAGGGCACTTAGCTGAAGTTTTGTCATCATCAAAAAGGGGGAAATTGTTGGATGAAGATGAAGAGAAAAGAAGTTAATTATTAAGGGAAGGTTTTGATGATTTCCAAAACATCATAATCAGCTAAGTATGAAAAGCTTAGTTCCCTTAGAAGAATTTTGAACAAGTAAAAGAAGACATCAGAAGAGTTCAAAGTTCAAAGCCCAGAAGACCAGTGATCTCATGTTGAAACAGCAAACAGAAGGGTAGACCATCAGCCGACTCAAATCAGATTAGTTCAGTATTTGATCAGCAGAGTGTCTATCAGACTGGTTGTTTCTATCAGCAGAGTAGAAGGGATCATGAGACTAGTTCAACGGTAATAAATGCACCTGGTGTAATAAATGCTGAAAGAGAAGGGTAGTAATAGCAAATGATTGGAATTAACTCTCGGATCAGCAGAGTGCATTTAATGCAGCTACAGAAGAGTACAGCAGAAATAGTACTGTAGCAGGTAGCCGTTCTGATTTCGGGCTAACTCTATGGATTTGATGATATGATTTGCTTCAACGGTCATAAATTCAAATCCAAGTATAAATAGAGCATAATTTCAAACGAGCGAGACACACAACAACAATCAGAGATTTTGCATTCGAAGCAGAAATTTTTCTAAGTCTAAAAAGCTCGAACAGCCGTCTGGTGGAAGTCATCTGTTGACAGAAACCCAGTTGAAGAAAACAGAAAAACATTATCTGAGTGATTTTGTAATAGCTGAGTGTTGTGCGAAGTTAGAATCCATCTTTGTGAGTGATTCTACTTTAGAGGATAGGATTTCTGAGTGACTTCCTATTGTGAGCTTATAGCCTTTACATTTGTTGTTTAGGTGTAAGTGGAGAAATATTGTAATCTGTGTGATTATAGTATAACCCAGAATCTAAGTGATCTGGAAGAGTGGACTAAAGGATTTTTATCCATATAACCACTATAAAAATTCTTTGTGTTACCTTGCATTTAAGTTTTCTTGCATACTTTAAAGATTGCATATTTACACACTTTGAATTCCAAAAAGATTTTATAAGGAGTTTCAAAACTGGGGATAAAATCTTTTAAGAACTTAGTTTACTTGTGAAAAACACTTTCAAACAATCCGCTGCAAGTATACTCTTTGGAAAACTGTTTTGCTGAAAAACAGCTAAGTATTTGTAAGAAGAGTGGTCAGTCTGCTGTTCAAGATTTGTTCACGATCAGCTCAGTCTGCTTACTGTTCTTCATCAGCTTAGTCTGCTGACAGAAGACTGAAAAGTTTTTAAGTTCAAAAAATTTCAGAGGTCTATTCACCCCCCCCCCCCCTCTAGACCTCATCTGACCACTTGGGACCAACATAATCTGTCGACTTCCTAAAGATTGGATATTCGATTTTGCGAACTCTATGAATTGGCTAACCCCAACTAACCACTCTGGGTTGAAATCTCTTCCAAGCATACGGTTGTACATCCAACCAAGTTGAATATGAATATCTATCTAGATTCTACATGATTTTTTTAACATTATTTATCAAATAATTAATACATGACTATCGATTGGTACCATTTAAACATAAATAACATAAATGATTTAAAAAATAAAGAAAAAAGCCTTTTATCTCAATTAAATAAAAGTTTGTTTCATACGTATATGAACATAATTTTTCATTGTCAAAATAATGATTTAAAAGTTTATTGAACTCAATAATGAATTATTTCAATCGAAGGCAAATTATTGTCGTCTACATTCCAAGATTTTATCATAGAGGAACTGTTGTAAAAAATCAGTAATGAGGCTAGTCGGATCATATGCAATTTTTTCGATATCTTTTCTCTAACTCCTAAAACAGGATTTAAAAAGCTAGATATCTGGAAAATTTATTGCAATGGTCTTTTAATTAATTAAATAAAGTTAGTTATAGATACAAAAACATTATCCTATAATATTTGCTAGCTCTCAAATATGTATATCCACATCTTTGATTTCGTCATTTTCTTTTTAGCTGTTTCTAATTATTTCAAGCACAAAACACACTAGCTATTTCACATAATGAACCGGGCCCTAGGGGTTTACACACAAATATAGCTGTTTTAGAAATGTCAAATAAATATACTTCACACACAAAAAATTCAATTTCATCACATAAAGAATTCAACTTCAATTTAAATTTTTCTCGAAAAAAAAAATAAACAATAGCAACCCACAAAAAATTGAAGAACTTACTTGAAGGAACAAGCCTTAGGGGTCGGGTTGGCCGGGTTGAAGGGGTTCGGGCTTGCGGCAGGGGTGGAGTCGCGCGGCTGCGGGAAACCTGTGTCGCGGCTGCTGTTGCGGGAAGGACTAGGACTGTTGCGGTTGTTGTGACTGCGGGAAGGGTTGCGCGGCTGTGGAGAAAGAGAGAGTGAAATAGGGGCGCGGCGGGTCGGGAAAGGAATTAGGGAGAAAGAGAGAGAGTGTTGGGAGGGGTGGGAGAAATTAGGGCTTTTCAATTAATTATCAATTTTATAAATTTTATAATTTTGTAAATTAGGGAAAAAATGAAATAATTATTTTACTATTCTTATCTTATGTTATATTTATCCTATTTATAGATTTTGTAATATAAAAAAGACTACGATATTTCTCAATCAAATCAATCTTATTCCCAATGGTATTATTCTAATTCTTTCAGATATATTGTAGCACACTTCTCAAACTCAGCTAATTACTCAATACTATTATACTATTAATTTCAACTTGAAATAAATTATTTCAACATGTCATGCATATTAGTATTATGCACATTGAGGTTGTTCGAAATCAAATGGTTAGTTGCTCGAAATTAATTAATTAGTTAATTAGTATGTAATTCAACATTATTAATGACTATATATGGTTATATACGTACATTCATGAGATTATTCGCAATCAGATTGATTGATTATCGCTTTGTATCATTAATGACCAATTGTTGACCTTAGAGGTGTATATGTACATTGAGGTTATTCAAAATCAAATTCATACCTGGCTCGAAAATTTAATTAAAATTGTAGGTTATATATATGGTTATATATATATATGTACATTGAGCTAGGTTACTCGCATCAGATCAACTGACCAAAATTTAGTCCATATTGAATTTATAGTTAAAGAAATGTCTTTTTAGAACCAAATGCGAAATAAAAATTAAAGATTAAATTATTTAATATGAAAATTTAGAATCACGTAAACAAACTCATGTAAATTTTAGAGTTGAACTCACATAACCTAATAAGAATTATATGATTATCATTTGTAACATTACTAAACCCTCCATAAATAAAAGTTTTGGGGAAATTATTTTGAAATTTCTCCAATCGAAGATCAAAACGGGAGACTAACTTGTATAAGACCACTAACCCCTCCGTAAATCAAAGTTTAGGGGAAATTATTTCAAAATTTCGTTAATCGAAGATCCAAACTGAAAACTAACTTGACTCGAAAATTCAAATTATTGCAAAAAGTGGTTTAAATCAATCAAAATTTATGAAAAACGAGTCAACTCAACGAAATTTGCAATAATGTGAATCAAAATATTTGTATATTCTATATTTATTATTATTATTTTGCATAGAAAATAATTAATTTAATATTTATATAAAATAATTTAAATTTTATTTTTTTAATTATTTTTCGACAGAATTTTTCCGTCCGAAATATTTAATATTTTTAACCATTTTCCGCCGGCTAATTTCCGTCAGAAACAATGAAATTATTATTTTTAAATTATTTTTCGACGGCATTTTTCCGTCGAAAAAAATTTACTATTTATTTAATTATTTTCCAACGGCTAAATTTCGTCGAAAAAAATTAAATTATTATTTCTTACAGATATTTTCCGACGGATTTAAATACGTCGTTAATACAATTTTATTTTTTATTTTTTTAATTATTTTTCGTTTTGTTTTTTATAAATAGTTTCCAACAAATATGTATTTTCGTCGGAAAATAATAAATTTTTTTATTTTTTATTAGTTTCGACGAAATATTTCCGTCGGAAACCTATTATTTTTTATTTATTTTTATTGACTTTCCCAGCGGAATTTATACCCCGTCGAAAAGTCTGTCGGGAATTTCTGACGAAATTTATTTCGTCTGAAATTTTCTGTCGGAAAATCCTGTTTTTTTTAGTGATGTTATGAAATTAACAAATATGTAACAATGCTTAGTTGTAAGCTTGTGAAAACTATTGGTTGGAATCAATTGAAATGCAAATAGCCTCAAAATAATAAAATGAAAATGAAAAATTAATAAAATGAAGGTAATGATTCATTAGTAATTTCCTCCTTACAATTGATAAAGTGAAATTCCAATATATTTTAGTAGATGGCCCCTTTGTCCTAAAATATTTGGAGGAATTATTTTAACACAAAAGTAGTAATTGTTTTCACTTGAGTAAAACTATATTCATTTGATTAAACATTCCCTATTCTAGTCCAAGCTAAACGGCAAATTTATGTTCATGTTCATCTTTGTCATGAATTGATAATATGTTTTTAAGGCATGCATTTTATGGATGAATTTATGGATAAAAGCATGTGTTGCCATTTAGAATTCTTGTAATAATATCTAGTTTAATATTTTGTCATATCTTTTGGCTTATATCAGAACCTTCGAAGGTCGAAATTCTTGTATCGACAATTTGAATATTTTGGACTAATACGAACTTGAATAAAGTGAGTTCAACTATCTAAAAATATTTTTCTTTAAAAGCTTGTTATTTAAGTTCGCACCTGAAGTTGCGACATTTTAAATTGAGAAATGAAATCCATGACTAAAAATTAGTTATCAATTTGGAGATATAGTATTACAACTTTGGGCATCCTAAATTCTTATTAAGTAGCAATAATGTGGAGAGATTTTAATAAATACTACCAATTTGATTATAGTAGTTGAAAAATGAAACATTGATGAAAAATCGTAACTCCTATTATGATTGATAAGCCTTACCCGAAATGGATGCAAATGTGAATATGAATATATTATTCCCAAAGCGAGCATACATGATCCATTCTCGTGGAATGTACGATAGAAATTGACATTATTTAGACATGATCAAATTATTTTATGCATTTCATATATTGATTGCATCATACCATCCGAAACGAAACGAAATAGTGGTAAAACATGGGAGAAATAGTGGCATGCAAATTGATTTTCAATGCGTCAAAATGATACTTGTTGAAAGAAACATTCATCAAGTGAAAATGAATTACTACGATGTCAGTGACATTCTTGATGATAAAAATTGAATCACTTAACATTAGTACTTTGGATGTTGATAATTTCTATTGAGATAAGAAGAGCTAATAGTGATTATAAAAATAATAATGGTTAATATGAAATTAAGTTTATGACATAACGTTTTGTGATTAAATATCTGAATTTCTAATATGATTTATTATATTTCAATTATATATTTATATATGATTTGAGTGGATGAAAAAATATATGTTATAAAAGTCAATGTACGGCAATTCATATTTAAATTTAAGATTGTATATTATCATGTTTGAAATGTAAATATGATCTTCTCATGTTGTTTATGATTATAAAGAAATTGTTTATTTCTTATATGAAAAAAAACGTGTATATATATATATATGTAGGATATTCTTTATGCCATTATTTCTGTAAATTTATCTTATCTCACGTCGTGATTAAAGTAAAACGAAAAATGGTTAATGTCATAATTATTTTATTTTGATTTAATTATTCATCTAGTCATGAGCTTTAACAATATGTTATTGCACCATTAACACTAACAAGCATATAGCAGATATTTTACCCTCTAAACCACACAACATATTGGACCATCAAGGAACATCAACAAACATATAATTCACTACAAGAAAAGCATGATTTTCCGACAGAAATTACTACCTCAGAATTTTCGACGAGAAATCAATCGTCGGAAGTTTCCAACAGAGGTTAAAATATGTTGGTCCCAAGTGGTCAGATGAGGTCTAGAGGGGGGGTGAATAGACCTCTGAAAATTTTTAGACTTAAAAACTTTTCAGTCTTCTGTCAGCAGACTAAGCTGATGAAGAACAGTAAGATAACTATGCTGATCGTAAATGAACAGCAGAGTGACCACTTATCTTATAACAACTTAGCTGATTACAGCAAAATCAGTTTTTCAAGAGTTTACTTGCAGCGGATAAATAGAAAGTGTTTTTCACAAGTAGACTAAGCCCTTAAAAAGATTTTATCCCCAGTTTTAAAACTCCTTTTAAAATCTTTTAACAATTTAAAGTGTAAATTTATGCAATTTCAAAATATCCAAGGAAAACTTAAATGCAAATCAACACAAAGAATTTTTATAGTGGTTATATGGATTTAAATCCTTTAGTCCACTCTTCCAGATCACTTAGATTCTGGGTTATACTATAAACACATAGTTTACAATATTTCTCCACTTATACCTAAACAACAAATGAAAAGGCTATAAGCTCACAATAGGAAATCACAAAGAAGACCTATCCTCTGAAGTTAAATCACTCACAAAGACGGATTTAAACTTCGCACAACACTCAGCTAAATACAAAATCACTCAGAATGTATTTTTCTATTCTCTTCAACTGGGTTTCTGTCAACAGATGACTTCCACCAGACGAGTGAGCTGTTCGAGCTTCTTGAGACTTAGAAAATTTCTGCTTCAAAAACGAAATCTCAGAATTGTTGTTGTGTGTCTCTCTCTTCGAAATCAGCTCTATTTATACTTGGATTTGAAAATATGACCGTTGAAGCAAATCACACTTCAAATCCATAGCCTTAGCCCAAATTCAGAACGGCTTCCTGCTACAGTACTGTTTCTGCTGTACTTTCGTGTAGCTGCATTAAATGCACCATGCTGATCCGAGAATATTCTTCAATAATTTGTCATTACTACCCTTCTCTTGCAGCATTTATTACACCAAGTGCATTTATTACCGTTGGACTAATCTCTTGATCTCTTCTACTCTGCTGATCGAGGCAACTCTGTTGATCAAATACTGAACTAATCTGATTTGAGTCAGCTGATGACCTACCCTTCTGATTGCTGTTTCAGCGTGAGATCAGTAGTAGTATTCAGGGCTTCGAATCTTGAACTCTTCTGATGTCTTCTTCACTTGTTCAAAATTCTTCTAAGGGACCTAAGCTTTCCATACTTAGCTGATTTTGACGTTTTGGAAATCATCAAAACCTTCCCTTATCTTCTTATCTTCTTTGCACTCCATCTTCATCTTCATCCAACAATTTCCCCCTTTTTGATGATGACAAAACTTCAGCTAAGTACTTGTACCTAAACTAAAGTTTTGATCCTCAAAAATTTCTGAGATAGAAATAGTCTATTGGATTTCAAACTTGAATATTTTTATAGATTCTGAAAAGATTACATATTACAAGTTTGGTAGATGAAATGTGCAAAAAGTAAATTACAAAGATTTCAAGCATAAGTAACCTAGACTAAACTAGTTTTCTGTTTTGTCTTCTTGCTTGTCCTCTTTTTCTTCTTCAGGTGTGGAAGACTCAGCTTCCAACTCTTTGAAGAATTTCTATTTTAACAGCTCCAACTTCTTTTTCTTGACATCAGGATCTAGCTGTTCTTCAGCTGAGTCCTTAGCAGCAGCTATTTCTTTGTCAGACTTAGCTTTTGCTTCAGCTTCAGTTTCTTCAGCTTTTTCCTCTTCTTCTGTGATCTTCTCATCTGTTGGTCTGCTTGTGCCTTCATTATCTTCATCAGTCTTTTCATTTTCAGCAGATTCCTCCAGTACTTCAGTTCCTTCTAATTCAGCATTTTCTTCTTCATCACATGGTACCTTATCTTCCCTAAGTACCCTATCTTCCCCCTTTTTGTCATCATCAGCAGGGTTGATTGGATATGTTGGTAAGACTGGGGTGATCTGAAGTGAATCACAAAGAAGTTTGATGTTCTCTTCCATAGCATCCAGTTGAGCTTGTTGTCTAAGTTGATTGGCCTCAAAAGCTTCCATTCTGTTTAACACAACTTCTCTTTGGTCACCTAACTGAATCTGAGTTGCAAGTAACAGATCAGCAGATGCCTTGAAGTCCTTGGTCATATTTATTAAAACATCATCCTCAGCTTGAATAGCCATCTCAACTGTTTCTGTAATCTGTCTCCAACCAGCAGCTGTACTTTGAGTTCTTCTTCTGATAACATCCATATCTTGACAGATAGTCTTTACATTCTGAGCAGTGTCTTCTATCAGAGAGGTTGGAACAGCAGCAGCTTTCTGAGTTGGCTGACTTACAGCAGTCAACAGATTAGCAGTCACCTTTTCTTCTAACTCCTTCATTGACTTTGAAATCATCTGCTGAATTGAATCCAACAGAGATGCTTGCTGTAAGTTCTGAGAAGTAGAGGCAACTTCAGATGGAATAGGAGGTAAGGCAAGAGTTGCCTCTTCAGCAAACTGATTTGCTGCAGGAGTTGTCTTTTCAGTTACCTGATCTGCTGGACCAGAAGCAGGCTCTTCTTCCTTGGTCTCATCAGCTTGACTAGGAGTGCTTTCCTTCTCCTTAGTCTGATCATTTTGCTCAGCAGCAACCTCCTTTTCTTTAATCTGATCAGCTGGATTTGGAGTAATTTCCTCTTCCTTTGACTTATCAGCTGGTTCAGACTTTTCCTCCTTTTCTTTATCTTGATCTACCAGATCAGAGCTGCTTTCCTTCTCTTTCTCTTTGTCCTAATCAGCAGGGTCAGAAGTACCCTCTTTTCCTTTATTTTGATCTGCAGGATCAGAAGTACCTTCCTTCTCTTTGCCTTGGTCAGCAGGGGGTGCTTGGATCTTCTTAACATTTATAATAGTACGCCTTGTGCCAACTTCATCTAGAGCAGTCCTGTGAGTAATCCAAGTTAGATCATCAATAGGAACAAAAGGTGAGATAGGATCTTCTGGTAGTTCTGCATATGGCCTAATAGTAGGACCATAGACAATCTGCTTCAGACTTGGAAGGGGAATCATAGAACTTGGTTGTCCCCTCATCTTCCTAGTCTTCTTGGCCCATGTTTCCATTGTCTGGGAAACTGCCAATTTTATTGACCGTTCCTTTAGGTCTTCATTTTCAGCATATTCTTCAGGAACTGAGTCATATAACTTTTTTGCTTCAGCCTTGACAACATGACTGATCCTCAGTCTTAACTTGTCCAAAAAGAACTCTGAGTCTAATGCTTGAGTTATAGAACCTGTCTCAAGCCACTTTAGCACCCAGGCTTCTTCATCAGCAAAGGCTTTCCAGCTTGCAATTTGGTCTTTACTCTTTGTCAGACGATAGTCTCTCCATCTGTTATATCTGATCTTTTCTTTGTTGAACATCGTCAGACGAGTAATCCTTGCATTCTCAGCATCCAACCTTTTAATAAATTCTTCAAATATTTCAGGGTCATATCTGACAATCTCCAATGCCAGTTTGACCTCTTCTCTTCTTTTAGGTTGTATAGCTGGAGTAGGCATGATTGGTTTAGGTTTGGTGGGATCTCTCTGTTCACCAATTACTATACCACCAGTGTGCTTTGGACCATGAGAGTCCTTAGCACTTGCCTCAACAGCAGCAGGTAACTCAGCTGCTTCTATAGCATCCCTTTGAGCTTAAGTCATTTTGCTGGCTTCTTCTTCCAGCCTTTTGAGCTCAAGGGTTATAAGACGATCCTCCTCAGCCTTTTCTTCTTCCTTTCTTTTCCTTTCTGCCTCATCTAATCTTTTCTTTTCAGCAACAGTAATGATGAGTGAGCTTTCGTTAGGATGGTTCTTCCTAGTCGAACGCGACTCGCCAATATGAGGATCAGCAGGTCAGCTATGCTAGTCCTCGATTTGTATAGGGGATCCTAACCTGGAAACAAAGACAACTACGTCAGGTTAATGCCGGTGGTTACCCGGCGATAACCCTCCGATGCTTAAGTAAGTTTCGAGATGAGTCGGGAAGTCGGAGCGTATTTAATGCTTAGAAGTGCGTACCTTTAATCGTATTTATGAGGGGTATTTATAGTGTTCTAAATGGGTCATCGGGTCGAATCACGATTGGACATAACGGTTCGAATATGGATCCTTAGCAATAGATTCGATCCGATTAGGAATGGATCACACATAAGAGGACGTCGGCCACCATGTCGGATAAGTCGAAAGATCGAGGTCGACGCCGACGTCATGCTTATTTGATTATAAACGATGTGAAATCGAGGGGGAGGTCCTCGATATTAATCGACTGATCGACGAGTGTTTATAATGACGAAGACTTGGTACATCAAGAGTCCCCCAAGTTCTAGAGTTTGAGCGTAAGTTGAACTCTGGAAATTTGAATTAGTGTTTGTTTGAATTTTTAAATTCTGCTAGTATCAGGGGGGAGGGGGGAGTCCCCCAAGTTCGAGAGTTCGATTGCAAATCGAAGTCTGGGACTTAAAGTATCGGAGCAGAAATTCCCGCCATAGTGTTGCCATTTTCGCGCCTTCGCAGATTTAGGGTTTAATCCGGCGGGTAATTTGAATTTTAGGGGTGGAAGATTAAGCGTCGCGTCTTTTCAGGGGGGATTGTGCAAATTCGCTGAAACGGTAGTTCTTTGCGCCTATATAAAGGTTTGTCGCTTCTCCTGTTCTTTTACACTACGGTAAAAAATACATTTGTGACGTCGGAGCTCTGTACGCGAATAAAGGAGATCTTCATCGATTTTAGTTCCAAGATACTCAGAAAATGTCGGGCAGCGAAGCATCGACTCCAGAGAGTGTTCATGTGGAGGATGTGGTCAGGGATGTTTTTGGCGAGGAAGCAAATCGACCAGAAGGTCACGAGGGTGGTATATCGGGAAGTGGTGGGCAGGCTGATGACGATGATGAAGAGGAAGAGGAAAAGAGGCTGGTATACCATGAGATTCAAGCCGGGGACTATAGAAGGCCGTTGTCGGACTGGCTATCGTCGTTTTCGATTGCGGAGGGTTGGGTGGTATCGACGCCGAATAAAGTGCAGCGGATGCACGACCCCCCGAAGAATACCATAGCCATTCATGAGGCGTCGATGGAGTGTGGATTTCGAGTACCGATCGCTCCGGAACTAGCGTCGATTCTCAATCAATTGGGTGTCGTGCCTGCCCAGATCGTTCTGAATGGCATGTCGATGATTCTGGGATTTATCGTCGTCATGAAAGCTTTTAGGCAAGAGCCGTCGTTCGGAAACTTTTGGTGTTTATTCACGGTGAAGGAGTCGCCGAAGTCAGGCGAGGGTTTCTATCAGGTTAGGTCGAGGGGGAATAGAAATAGTTTTCTCACCAACGCCAAAAGTTCTCATGGGAAGGGATGGAAATCTCGTTTTGTGTTTCTTAGACCTCCAAAGGGGCAAAAACTGAATATCACATCGTCTTGGCGTAAAGGCCCTATCGATGTACAGAGACCTCCACCGCCTACCCTGTCGTCTCAATTTTTGGAAAATTTGCGTAAGTATTGCCTTAATGTGAAAGTTCTTACTCAAGAGTCGCATCTGCGTTCATGTGGGTTGTCTGCATCGAAGAGGAGGGGTGATGATCCTGCCTTAGAGGATCTTCTCAGGAGGGCTGTACTTGTGCCCAAAGGGAAGAAGAGGGAAACTCTAGACGCCGAGAATCAACGCAAATGGCCACATGGTTTTAGCGCCATGGCTGGACCCAGTTCAGAGAGACTAACTAAGAGCGTCGGCGATCATGAAGCTCGACGTGTCGAGATTAAGCGAGGGAAAAGGTCACGAGTGGAAGATGAAACAGAGATAAAGACAAAAAATGATCCCCTCGTTCCGATAGCGGATGACAGCGACAAGAGTTCGGATGATGATGAGTTCGATCTTAGTTGGTCGATTTCACAATGGGTTGACTCCGAACGTCAGTATCCCGCCGGTTTGGGCCCCAGTGATTCGGTTCTTCAATGGGGTTCTAAGGATGCCGGCTTCAAAAGTTTTATTCACAGCGTCTTTAGTCGCGACCAGAGGTGGTTATCGAGGAAGTCTCTGCAGAAGAACCTACATACCTCAGGGCGAGCAATATCTGCGGTAAGTTTTATTTCTCGACATCACCCTTTTATGTCTGATAATGAATCAATAACCTGAGGTTCTTTGATCTCTGTCTTTTTTCGTGTAGGCAATACAATATCTATTTCAAGGGTACCTCCAGGCTGATCTCGCGCAACAAGAAGTGGAGAAGCTTAAAGCTGATCATGAAGTCGCGATAAAAGAACGAGAGCAGCAACTCGAGGAGGCGGTTAAACAGCTCAGTATCGCCACTCGAGAAGTTGAACGTGTTCGAGCTGGGTATCCTCCAGAAGCTAGGATTGTTTCCCCAAGCCAGCGTTTGGCTATTGTGAAGGAGTTTCTTGCGTCTCCTGTATATGAACACCTCGCCGACGCTAGAATGGGAGACGCTCTGGTCGAGATGCACGAGAAGACTATCAAACAATGTCAGCATAGAGGTTTCCTTACTGCAAACTTTGATCCTTCTATGATAGGGGCGGGGCTCGACGAGAAATGTCAACCTCCTGTGCTGATTGGTATAGATGAAGAAGTCGAAGCTGCTCGAGCACACGAGTTCGGATGTTTGATTTCATCAGATTAGTTGTAGATAGGTAGGAGTTTTGTGGGTATAAGTTTATATTAAGAATATTCTAAATGTATTGATGAACCGTCAATGTATTTTTGTTGATCGATAAGTATATATTCTTCTATCTACTTGTCCCCGATCGTTGTTGAACTGAATCGTCGAGCTTGAGTGTTGTAAATGGGCTAATATTTGGGCCAACTTTCTCACTTCGAAAGGAATGTTATTGGGCCGAAACAGGTGAATCGGTCCATTTTTTATTTGAACAGCCATGTCTGTTCAAAATATTTCGTCATTGGGCGCGCTCTTTGGGATTTTCGTCTATATATAGGGCGTTAAGAGCTTAACTGTTCACAGTTATTAAAAAACATATTGGGAGGGTAATCGTCGGAGCTCCGTCGATCAGCGACCGCCAGTCATCTTTAGTCGGTGCACTCCTTCCCTTTTAGGTATTTCTAACTCTTTTTCTTAATTATGTCTGGTGGGTCTAAGTCTCTAGGAAACGAATCCGTCGGGGAAGGGGAAGGCGCGTCGATAGGTTCTGTTAGGCGTTCGAAGGAGGAAGTTATGATTCCTTCAAGGTCTAAGTCGGAACGACATCGAACCAAGGAATTATTTAGTGCCATATCGGCATGTCGTATACGCATGTCGGACGAGTCATTAGTGTCGAAATATCAATTTCCTTCGGGTTGGGGTATTAGAATGCCGTCTTCGGATGACAGAATGAACGAGCCTCCGAGCGGTTATAGGGCTTTCCACATCGATAGTTTGGAGAACGGTCTTCGTTTTCCTTTAGCTAATGAATTCATCGATATAGTAAATAGTCTCGGGTTATGCCCTACTCAATTGGTCCCTAATGCTATAGGATATATTGTTGCGTTTTGTATAGTTATGAAAGCAGTTGGTCAACCTGCATCTTTTGCCAATTTTTGTGGTCTTTTTGATGTTCGCCCTTCTCCTCAGTCCAACGAAGGTTTTTACTTCGTTCGGTCGAAACCCAAAGTTAGGTTTCTTAGTGATCTAAAATCGTCGTACGGAAAAGGTTGGAAGAATAGGTTTATCTTTGTTCACGGTCCCGAGAACTACGTATGGAGGACGACGCGTGAATGGAGGTCGGGTGGTATTCTGTTGAAGAATATTCCCGAACCGTCCTGGGGGCCCGACTTTCTCTCTCAATTGTCAGAATCGACATATGACACCAACACGCTTCTGCGGGAGCCTATATTGAGTCTAGGAGGAATGTCGATGGCTCCCATACCCGTCGATTGTCCTACCTTAGGTAGTTTTAATTGTTCTTTTCATTTCTTTAAATATTATATTGATGTATTCTTTTAATATATCTGTCTGTGCAGAAAACAGCGTCGTCCCTATGGCTAATCGAGCTCTTAGATCCATATGGAAATCTCGGAATATCGTGAAGCCACCTGTGCCTCCTTTCCCGACTGCCGCTACCGACAAGACCTCGAAACCTCTTGGCCATTCGAGCACTGTTCCTCTGCAAACAATTCATCGAGCAGAGAAAGAAGGAGGTAGTAATAAGGGAAAACGGCCGGTTTCTGCTGAAGTCGATCAGACAGAGATTCCTACTTCGAAGAGGTCTAAGCTGGATGATGTACCTACTCCTACAAGCAGTGAGATTCCAACTGCTGCCGAAGGCAATCTCGAGTCAATTCTCGAGGATCACCAAAGAGAGTTCGGATCGAGGACGGCTGGTTTCCCGATGATGAACCCAGCGATCTTGGATTCTTCAATCACCCCCCAGGCGTGGGCGAAATTTTTGTCGACAGTGTCTTTCGAGGATCATGCTACGCTGTTGAAGAAGGATGACGGGGATATTCTACGCTTACAGGCGTCCCTCCTTCTATCGGTATCCTTCTTTCGATACATAAATTCGAGTTCTACACGTCTTTATTTTACAAATGACTTATAAAATTTTGATTTTGCAGTTAGGCCAAACCATCTATTCCTCGGCCGCTCGTCGTGATAGCCTGAGGAAACGTTATGAGAAGAGTAAAGGTTCCAGCTCTCATCTGAAGAAGAAGGTTGGTCATCTTGAGGAGAAGAAGAAGGAGGTCGAAGAAAAGATAGCCGCTCTGGAGAAAGAGGGGACGACTAAAGATAGTCGTATTGCCGAGCTGGAGGCACAACTTGAGCAAAAAGATCAAGAGTTTGCCATGAAGCTGAAGGAAGAGGCCGCCAACAGCTTCGAGTTGGGTCGACAAGAAGGGTTGAGGAGTCGTAGTGAAGCGACTGCTGCCGAGAGGAAGGCTATCGTTACTGAATTCTTCAACAGCGTCGTTTACGAGGAACTTGTCGAACGTCAATCGGGAGTCGATTTGACGAAGGTCTTTGAGAAGGGCTGGAAGCAGTGCAGGGCGCTTGGCTTTCTGAACGATCGTTTTGACGAGACTCAGCTTAGCGCTACTTCGGACGAAAACGGTGTTCCGCTGGACTTGGGTTTCTTGATGGAGGACAACTCCAAGAGTGCACCAGAGGATCATGAATTTGGATTCTTACTCGAGCTGCAAGCGGCAAAGCTGAGAGCTGAGAGTGCCGACCAAGAAGGTGAAGTCCCCAAGTCTGCTTCCTCTGATCACGTCGATCTCCTCAATTTTCAGACCCATCATGATTGTTAACGACATTTGTTTTGGCCTTGAGTTTGAAAAGAGAAAAAACTTTTATTTCCTCTAAAGCTCGATTTGTTGGTTATCGAGCTGCGCGTGGGCGGCGTGTTTTGTTGTTTATATATTGTTTTTTAAGAAATGTCGAATATTTCCTTTATTCTTAATCAATTGGCTACAATCCATTTATCTTCATTTTGCTCGCAAGTGATAAATTCTGACGTGTGTATGCTAATTGGCTTTTTGCCAATCGAGTATGTTCCATGAAGATTTATTTCTTATCTTATCACATAGTCGGATCGGGTTGATTTAATCTCCATCTCATGTAATTTGGTCGACGTCGCTGGTTCGTTCCCTACTTAATTATACTGGGTAATTGAGGCGGTTTGCGCATTAAATGGGAACAATCTCAGCCGTTGATCGTGGTGTTTCCTTGACCGTTGGATATAGTCCGCGTTAGTTACCTTGGGTAGCGTAACAGTCGGCTACTTAAATGCGTTCCATTCTGACCGTTGATCCCGATTGATCTGGGCCGTTGGATTGGATGGACCAATCTTATAAATAGGTAAAGGGATGTCCTGTATTCTTCACCTTCAAAGCATACCAACATGTTCCTTTTTAAGTATTATCCGACGGAAACCTCCATCGATAGTTCGATCTTTGAGGATAAATCATCGAAAGGTCTCTTATCCTACTTTGGGACCTTTCATCCTGTTCGACCTCCAGACCGATATAAAAGATGTTGATATTCTTTTCGATTGGGTGGTATCGGTAAAGGGAGTACTCCAATGGGTAGGCCTCGTTGTTCGAATGGGTGGCATCGGTAACGACAACGAGGTCTGCCCGGAGGCATCTCGGAATCCTCATTGGCTCGGCACTTTGCAACATATGTCGGGTCCTTGGTGATTTCGAGGTGCCTCCTCTTACTAGGAGGACAGGGGTGAGGTAGAAGGTATGGTAGCCGATCAGATGGTGGAGGACTTAAAGCGCAAAAATATTGAGCGACTTTTTCCTCTTCTGTCACTTGGTCGAAGCAGAGAGACCCATCACCCATGGTCAGGTCATTGACTGAGATGGTGTGTGTCTGTCTGGTAAGCATGCTGCCATTAAAAGGATCCTCCTGTCCTTCGCTGACGCCGAGGAAGAATCGTCCCCACAAGGCCTCGATCAATGAGAGAAAAAGCTATAGGCGGAAAACCTCCATATTTAAGCCTATAGCTAATCCGAAGTCGGTCGTCCTCGGCGGTTCTCGGTCGCCGAATTTGTAGGAAAAACTCGGGATTTCTTCAACTTGGTCGACCTAGCCAATGTAATAGTCTGTACTAGGTTTCTTTATATATTTGTATCCTCGACTTTAGTCGATTCCCTTTGTATATTTGTATCCACGTCGATATAATAAAAAATATTCATTGATACTTTAATTTTTATTTCTGAATGTGTTTGTCGATATGGATTCCACGATCCAAGCCCTTATTATAATCGTGATATATCATTGTTTTGCCGACGTTGCTTCGATGTAGTAGTTGAGCTCGATTTTTACCTTATCAAGTTTGTGTAATTTATGATCGACCTATTTACCATAATCGAGATACGTTTATACTTAGCTTATTTACAGCTTTTTGCTCCGCAATTTCGTTTTTCCAATGCAGTCATCGATCTCGATTCCACATCTCCAAAAGTCTATCAATTGAATTTATGATCGATTCGTTTACCATAATCGAGATACGTTTATACTTAGCTTATTTACAGCTTTTTGCTCCGCAATTTCGTTTTTCCAATGCAGTCATCGATCTCGATTCCACATCTCCAAAAGTCTATCAATTCAATTTATGATCGATTCGTTTACCATAATCGAGATACGTTTATACTTAGCTTATTTATAGCTTTTTGCTCCGCGATTTCGGTTATAATTGATGTACATTTGGTGATTTTGACGATTCGGAGATCTCCTCTCGATGCCTCAGCGGTTATCGGGGTACATCTGGATATTTCGATGATTTGGAGATTTCCTCTCAATGCCTCAACGGCTATCGAGGTACGTTTGGAGATTTGGAGATTTCCTCTCGATGCCTCAACGGCTATCGAGGTACGTTTGGAGATTTGGAGATTTCCTCTCGATGCGTCAACGGCTATCGAGGTACGTTTGGAGATTTGGAGATTTCCTCTCGATGCGTCAACGGCTATCGAGGTACGTTTGGAGATTTGGAGATTTCCTCTCGATGCGTCAACGGCTATCGAGGTACGTTTGGAGATTTGGAGATTTCCTCTCGATGCCTCAACGGCTATCGAGGTACGTTTGGAGATTTGGAGATTTCCTCTCGATGCCTCAACGGCTATCGAGGTACGTTTGGAGATTTGGAGATTTCCTCTCGATGCCTCAACGGCTATCGAGGTACGCTTGGAGATTTGGAGATTTCCTCTCGATGCCTCAACGACTATCGATCTATACGTTAGTCTTAGAAAGTAACAAAAGAGCTTTTCATTAGATTTTAAAAATAAAAGAAAGGAAATTACAAGAACAGTTGGAAATATAGACAAACTAAAGAAAATTTCTTAGGTGTAGAATTTTCTGAGGTTTCTCCCGTTCCAAGTTCTCTTCACGGATTCTCCTCCCATTGTGCTTAATCGATATGCGCCTTTTCTGCCAGCTTCGATTATCTTGAATGGCCCTTCCCAATTGCAATCGAGCTTACCCTTTTGCTTGGATACGTCTACTCGTTTTAGGACGAGGTCTCCTACCTGAAAAGATTTTAATCTTACATTTTTATCGTAAGCCTTTGCCATGGTAGTTTTGTATGCTTGGATACGGGTGGAGGCTCTTTCTCGTTTTGCTTCCACCTGATCGAGTTCGAAATTCCTTTTGTCCGTATTATCCGATTCATTGTACATAGCAGTTCTTGGCAACGTGACTTCCAGTTCAGCAGGAGCAACAGCTTCAGAGCCATACACGAGACTAAAAGGAGTTTCTCCCGTTGCAGCTCTTTCCTTCGTTCGATTGGCCCAAACGACCCAAGGTAATTCATCGAGCCAAGCACTTCCTGCTTCCGATAATCTTTTCTTCAAAAGCTTTACGATTTCTCGATTCGTAACCTCAGTTTGTCCGTTTGTTTGCGGGCAACCTACTGACGTAAAACGCAGATCGATTTTGTGTTTCGAACACCAATCCACTACTCTTTTCCCCACAAACTGGGGTCCATTATCTGAGATGATTACTCTAGGTATGCCAAACCTACAGACGATCGACCAGTAGAAGTTGATTATTTGGGTCTGAGAGATTTGCTTTAGTGGCACCACTTCTACCCATTTACTGAAATATTCCACTCCTACTAATAAATAACGCTTCTGGCCTCGCGCCATCGGAAGCGGTCCAACCAAGTCCACACCCCACTGATCGAAAGGCCAAGCAATCGATATCGACTCCATCTTTTGTGCTGGTTGATTCGGCATGGTGGCGTGATATTGGCACTTAGCACACCTTTTAGCATAATTGTTGGCGTCTTTGACCAAGGAAGGCCAATAGTACCCCAGACGCGATATTCGAACTGCTAACGCTCTGCCTCCCGAATGACTTCCACAAAATCCTTCATGGACTTCCTTTAGTATTAGGTCGATATGGGGAGAGCCTACGCATTTGTGCAATACTCCCGAGACAGATCGTCGATACAATTCGTTTCCAATGACTGCATAGCGAGGTGCCCTATACTTGAGTCTTCTCGCTTCTGTGTTGTTTGAGGGGAGTGTTCCGTTTACTAGATAATCCAGTATCGGAGCTTTCCAACTACCGCGATCGTCATCGAGATTGAGTACATCCGTACTAGAGGGATTCTTTTTGGTATCGATGGCTGGTTTCTCTGAAATCAACAGTGTTACCTTCCGAGTTTTAATTCCTTCTATTAGATTTCCGAACTTGGAGAGAGCATCAGCCCTCGTATTCTCTGTTCTCCTTATATATTCGAGTTGGAATGCATCGAGCCGTGATACCTGCTTGTTGACCAAGGCTAAATATCTAATCATTGAATCTTCCTTGGTTTCGAAAAGACCCTTAAATTGCTTTTCTACGAGCTGTGAGTCGGTGTAAGCAATTAAGTTTTTTATTCCTGTTTCTACTGCCATTTTTAATCCTGCCATCAGGGCCTCATATTCTGCTTCGTTGTTGGATACTAGGAAGTCTAATTTTAAAGCAAATTCAAGCTCTTCCCCGTTTGGGCCTTGAAAGTAAATTCCTGCGCCACCCCCTGTCGACGTAGAGGATCCATCAACATGCAGCATCCATTGCTCCTCTTTTTCTTCTGTCGTTACTGTACTTTCTAGTACGAAGTCAGCTAATATCTGCCCTTTGACTGATGTCCTTGGCAAGTAATCGATGTCATACTCTCCTAGTTCGACCGCCCATTTGATTAGCCTTCCGGACGCGTTAGGCTTTGAAAGTGTCTGCCTTAGCGGTTGGTTGGTGAGGACGATAACTTTGTGCGACTGGAAATAGGGTCTTAATTTCCGCGCAGTAGTTACGATAGAGAGAGCGAACTTTTCGATCTCGGAGTAGTTTCTTTCGGGGCCTTGCAAGACACGACTCACATAATAAATCGGGTTGTTTTCTTTTGCTTCCATCCTGACAAGAGCTGAGCTGATCGCTTGTTCGGAAACTGCGATATAGAGGTATAGATCTTCACTATCTTTTGGTTTGGCCAAAAGGGGAGGTGACATAAGATAGGATTTGAGTTCTTCGAATGCCTGGTCGCATTCTTTCGACCACTCGAACTTCTTTGCATTCCTCATTATTTTGAAAAAAGGGAGGCTCTTATCTGCCGAACGAGATATAAATCGATTGAGAGCTGTGATTTTTCCAACTAGCCTTTGCACTTCATTTAAGTTCCGAGGTGCCTTCAAATCGATTACTGCTTGTATCTTTTCTGGGTTTGCTTCAATACCTCTCTCGTTTACCAAGTACCCAAGGAATTTTCCTGACCTGACCCCGAAAGTACATTTGGCTGGGTTGAGCTTCATTCCATATTTCCTCATTATGTCGAAAGCCTCTTTAATGTGTTCCAGATGATCTTTCTCACTTAGGCTTTTAACCAGCATGTCATCGACGTATACTTCCATCGATTTCCCCAATAGGCCTTCGAACATCTTATTCACCAGCCTTTGATAAGTGGCTCCTGCGTTCCTCAATCCGAAGGGCATCACCTTGAAGAAATACACACCCATTTCGGTGATAAAAGCTGTCTTGTCTCGATCTTCTAGTGCCATAAAAATTTGGTAAAATCCCTGAAATGCATCCATCATACTCAAAATTGCACAGCCAGCAGTGGAGTCGACCAGGGAGTCGATTCTCGGGAGCGGATACGGATCTCTAGGACATAGTTTGTTAAGATCTGTGAAGTCATTACACATTCTCCACTTTCCTCCTCCCTTGGAAACTAGGACGACATTGCACAACCACTCCGTGAATTGTATCTCAGCTATGTAGTCAGCATCTAGAAGTTTCTTCACTTCCTCCTTTATAATCCGGTTTCTCTCTGGACCAAAATTTCGTTTCTTTTGTCTTGCTGGTCGAGACGACGGATCGATATTGAGTCTATGAACGATAATCTTCGGATCTATTCCTTGGAGGTCAGTGGTTGACCAAGCGAAGACGTCCACATTTTCCCTCAAGAATTCGATTAGCTGAGTTTCGAGCCCCTCAGATAGTTGAGTGCCTATTCTCGTTGTTTTCGATGATTCCCCTGGTACCAATTCGATCGACTTATGTCCTTCGGAAGGTTCAATTCTTTCGAATTTTCTCTTTTTGGGATTTATTTCCTTCTGCATCTCACTTCTTTCAGCAAAACACGTTTTCTTTACCTCGTCCACGTCGACCGGCGCCGACGGACTATTCTGCTGCTCTGCTGGCGACTTTTCGTTACTGAAAAGAGAGTTTTCTTTTTTATGCTGTTTGTCTAAAGATACCGTGTAACAGTCCCAGCCTTCCTTCAGATTTCCTCGAACTTCTCCTATCCCTGGAGTGGTCGGAAATTTCATCTTTTGGTGGTAAGTCGAAAAACTGCCTGGAAACTATTTAAAGCCGGTCTTCCCAATATGACATTGTAGGCACAAGGCGCGTCGACAATCAAAAATTTAATCATTCTGGTTCTCGAATTTCCTTCATCTCCCAAGGAAAGAGACAAAGTGAGTGTACCCTTGGGAATAACTTGAGCGCCCCCAAAACCCACAAGTGGGGTAGCTACTGCATCGAGAGGAGTCGGGCCTAGATCCATTCGTTCTAAAGCATCTTGGAAGAGGATATTTGCCGAACTGCCTGAATCTATTAAGATTCTCTTAACGGTAGCTCCCGCAATTTGTGCTGTGATTACCATAGGGCAATCTGGTACATCCTGGTTCTTGAATGATATGAAATCGGGTTGTAGGTCAGACTCATCGAATCCAATCATTTTGTTCTGCTGGGTTGGTCTTATCGAGAACACTTCCCTTCTTTCATTTTGGGCTCTATCCCTTATAACTCGGGACACTACCCTTCTTGAATTTTTACTATCTCCACCCGCCGGGCCTCCTGAGATCATATTAACTATTGTTCCAGGTTGTGCTCTTCTCGGCTGGTCTTCTCTATCCTTCGAGCGTTGCTCTCTTCTGGCGGGGGATCTCGATCGTGACCGGTTGTCTCTCTGTCGATTTCTAGGTTACTCATTTCTTGACGTCTTTACATACCCAGTAAGGTGTCCTTCTGCTATCAATCTCTCAATCTCGTCTCTGAGTTGATAGCAGTCATCAGTGTCGTGCCCTCTCTGTCGATGAAATCGACAATACTTTTTTGAAGCCGGGTAGTCCTTAATCGGAGCTGGTTTTCTCAACAGGTTGTGGTCCTGGATAGCGAATAAGATTTCGGATCTTAGCTTCTTGAGGGGAGTGTAATTATCGTAATATTCTTTGTTCGACCTCCCCACTCCTTGTCTTCCTGGGTTGTGATTATTTCTCTCTTCTCTATAAACCTTTCTGTTTCTACCTTCATAGGGTCGATTGGGTTGCGGCCCCTCAATTGGTCTATCGGGGATAACCGACGGCTGTCCCTCTTCATGCTTCGTGATCCCAAAGAAGGTTCCTCTCAATTTAGTCATCTCTTCTTCATTCATGTATTGATTTGCCATTTCCATCAATTTCTCATACGTAGCGGGGTTTTCCCTTACTATTGCACTGGCGAAACCTCGATTTAAAGTGCTTTGGAAAAGAACGGTAATTAAAAAATCAACTCTTGGCATTTCAACCTTAAGGAGCTCATTGTTAAATCTTCCCATGAAACTTCTGAAAGTCTCCCGAGGATTATGTATAATTGAATATAAATGGTTTGTAGGGGGCCTGACCGCCCTCTTACTACCAAACTGACTCATAAACTTGTCACAGAGTTGGTCGTAGTCGAAGATAGATTTCTCCTCCAGCCTTCCAAACCAGGATTGAGCCATTCCGGCTAGCGTGGTGGAGAATGCCTTTGCTGCTACATTATCGGAAATGCCATGAAGCTGCATTTGAAGATTAAATGAGGCCAGGTGTTCTTCGGGATCTTCCGTTCCAAAGTAACGAGGTAGCTGAGTAGGCAATCTCTTGTCGAGGGGCAACCTTTCAAAGAATATTTCATCACAGAAAGGTGACTTCCTTAACCGAGAGTTCGATATCGGATGTTCATTCTTCCTTTCTTGTTTGTCTAACTTTTGGTGCAACGATCTTACTTCTGAGGCCAATTTATTGACTTCTCTAACCGATTGCTCCTGCAAGTCCTCTTCTCCTTCATGCCTGAGCTGATATTCATCAGCTCGACTGATTGCTTCGTTTGCCTCGAATCCTGCTCGTGCACCAAAAGCGGCAGCACGTGGGGGTCGTCGAGTATGAACGGCAGTTTCTTTGATCTCTGCGAGCCACTCCTTTTTGGCTTCCTCGAGAATGGCTTTTAGATCGTCTTTCGTAAGTTGTATTATCGGGGGAGCCGGTGGTCTTGAAGCCCCGGCCTCAACATGAGGTGCTGGATCAGGGTCACGCGTCATTAAATTATCTCCTTGACCCTCTCCATTTTGATCGCGATTTCCCTCTTTTTCTCGTGCTTGGATTGTTTTTGATCTTGTAGTCATTTTTCACGTTTTCAAAGTTAAGACCAAAACAAATGTCGTTAACAATCATGATGGGTCTGAAAATTGAGGAGATCGACGTGATCAGAGGAAGCAGACTTGGGGACTTCACCTTCTTGGTCGGCACTCTCAGCTCTCAGCTTTGCCGCTTGCAGCTCGAGTAAGAATCCAAATTCATGATCCTCTGGTGCACTCTTGGAGTTGTCCTCCATCAAGAAACCCAAGTCCAGCGGAACACCATTTTCGTCCGAAGTAGCGCTAAGCTGAGTCTCGTCAAAAAGATCGTTCAGAAAGCCAAGCGCCCTGCACTGCTTCCAGCCCTTCTCAAAGACCTTCGTCAAATCGACTCCCGATTGATGTTCGACAAGTTCCTCGTAAACGACGCTGTTGAAGAATTCAGTAACAATAGCCTTCCTCTCGGCAGCAGTCGCTTCACTACAACTCCTCAACCCTTCTTGTCGACCCAACTCGAAGCTGTTGGCGGCCTCTTCCTTCAGCTTCATGGCAAACTCTTGATCTTTTTGCTCAAGTTGTGCCTCCAGCTCGGCAATACGACTATCTTTAGTCGTCCCCTCTTTCTCCAGAGCGGCTACCTTTTCTTCGACCTCCTTCTTCTTCTCCTCAAGATGACCAACCTTCTTCTTCAAATGAGAGCTGGAACCTTTACTCTTCTCATAACGTTTCCTCAGGCTATCACGACGAGCGGCCGAGGAATAGATGGTTTGGCCTAACTGCAAAATCAAAATTTTATAAGTCATTTTGTAAAATAAAGACGTGTAGAACTCGAATTTATGTATCGAAAGAAGGATACCGATAGAAGGAGGGACGCCTGTAAGCGTAGAATATCCCCGTCATCCTTCTTCAACAGCGTAGCATGATCCTCGAAAGACACTGTCGACAAAAATCTCGCCCACGCCTGGGGGGTGATTGAAGAATCCATGATCGCTGGGTTCATCATCGGGAAACCAGCCGTCCTCGATCCGAACTCTCTTTGTGTGATCCTCGAGAATTGACTCGAGATTGCCTTCGGCAGCAGTTGGAATCTCACTGCTTGTAGGAGTAGGTACATCATCCAGCTTAGACCTCTTCGAAGTAGGAATCTGTCTGATCGACTTCAGCAGAAACCGGTCGTTTTCCCTTATTACTACCTCCTTCTTTCTCTGCTCGATGAATTGTTTGCAGAGGAACAGTGCTCGAATGGCCAAGAGGTTTCGAGGTCTTGTCGGTAGCGGCAGTCGGAGAAGGAGGCACAGGTGGCTTCACGATATTCTGAGATTTCCATATGGATCTAAGAGCTCGATTAGCCATAGGGACGACGCTATTTTCTGCACAGACAGATATATTAAAAGAATACATCAATATAATATTTAAAGAAATGAAAAGAACAATTAAAACTACCTAAGGTAGGACAATCGACGGGTAAGGGAGCCATCGACATTCCTCCTAGACTCAATATAGTCTCCCGCAGAAGCGCGTTGGTGTCATATGTCGATTCTGACAATTGAGAGAGAAAGTCGGGCCCCCAGGACGGTTCGGGAATATTCTTCAACAGAATACCACCCGACCTCCATTCACGCGTCGTCCTCCATACGTAGTTCTCGGGATCGTGAACAAAGATAAACCTATTCTTCCAACCTTTTCCGTACGACGATTTTAGATCACTAAGAAACCTAACTTTGGGTTTCGACCGAACGAAGTAAAAACCTTCGTTGGACTGAGGAGAAGGGCGAACATTGATGAGTGATGAGTGAGCTTTCGTTAGGATGGTTCTTCCTAGTCGAACGCGACTCGCCAATATGAGGATCAGCAGGTCAGCTATGCTAGTCCTCGATTTGTATAGGGGATCCTAACCTGAAAACAAAGACAACTACGTCAGGTTAATGCCGGTGGTTACCCGGCGATAACCCTCCGATGCTTAAGTAAGTTTCGAGATGAGTCGGGAAGTCGGAGCGTATTTAATGCTTAGAAGTGCGTACCTTTAATCGTATTTATGAGGGGTATTTATAGTGTTCTAAATGGGTCATCGGGTCGAATCACGATTGGACATAACGGTTCGAATATGGATCCTTAGCAATAGATTCGATCCGATTAGGAATGGATCACACATAAGAGGACGTCGGCCACCATGTCGGATAAGTCGAAAGATCGAGGTCGACGCCGACATCATGCTTATTTGATTATAAACGATGTGAAATCGAGGGGGAGGTCCTCGATATTAATCGACTGATCGACGAGTGTTTATAATGACGAAGACTTGGTACATCAAGTAAGGTAAGGAATCACAATCTTACCAGTCCTTCTCTTCTTTGCTTCAGGACTTTCCACTGCTTGAAGTAGAGTGGCAGCAACAGGAGTAGGGTGCAGAAGGAGTGCATCCCCTTCATTTGTTGTACTAGTCTGTTGTTCTTCTCTAACTTCAGCAGATAGTGCAACAGATGAGTCTTCAGCATGTTTAGCAACATGTTTTTCAATAACAGCAGGTCTCTCTGCTGATGCTGATGTCTCCCTCACTGTTTCAGTTGGTTCTTCAGAGAATGTGACTTTTCTTTTTGCCCTTGACTTGGCAATTTTCCTTGAAGGATTAGCTTGAGGAGGCCCTTTAGCAGCACTCCTTGTCCTCATTCTCTAGGCAGGTTGAATAGGGACAGCTTCCTCAGATTCTGTCCTCTCTGGAGATGATCCAGTCTCCATTTGCTCAATTTCTTTAGTGAAGTCATCAATTACCTTTTTAGGAATGACAACTTCAGGCTGTGCTGATCCAGCTTCAACAGTAGTGCTTACTGTTTGATCAGCAGACTTACTGGTCTGACCAGTCTTCTTTCCCTTCTTTGCAGGGACTTTGGCAGCCTTAGTAGAAGCCTTTCTTTTAGAGGTGCCCACACTCTTAACAGGCTCATATAGCTTGAATTCTTTGCCACCATGGATAGTCTTTCCACTTCCCATAGGACATCCTAGGCTCATGAACAGATGACTTAGCAGAATACCGTACTTGACCTTCTTATCACACAAAAGATCAAACACATGAGCTGCCCAGTTGATTTTCAAGCCATAGTAGATGGAAATCATGGTGTAATACCTCCTTCTTGGTAAACCATCTAAAGAACTTGTACTGCAGTCCAGTACCTTCGCAATGATGTCAGCGAACCTCTGATACTCATCTTTCAACTGAGTCTTCATCAGAGTTTCTGTCATCTCCTCACCTTCCTTGGCACAAATTGCCCAAAATTTCTCTTCTTTTTCAGACCCAAGGTCTGTCACATCTCCTTCTTCATTAGTCAGTTTGTACACTTCACTTAACACTGCAGCCGAAATACAAATCTTTTTGCCCCCAACTGTGGCAGTCATAACAGTCATTTCATTGTTGATCTTTCTGGTTGTGTAGAAATCATTAACATCTTCAAGGTATACACGCTCCTCATGAGCTTCCAGAATAGGTACTAGTGATGCTTCCTTGATCTTCGTCATGATTTCCCTCATCAAATCAGTACCAGTTTTGAAGAATTTGTCGTAGCTTAGATATCTTCCTTCAATGACATCCATTTTGTGATTAAGTGATGAAAATCTGTAGAAAATAGAGAACCAGAGAACAAAGAGCTTAGAGAGTTAGAGAATTTTGAAATTTTATGTGCGTAAGACGACTAATCTGTTCAGATCGGATTTTATAGATTTCTTTTGGTGTTGATTATCGTGATAAATATGAACTGTAAGATTGATCTGACAGTTTTAAATCGTGCGGGTGAGAATTGCGGACTTCAAATTTAATATTTTAATGTCAGATGGGCGGGAAACTCAATCGGCACTTATCTGTTACTTATAAAAGCGTGTTTCAAAAGATGCGATTTATAACCATGCTTATATAATGTATCAGATGAGTTGACTTTAACTTATCTGACAGACGAGTGATCTGTTATCTAATATTACTAAAGAAAGCCAATAGCTAGTAATCTTCCTTTGCTGTTTGTCAATCCAGCAAGATAAAATAATCTTCAGTCTTCAAGAATTAAGAACAGATCTTCTGATAACATAACATCAACTAACTGTCATTAACCAATTTCATCTTTTAATCAGAAGTACCGTTAGTCTTACACGTTCCCCCTGACTTTAAGAATTCATAAGTTAACTAGTCTGTTGAGAGTTAATCCTTGAAAATAATAACGGATGACCATGCTGATGAACTTCAGTCTTCTGATAAGTTCCCCCTCAGCTTATGCATCCAAATTAAGTAGTCCTAGTTCAGCTCTTAGAGTTGAAAACCTTACTTCACTTAAAGGTTTAGTGAAAATATCAGCAATCTGATTGTCAGTATGAACATATTCAATCATTACATTGCTTTTTTCCACATGATCTCTAATGAAGTGATGCTTGATCTCAATATGCCTAGTCCTTGAATGACTTGTAGTGTTCTGAGTAAGAGAGATTGCACTTGTATTGTCACAGTAGATTGGAATTCCACTGATCTTGATATTGTAATCTTCCAGTTGATGCTTCAACCAAAGTATCTGTGCACAGCATGCTCCAGCAGCTATATATTCAGCTGCAGCAGTAGATATGGATACTGAAGTCTGTTTCTTACTCATCCATGAGATCAGACGACTGCCCAAGAATTGACAAGCACCTGTTGTGCTTTTCCTATCAATTTTGCAGCCAGCAAGGTTTGAATCTGAATATCCAATAAGCTCAAATCCAGATTCTCTAGGATGCCACAATCCCAAATCTTGAGTGCCTTTAATATACTTCAGAATTCTCTTGGCAGCTAAGAGATGAGATTCCTTAGGATTTGATTGAAATCTCGCACAAACCCCAACTGAGTACATGATATCAGGTCTGCTTGCTGTTAGATATAACAGTGACCCAATAATGCCTCTGTATTTGGTTATGTCTACTGATTTGCCATCTTCATCTTTATCCAAACGAAGACTTGTAGAGATTGGAACAGTAGCAGTAGAGCTAGTTTCCATACCAAATTTCTTAAACAGATCTCTTGTGTATTTTGCTTAGTTGATGAATATTCCGTTAGGCAACTGTCTAACTTGCAAACCAAGAAAATAATTTAGTTCACCCATCATGCTCATTTCAAACTTGTTCTGCATGAGCTTGGAGAACTTGTCACACATCTGTTGGTTAGTTGAACCAAAAATAATATTGTCTACATATATTTGCACAATTAATATATGATTCTCCCATTCAATTGTGAACAAAGTCTTGTCTACCTTACCTTTACGAAATCCTTTAATTAAAAGAAAATCAGATAGGGTATCATACCATGCTCTTGGAGCCTGTTTCAGTCCATAGAGGGCTTTCTTTAGACGATACACCTTGTCTTCCTGTTGATAAGCTTCAAATCCAGGTGGTTGTTCAACATACACTTCTTCTTGCAATTCTCCATTGAGAAATGCTGACTTCACATCCATCTGATAGACAGTGAAGTTCTTGTAAGCAGCATAGGCTAGAAACAGTCTGATTGCTTCAAGTCTTGCTACTGGTGCAAATGTTTCATCAAAGTCAATTCCTTCTTCTTGACAATAACCCTTGGCCACTAATCTTGCTTTATTTCTGGTAACAATACCATCTTCATCTTATTTCTGAAAACCCATTTAGTGCCAATTACTCTTTGATGATTTGGTCTTGGAACTAAGTACCAGACTTCATTCATTTCAAATTGATTTAACTCTTCTTGCATAGCTTCAATCCAGAAGGAATCACTAAGAGCTTCTTCAATTTGTTTAGGCTCTATTTGAGATAGAAAAGTGACAAACATAGCATCTTGTGCAGCAGCTCTTCTTGTTTTCACTCTATCCAAGGGATCACCAATCACTAACTCTGGTGGGTAATTCCTGAGCTATCTGAGATCAGGTTGCAAATCTGGATGTTGTCCTCTATTTTGATCTTGCAACACTACTGTTGGAGATTCAGTACTAGTTTGTTGAACATTTGCCGACTGTTGAACAGTCTCTGGTCTGTCAGCTGTTTGCAACTCGTCTGTTAGACAATCAGCACTGTGATTTTGAACAGCTCTTGAGTTAGAAGCTGAATTGAGATTAGGTAGTATGATGGGAACATATTCTTCATTCTTTCCAATATCCAACTTCTGTAAATCAGTAGACAGATCTTGATTGGCATTTTAATTCTTTTCAGAAGATTGACTTGGCTCATCAAATACTACATGAATGGATTCTTCTATTAGCAATGTTCTTTTGTTAAAAACTCTATAAGCCTTACTAACAGTAGAGTATCCTACAAAAACAGCTTCATCAGCCTTCTCTGCAAATGCAGTAAGGTGATTTTTCCCATTATTTAAAACAAAGCATTTACAACCAAAAATTTTAAAGTAATGAATGTTTGGTTTCCTGTTGTTCCAAACTTCATATGGAGTCTTGTTCTGATTTTTGTTGATCATGCATCTTTTCTGGGTAAAGCAGGCTGTATTTGTTGCTTCTGCCCAAAATCTTTGTGGCAGCTTAGCTTCAGCTATCATAGTCCTGACAGCTTCTTTTAGTGTTCTGTTTCTCCTTTCAGCAACACCATTTTGTTGAGGGGTTCTAGCAGCTGAATACTCATGATGTATTCCTTTGATATTACAATACTCTTCAACAGTAGAGTTTGTAAACTCTGTCCCTCTATCTGATCTGATCTTTAATATTTTTATACTCTTCTCATTCTGGATCAGTTCCATCAGATTAGTAAGATGTTCCTTGGTTTCACTTTTCTTTTTCATGAATATCACCCAAGTATATCTCGAATAGTCATCCACAATAGCTAGGTAGTATTTCTTTCCACCATTGCTGACTGGATCAATGGATCCAAATAAGTCCATGTGTAGCAGCTCCAAGATTCTTTCAGAAGATTGGTGCTTCTTGCTTTTGAATGATGACTTGATTTGTTTACCCTTCTAACATGCGTCACAGAGCTTATCTTTGCTCATGACTGTTTTAGGAATCCCTTCTACCAGATCATTCTTTATTAATCTGTTGATTGTCTTGAAGTTTAAATGATTCATTCTTTTGTGCCGCAGCCAACTGACTTCACTTGGTGTTGATGCCACCAAACAAACACTTGAATTCTTGTCAGCAGAATTCCAGACGACTATGTAGACATTCCCTTGTCTTCTTCCATATAAAATTACCTTCTTTGTACCAATTTGTTCAACATAGCACTTATCTGTTGAGAAGATGACTGAATATCCTTTGTCACAAAATTGACTTATGCTCAGCAGGTTGTACTTTAGGCCTTTAACATATGAGACGTCAGATATCTCTATGTTTCCTTTGATTAATCTTCCTTTAGCTACAATCTTGACTTCTTTGCTGTCTCCTAAAGTAACCTTTGGACCATCCACAGCAACTGCATCAGTCAGCTCATATATGCATCCACACATGTGCCTTGAACAACCACTGTCCAAGTACCAGATCTTCTCTACTTTACTCCTACTTCTAATCCTAACCTACAAAACAAAAATAAAACTGTTTTAGTTACCCTATTGAGAGGGTCCTGAAGGATTAGTTCCACCTTTGACAACCCAAGATGTTGATGTCTTAGGCTTCTTAGGCTTCTGAGTTTTGACAGGAGCATGAACAGTTTCATTTTTATCATAGTTATCAGATAAGTCATGTTGATGATCAGTATGATAATGATCTTACGTGGTTTCGTTAGTTCGATCAAGGGTGGGGAATAACACGATGACAATAATGTTAAAAGGAAAATAAAGACCAAATGTAATTGTATTCGAGTAAATTGAGTACAAGTACAAATATTAGGGGTCCTACTCGAGCATTATTGGATGCCGTACAAGCTAGAGGGTGAAATACACAAGATGATATGCCTATTTTACCAAGTGATTCCGAGCAGTAGCTCCGAGGCGGGAGCACCTGGAAAATCGTGTCCAATATCATAAATGCATGGGGTATTTATAGCTGAAATTGGGGTCTAGGTGGTCTACCCGCAGACATGTAATTCTTCGGCCCATAAGTTTGGTTCAGAGCTCGGCCCAACAGTAACTTTGGATCCTGGGCTAGCTTGCACTCACTGTATTTCCGTCATCGGACTCGAACTCGATTCTTCGAGGTAAGTACCGCTCGATCTCGTGTAACTGTAAAGAAAAGTAGGATCCAGGATACCCCTCATCAATACTCCCCCACTTCTCGAGCGTAAAGTGGAACTTAAGCTCGAAGAAGTATGTATAACAGTAGGATAAATCGGTCTCGGCTTATCGTTTCGGGTATGCCTCATTAAAAACCTGGCTCGGAAAAACCCTTCTGGGATAAAAATCGGGTCAGGGAAAATGAGTGCATACTTAAACAATTTCTTGATAGCGCAGTTATAAGATCGTCCTTGTTGTTCGTGATGTGGATCTTTATTTCAGGAATTCTGGAAAGTATAGGGGCCGTAGGTGCAATTTCTGAAAATATGACTTCAAATTTACCTCAAGAGAGTCCAACCATCGCGGTTACACGGGGACTGATTTGCAATTTCCCATTTTGTCCCTGTATATATAGTTACACGGAGGGTCGCTGTTCCTCACAAATTCTGAGGAAAGAACTTTAGATCGGAGCAGACAGGTCGATAAGTGAGTTTTATTAGCCATATTTGAACAGTCATCTTATATTTATTATGTCGAGCTCAATAGATTTGAAAGGAAAATCTCCCTTAGAGGAGAACGAGGTCGATAACTGCAAGGAGGAAGAAGTTGTAGAGAGTCAATCATCTGAAAACGAGAATCCGCAAAGCTCGGGTTCCGCTTCGGATTCCAGCGGAGAGGAGCGGGAGTCGAACTCTGAAACTGGAAATAGTGAAGACGAAAATTCTAGCGAAGCAACAGTTTCTGAAAGGGAAGATACAGAGGATGTGGAGCTTCCTTTGGGTAACAATGAGCAGCAGAAATATAAACTGAACCGTAATGTGGTGATTACGATCTATGATTGGGAAGAGCCCTCGACTAGCGCAGCTCTAAATATGACTGAGGAGAGGGCGGATGAGATCGTCTGTTCCTATAAGGAGACAGACTTGGCGCAGTTGCAAGAAGAATTCGGTCGATATCTAGGCGACGGTTTTTCGATTGTGCTTCCCTCTTCCGATCAACGAGTTACCAACCCTCCTGCCGGTTGCCAAGCCTTTTATTCCAAACACTTCCATTACGGCTTACGCATCCCCTTCCCTCCTTTGCTAGAAAACCTTCTGGATGCTTTCAAGTTGTCTCCTTGCCAGATCTTACCGAATTCGATCGGCCTGATCATAGCTTTTTGCGTGTTGATGAAGGCTAAGGGGAAAAAGGCAGCGTTTCAGAATTTCTGGCGGATATTTCAGATGAGTGCTTCCACCTCTTCAAACGCGGGCTACGTGTATTTTTTTCAGAGGCCGAAGATTTCGATTTTATCGACCATCGTGAGTAGCAATCTGAAGGGATGGAAACATGAGTTCTTCTTTGTTCGAGGGCCAGAGTCTCCGTCTTCTGAAGAAAATCCCGAGCCTACTCCCTTCGATTGGCCTGGAGCAAAGGAGTGGATATATGGAAAACGCCGTCTCGTGGGGAGTATGAAAAATGAGATAACAGATAGATTTCTGCAATCTCTTCGTGCTGATCCCCATCACACCGCTCTAATGACTCAAGAAGCAGTCCTGCGATTGGCTGAGCTCAGTAGTTGCACTTTTCCTGCCGATCCAATCGAATACGGGAAAGCTCAGATCGATCCTGCTAACCCCCCTTCCACGTTAGCTGATATTGTTGACAAATTCCGTACATCGATAGCTGGCCCGCACGTTGCTTCCTTTTCGAAGGGTAATAAGGGTCGACCTCGTCCTCAAACATCAACGAATCCTCGAAAACGGAAAAGTCCAAGGTCCCAGTTGGGATTGCGTCGACCTCAAATGCTTTAGTGATTGTTCCCCCAATTACCCAAGCAGGAACCTCTCGGTCTAGGGCCGAGGCGGAAGGGGCATCCGATTTCCAGGGTCCCGGAATCCTTCGATCGGTTTTTCCAAATATCTCCTCCAACCCGAACGACGAGGGATTCAGTAACTATACTCTCCTGGAGGATCGTGCCAGAGAGATTTTGCAGGCCAGGATGAATCGCAAAAGAAGTAGCAATGTTCCCGAGTCCTCCAGGAGACTCAAACCTTTTGCTCGTGGGCCGAATCCCATACCATGTCGGGCTGGTCATTCCGAGCCAGATTTGGCAGATTTCATCGAGGATCATCTGCAAGGACCGAGGGCGGCCGGATATCCGGACTGTGGGACCATCGAATCTGATTTGGGTTCCGAGGGTGAGCATACGGTGGATAAGTCTCTCCGGATGTTCTTGGCCGGGAGATTTAGGGATGATACTATCCAATCTTTTGCTAAGAAAGATTTTGAGATATTTGGCGATTATGCCCACGCCCAGCAGATGGTACTGTCTAATTCCGGAAGTTTCTAGCTTTTTCCCTATAATCCTCATCTTGTGCTTTTACATATCTTTTCCTTTACAGGCCGGAGACCTATTTACTCAAACTGCTCTTCGACTGTCTGTTTTGAGCGAAGAGTCTCAGGCGGTACAGAAAGCCTTATGCGATGTTCTGAAGGATGAAGCTGCTAAGGCCAGTCAGCTTGAGGACGCCAAGATTAAGTTGTCTGAGGTCGAAATTGAACTCGAGAGAACTAGGAAAGAGTTGGAAACAAAGAGGGCCTTAGAGGAGGAAGTGGAGAGATTAAAGCAGGAGCTTGAGCAAACCAAAGTGTCTGCCGAACAGTCTTATGAGCGGGGTCGAGTCGAAGCCAGGCTTCCCGCCATAAGGGAGTTCCTAGAGTCTCCGATCCTCGACGCCTTGGTTCGATTACGGTCGGGAGAAATTAATCAAGCCTTCTACTTTAAAGGAGCTCAGCATCTCCTTACAGCTGCTAAGATTGAAGGCGGCCTTGATGACTTCCTTCCCAAGATGAATCCTTACAAGAATATCTTTGGTAGAGATTATAAAGCGTCTTCCCTTCCTCCTAAGCCCGAGGAACTTGCCACTCACGAGTTTGCTCCTTTTCTTAAGGAATTTGGTGCTCCGATGCCAAATCCTGATGAGCTCGAAGCCCAATCCGAAAGCGAAGACGTGGATTCTGAAGGGGATTCCCGCGATCATAGTGAACAAGGCACTCCTTCTTCCGGTTCGAGTAAATCTGCGTCCGACGCACAAAGTCATGATGGAGGAGGTAGCAGCTCAAGCAAAGGTGATTCTGACGGCTCGGAAAGCAGCTCTAGCGATCCAGAGAAACAAGATAGACCGGACCATGATTCAGGCGTGAAAGAGTCTAACCAATAACGATTGCTATGTAATAGAACTGACTTAGCGAATCTATGTACTTCTTTACTTGTAATCTTTTCCTCTTGCCTATTTAGTGGGTGCTTGAATTTGAATTTCTTTCCTTTATGCTTATCTTTGGGCTATTACCTGTTTGAACTTTCTGTTGAATTCTATAACGTCATTCTTACGTACTTAGCTGCGTCATTGGATCTTTTTTGGGAGTAGTGTTTTACCAATCATTGCAATTTGCATGATGTAGTTTTTCTTATAAATAGCATGACCACTTTATGTTGTCTTTGCACTGATATTCCTCACAGTGTTCGGAGCTTTCCTTAAAATTATCTTGGTTGGATCTTTAGCCGAAAGACCAGAGATGAATAAAAATTCGAATGTTCTCGCCATTTCTTCCACGTCTTTCTCCAAGTCAAATGTTGGTAGAAAATCAGGGAAAAGAAATCGATCGTCAATTTCATCCATTAGGTCCAATCAGCAAAACTTCCCCGAGGGAAAGAAGTATCCGACCGCTGCCCTTTCTTCGTGCTTGAAAACTAGGGGCTCCAATAAGAGAACGAAAAGGGTTTCTTTTGAGGAAAATGTAATCGGACATGTCCCTTTTCAATCCATACCTTCGTTGGTCAGCGGATCTTCGTTTAAAAAGGACATGGCTTCTTTTGACAAAGTGTCCCATGATAAATCTGACCTGACCCTTCTTCGGGCCGGTGTTTCTATCTCCGAGGCGGACTTTTCGACTGGAGAATATTCCTCGTTCTTGTTTAATTATGGGTTGGAATCTCTTGCCCAAGTAATTCTTTCTCACCTCTGTGTTGACCTTTTAATCTCTTTATTTCTGTTATAACATATTTTCTTATAAGTTCAGGCCAGGGTGGTCTTTTCTAAGCTTTATGCATTGGCCAAACATGAGTTCGAACAACGGACTTCTATTTCGCTCGAGCTTATCGGGAAGAGGATCGAGCTGGAACGTGCATTGGAAGCTAATAGATTTTTCAAGGAGAGAATATCTCAGGACAAGTTAAGTTCGGAATTAGAGAAACTCAAAGGTATTTACGAGCGTGAGAAGAGACACTCTGAGCTTCGTGAGAAAGAAGCTTACATCCGCGGGTATACTGATCGTAGTGCTGAAGTTCGAAAGATCCTCTCCGAAAATAATTTCGTTTAGTAATTCTGTGGTTTTCCTTTGTATCATGAGTTAAGACTTCTCCTTGTAACATCACCTTTGTTGAAACGGTTTTCCTTTCTTGTTGTAGTATTACCCTTGTTGTAATGATATAATATTTGCTGGAATAATATTCCCTCCGTCTTTCCCCCTTTTTTTTTTTTTTTTTTTTGGGGTCCCTCATTTCTCGGGAAGTGAAACGGTCAGAGCTTTTAATGCTCGTATCGTGGCCATTCAACCTGAGAGATCTATACCGTTAGTGCCGAATTCTTTCCCCTATATATAGTTCTAATTTTACTTTCACTTTTACTTGTCTGTAAATGTCTCGTTCGATCGATATGGTTGTGTTTTTACTTTCGTCGAATAATTCCATACTCCATTCAATGTCTTTGATTATATCCTTCGAGATTTTTATTCGAACCTTCTTTTCCGAACTCTTCGGAGTACCCCTATGATAAATTTCGGCTAGGGTATCGACAGGCGAAAAGAACCGCGACTAGGGTACCGGCAGGCGACCTGCTCTCTCTGATTCCAAATCTTTGAGTCGGTCTCGACCTCCTGTACCCTGTCCTCTATCCAGTTGAGATAGTGGGTCTACTGCTGGAGGGGTTTTCCTGCTCTCGATCTCCACGTCTTCGAGGCGTCTTCTTGAAAGGTGTGGCCCTCGAGTTTACTAGGAGCGCCTCCAACTGGAGTTGCTTCCTTGTTTTTCGATTCGGTCCTTTATGGGCTTGTTTGTAAGGAAGCAGCGGATGAAGGGTAGAAGTGTACCAGCCTCTCATTCCTCCTTTGCGTATCCATAGGGAATAACCATTTGTAATAGGGTTTGACCAGATGTAAAATATTCCGATTAGCTCAATTTCTTGAATGTAAACAAGAGTTCATATGTAATTCTCCTGAAAATTTATGAATGAATATTTTCTGTTATATTGTCGTTAATCTCTGAATTCATAATTCGCAGTTTTCACGAGATAGTCATTGAGAAATTTATAATAGAATTTAGATCAATCTTCAATAGAATGTTTCAAGTTTTTCAATAGAATGTTTGTTTCGATCTAAGGGTCATAGCAGATTGTTTCACTCATTCAATAATTTCGATCTAAGGGGCATAACAGAGGCTTTCGCCCTTAGTCGTTTTTAGAGCGTTTTTAGCTCGAGGGTCATAGCAGAGGCTTTCACCCATTCAATAATTTCGATCTAAGGGGCATAGCAGAGGCTTTCACCCTTAGTCGTTTTTAGAGCGTTTTTAGCTCGAGGGTCATAGCAGAGGCTTTCACCCATTCAATAATTTCGATCTAAGGGGCATAGCAGAGGCTTTCACCCTTAGTCGTTTTTAGAGCGTTTTTAGCTCGAGGGTCATAGCAGAGGCTTTCACCCATTCAATAATTTCGATCTAAGGGGCATAGCAGAGGCTTTCACCCTTAGTCGTTTTTAGAGCGTTTTTAGCTCGAGGGTCATAGCAGAGGCTTTCACCCATTCAATAATTTCGATCTAAGGGGCATAGCAGAGGCTTTCACCCTTAGTCGTTTTTAGAGCGTTTTTAGCTCGAGGGTCATAGCAGAGGCTTTCACCAATTCAATAATTTCGATCTAAGGGGCATAGCAGAGGCTTTCGCCCTTAGTCGTTTTTAGAGCGTTTTTAGCTCGAGGGTCATAGCAGAGGCTTTCACCCATTCAATAATTTCGATCTAAGGGGCATAGCAGAGGCTTTCACCCTTAGTCGTTTTTAGAGCGTTTTTAGCTCGAGGGTCATAGCAGAGGCTTTCACCCATTCAATAATTTCGATCTAAGGGGCATAGCAGAGGCTTTCACCCTTAGTCGTTTTTAGAGCGTTTTTAGCTCGAGGGTCATAGCAGAGGTTTTCACCCATTCAATAATTTCGATCTAAGGGGCATAGCAGAGGCTTTCACCCTTAGTCGTTTTTAGAGCGTTTTTAGCTCGAGGGTCATAGCAAAGGCTTTCACCCATTCCATAATTGATAGAGAAAAATAGAGATCGATAATAACGAATATAGATCGAGAATATGACGAATAAGTAAGAATGTAGGCGAAATAAGCTTTCATTGAATAAATAGTCCGAATAAATATTCTTCAAATAACCCAATTCTTCATTAAACACATATGGTTTGCCAAATAGTTATAGTCAAAGAAAATGGAACAAAATAACTAAAAAGTAGAAAGCCTCGATTGTAACTATCTTCCATAATATCTTCTTAAATTGATCGCATTCCAAGCTCGAGGCAGTATCTCTCCGTTAGGGTGTGCAATCTTATAAGAACCTTTTCTCCCAACTTCCACGATCACGAAGGGGCCCTCCCAATTGGGCTGTAGTTTCCCTACGTGCTTTGATACTTCCACTTTTTTGAGCACCAGATCTCCCACTTTGAATGATCGAATCCTCACATTCCGATTATAGGACTTTTCCATGTTGGCCTTGGCGGCTTGAATTTTTAACTTCGCGCGGTCCCTTCGAGCATCCGCGTGATCAACTTCCACCTGCCTCAGCGATTGGTTCTCTTCGGGATCATAAAATTCGACCCTGGGAGAAGGTATAAGATTCTCTACTGGGATAACAGCCTCCGACCCATAAACCAAACTGAATGGAGTTTCTCCGGTTGCCGCTTTGACTGTTGTCCTGTTGGCCCATAATACTCCCGGTAGTTCATCCAGCCATTTTCCCTTCGCTTCCGATAAGCGCTTCTCCAGAGATCGAACAATTTCCCGATTTACTACTTCAGTTTGTCCATTAGCCTGAGGGTGGCCAACAGACGCAAAGTTCTGTTGTATTCCAAATCTTTCACACCAATCCGTGATCCTTTTTCCTGCAAACTGCGTTCCGTTATCTGATATTAGAACCCTGGGGATTCCGAACCTGCAGACTATATTTTTCCATAAAAAATTAATAACTTGAAATTGGGTGATTTTGGTCAAGGCAACACATTCGACCCACTTGCTGAAGTATTCCACCGCTACTAGTACATAATTTTTTCTGGCTCGCGCTGTTGGGAAAGGTCCCACAATATCGATGCCCCATTTGTCGAAGGGCCAACAAATAGGGATCGAATGCATATGTTCGGCTGGTTGGTGTATTAAGTTCGAATGAATTTGACAGTGATGGCATTTTTTCACATACTCGACAGAATCAGAAAAGAGTGTAGGCCAATAATATCCAGACCTCGAGCATTTAAGAGCTAACGCTCGAGCGCCACAATGATTTCCTGCTTCCCCTTCATGAACTTCTCTCAATATTGCGTTGTAGCGTGTTTCGGGGACACATTTCAATAGAATTCCCGAAGAGGAACGCTTATAGAGTTGATTATCCATCAAAGTAAATGACGGCGCTCTATATTTGATTCTTCGAGCCTCATTTGCGTTTTCCGGCAGTTTTCCGTCCCTAAGATAGGCGACAAGAGGGTCGCTCCATGACTCGCTCGGCTCTTCAATTTCCATAACATCAATTGCAGGGGCTGCATCTAACTCGATGGCAGACATATTCGATAGCAGCCAAGTGATCGTTCTCTCAGTCTTTCCGTCGGCCAGTCCTGTAAATTTCGACAATATATCGGCCCAGAGATTCTCTTCTCTTGGTATCGGTTGAATGTCAAACTTATCGAATTCTGAGATTAACTTCTTCGCTTTGTTCAGATATTTAATCATGTTGAATTCTCTGGCCTCGTAAGTGCCTTTCACCTGTCTGTGAACAAGTTCCGAATCTGTTAGCACGACAATCGATCTTACCTTTGCCTTAATGGCCATCTCTAATCCAGCTATCAATGCTTCGTATTCGGCCTCATTGTTGGTGACGAAAAAATCCAAAGTTATCGCATAGCTCAGGTCTTCAGCATTGGGCCCTTGGAAGTGTATCCCAGCTCCTCCTCCTTCCTTGGTCGAAGATCCGTCCACATGCATTAGCCAAACTTGATCGTTTGCTTCCTCCACCATAGCTAATTCCGAGGTTGTTCCTTCTCTCCCGTTTGATATGTTGGTTGATTCAAGCACAAAATCAGCTAGCACTTGCGCCTTCACAGCGACCCGTGGTCGGTATTCAATTTCAAATTGGCTGAGCTCGACCGCCCACTTTATCAACCTGCCTGAAGCTTCTGGTTTGGACAGAACCTGTCTTAAAGGTTGGTTAGTTAAAACAATGATTTTATATGTTTGAAAATAGGGTCTCAATCTCCGGGCAGCCACAATTAGGGCAAGCGCGAATTTTTCAATCTCCATATAGTTCTTCTCGGCACCCTGCAACAATTTACTCAAATAGTAAACTGGTTTATGTTCAGCTTTATCTATTTTGACCAGAACCGAGCTAATAGCTTCTTCTGACACAGCTATGTACAAATATAGGGGTTCCCCTTCGGATGGTTTTGCTAGCATGGGTGTCGAGGTTAAGTATGCTTTCAGTTCTTCGAAAGCCTTATCGCATTCATCGTTCCACTCGAAATTCTTGGATTTACGCAACAGTTTGAAGAAAGGTAAACTCTTGTCAGTGGATCTGGAGATGAATCTATTCAATGAGATGATTTTTCCGATCAGACTTTGAACATCTGAGAGTTTCCTCGGTGGATGGAGATTAGTGATTGCTCGGATTTTTTCTGGATTAGCTTCGATCCCCCTCTCATGAACTAAATATCCCAGGAACTTTCCTGATCGCACCCCAAATGTGCACTTTGCAGGATTTAATTTCATCCCATACTTTCTTAAGATTTGGAAACACCTATCAAGATGGTTAATATGATCCTCTTCAGACATGCTTTTCACGAGCATGTCATCTACATATACTTCCATAATTTCTCCTATTAACTCTTTGAACATCATATTGACCAATCTCTGATATGTTGCACCGGCATTCCTTAATCCGAAGGGCATAACGATGAAACAGTACACTCCTCGTTCGGTGATAAATGCCGTTTTGTCCTGATCTCTTTCGTTCATGAAGATCTGATAAAATCCTTGAAATGCGTCCATCATGCTAAACAACACAAATCCTGCAGTGGAATCTACGAGCATGTCAATTCGGGGCAAGGGGTAAGGGTCCCTTGGACATAATTTGTTCAAGTCGGTGAAATCATTGCACATCCTCCATTTGTTCTCGACCTTTTCCCCCTTGGAAACTAAGACCACATTGCACAGCCATTCCGTGAATTTTATCTCTTTGATTTGTCCTGCTGCTAACAATCTATCGACCTCTGCGTTAATTATCTTGTCTTTCTCTCGTCCATGATTACGCTTTTTCTGCCTTACCGGTCTGGCCCTTGGGTCAATATTCAAGGAATGCGTTATCACACGCGGATCGATTCCTACTATGTCATCCGAACTCCATGCGAAGACATCCACATTTTCTTGCAAGAATCCGATGAGTTTTGCTTCCATGCAATTACTTAGCTCCGTTCCTATTTTCGTGAATTTTTCTGGAGATCCAGGTACCAAGTTCACCTTTTTGTGATCAGGTGCTTGCACACTCATGTCAATGATTCTCCCTTTCTTTCCATCCAGTCTTTCATAATCAGGAATCGGAGTTCCGGAGTTAGAGACTAATTCATTTATCTTTCTTTTGTTAGGGAGCTCAGGCTCCACCTTTTCCTTGATAGTCAAGGACGAACTATAACACTCCCAGGCCATGTACTGGTCGTTCCTCATTTCACCTACTCCTCCGTCGGTTGGGAACTTTATCTTCTGATGGTAGGTGGATACGATAGCCTTAAAAGTATTCAGAGCGGGTCTTCCCAAGATGGCATTGTAAGCAAACGGTGTGTCCACCACTAGGAACTTGATCATTCTCGTGACATTCTTTGGTTTTGATCCTAGAGTGGTACTCAAAAGTATGGTTCCGAGTGGAGTGATCTCCGATCCCCCGAAACCGACCAAAGGGGTGGTTACCTTATCCAAATGTGGATGACAGAGTTTCATTCTCGTAAGAGCTTCTGATGAAATTATGTTTGCCGAGCTCCCGTTATCGACCAGCACTCTCTTGACCTCGAAATTTGCAATTCTTAGTGTTAATACCATGGAAAAGTCTGGATCATCTTCATTCGTGTCCCAACTAACATCTGCGGGTCGATCCGCCTCGCTAAAGCTGATGACTTGATTCTCCATTGATGGAAACTCCAAAGATAGAACTTCCCTTTTTGTGGACACTCCTGTCCTGATTGACCTTAAAGTCCTTTTTCTGGCATTCCTACTATCTCCACCCGCCGGTCCACCTGCAATCATGTTGATCACACCGTTCGATTGTTCTTCCGCTTGACTTTGAATCTGCCTCTGCCGAGCGTTAAGTTTTCTCGGACTACGGGATCTGTAGCGATTGTTATAGTTGCCATTCTTAACAAATTCTTTTAGTTTTCCTTGGTTGATTAACTTTTCGATCTCGACCTTCAACTGATAACAATTTTCCGTACTGTGGCCTCTAGCTCGATGATATCGACAGTATTGGTCATATCCAGGCGCGCCCGGCCTTGCCTGTGTGATTCTTTGGGCTTCCGGAATTAAATTCCCTTCTTCCAATACGGTCAACACCTCTTCTTTTGAACTGTTAAGCTCAGTAAACTGAATTTTACCCGGCCTTGGGGCTCGATTTCGATCATAGGGAGGTCCATACGAATTCGGTCCTTGGGGTGGCATATGCGGCTTAAAAGTGTTGATTCGCTGCCAAACGGATCCTTTACTCGATCCTCCATAATCACTTGGTTTTGGGATCGGAGCCCGATCTTGTTTTCTGTTGAGATGAGACTTATCTAGATGTGAACTCTTCAATTTGTTCATCTCTTCCTGTATCATATACTTTTCAGCAATTTCCATTATCCGTTCGAAAGATTTTGGTTGCTTTCTGCATAATGCATTCCCAAACTGGGTGCTTCTAGTCAGCTCGAACATCAACGAGGACAGATATTCAATTTGCGGGGTATCCACTTTCAAGAGCTCAATACTAAATCTTGCCAGCCATTGCCTCAACGTCTCTCCTTCCAATTGTTTCACAGTGCCCAGATGATTCGCCGGCAGTCTTGGCTTCCTCTGGCTAGCGAATTGATGCTTCAGCTTATCGCAAAATTCTTCGAAAGAAAATATGGAGTTCGGAGGTAACTTTCCGAACCAATCGAGGGCAATCCCTTCAAAAGTGGTGACCATAATCTTGCAACAGAAATTATCCGAGTGTCCATACAAGTTCATAACATTAACAAAGCTGTTAATGTGTTCGCCGGGGTCGGTAGTCCCGTTATACCGTGGGAGCCTGGTTGGCACCGTTTCTGTGTTTCGAGCTTCGCGTATTTCTCGACAAAAGGGGAACATCGCATGATATTATTCGAGACCTCCCTCTCTCGTAGGTTTCCTCTGGTCAGGGTATTCCCCGTTTGCCTGGCAGCTTGATTAGTGAAGGGAATCTCTATCATAGTATCCTGTTCTTCCAATTTCTTAGCTACTCTTTCCTGTACTATTATCTCCAATTCGGATTCTGTAATTCTCTTGTAAGTTGGTTTATTTCTTCTCGCAGCGCCAGCGGTGTGACTTTCCCCCATAACAGAATCCTCCAGATCGTGCACTCGTGCAGGAGGGTTTTCTGATCGGGCATTGACTTTCGAGGGTGCAGTCCTTTGTGGACGCATTGATGGGATATGTGACATATCATTTTCCTTCTGTAAGTTCGATGAAGGTATTTCAGGTCTTCCCTGAATCCCTGGTTGGTCGACGGGTGATTGATCTGCCCTTCCGCTGTTCATAAACTCCCTGCACATGGTGCCTATTATAGACCTCAAATCTCCAATGGTCGTGTGTATTGGAATGTTATCTTGCGGAACCGCCGGCGGTGCCTCTGGTTGTTGTTGAGCGGCGCGCGACAAGTTATCAGGTTCATTGTTGACAGAATTTTGTGCTCCCCCTGCTTGGGAAGGCTCTCCTCTAATATATGTATTTCTCCTCGTAGTAGGCATATTTCGGTCTAATACTCGAATAGTAGCCCCACGGTGGGCGCCAATTGATCTTACGTGGTTTCGTTAGTTCGATCAAGGGTGGGGAATAACACGATGACAATAATGTTAAAAGGAAAATAAAGACCAAATGTAATTGTATTCGAGTAAATTGAGTACAAGTACAAATATTAGGGGTCCTACTCGAGCATTATTGGATGCCGTACAAGCTAGAGGGTGAAATACACAAGATGCTATGCCTATTTTACCAAGTGATTCCGAGCAGTAGCTCCGAGGCGGGAGCACCTGGAAAATCGTGTCCAATATCATAAATGCATGGGGTATTTATAGCTGAAATTGGGGTCTAGGTGGTCTACCCGCAGACATGTAATTCTTCGGCCCATAAGTTTGGTTCAGAGCTCGGCCCAACGGTAACTTTGGATCCTGGGCTAGCTTGCACTCACTGTATTTCCGTCATCGGACTCGAACTCGATTCTTCGAGGTAAGTACCGCTCGATCTCGTGTAACTGTAAAGAAAAGTAGGATCCAGGATACCCCTCATCAGATAAGAATAATGTTCATAAGCAGGGTAAGGTGCATGATAAGCAGGATATGCATGCATTGGATGAGCAGGATATGGTGCATAGTAACTAGGAAATTGAGGTGCATGATACATAGGAGGATATGCAGCAGGTTGTGATAGAAATAGTGTCCTGCAAGTCAGCTGTATGGCTAGTATTTATTGTAATAAATGCGGAACTATTCAATTTCGATTAATAAATGCACTTTATTAAATGGTCATCTTTATCTTATGTAATAATTATCTACGCATAAGGATAGAAGTCCTTAGATCACAGGGCTATGGGACAACCCGTGGACTGATCTCCAAGGCCGTGATCTAGAACATATTCAAGAGTCGTAGAATCCAATCGAGATAGGACATCGTTGGATTCGGTTAGACTCTCACTGTTGTGTGTACTCCGATGAACTGGAGGACGCTGGGGTCCACGAGCGTGACTGGGATAGTCGACACACATAAGTGGGTGGCTTGCTGGGATGGCAAGCGCACTGAATACCCCAATTAGGAAATAACTCACCATGGAAGCGGTAGTCGCATATCGGGGTTGAAGTTATTCCAAATTTATAATAGTATACGAGGAACAATCCCTAACTACTTGAGGTGATAGGGTTTATCTGGTGCGAGAACGTCTATACTTTGATATGAGTTCCGACTGACTGGGGATCACCAGAAAGTCTCTGTGGACTCATGTTGTGTATAGAGGAACTCGTATGCAGATTCATATCATCAACAAAGGATCCATTGACCCGACTTGATAGGTTGGGAAATTCTCCTATGGATTTCTGTGAGAAATTAATTCTGGTAAAATCCTTGGCCAAGGTATCTGACGACTTTATGTAAGTAGCTCATAAAGATTAAGTCAAAGAGAATTTATTTCGAGACTAGAGTGCATAAGGTCAAGACAAAAGAAAAGGGAATCCGATGAAAGACCATACCCTTAAGTCTCGACTGGGAGATTGATCAATGGAGAGATTATGTCGTATATGGAAATTATAAATGATAAAAGGTTCACTGAATTAATTCACCAGTGATTGGGCTCCATGGGCTTGTGGCTGGACATCGACCGTGGAGTGTGGGAGAATTCCCAAATTGGCAGGGGTGATAATTTTGGAATGGTCAATCGACAGAGTGTTCGATTGATTTAGAGTAAGTCTTACTCGAATAATTAAATAATATTTAATTATAATCCACGGCCAATTATGTGGTGAACCTACGGGGGCATACACAATACACAAGTAGCGAAAGCGAGGAAATAAGAACGACCAAGTCGACTGGGTGAAAAATCGACTGGGTCGATTATATTGGGTGGGTCGACTGGGTCGACCCAATTGGAACAAAATTAGATCCAATTGGAATTGGATCAGGATCATAAATTAAATTGAAATTTAATTTGTGGATTAATTAATTAAGTTGGATTTAATTAATTAGAAAAAGATTTTAATTAAATAGACTTAGAGTCTGATTTAATTAAATGGGAGATTAAGTTAATTAATTGGGCTATTTAATTGGGAGATTAAATTAGGCCTGGTCAAATTAATTAACTGGGCCATGAATTAATTAGGAGACTTGGTCTTCTAATTAAAGAGGGCCGTGGCCCATGTAGGAGAGAAGAGCCCTAGTCCTAATAGGACTAGGTTAGAGAGAAAACTATAAGTAGCTTTCTTATAGTTGATTTTCACACAACTCCACATGCAATATTGAGCAAGAGCAAAAATTCTCTCTCCCTCTCCCTAGCTATATCGACCGAACCCTTCTTCCACTTGGAAGAATTTTTCGTTTTCGAGTTTTGTTCCTAAATTGTTCCTAATTCCTAGTTTATAATATATCTCGTGTTCTAGCTGATCGAGATATATTATTTTCGTGATATTGTGGTGTGTCAACTCGTAGAGGCGCAACACGTGGGGCGCTACTCAAAAGGTCTGGGTCGATTTTGCCGGAGCAGAATTCAGAGCTCGTTTTGCTAGTCGTGGATTTGCAAGGAGATAGGTATAAACGAGAAAACTTATACTATCGTTTTATTTATATTCATATATATACAACTAGAGAATATCCTGGCAAGATTCCTTAAGAGGTCCTAAAAGTTTTATATTCTGCTGTGCCTAGGGCTGTTTATCTTATCGAATCCCAACAGTGGTATCAGAGCCAACTCTAGGCTTTGTATATATATGAATTTGCAAATTCTGTGTTTATTAAATCATATGTTTGATTTATGTGGCTAGTTCTTTAACTTTGCATGTTATAGGACATATGTTTAATTAACTTGGAGTTAATGTTTAATTTAGGATTCGAAAAATTTTATCATGTTGTTTTTAATTTTGGATTGGGATTTAATTAACTGGGTTTGTTGAATTAAATCTGTGAGTAATCGAAACAAAAAAAAAATCTGTGAGTAATCGAATTAAACCTTCGGGCTGCTGTTTGCGCACTGCTGTGCGCGGCTGCTCGCTGCCGCACGCAGCCGCGTGCAACGGCTGCTGCCGCAGGCAGCTCACGCATCGACCTGGTGATCGCGCGTGGGCTGTCCCACGTGGCAGTCCTGATTGGTCTCGACTAGTCGTTTTTGGGTTGGACTCTAATTCTGCCTATTTTGAAAGTCCTGAAAATCTTGGAGAATTTTTGGAAGATTAGGAAACTTAGAGTTTTTGGATAAGGTAGTTATCTTGTTAGATGTGAACACTACCTTAATTAAACTAATCTAATCAAAATAGGATTATCTTGAAAATCTTGGAGATTTGGGAATTTTGGGAAACTTAGAGTTTTGGATAAGGTAAGAATCTTAGAGATTTAGATTACCTTAATTAACCAATTTAATCAAGATAAGTATTGTAGATTACTTAGAGCTCAAGTAAGAGCTAATTAATCTTAGAGGTTAATTGTTAATTCAAAATTAATTAACTTGGATGAATTTTTGAAAATTAAAATTAATGGAGCCGGTAAATTTACATTTATGCCCTTATGTGAATTTATGCATGTTCTTGAGTGAATGTGTGGATTGATCGATTTTTCCCTTAAGTGTGTAGTTTTTGGTTTATTTATTTTTGGGTTGTAATTAAATGGGCCTGATTGGTGCCCTTGCTTGCGCAAACAAATGTAATAGAATAGGACCATTTTAATTTGTAAGCTAGGCTTAGATTAGGCTTGGAGCCGAGAAGACCTCATGAAGACTTGGAGATCCACATGGAGGCCCATTTACCTTGGAGGACATGGAGGCCCAATTCATTACATGGAGGCCCAATCAAGCTGGATATTACAAGAAGGCCCATGATGTATGGGTTTGAAAATTGTAATAGTTAGGACATTTAATTTTCACCCTAGACTGACCAATTGATTCATCACTTGGCTCGTGATGAATCGCATATGATGGGCAATCGATCAATCATATCCTGCTAGGTGATGTATGTTTACTATTATTCTTTGATGTATGTTATGCATGCTTAGAATAGATCACGTAAACAAGATAAAGCATAATCTGATGAGACCTCGCACAAGAAAACTTAAAACCTCCAATTGAACATTAAAATTCAATTAGAATATTAAATCGAATAACGGGCGCATAAGAATAGTGTCTATGGTCCGAGCCTATCCAATTACTAGGTCTTAGGCATATTGTACGAATATATCTCGTTGTCTCACGAGTCGTGGGTCGAGCTGTAGGAAGATGATATGTCTATTGCCTCGATGCACGAGTTTAGTGCCAAGGGAGGGGATAGCAAGGTTTTAGGCGCTGTCTCACGAGTCGTGGGGCGTCTAGGATTGAACTATTTCTCTTCACGAGTATTGGACATGATTTAACGCTAGTAAGTATGGATGTCTCACGAGTCGTGGGTCCATATCGAAAACCGAGGCTAAATGAACTTAAGGGTTAGCTGCGATGGTTAACCGTCGACGTATTCGACCACCAAATGAATCAAATATGTTGGATAAGGATGAAGATGAAGGCATTAAAGGAAATTTGATAAGGGAGGTTTTGATGCATTCCAAAACTTCAAAGATTGGCTAAGTATGGAGTAACTTAGCTGATAAACTTATCAAGAAATTTTGACTAAGCATTGAAGACATCAGAAGAGTCAAAGTTTCAAGGTCCAAGACTTCTGATCTGCTGAAGTAAAGTTATCAGACTAGTGAAGATCAGCCGACTCAAATCAGATTTGTTCAAGTTTGAGATCAGCCGAGTTCACCATCAGACTTATACTTTCGTCAGCCAAGTGAAGAAGATCATGAAGTGTTCCCAACGGTAATAAATGCCCCTTGGTGTAATAAATGCTGAAGTACGAGGATATTTAAGACAAATGATTGAAGAAAAGCTTCGCATCAGCCGAGTGCATTTAATGCTGCATTTAATGCTGCCTGCAGAATAGTACTATTCATAGTACGGACAGACTGCAAAAGAGCCGTTCGCGGATTTTAAGGACCAGTACTCGAGGAATTTGAATCCTGTCTCTCTTCAACGGACACTTTTCAATCCTCAAGTATAAATAGCTGGAAGAGACGAAGAAGAAAAAAGCAACACACTTTCTGAGAGAAATTTCCGAAGCAGAATTCTTTAAGTCTCAAGAACAGCTCACTCATCAGCTAAGTCATTTGTTGACGAAAGCAGAGTTGAAGAATCAAGAAAAATACATCTTCTGAGTGATTTTGTAAACAAGAGTGTTGTGCGGAGTTGTGATCCATCTTTGTGAGTGATCAAACTTCAGAGAATAGGTTTTCTGTGTGATTTCCTATTGCGAACTTGTGGTCGTTTCATTTGTTGTTCGACGCAAGCAGAGTATACTGTAAACTTTGTGATTATAGTATAACCCAAGATCTGTGTGACTTGGAAGAGTGGACTAAAGGATATTCAAATCCATATAACCACTATAAAAATTACTTGTGTTTTTACATTGCTTTTAAATCTGCATATTTTCTGTTTGCATAAAAACACGTTAAGTTAACTGTTTGAAAAAGTATTAAGAAGGAGTTTATAAAACTGGGGAAACGTTTTTCAAACTGCTAAGATTACTTGTGAAAAACACTTTGAAAATCCGCTGCAAGTACTCTAAGTATTAAAACTGATTTTAACAAAATCAGCTAAGTAACTATCAGACGAGTGGTCAACAGACCTGTTCAAAGATTTGTTCGCGAACAGAATTGTAACTTACTAATCTGATCAGCTTAGTCTGTTCAATTAAAGTAAAGTTTTAAAGTTAAAATTGAAAGAAAATTTTAAAGAGGTTTATTCACCCCCCCCCTCTAAACCTCTTCTGACCACTTGGGACCAACAAGTGGTATCAGAGCAGGTGGTTCATTAGAATCAGCTGCCTGATCAACGAGCTTGATCCAAGTGTTTTTCAAAGGTTTTCAAAACTTTTCAAAAGAGCATCTTTTTGAAAAATCAAAACTTTTTGAAAAATGGACTGTATCAGCCATGTTCCCCACATTGCTGGTATGTCCTTCGAGGACTGGAAAATCAGAATGGAGATTTTCCTTGCTGCTTATAATGACAACATGTACACATGTATCATTAAAGGTCCATTCAGATTCACAAAGACCATAAAAATCAATGAAGTTGATACGGTTGTGGAGAAAGACCTTCATGAGATGACTCCAGAAGAAATAAAGCTTTACAATCTAGATAAAGTTGGGAGATTCATCATGACTAAAGCCCTGGATAATGATAGGTTTGACAAGGTCAAACATTGCAAAACTGCAAAGGAGATGTGGGACAAAGTCAGAGACATGAGCGAAGGCAATGATGCAATAAAGGAGCATCAGCTCACTGTTGCCTTGGAGAAACTTGACAACTTCAAGATGAAGTCTGGAGAAACCATTGATCAGATGGATACCAGATTCACCAGAACTCTGAATGAAGTTTTAAAGTTGGGAAAGACCTTCACTGACAAAGAGATCACTGTCAGAGTACTAAAGGCACTATGTAACGGCCCGACTCCGCGGGTCCATCGAATGACGGTCGAAAAATTATTATTATTTTAAAAAGGAGGTAAAATATCGTACTCTTTTAAAAGAAACGATAAATTAAAACCGAGAATTAAAGATTTTAAGCGGAAGCGGTTTAAAACGAAATAAAAAAATTTCGATTACTAAGTTTAAAGCGAAAGTAATTAAACAAATTTTAACGGATGACATGACAAGGTGAAACAACTTGTGGGTCCTAATTGAAATACAAGAAGATTAAGATTAACATTTTATAAAATTTAAATAAATATTTTCGATAGATATTCCCATTTTACAAAATTAGCTAAAATACCAAGATATTTAGCAAGATATAATAAAAATGAACTTAGACATTATAGAAGATTTAAAACATGAGTTCAAACGAAAATCTTAAAATCAAATAAGAATTTAAACAAAAATTTAATTACTCTCTGGAACTAGGGTGGGACCGCAACCGTGATGACCTAACCGCAACATGAACTATCCTTTACCCCAAATACCTGTAGCTGAAAAGATTGAACCACGGAATGCATAAGTTGATCGTCCAACTTAGTGAGGCTGTAGTGCACATGTGCGTTGATGCAACATAATTTACATGAGCATATACAACAGTACAGTAATGAAAATATGCTATAACAATTTAAGCACGTTAAACAAGTAACCAACATTTGTTGATGCCGTCCTCCTCTTACCCTCCAATCCACAGTCAGGAAAACCACCACCGAACACTCCAAGTAAGGTGCGACCTTACATAACAGTGCGCATTGACGTCAAATGCCAGGAGTTTGACATTCACTCCCCAAGTGTAACCTCCACACTTGGTTCGTGAAGCGGGTCTACGGTGGATCGAGGTAACCCTCCGGCCCTTACCTTCCGGGTTAACCACGATTCCGCACACCAAAATAGGGGCCCACACAGTAACAGTAAACAATACAGTACAGTACAGTAACAGTAACAGTTCAGTAACAGGAAATCGGTAAACAACTCAATAACAGTTCAACATGCAATATTAATGACTCATAAGCACATAGACATAAACAATGCTTCAACGTGTAACTTGTCCCAACAGCCGAGTTCTTCATGTTATCATACATCACATGCTTGTTCGTTTAGTAACTAAGTTACAATTATGACTCGACCTACTAGCACATTTAGACTTACACACAAGTAACACATAGCACTCACCTGTGTAGCTTACGATTCTCGAGAAATTGCGGAAAAGTAGCGTCTTCGGCTCCTGTACACGTTTATGTAACGATCTTAGAATCTAATCACACCACAAGGATTCTAGAGTGACTAAAGCAATGTTTTAGTCGAGCAAACAATTGAATCGTGGTTGTTCAATATCGAAGCCACGATCAAAACTTGGACATTTACGTCCGATCTAAAGGTTCTATGGTTCGTTCATGAACCGAGGTAAACATAGCCACGAAAGAGATAAACTAGAACAAAACCGTTCTAATTGAGCTTTAACAATAAGGTTTAATGACTTTTTACAAACTAACAATGAGAAAAAAAAGTTCTTTAATTATAAGTTTCTTCGAAAATTTTTACAAATTTTCAATCTTAAAACTAAAATGAATAAACCACTACTTCAAATCAATTAATCAAGAATTTATAAAAGAACCATGCAAAAACAGCGACAAAACAGCGCATTTCACCCCTTATTTTCAGATTTGCAAAACTAACCCCAAAAGTTTCAAAAACTCCCTTTTTGCAAACAAACTTGGAGCAACTTTAAAACAAATAATTTTTAAGTAAACTCATATCAAATATTGAACAAAAATAGAGATTCTCAGTCCATTATACTCCCAAAATTTTTTTGCATCCCTAAACCTTCAACCTTTAAAATCTTTCAAAATTACCCCCTAAAGTTTCAAAAATTATGAACAATAACTTTCTTACAAATATAAATCAATATCCAAACATCTAATAAACATTTATTAAAACCAATCAAAACTACACCATCCTTAGCAAAAATCGAGTTAATCGAGATACATGCATAACATAGTATGAACTCAAATTCATGCTCAAATTAACTTTTAAAGCCAAAAATTAACCAAATAAACACACAATAACATTTAAGCTCAAAGAACTACCTAACGAACTCAAATCGAGAAATGAAGACCGAAAATGGAATACCCATTTCGAGACGAAGTCGCTGACCGGAGCAGGCACCGTTGACCGGCGTTGACCGACCGTTGACCACCGTTGACCGGCCGTTGACCGACACCGGAAAATGAGCCGAACCCACCATTCCACTCTCCTCTAAGCCTAGAACACCGTGGTGAAGCTCGATTGTTGAAGAAATGACCGGAAAAGGGACATGCAAGGAGACCCATTTAAAACCGCACCTTCAACCTCGAATTTCCGCCGCAAAACAGATTCTATTCTCTCAATAACCACCACCATTGTGTTCCTCTCGTCGAGTAGATGAATTTGGACTACTTATTTGCTCGATTTGGTTAAGAAATGAGAAAGTTATAAGTAAATTAAAGAAAGGGGTTTTGTGTGTGCGAAAACACACTTTAGTGTGTGTGTTTGGTGGGGAAGATGAAGAATGAGAGAGTGGGGTTGAATTTTCAAGTCTTTAATGTGTGTTTTGCAATTCACACTCTCAAATTTCGAATTTTTCCTTTTTAGTCCACAAAGTCTTGGGACAATTAAGAAGTCCCCCTTTTTATTTTTTCCTTTTTGCATTTAAATCCTCAAAATAACACAAGAGTGAGTATTTATAATTCATAATTTGCGCAACAATAATAGCTCAAGTGAATATTAATTTAAATCACTTCAAATTAAAAAAAAATGCTCACTCGTTGAAATTTTTTTAACATAGATATGAATTTTAATTTCAATTGTTAAATCTACATAAATAAAATTATCAATTTCAAGTAAATTAAAATTATAGGAAAGAAAATTCATAAATGAATTTTCGGGGTTTTACATTCTTCCCTCCTTAAAAGAATTTGGTCCCCAAATTCGCACTTGAGTTTTGAGAAGTTCGAGTGATGATGTTGTATATCTCTTTGTATTTTTCAAGTCTTTTCTTGTATACTTTAACAGCACCTTGAGGCTTTAAACGATGGAGTCCACTGGTTTCTTGACTTTGACGACTATGCGAACAAATCTTTTCTCTAACTCTAGATGTTTCTGGAGCCTGATGATATGTAGTCGCGAGCATGAGGAAAAATTCTCTTGGAACTTCATACGTGGAATTTTACGCGATAAATCAAAGTTCGACGAATAATCAAACCCACATGCCGTAGTTAGATTCTCCCAAAAAGGAAAACTTTCACGTTATAACACAAAAATTCGATTTTTGCCAATGAAATTCAAAAGATAGCGGAAGACATATGAATTGATATTCTCAGTAGGAATAAAAATGACAGTCCCAATGAAGTGCCTTGATAAAGATTGTAAAAGATGACCGAGTCAATTTATGTAGATAATAAAGTCAAACTGAATAACGGTAATGAAAAGAAGATCGATGAAGATTGCAAACAAAACAGAATAACGGTAACAATGATAATCAAGTCAAGAGATCGGGGTAGCAAGAAGAAGGTTAAATCAAGTGTGCCAATAAGGATAATGGAAATTAATTCAAGAGTTCTGTCAATGGAAATCAAAGTTTTGAAATGTCTTTGATTATTTAAAAATTGAACTAAGATAAAATTCGCTACTCAAAGATTCATTTTAAGTAGCAACGAATGTAACAAAAGTACAACGTAGAAAGCGTATAGAGTTAAAGAACGAGATCCAAGAAAAATGAGAACACCATATACGAGAAACTAACCACGATGAAAGGACATGTTTAGAAAGAACAAGATAACAGTGTGGAGTTCAAAAGAAAGTCGATGACTGAGTGAAAATATTTCATGGTCAATGAAGTTAACAAGTATGAATGATATGGAATCAAAGAGACGATTCAGAAATGACCATATATTAGCAAAGGGGTTCAATAAAGTATCAAGCAACACCGAAACAATAAATTTCTATAAGGATCATAAAGGACAATTGAACCAAAACTTTTGCCCATGAAAAATGAAGCAATTGAGTTTATAGACTGAGCAAAAATAACTTCGGAATAAAGTAATGAGGACCTGAAAGGTCGATCGAGTCAAGGATTGTTCAAATAATATAACCAGAAAGTGGTCGATTAAGGATTTTCAATGAATGTGACAGGACACAGTCGAATAGAAGTCTTAAAAAGGATTACGAAAATGAATGGGAAACATAAGTTATGACATTCGAAGAAAAACTCAATTTAAACAAATGTAATCAAATAACAAGTATCACTAGGGGTATTATAAGACTATCACATCAGAAGTCTTAAGAACAAGAAGGTTGAATCGGGGATGTAAAAATCGAATCAAAAGTTTTGGTATTAACAACCAGAGCGCTAAAGTGTCTTTGGACGTCTAAATATCAAGTGAGAATAAAACGAATCATTCGAAGGTTCATTTAAAGAAGTAATGAGTGTAATGATGATACTAGAGACAAAGCGAATAAGGTTCAAGAACAAGGCAAGAAAAATAAAAATGCCCAATTTCAAGATTAATGATAACAAACAGGATGAAACAACTTTAGAAAGAACATGATACAAGTATGAAGTTGACTGTACATTCCTTCTAGAATAACAAGCACGAATAATATGAAATCGAAGAGACTTTTTCTGAACCTTTCGCAATTCAATAATTAGGTTCAGGGAATAAAAATAATGAAATATTTCTAACCACTTAACCATATTAAGGTAAGCAGTCTGATTCATGAATTCACTATGAAGAAGTAGCTCGTGAAATAAAAAGGGAGTACAAAATTCGAACAAATGTAAAACTCAAGTATCAAATTGGAAGCTTCGATCGGACAACAAGGAGTTGAATTAAAAGTGTCAATAAACTTTGAGGGGATGGGTTTTAATTAGAATGACAATCAGTTCAAGAAACTGTTAAATTCAAGAAATTGTGAGAAACAATATTTAAAACTATGAGATCAAGGTAAGCAAGTTCAAGAATAAAGCTCATGAAAGGATCAAAGAAGTTTTGGTCAATTCAGAATTAAAATTGAGGGAAAGAAACTGACTATCGCATATGGAAGCGAAGGAAAAGGCAGTAGCACATATGGAAAATAAACAATGAACAATTCTAGAGCTCAATTAGAGATATTCGTCTGATAGAAATGAGCAGGAGATGTTAGGAGACGAATTCGCTCACGTCATCGAAAGATTATAAAGTTAGGATTTAATTCACTTTTGAGTGATTGCGGATCTTTGAAGTTTTTGTGTAACAAAGAAGGTATCTTCGACTTATTTCCTTAGTCGATAGCTGATTTACTAGATGCGAAGATGGTTGCAATGTTTCTCTTCAACCAATGACATTCATTACACTCGATTTCTCCAGGGAAAACACTACAATGTGATGAGTAGTCTTCTTCAAATGACTTGTTCATCGATACGCTTAACTTTTGTGGAACCATCCTTTCTCGAAATTTTCCGATAGATTCAATAGAGAGAGGAATTTCGATCGTCTTGATAGACCCCTTTGTTTCTTTTAGACCTTGTCTTTCATTCTATCTGAAACCTCGATAGCAAGTCTTGATGTTAAAAGACTATTTAGTTGTCGCCACACTCCATTAATTATGTTTTTCAAGAACTTATATAATACATCGTCTAAACACATATATAACAAATAGGGGTCACATATTTTGAACAACATACAAAGAGTATGCCAGAATCGAGAGTGGCAGTTCATAGTAATCGAGATCAAATAACCTACAAATGTAGGTTCAGATGAAAGTAAATTTCAACCTCGAGGAAAAGTAGAACCAAAGAACGGAGCCCAAGGAGAATCCAAATATATTCAAATTCGATGGCTCATTATGAAAGAGTAATGTTTGAAATCAGGAGAACGAATTTTGAATGAATTAAGCACAATTAAAGGAATCTTAAGAGCAACCATGACTACTTTAGATAACTTACAAGTGTCCCAAGAAAAGAAACTTGATTCCTGGATCTAAGTAAGATAGAGAAACAAAGAGCTTTCTCCAATTTAATCGTAGTCAAACGATAACGAGGGTTAAATATTTGAGGTCATTTTTGTCATTTGGTTACGAAACAGTGATACCAAGAAATCAGACCTCCATTGAGATTGAACATATGCGTATAATTTTGATTGCAGCCTTATCCCACAAAGTGAGTTATTCGAATTGAGTTGACCTTAAGACTTTCGCGCAAGCTTACTAAAGGTGAGAGATCAATTTGAAGAGGAAATGTCGGAAGTCAACAATATGAGTTCAGAATAAGGTAAACTCACATGATGATGGACTTCAAAAATATTTAGGGCTGTATTAGTCATTTTATATGTACTTCAAGTAAGACACTTGATTAAAGTAATTCAATAAGCACAAAATCAAGGAGCATACTCATCTACAATCATATTCAAACAATAATTCAAATAGTTCAGTCAAAGTAACGTCAAGTATATTCTGGGCACCAACAATAAAACAACAAATCAAGAAATCAAATTAACAATCAAACATAACCCCTTCCCCCGAGGACATGCACAATACCTATGTTTTGGTTGCGGTTTTGTCCTAAAAGTGAACTACCCAATGTGGGTAGACACCCTGAAATCTTGTCGGTTAGTCCCACCTTACTAGCACCACAGTACGAATTCCGAGGACCATATCCTGGCCATGAGCCGAAGCTCTGATACCATCTGTAACGGCCCGACTCCGCGGGTCCATCGAATGACGGTCGAAAAATTATTATTATTTTAAAAAGGAGGTAAAATATCGTACTCTTTTAAAAGAAACGATAAATTAAAACCGAGAATTAAAGATTTTAAGCGGAAGCGGTTTAAAACGAAATAAAAAAATTTCGATTACTAAGTTTAAAGCGAAAGTAATTAAACAAATTTTAACGGATGACATGACAAGGTGAAACAACTTGTGGGTCCTAATTGAAATACAAGAAGATTAAGATTAACATTTTATAAAATTTAAATAAATATTTTCGATAGATATTCCCATTTTACAAAATTAGCTAAAATACCAAGATATTTAGCAAGATATAATAAAAATGAACTTAGACATTATAGAAGATTTAAAACATGAGTTCAAACGAAAATCTTAAAATCAAATAAGAATTTAAACAAAAATTTAATTACTCTCTGGAACTAGGGTGGGACCGCAACCGTGATGACCTAACCGCAACATGAACTATCCTTTACCCCAAATACCTGTAGCTGAAAAGATTGAACCACGGAATGCATAAGTTGATCGTCCAACTTAGTGAGGTTGTAGTGCACATGTGCGTTGATGCAACATAATTTACATGAGCATATACAACAGTACAGTAATGAAAATATGCTATAACAATTTAAGCACGTTAAACAAGTAACCAACATTTGTTGATGCCGTCCTCCTCTTACCCTCCAATCCACAGTCAGGAAAACCACCACCGAACACTCCAAGTAAGGTGCGACCTTACATAACAGTGCGCATTGACGTCAAATGCCAGGAGTTTGACATTCACTCCCCAAGTGTAACCTCCACACTTGGTTCGTGAAGCGGGTCTACGGTGGATCGAGGTAACCCTCCGGCCCTTACCTTCCGGGTTAACCACGATTCCGCACACCAAAATAGGGGCCCACACAGTAACAGTAAACAATACAGTACAGTACAGTAACAGTAACAGTTCAGTAACAGGAAATCGGTAAACAACTCAATAACAGTTCAACATGCAATATTAATGACTCATAAGCACATAGACATAAACAATGCTTCAACGTGTAACTTGTCCCAACAGCCGAGTTCTTCATGTTATCATACATCACATGCTTGTTCGTTTAGTAACTAAGTTACAATTATGACTCGACCTACTAGCACATTTAGACTTACACACAAGTAACACATAGCACTCACCTGTGTAGCTTACGATTCTCGAGAAATTGCGGAAAAGTAGCGTCTTCGGCTCCTGTACACGTTTATGTAACGATCTTAGAATCTAATCACACCACAAGGATTCTAGAGTGACTAAAGCAATGTTTTAGTCGAGCAAACAATTGAATCGTGGTTGTTCAATATCGAAGCCACGATCAAAACTTGGACATTTACGTCCGATCTAAAGGTTCTATGGTTCGTTCATGAACCGAGGTAAACATAGCCACGAAAGAGATAAACTAGAACAAAACCGTTCTAATTGAGCTTTAACAATAAGGTTTAATAACTTTTTACAAACTAACAATGAGAAAAAAAAGTTCTTTAATTATAAGTTTCTTCGAAAATTTTTACAAATTTTCAATCTTAAAACTAAAATGAATAAACCACTACTTCAAATCAATTAATCAAGAATTTATAAAAGAACCATGCAAAAACAGCGACAAAACAGCGCATTTCACCCCTTATTTTCAGATTTGCAAAACTAACCCCAAAAGTTTCAAAAACTCCCTTTTTGCAAACAAACTTGGAGCAACTTTAAAACAAATAATTTTTAAGTAAACTCATATCAAATATTGAACAAAAATAGAGATTCTCAGTCCATTATACTCCCAAAATTTTTTTGCATCCCTAAACCTTCAACCTTTAAAATCTTTCAAAATTACCCCCTAAAGTTTCAAAAATTATGAACAATAACTTTCTTACAAATATAAATCAATATCCAAACATCTAATAAACATTTATTAAAACCAATCAAAACTACACCATCCTTAGCAAAAATCGAGTTAATCGAGATACATGCATAACATAGTATGAACTCAAATTCATGCTCAAATTAACTTTTAAAGCCAAAAATTAACCAAATAAACACACAATAACATTTAAGCTCAAAGAACTACCTAACGAACTCAAATCGAGAAATGAAGACCGAAAATGGAATACCCATTTCGAGACGAAGTCGCTGACCGGAGCAGGCACCGTTGACCGGCGTTGACCGACCGTTGACCACCGTTGACCGGCCGTTGACCGACACCGGAAAATGAGCCGAACCCACCATTCCACTCTCCTCTAAGCCTAGAACACCGTGGTGAAGCTCGATTGTTGAAGAAATGACCGGAAAAGGGACATGCAAGGAGACCCATTTAAAACCGCACCTTCAACCTCGAATTTCCGCCGCAAAACAGATTCTATTCTCTCAATAACCACCACCATTGTGTTCCTCTCGTCGAGTAGATGAATTTGGACTACTTATTTGCTCGATTTGGTTAAGAAATGAGAAAGTTATAAGTAAATTAAAGAAAGGGGTTTTGTGTGTGCGAAAACACACTTTAGTGTGTGTGTTTGGTGGGGAAGATGAAGAATGAGAGAGTGGGGTTGAATTTTCAAGTCTTTAATGTGTGTTTTGCAATTCACACTCTCAAATTTCGAATTTTTCCTTTTTAGTCCACAAAGTCTTGGGACAATTAAGAAGTCCCCCTTTTTATTTTTTCCTTTTTGCATTTAAATCCTCAAAATAACACAAGAGTGAGTATTTATAATTCATAATTTGCGCAACAATAATAGCTCAAGTGAATATTAATTTAAATCACTTCAAATTAAAAAAAATGCTCACTCGTTGAATTTTTTTTAACATAGATATGAATTTTAATTTCAATTGTTAAATCTACATAAATAAAATTATCAATTTCAAGTAAATTAAAATTATAGGAAATAAAATTCATAAATGAATTTTCGGGGTTTTACACACTACCCCCAAAGTTCAACATGAAAGTGACAGCAATGGAAGAATCAAGGGATTTGGGAAAAATCTCTCTTACTGAGCTGTTCTCTGTACTCAAGGCATTCGAGTATAAACTGCCTAGAATGGGAATTGAAGAAACCTCAACTTCAGGACCCACAGCTGCACTGGTTGCTGCTGAAAACACCAGGAGACCAGCACAGAAAAGCAAAGATGTGGACTCATCTGATGAAGCCACAATACTCAACAAAAAGGAGTACACAGCTGGAGATGTTGCACTGTTGATGAATAATTTCAAGAAGTTCTACAAAAGAAAAATGAAGAACAAATACAACAATGCTTCTACTTCTAAACCTAACTTTTCTTCTCAAGATAAAGATGATTATAAATCAAAACTAATGTGTTACAACTGCAGGAAATTGGGACACTTCATCAAAGACTGCCCATATCCAAAAGCAGAAAAGTACACTGAAGAAGAGAAGAAAGTGAGAAAAGAAAGAAAGCATCAGAGAGGAAAAGCAATGATGGCTGAAGCAGAAAAGCTGACTGCTGTCTACTCATCTGATTCAGATTCAGACTCGTCTGATGAAGAATCTTCTGATGAAGAAAAACCTGCTCTCCTGTGCCTGATGGCAAAGGACTCTGATGACTCTGAGGATGAGGTAACTCCTCTTAATGATGAATTATTTAATTCATTTGAACAAATGATGCTTAACAATACTGGTATTGCTGAAGCATATAAAAAGCTTAAGGAAGAGATGATCCTGCTAAAAGAGCAAAATAATTCACTGAAACTTGTAGCTGAAAAGCCAAAAGAATCAGCTGAATATAAACAGCTTGAGCAAGAGCATGAATCTCTGAAAGTTGAATGTGAGGTTTATAAAGGAAAAATCATGGAACTTGAGAAAATTATTGAGTCTCATGATAAGTCAACTGTTGCATCCATGAATACATCTAGTAAACAGGAGACACCTTTAGAAAAGGATAAACTAGAATTGAACCATACTGAAAAATTCATTTCTGCTGACAATAGTAAGGTCATTCTGTATGTTCAAACTTCTAAACCTACCTCAACTGAGAAAGTGGTAAAGGAGAAGAAATCTCCTAAGGCTAAAAAGAGCAAAGAGCCTAGTGTAGGAAAACAGACTAGTAAGCCTAAACAGAAGAGTCCTAGGAAGTCTTCTGATAAGGTTAAAACTAATCAGACTGGTGAGAAAACTAAGTCGTCTGTTAAAGAGCAAGCATCTAGTAAGCCAAAGAAGCATAAAAACAAGAAAAATCAAAATGCTTGGTATGGAAATGAGTCATATTATGTGCAACCTGCTGCATATCATCCTATGTATCATGCACCTCAATTTCCTGGTTACTATGCACCTTACCCTGCTCATCCAATGCATGCATATCCTGCATATCATGCACCTTACCCTGCTTATGAACATTATTCTTATCATACTGATCATCAACATGACTTATCTGATAACTATGATGAAAATGAAGCTGTTCATGCTCCTAAAACTCAGAAGCCTAAGAAGCCTAAGACTTCAACATCTTGGGTTGTCAAAGGTGGAACTAATCCTTCAGGACCCTCTCAATAAGGGTACCTAAAACAATTTTATTTTTGTTTTGTAGGATAGGATTAGGAGTAGGAGTAAAGTAGAGAAGATTTGGTACTTGGACAGTGGATGTTCAAGGCACATGTGTGGAAACATACATGAGTTGACTGATGCAGTTGCTGTGGATGGTCCAAAAGTTACCTTTGGAGACAGCAAAGAAGGCAAGATTAAAGCTAAAGGAAGATTAATCAAGGGAAACATAGAGATATCTGACGTCTCATATGTTAAAGGCCTAAAGTATAATCTGCTGAGCATAAGTCAATTTTGTGACAAAGGATATTCAGTCATCTTCTCAACAGATAAGTGCTACGTTGAACAGATTGGTACAAAGAAGGTAATTTTATCTGGAAGAAGACAAGGAAATATCTACATAGTCGACTGGGATTCTGTTGACAAGAATTCAAGTGTTTGTTTGGTGGCATCTGCACCAAGTGAAGTCAGTTGGCTATGGCACAAGAGAATGAATCATTTAAACTTCAAGACCATAAACAGATTAATCAAGAATGATTTGGTAGAAGGGATTCCAAAAGCAGTCATGAGCAAAGACAAGCTCTGTGACGCATGTCAGAAGGGTAAACAAATCAAGTCATCTTTCAAAAGCAAAAAGCATCAATCTTCTGAAAGAATATTGGAGCTACTACATATGGACTTATTTGGACCCATTGATCCAGTCAGCAATGGTGGAAAGAAATACTGCCTAGCTGTTGTGGATGACTATTCAAGATATACTTGGGTGATTTTCATGAAGAAGAAAAGTGAAACCAAGGAACATCTTACAAATCTGATGGAACTGATCCAGAATGAGAAGAGCATCAAAATATTGAAGATCAGATCAGATAGAGGGACAGAGTTTACAAACTCTACTGTTGAAGAGTACTGTAATATCAAAGGAATACATCATGAGTATTCAGCTGCTAGAACCCCTCAACAGAACGGTGTTGCTGAAAGGAGAAACAGAACACTAAAGGAAGCTGTCAGAACCATGATAGCTGAAGCTAAACTGCCTCAAAGATTTTGGGCAGAAGCAACAAATACAGCATGCTTTACCCAAAACAGATGTATGATCAACAAAAATCAGAACAAGACTCCATATGAAGTTTGGAACAACAGAAAACCAAACGTTCATTACTTTAAAATTTTTGGTTGTAAATGTTTTGTATTGAATAATGGGAAAAATCACCTTGCTGCATTTGCAGAAAAGGCTGATGAAGCTGTTTTTGTAGGATACTCTACTGTTAGTAAGGCTTATAGAGTTTTCAACAAAAGAACATTACTAATAGAAGAATCTATCCATGTAGTATTTGATGAGCCAAGTCAATCTTCTGAAAAGAATCAAAGTGTTAACCAAGACCTGTATGCTGATTTACAGAAGTTAGACATTGGAAGAAATGAAGAATATGTTCCCATCATACTACCTAATCTAAGTTCAGCTGCTAACTCAAGTGCTGTTCAAAATCACAGTGCTGATTGTCTAACAGACGAGTTGCTAACAGCTGACAGACCAGAGACTGTTCAACAGACTACAAATGTTCAACAGACTACTACTGGAACTCCAACAGTAGTGTTGCAAGATCAAGACAGAGGACAACATCCTGATCTGCAACCTGATCTCAGATGGCTCAAGAATCACCCACCTGAACTAGTCATTGGTGATCCATTAGATAGAGTGAAAACAAGAAGAGCTGCTGCACAAGATGCTATGTTTGTCACATTTCTATCTCAAATAGAGCCTAAGCAAATTGAAGAAGCTCTAAATGATTCCTTCTGGATAGAAGCTATGCAAGAAGAGTTGAATCAATTTGAAAGGAATGAAGTCTGGTACTTAGTTCCTAGACCAAGTCATCAAATAGTAATTGGCACTAAGTGGGTATTCAGAAATAAGATGAATGAAGATGGTGTTGTCACCAGAAACAAAGCAAGACTAGTGGCCAAAGGTTATTGTCAAGAAGAAGGAATTGACTTTGATGAAACTTTTGCACCAGTAGCAAGACTTGAAGCAATCAGACTGTTTCTAGCCTATGCTGCTTACAAGAACTTCACTGTCTATCAGATGGATGTGAAGTCTGCTTTTCTCAATGGAGAATTGCAAGAAGAAGTGTATGTTGAACAACCTCCTGGATTTGAAGTCTATCAAGAAGAGGACAAGGTATATCGTCTGAAGAAAGCCCTTTATGGACTGAAACAGGCTCCAAGAGCATGGTATGACACCCTATCTGATTTTCTTTTAATTAAAGGATTTCGAAAAGGTAAGGTAGATAAAACCTTGTTCACAATTGAATGGGAAAATCATATATTACTTGTGCAAATATATGTGGACGATATTATTTTTGGTTCAACTAACCAACAGATGTGTGATAAGTTCTCCAAGCTGATGCAGAATAAGTTTGAAATGAGCATGATGGGTGAACTTAATTATTTTCTTGGATTGCAAGTTAGACAGTTGCCTGATGGAATATTCATCAGCCAAGCAAAGTACACAAGAGATCTATTCAAGAAATTTGGTATGGAAACTAGCCCTACTGCTACAATTCCTATGTCTACAAGTCTTCGTTTGGATAAAGATGAAGATGGCAAATCAGTGGACATAACCAAATATAGAGGCATTATTGGTTCATTGTTGTATCTAACAGCAAGCAGACCTGATATAATGTACTCAGTTGGAGTCTGTGCAAGATTTCAATCAAACCCCAAAGAATCTCATCTCTTAGCTGCCAAGAGGATATTGAAATACATTAAAGGCACTCAAGAATTGGGATTGTGGTATCCTAGAGAATCTGGATTTGAACTCATTGGTTATTCAGATTCAGACCTTGCTGGCTGCAAGATTGACAGAAAGAGCACAACAGGTGCCTGTCAGTTCTTAGGTAGTCGTCTGATCTCATGGATGAGTAAGAAACAAACCTCAGTCTCTATATCTACTGCTGAAGCTGAATATATAGCTGCTGGAGCTTGCTGTGCACAAATACTTTGGTTGAAACATCAACTAGAAGACTACAACATCAAGATCAGTGGAATTCCAATCTACTGTGATAATACAAGTGCAATCTCTCTTACTCAGAACACTACAAGTCATTCAAGGACTAAGCATATTGAGATCAAACATCACTTCATTAGAGATCATGTGGAAAAAGGCAATGTTATGATTGAGTATGTTCATACAGACAATCAGATTGCTGATATTTTCACTAAACCTTTAAGTGAAGTAAGGTTTTCAACTCTAAGAGCTGAGTTAGGATTACTTAATTTGGAAGCATAAGCTGAGGGGGAACTCATCAGAAGACTGGAGTTCAACAGCTTAGTTATTCGTTATTATCTTCAAGGATTAACTCTCAACAGACTAGTTAACTTATGAATTCTTAAACTCAGGGGGAACGTGTAAGACTAGCGGTACTTCTGAATTAAAGTTAAAATTTGTTAATGACAGTTAGTTGAAGTTATGTTTTCATCAGAAGACTCAACTATAGAAGATTAAAGTTATTTTATCTAGCTGGATTGACAAACAGCTGAGGAAGGTTATCAGCTATTGGCATTCTCTGATAACAGCATTGTCATCAGGACAGTAGTCAATCAGATAAGTATTTATGTTACTCATCTGATTACTTTAATAAAAGCGGAACTATCTAAAACGTTTTATTCAAAATACGCTTTTATAAGTAACTGTTGGGCGGTACATATTCCCGCTCTTCATTAAATATCTTTTGAATTCGAAAAGTCGTAACTGATGCCGCACGATCAGCACTGACAGAAAAACGGATCTAACGGTTGGCGGATATCACGGAATTCAAGATACCCCAACTCTATAAATTCCCATCTGATCAGTCGAGTCGCTCTTTACGCACTCTAAGCATTCAAAAGTACTTGTGAGAAAAATATCTGCAATTCTCTGCAAATTTCTCTCTGTTTTCCTAACCTTCAACAGATTAACAATGGCCGCTGAAGGTATGTTTCTCGTCTATGATTCCTACTACCAATCTGGTACGTCACTGATGAAAGAACTTCTGGAGAAGTTCAAGTCTGCGAACTTGGTGAATTTCATGGAATATAATGAGGGAGTGATCTGGACTGATCAAGTGATGGAGTACTACAACACAGCGAAAGCTGATTACAACACACTGGAGATTAAAGCTACAGTGGGAGGTAAATCTATCACTATTACTCCTGCTGTTCTGCACGAGATGTTTGGGCTTCCTAACAGTGGACGACATGACGTCACTGTACTGACGGAAGATAAGCACCAACAATTTTGGGCGATCTGCGCCAAGGAGGGAGAAGTGATGTCTGGAAACATAAGGAAGAGACAACTGAGAGATGAATATCAGCGGATGGCTGATATGGTAGCTAAGCTGATCGAGAACTGCACCTTCTCACTGGATGCTGTTACCATGAAAAGGTTCAGCATCATGGCTGCCATATACTATGGACTGGAGATCAACTGGTCAATCATAGTCTGGTACGTATTGGCTGAATTTCTTGATGAGAAGAAAGGAAAAGGCCCCTCCACCAACCACAGAATCACACTCAGTTATATGTTGTCAAAACTGGGCTGTGAAACAAAGAATGGAAAAGAGATCCACAAATCCAAGGCATTGTCCAAGTACATGCCTGTTCAGAAAAGGAAGGCTGGTGAGCCTGAAGAAGCTGATGTTGAGGAACCAAAAGAGGTTCCTGCCAAGAGGCAGAGGAAACTGGTCAAGACTGCTGATTTAGCTGTTGAGACTAAAAAGAAGAAGGCTGCTGATGAGCCTAAGAGGAAAGTTACCAAGCAGATGGAGAAAGTGACTTCTGCTGCTGAAGCCACTAAAATCGTTGAAAACATAATTGCTGATGTAAGGACTGGATCCCTTGCATCACCATCAAGAACTCCATCAGCAGAGAGGCCTGCTGAAGGGATCTCTCAACGAACAAGAAGTCAACAGAGAGATACAGCTACAACCACTTACCGTGAAGGGAGAACCAAGAAGACTGCTAGAAAGCAGATGACTTTCATAGAAGAACCAACGGACTTGGAAAATGTAGCTAGGGAAGACCCTGAAGCTGCTGAAAGGCCTGCTGAAACAGTTAAGACTGTTGTGACTGACAAAGCTGATGAGCAACAGCCAAGTCAAGTCACACCAACAGCTGAGGTTGCTCAACCTCAAAAAGATCCAGATGTCCAAATCATTTATCCTATTGCTGCTGCTCCCATATCATCTGCTGGACCAGCCCCTGCTGATAAAGGCAAAAGAAAAATAGTGCTAAGGAAAAAGAAAGTTTCCAAAGCTGACAAGAAAGCAAGGGAGGAGGCTGAACAAAGAAAACAGGATGAGTTGGAGGAGAAGAAAGCACTTGAGCTAAGCAAATCTCAAGAAGCAAAGGATGAAGCCAGAAGGCGCATGTCTGAAGCAGAGAGGAAAGCTGCTGAAGCTGCTGAATTTGCAATGGTTTTGGAATTGAGCAAAGTTGATGCCTATGGACCTGTCCATGGAGGTGGCATCAAAATTGGAGAAGGCAAGAATGAAGAAGACAAAAAGAAGATATTACTGCCTGCCCCCAAAGTCAAGTCAAAGGACAAATTTGAAGTGAGAAAAGCCTTTGAAATAGTATATGCTGATAAGGAGCTTTTCAAGAAGTTTGAGAAGTCTCTAGCTTACTATGATCAGAAGCTTATGTTGAAGACTCTGTTCAACCAAGAGAAGCCAAGGTATATCAGTTGGAGGGACAACAGGCTGAACAAGTCAATAACAGAACTTCAAAGCATGAAGGAGTTAGCTGATGAAGAACGATGGGTTCTGACTTGGCTGAAAACAAACTCCATTCAAAAGGCCCTTGATCCCAGCTATGTAAGAGACATCATGCATAGTTATGCAAAAGGTTTTGCATTGGAGGAGGCCAAGAAAATTCAAAACACCTTGTCTGATAAGAAGAAAAAGTCTGAAGATGCTGAAGAAAGAGCAATTAAGTTTGCTGTCATGACCGCCTTGAAGAGATGGGCAAAGAAGTCAAAGTATCAGCAAGGATGTTCAAGTGACTTGCCACTGTTGCCAAGTATTCAACAAATCATTTTTGGCAAGGAAGTACAACCGTACTATGAAGTCCCTAAGGGAAACAATGCCTTTGTCAACCCTTGGATTATTGTAAGGCAGATTAGACAGACAACATGCTTCAATGATGATGGAACCGTTACTAATCTGTTCTACGATGATGTCACTGATGAGCACAAGTCTGCTGACAAGTCCTTAGCTATTGAATGCCAAGCTAAGACTTCTGAAGATCATCAGATGACGGATATGGAAGAAGTCCCTGTTCAACAGGCGACTGAAGAAAAGGAAGCTGATGCTACTGCTTCTGCTTCATCAGCTGATCAACATTCATCACTGATGGAAGCAATCCAGATGCTGATGGAAAATCAATTAAAGGAACTGGAAGACAAGCACAAGCAACAGCTATTGAAGGTTAAGGAGGAGCTGAAGGTTGAACTTAAAGCAGAGTTGGCAGAAACCAACAGACTTCAGCTGGAAACTGTTCAAGGATCAACAGAAGAAATCATCAAGAAAGAGATCAACAGTATTCCAATTCCTCAAGACAACTCATTGCAGTTAGTGCACAGCCTGAGAGATCTGAACCAAAATGTTGAAGATGTGAAGGGTGATGTCAACCACCTTCACACTGCTTTAAAATCAGCTGAGCACAAGATTGCTGATCTGACTGCAACCTTCATTCAAGTCAGTAAGGAAGAGAAGGAAATCAATCTAGGGATGTTGCAAGAAGTGGCAAAGGCCTCACAGGAAGTTCAGAATGAAATTGCAACTATCAACCTTAACATTGACTACTTCAATGACAAGACTGACGTCATCAGCACTGATATTCATCATCTAACAGCCAGTCATGACGTTGTTAATCAGAATCTAAAGGCTTTATGTGCTGGAGTGAAGATTCCAACAGTTGCTCTCAACCCTGCTGTTGAACCTTCTAATGTCATCAGAGTTGATGATGACAAAAAGGGGGAAGATAAAAGGGAAGAACCAGCTAAAGAAACTGCTGCTGAAGAACCAGCAAAGGAGTCTGCTGCTGAAGAATCAACTAAGGAGGAAACTGCTGCTGCAACAACTGAAGCCAAGGAAACTGAAGAAACAGCTGACAAGACTGAAGCTAAAGCTGACAAGATTGAAAAGCTTGGAAAGGTAGAAGAAGAATGAAAGATTGAAAAAGAAACTACCAAGTACAAGAATACTGAATCTGCCAGGAAGGCCATGGAAGCTTTGAAAGCTCTTCAAGAACAGCAACTCAAAGAAAAGATGGAAGCTGCCAAAGCAACCTTGGAAGAAGAAGCTGATGATGAAGAAGATGATGAAGAATCATCTTATGAGTATGAGGAAGTGCTTGAAGGATCAGATGAAGAAGCTGATAGTTAGAAATTGTAAAATCTTTGTAATCAGTTTACTTTTATCTATTCCTCAGAAATCTCATCTGATGAACTTGTACATGTAATGCTTTTTCAAAATCAATAAAAAGTCAAGTTCAATACAACATACTTTTTCTATCTCAGAAAATTTTGAGGATTACAATCTTTAGCTTAGGTATTCAACAGGTACTTAGCTGAAGTTTTGTCATCATCAAAAAGGGGGAAATTGTTGGATAAGGATGAAGATGAAGGCACTAAAGGAAATTTGATAAGGGAGGTTTTGATGCATTCCAAAACTTCAAAGATTGGCTAAGTATGGAGTAACTTAGCTGATAAACTTATCAAGAAATTTTGACTAAGCATTGAAGACATCAGAAGAGTCAAAGTTTCAAGGTCCAAGACTTCTGATCTGCTGAAGTAAAGTTATCAGACTAGTGAAGATCAACCGACTCAAATCAGATTTGTTCAGGTTTGAGATCAGCCGAGTTCACCATCAGACTTATACTTTCGTCAGCCAAGTGAAGAAGATCATGAAGTGTTCCCAACGGTAATAAATGCCCCTTGGTGTAATAAATGCTGAAGTACGAGGATATTTAAGACAAATGATTGAAGAAAAGCTTCGCATCAGCCGAGTGCATTTAATGCTGCATTTAATGCTGCCTGCAGAATAGTACTGTTCATAGTACGGACAGACTGCAAAAGAGCCGTTCGCGGATTTTAAGGACCAGTACTCGAGGAATTTGAATCCTGTCTCTCTTCAACGGACACTTTTCAATCCTCAAGTATAAATAGCTGGAAGAGATGAAGAAGAAAAAAGCAACACACTTTCTGAGAGAAATTTCCGAAGCAGAATTCTTTAAGTCTCAAGAACAGCTCACTCATCAGCTAAGTCATTTGTTGACGAAAGCAGAGTTGAAGAATCAAGAAAAATACATCTTCTGAGTGATTTTGTAAACAAGAGTGTTGTGCGGAGTTGTGATCCATCTTTGTGAGTGATCAAACTTCAGAGAATAGGTTTTCTGTGTGATTTCCTATTGCGAACTTGTGGTCGTTTCATTTGTTGTTCGACGCAAGCAGAGTATACTGTAAACTTTGTGATTATAGTATAACCCAAGATCTGTGTGACTTGGAAGAGTGGACTAAAGGATATTCAAATCCATATAACCACTATAAAAATTACTTGTGTTTTTACATTGCTTTTAAATCTGCATATTTTCTGTTTGCATAAAAACACGTGAAGTTAACTGTTTGAAAAAGTATTAAGAAGGAGTTTATAAAACTGGGGAAACGTTTTTCAAACTGCTAAGATTACTTGTGAAAAACACTTTGAAAATCCGCTGCAAGTACTCTAAGTATTAAAACTGATTTTAACAAAATCAGCTAAGTAACTATCAGACGAGTGGTCAACAGACCTGTTCAAAGATTTGTTCGCGAACAGAATTGTAACTTACTAATCTGATCAGCTTAGTCTGTTCAATTAAAGTAAAGTTTTAAAGTTAAAATTGAAAGAAAATTTTAAAGAGGTTTATTCACCCCCCCCCCCTCTAAACCTCTTCTGACCACTTGGGACCAACAAAATAGTATGGCCAACGAGTCGTGGGTACTAGGAGATTGCATTTGGGCCTTAAGCCCGCTAGGATATTTTAAATTCCCGAAACTTATGTGGGGGCATAAGATTTTGATTAAAATAGTGGGAGTAATTTACAAATAAAAACCATGTTTGTAAATTGTGCATTTTTAATTAATCTTTCGCGTATTTATTTCTTCTCTCGTCGTTTTAATAGATATGATGTCAAAAGAGCTTAGAGCACTTAGAGATTTGTCCATCTCATCACTTGAACGTAATATTTTAACTGGACCCAACTTGCATTTCTGGACGCATCATTTGAATGGATTATTTGAAGCTGAAAACATATCCTATGTTTTGTCTGTGCCACCACCCATTACTATTTCACATGACGTTCCTGGTGAGCTCCGTAAAAGCATCACCAAATGGAAATTGGATGATGGCTTAGCTCGTGAATACATGTTGGAATATATGTCACTTGATCTGCGTTTGCAACATGAGCATATGGCATCCGCGAAAGAGATTCTCTCGAATCTCAAATTCCTTTATGGGATTAGAGATGGTCGTCGCAGATTCGCGATCACGAGGGAACTCTTACAAGCAAGAAAGAGAAGGGAAACTCCTGTCGGAATCCACGTACACAAGATGATTCGACTTCTTTCTGAACTCGATGATATGGGTGTCGTGATGGACAATGATTTCCGAGTAGATCTTATTCTACAATATCTTCCTAGATCATATGACCGATTTATCGCGGACTTGAATCTCCAGAGGCGAGAGATCACTGTGCATGTCCTGCGAAAGATGCTCGAGGAACACGAAGCTTCTTTTGGAAAGAAAGCGAGGGTTGGCGAAAGGACTGGGCGGCGTTCAAAACCAAAGCAAATGGAAACCAGAGCTCCTTACTGCACAAGGTCAAGGGAAAGGATTAAATTCGAACCTATGGAGAGTTCGAACAGGTATATTCCTTGTTAAAGTTAATTTTACAATTAACTGTGCATTTTTGGATTCATCAAAAACATGTTCGAACCTTGCGTGTACAAGAAGATCAGTGGGAGTACAGTTGAATTTTTGGTGCTCTACGTTGACGACATTCTTCTCATTGGAAACAATGTGAAAGCATTGTCCGAAACTAAAACATGGTTATCTACACAATTCTCGATGAAGGATATGGGAGAAGCATCTTTTGTACTAGGTATAAGGATCTACCGAGATAGATCAAAAGGACTGCTGGGCCTCTCCCAATCCCAGTACATAGACAAAATCTTGAAAAGATTTAGCATGGAAGAATCCAAGAGAGGATTGCTTCCAATGAGACATGGGATTGCACTCTCTAAGTCTATGGCCCCAAAGACGCCAGAAGAGAGAAGCAATATGTCTCGAGTACCATATGCATCCGCGATAGGAAGCATAATGTATGGTATGTTATGTACGAGACCAGACGTAGCGTACGCTTTAAGCGTTACAAGTCGCTACCAGTCTGATCCAGGTGAGCAGCACTGGATAGCCGTAAAGGCAATTCTGAAGTACCTGAGAAGGACTAAGGAATTGTTCTTGGTATACGGCGGAGGAGAATTGAAATTGGAAGGCTATACAGACTCGAGCTTCCAATGCGATGTAGACGACTTCAAGTCGACATCAGGATACGTATTCTGCCTCAATGGTGGTGCGGTTAGCTGGAAGAGCTCCAAGCAAGAAACAACCGCGGATTCAACCACCGAAGCTGAATACATTGCTGCGAGTGATGCAGCAAAGGAAGGTGTTTGGATGAGGAACTTCATCCAGGAACTGGATGTGATACCTAGCATCGCTGAGCCCATTACTATCTTCTGTGATAACAATGGGGCAATAGCGCAAGCAAAGGAGCCGAGATCTCATCAGAAATCCAAGCACGTACAAAGACGATACCATGTGATAAGAGATATCATTGGTAGAGGAGACATTAAGATGGAACGTGTCGACTCAGAAGATAATACGGCGGGCCCGCTAACGAAGCCTCTGCCTCAAAAGGCATTTGAGAAACATCTGCATAAGATGGAACTCAAGAACATAAAAGACTGGCTTTAGGACAAGTGGGAGATTGATAGAAATAGTGTCCTGCAAGCCAGCTGTATGGCTAGTATTTATTGTAATAAATGCGGAACTATTTAATTTTGATTAATAAATGCACTTTATTGAATGGTCATCTTTATCTTATGTAATAATTATCTACGCATAAGGATAGAAGTCCTTAGATCACAGGGCTATGGGACAACCCGTGGACTGATCTCCAAGGTCGTGATCTAGAAAATATTCAAGAGTCGTAGAATCCAATCGAGATAGGACATCGTTGGATTCGGTTAGACTCTCACTGTTGTGTGTACTTCGATGAACTGGAGGACGCTGGGGTCCACGAGCGTGACTGGGATAGTCGACACACATAAGTGGGTGGCTTGCTGGGATGGCAAGCGCACTGAATACCCCAATTAGGAAATAACTCACCATGGAAGCGGTAGTCGCATATCGGGGTTGAAGTTATTCCAAATTTATAATAGTATTCGAGGAACGATCCCTAACTACTTGAGGTGATAGGGTTTATTAAGTGGGTGGCTTGCTGGGATGGCAAGCGCACTGAATACCCCAATTAGGAAATAACTCACCATGGAAGCGGTAGTCGCATATCAGGGTTGAAGTTATTCCAAATTTATAATAGTATTCGAGGAACGATCCCTAACTACTTGAGGTGATAGGGTTTATCTGGTGCGAGAACGTCTATACTTTGATATGAGTTCCGACTGACTGGGGATCACCAGAAAGTCTCTGTGGACTCATGTTGGGTATAGAGGAAACTCGTATGCAGATTCATATCATCAACAAAGGATCCATTGACCCGACTTGATAGGTTGGGAAATTCTCCTATGGATTTCTGTGAGAAATTAATTCTGGTAAAATCCTTGGCCAAGGTATCTGACGACTTTATGTAAGTAGCTCATAAAGATTAAGTCAAAGAGAATTTATTTCGAGACCAGAGTGCATAAGGTCAAGACAAAAGAAAAGGGAATCCGATGAAAGACCATACCCTTAAGTCTCGACTGGGAGATTGATCAATGGAGAGATTATGTCGTATATGGAAATTATAAATGATAAAAGGTTCACTAAATTAATTCACCAGTGATTGGGCTCCATGGGCTTGTGGCTGGACATCGACCGTGGAGTGTGGGAGAATTCCCAAATTGGCAGGGGTGCTAATTTTGGAATGGTCAATCGACAAAGTGTTCGATTGATTTAGAGTAAGTCTTACTCGAATAATTAAATAATATTTAATTATAACCCACGGTCAATTATGTGGTGAACCTACGGGGGCATACACAATACACAAGTAGCGAAAGCGAGGAAATAAGAATGACCGAGTCGACTGGGTCGACTGGGTGAAAAATCGACTGGGTCGATTATATTGGGTGGGTCGACTGGGTCGACCCAATTGGAACAAAATTGGATCCAATTGGAATTGGATCAGGATCATAAATTAAATTGGAATTTAATTTATGGATTAATTAATTAAGTTGGATTTAATTAATTAGAAAATGATTTTAATTAAATAGACTTAGAGTCTGATTTAATTAAATGGGAGATTAAGTTAATTAATTGGGCTATTTAATTGGGAGATTAAATTAGGCCTGGTCAAATTAATTAACTGGGCCATGAATTAATTAGGAGACTTGGTCTTCTAATTAAAGAGGGTCATGACCCATGTAGGAGAGAAGAGCCCTAGTCCTAATAGGACTAGGTTAGAGAGAAAACTATAAGTAGCTTTCTTATAGTTGATTTTCACACAACTCCACATGCAATATTGAGCAAGAGCAAAAATTCTCTCTCCCTCTCCCTAGCTATATCGTCCGAACCCTTCTTCCACTTGGAAGAATTTTTCGTTTTCGAGTTTTGTTCCTAAATTGTTCCTAATTCCTAGTTTATAATATATCTCGTGTTCTAGCTGATCGAGATATATTATTTTCGTGATATTGTGGGGTATCAACTCGTAGAGGCGCAACACGTGGGGCGCTACTCAAAAGGTCTGGGTCGATTTTGCCGGAGCAGAATTCAGAGCTCGTTTTGCTAGCCGAGGATTTGCAAGGAGATAGGTATAAACGAGAAAACTTATACTATCGTTTTATTTATATTCATATATATACAACTAGAGAATATCCTGGCAAGATTCCTTAAGAGGTCCTAAAAGTTTTATCTTCCGCTGTGCCTAGGGCTGTTTATCTTATCGAATCCCAACAGGTTGCACATAATAAGACTCATTTCCATACCAAGCATTTTGATTTTTCTTATTCTTATGCTTCTTTGGTTTACTAGAGGCTTGCTCATTAACAGACGACTTAGTTTTACCACTAGTCTGATTCGGTTTAGCTTTATCAGCAGACTTCTTAGGACTCTGTTGTTTGGTCTTACTAGTCTGTTTACCTACACTAGGCTATTTGCTTTTTTTAGCCTTAGGAGATTTCTTCTCCTTTAACACATTCTCAGGTGAAGCAGGTTTAGTAGTTTGAACATACAGAATGACCTTACTATTGTCAGCAGATATAAATTTTTCAGTATGATTCAATTCTAGCGTATCCTGTTCTAAAGGTATCTTCTGTTTACTAAACATATGAGTGGATGCAACAGATGATTTCTCATGAGACTCAATAACTTTTTCAAGTTCCATGATTTTACCCTTATAGACTTCACATTCAGCTTTCAGAGATTCATATTCTTGCTCAAGCTGTTTATATTCAGCTAATTCTCTTGGCTTTTCAGCTGTGAGTTTCAGTGAACTATTTTGCTATTTTAGCAATATCATCTCTTCCTTAAGCTTTTTATATGCTTCAACAATACCAGTATTGTTAAGCATCATTTGTTCAAATGAATTAAATAATTCATTATCAAGAGGAGTTACCTCATCCTCAGAGTCATCAGATTCCTTTACCATCAGGCAGAGGAGAGCATGTTTTTCTTCATCAGAAGATTCTTCATCAGACGTGTCTGAATCTGAATCAGATGAGTAGACAGCAGCCAGCTTTTCTGCTTCAGCCATCATTGCCTTGCCTCTCTGATGCTTTCTTTCTTTTCTGATTTTCTTCTCTTCCTCAGTGTATTTCTCTGCTTTTGGATATGGACAGTCTTTGATGAAGTGTCCCAATTTCCTGCAGTTGTAACACATTAGTTTGGCTTTATAATCATCCTTATCTTGTGAGGAAAAGTTAGGTTTAGAAGTAGAAGCATTGTTGTATTTGTTCTTCATTTTTCTCTTGTAGAACTTCTTGAAATTGTTTATCAGCAATGCAACATCTCCAGCAGTGTACTCCTTTTTGTTGAGTAATATGACTTCATCAAATGAGTCCACTTCTTTACTTTTCTGTGCCGGTCTTCTAGGATTTTCAGCAGCAACCAGGGCAGCTGTGGGTCCTGAAGTTGAGGTTTCTTCAATTCCCATTCTAGGCAGTTTATACTCATATGCCTTGAGTACTGAGAACAACTCTGTAAGAGAAATTTTTCCCAAATCTCTTGATTCTTCCATTGCTGTCACCTTCATGTTGAATTTTGGAGGTAAAGCCTTCAGCACTCTGATGGTTATCTCCTTGTCCGTGAAGGTTTTTCCAAGCTTTAAAACTTCATTCAATGTTCTGGTGAACCTGGTATCCATCTGATCAATGGTCTCTCCAGATTTCATCTTGAAGTTATCCAGCTTTTCCAGAGCAACACTCAGCTGATGCTCCTTAATGGCATCGTTTTCTTCGCTCATGTCTCTGACTTTATCCCACATCTCCTTTGCAGTTTTGCAATGTTTGACTTTGTCAAACCGATCATTATCCAGGGCTTTAGTCATTATGAATCTTCCGACCTTATCCAGATTGAAAAGCTTTATTTCTTCTGGAGTCATTTCATGAAGATCTTTTTCCACCACGGTATCAACTTCATTGATCTTTATCGTCTTGGTGAATCTGAATGGACCTTTTATGATACATGTGTACATGTTATCATTATAAGCAGCTAGGAAAATCTCCATTCTGATTTTCCAGTCTTCAAACGACATACCAGCAATGTGGGGAACATGGCTGATACAGTCCATTTTTCAAAAAGTTTTTGTTTTTCAAAAAGATGCTCTTTTGAAAAATTTTAAAAACCTTTGAAAAACACTTGGATCAAGCTCGTTGATCAGGCAGCTGATTCTAATGAACCACCTGCTCTGATACCACTTGTTGGTCCCACGTGGTCAGATGAGGTCTAGAGGGGGGGTGAATAGACCTCTGAAAATTTTTAGACTTAAAAACTTTTCAGTCTTCTGTCAGCAGACTAAGCTGATGAAGAACAGTAAGATAACTATGCTGATCGTAAATGAACAGCAGAGTGACCACTTATCTTATAACAACTTAGCTGATTACAGCAAAATCAGTTTTTCAAGAGTTTACTTGCAGCGGATAAATAGAAAGTGTTTTTCACAAGTAGACTAAGCCTTTAAAAAGATTTTATCCCCAGTTTTAAAACTCCTTTTAAAATCTTTTAACAATTTAAAGTGTAAATTTATGCAATTTCAAAATATCCAAGGAAAACCTAAATGCAAATCAACACAAAGAATTTTTATAGTGGTTATATGGATTTAAATCATTTAGTCCACTCTTCCAGATCACTTAGATTCTGGGTTATACTATAAACACACAGTTTACAATATTTCTCCACTTATACCTAAACAACAAATGAAAAGGCTATAAGCTCACAATAGGAAATCACAAAGAAGACCTATCCTCTGAAGTTAAATCACTCACAAAGACGGATTTAAACTTCGCACAACACTCAGCTAAATACAAAATCACTCAGAATGTATTTTTCTATTCTCTTCAACTGGGTTTCTGTCAACAGATGACTTCCACCAGACGAGTGAGCTGTTCGAGCTTCTTGAGACTTAGAAAATTTATGCTTCAAAAATGAAATCTCAGAATTGTTGTTGTGTGTCTCTCTCTTCGAAATCAGCTCTATTTATACTTGGATTTGAAAATATGACCGTTGAAGCAAATCACACTTCAAATCCATAGCCTTAGCCCAAATTCAGAACGGCTTCCTGCTACAGTACTGTTTCTGCTGTACTTTCCTGTAGCTGCATTAAATGCACCATGCTGATCCGAGAATATTCTTCAATCATTTGTCATTACTACCCTTCTTTTGCAGCATTTATTACACCAAGTGCATTTATTACCGTTGGACTAATCTCTTGATCTCTTCTACTCTGCTGATCGAGGCAACTCTGCTGATATATACTCTGCTGATCAAATACTGAACTAATCTGATTTGAGTCAGCTGATGACCTACCCTTCTGATTGCTGTTTCAGCGTGAGATCAGTAGTCTTCTGGGCTTCGAATCTTGAACTCTTCTGATGTCTTCTTCACTTGTTCAAAATTCTTCTAAGGGATGTAAGCTTTCCATACTTAGCTGATTTTGACGTTTTGGAAATCATCAAAACCTTCCCTTATCTTCTTATCTTCTTTGCACTCCATCTTCATCTTCATCCAATAAAATCCGTCGGAAAGAGAATTTAAGTTTAATAATAAATTTTCGACTTATTAAATTCGATGGAAAATAATAAAAAAAAAGGATTTATAATTTTTGAAGAATTTAATCCGTCAGAAAGTAATTAAAAATAAATAAAAAAAATATTACATATTTTCGACGGATTAAATACGTCGGAAAATATTCTAGAAAATAAAAAATGTAAAAGTAATTATTTCCAACGGAATTATTTCGTCGGAAATAATTAAAAATTAAAAATTATTTTCCGTCTTATTCTTTTCCTAATTTGATTAATTTAGACCATTCTTGATCAATTTAACCATTTTTTCATTAATTTAACTCATAGTTTCATCGATTCAAAACCCTTATTGATTTATTTAACTCGTTATCCACCCATTTTCATTGATTTAAACAATTTTTTTCTAATCTAATCTATTTTCTGCACTAATTTAATTAATTTAAACCGCTATTAATCGATTTAACTAAATTTTCACTCACTTTTTCGACTTAACCCGTATTTTCACAAATTTCATCTACATAAACCCTTATGGATATTGATTTAACTCGTTTTCCACCAATTTTCATCGATTTAAACCATTTTTAATTTGATTAATTTAATTATATTGTTCTCGATCGATTTCACTAACTTTCTTTTATTTACCCGTATTTCACAAATGTCATCTTCAGAAACCCTTATTGATTGATTTAACTCAATTAATACCAATTTTCATTGACACTTTGGTCAATTAACTTAATAGATCGAGAATCGATCGATCTGATTGCGAATAATCTTAATGTACATAGCCATATATATAGTCAACAATTTTGAATAAGTGACTAATTTAGTAATTCCGAGCCAAATATCAATTTGATTTTGAATAACTTCAATGTGCATAACCATATAACCATAAGGTCAACAATGTTGACTTTGCCCAATTAACGTCACAAATCGAGAATCGATCGATCTTATAGCGAATAATATCAATGTACATAATGATATAGTCAATAATTTTGAACTAATGACTACTGAAGTAATTTTGAGACAAGCATCGATTTGATTTCGAATAACCTTAACGTACATAAACCATATATATATTCAACAATTTTGAATTATTGATATGATTGATTATTTAATTCTGAGACAAATACCGAGTTGATTTCAAATAGCATCAATGTACATATAACCTTAACGTCAACAATATTGACTTTGTCAATTAACATTACAAATCGAGAATCAGTCGATTTGATTGCGAATAACCTTGATGTACATAATCATATAGTCAACAATTTCCACCAAATTGATTCCATTTAAATCGTTTGTGATTGATTTAACTCAAATTACTTTCCACGTTCCATATTTTTATCCATTGGTACAGTTGACCAGTCAACTTGACTAAATTTATAGAAATTATAATAAATCATTTAATTAATATATTTCACTAATAATTTGATAATATCATGACACTATAAATATCAATATTTAAAAAATTTAATACACTTTTACATGACACTATAAATATCAATATTTAAAAAATTTAATACACTTTTACATGATAAGTCATTTAAAAAATTAAAAATTTGGCCGAGTACTGTACATATTGGAGTAAAAATAATGGGATGGGGGAATATTTTTTAATTTCAACAATGTGGAATAATTTGATTACTTAAGTTAAAAAGGTAAAAAATAATTAATGATTTAAGATAAAGAAAATATATACTGAATAAAAACAATTTGAATTGAACTATTATTACCCTAATTTCATTATCTTCTTCAAAATAATTCACCCCGCCGCCTTCCTCAATATGTACTCTCACCATCGCCTTCCTCCATATCTCTCCCACTACTGCCGAGTTCCCCTGCTCACGCCGTCGCTGCCCGAACCCGCCAGACCCTCGCTGCCCAGACCCGCGTGACCACACGCCGCCGCTGCCCGAATCCGTTTCCAAGACCCTCGCGGCCCAGACCCGCGTGAGTTCCCTGCTCGCGCTGCCGCTGCCCGAACCTGCGTGACGACCCCTGTTCACGCTGCCCAGCCCAGCCCAGCCCAGCCGGAAATACAACACATTGTAGAGGTAATTCGCTTTGTGCATTTTCCCTAGATCTATTGAGTGAACTAGAAGATGTAATGCTATACACACACACATGCAAGTTGGAGCCAACCACCAGAGTGAAAACATCTAATGTGGCTTTCAATTGAATTAATTAATCACGTATTGGTAGATCTGTTGTGAATCATATGTTTTGTTAGAAAGATTATGAAAGTATAATAATAAAATAAGAGCTCTAAATGTGCATTTTTTATATGTAAAGAACTACCATTACAGATCCACAAATAGTGGTTCTTGACGAATGTACTTTTCGTTTGATGTATGAGTGAATGTGTCAACGCCACGTGCAAGTATTCGCAATCCAATATGAAGCTAAGTCAGTCAAAGCTTCACTCCACTTTCGAAATTTACGTAATCATAGAAACGTAAGGATAAGCCGATAGTTGATCCGGTGATAATTCTCTGATGCCTAAGTCATTTTGAGATCGAGCAAGGATGCAAATAAGCGAAGCTTAGTGCGGTAATAAATGTGTACATTTTATTGTAATAATGACAGTTATTTACAGGTGATAATAGTCAACCGAGTCTGTCAAGTCGACGCCGGTCATATATGCCCGAATCTTGGTTGTTTGGTGACTAACAGGGCCTTTATAGGGTAATAGTGTCATTTGTAAAACTATCCTAGTCGAGGACATTGATAGGTGATCAATGTCATTCATATAGTAGTATCTCATTATTGTTTTAGATTTTATGCCTAGTCTTTTAAGAAGGCAAAATTGAACTTCTCATTCATATAGTACTATGTAGTTGGCCCAAGTCCAATTTGAATATTATAATTTGCCAAACACCATATTAGAATGTTAGGGCCTTTAGGATAATTAGTAGCAATTAACATTTGGGCCGATTCAAATTAGGGCAAGCAAACGCACCCTTTATGAATTGCTTGTAAGTTATACCATTATTTAAAATTGTGATTCATTTAGTTTGGTTCTTCCATGCCACCTTATGGATGTTTAAAAATTGGCTCAATAACATTACCTTAATCAACAACTATTTTCGTGATTGTTGTGCTAATTTTTGTATATCTGTTCAGCAATTTTTTATAATTATGAATAAGTTGATAAAAAATTCTTATCAACCTTAACTTTGTAGGTTAAAACAGCAGCCCTCTATTGAGCTGGCCCAATTATTTGTGCCGATCCCTACAGTTTGTATACCATTGACAAGTACATAATACAGATTCAACCAATTTTATTATTTCAAAAAGGAAAGGGGAAAAAGTACATAAATTTACCTAACATCAAGTAGGAAGATGTCATATAGAGGACGCGGACGTGGACGAGGCTATGGACGTGGCCCACCAGCCAAGGAGATGCCCTTTGAACTGTTTCCGGTAAAAACAAATTTATTGAATTCTTATAATTCTTCCTTTTTTTTGGTGGAATTAGGTTTGATTTAAGTGAAGATGATTTGTTTTGTTGTAGGAAATTGAGGGATTGGGCAAAGCAGAATATTCAACTGCGAATATACAGTTAATCAAGTGGTCTTCTAATCTGCAGAAGTATTGGAACTCCTCTCCTTATTTTTATGAAGATAGAAGCCAACGCACTGAGAGTAAGTTATTCTTTTTTAATGCCAAATTATTTGAAAGAACAGTTTTTGGTGTTTTATAAACAGCATATCATATATCAGTGTGAGCATGAGGTGGCAATCTTGGGGAGTTAGCAAAGCAGGTCCTGTAATATGAGGTGGCAAATTTGGTCCTAAATCATACAATTTTTGACAATTTTATGACACTAATTATATTAGGAGAAAAATTCCATCTTTTCATCCAACACCATTTTTATAAACCTAAGAATTTTAGTTTATCATTATCCCTTAATGTCAAATTTCAAGTTCCACGACAACCATGGTGGCTTGGGTAAATGAACCCCAGACTCTAATGGTTTCCAATTTAAATTTCTTAACTGTAGTTCAAGTTCCAAAACTTTAAGGATTCACCTGTGCAAAACTAATCCCAGGTTACAAGCTGCATTAATATAAGATGAAACATGTTAGTAGCTAGCTATTTCATTAGGACAAAATATGTAGAAGACTGTAAATGCTCTTCATTGAGCTACTGCCGATTCCCCCCCCCCCCCCCAATCCGGTGATTTGAAAAGAGCATTTTACCCCCATGTGAAATTTTAAAGGAGCAATTTACCTCTTTCAACTGGAGAGTGTAAAACTCACTCTCCGAAAGTGAGTGTTTCAGTAACATATGGAGGTAAAGTGCAACACTTTTATCATAACACAGGGGGATAAAGTGCCACAATTATCATAACATTAGGGGGGTAAAGTGCCATATATAATAGGTGTAGTTTTGTCAATTCGTATCTTTTTTAAGTTTAAAAATGTCAGGGAGGCAGTGTGAGACTTTATAAGATCATAGGGGGTAGAGCGCTCTTTTTCAAATCACATTGGGGTAACTTGAACATTATGAATATCACAGCGAGGTAAATTGCCATTATCTCGCTCAGCTCTAAATGTATATGGCATTTCCCTCTTTTATTAGGTAAACCAAGTTTGATCACAAAGACTTCTTTTAGGAAAGGTTTGAGTTTGTATTATGACCAGTTAAAAAATATCGAGTAGAGTTGCTTATATTATGTACCCTAATCTTATTCATCAGAACTGAAAGATGTTCTGACTGAAATCGAAGTTTTTTAGTTTTTTTTTTGAACTATTTTTATTCCACTAATCAACATGCTCGTGATCAGTTTGATCTCATATATGTCATAACTTGTGCTTGCAGAAGTTCAAAAATTAGACATAGAAAGGTATTCCGACAGGAATTTGCAAGCAACAAAGGCCAAGCCACCACTCTGGCACTTCATAAAGTTGGATACTGATCATATTCCAGCCGAACTTGCTATTAGAGGTTTACGTTTACATCTATTTTGAGAATAGTTAACAGTCTCAAGAGAACATATATGTCATTAAGTTATTATCTCATTGCGCTTTCATGTTTTGTTGTCATGAATTGAAACAGGCGAGATGGAGAAACAAGTCGTTAAAAGAGTACGATGGAACCCAGACTCAGGTACACAAACAAATTATATTCTTATTTAAATGGTTATATTGATGAGACATTCTAAGGAGAATTGGGTTTTTTAATTTCTATATCGATTGTTAGCAAAAGCCAGATCAATTATATGGTGATTTGAAGTATTTTAAATTCTTTTTCTGTAGTTTTCAGTGGTGGTTATGGGTTTTCATTCAGGTTTGGAAGATAGATTTGTTTGCATAAATTATTGGGATGAATTATACATATGTCTTCAATGCCGATAGAGTGAATAGCATTTTTGGTCCTCCTTATGAATCAAATTTCGCATTTTCGTCCCTCTTAAATTTTTTGTAGTAGATTGGTCCATCTTATCAATGCAATGTATCACATTCATCCCTCTTATAACACATTCTTCACTCTTAAATTTTTTGTATTAAATTTGCCCCTCTTATTAATGCAGTGTAACACATTAGTCCCTCTTAAATAAAAAATACTTCAACTTTCGTCCACTTTAGAATATATTTTGAATTTAAGTGATGTATTTTGTATTTAAGAATGACTAAAGTGGTTACAATACATTGATAAGTGGGACGAATTTGCTATAAAAAATTTAAGAGGGACGCATGTGATATACTACATTGATAAGAGGGACCAATTAGCTAAAAAAAATTTAAAAGGGACGAAAGTGCAAAAGTTAATCCATAAGGAGGACCAAAAGCGCGATTTACTCATGCAGAAACCTGTTTTATGATTCTTCACTTTCAGTAATGTCTCAAATTCTTTTTGGGAAGTTAAAAAGAAAAAAAACGAGCATGTGTATTTGAAGTTAATTTGTATTCATAATGAGTTATTTATACATTAATCTTATGAGTTGATGGACGTGTTCAAATGACAGACTCGAAGATGGATCTCTTTGAGAAGCTCGAACAGAAATATGAAGTAAAAAAATTCCCAACTTCCAAATAATACTTTATTCTTAGCTTTTTGAAAATGATTTATTTGGAGCACACTTTTTACTTAATTATGTTTTTTATCTCTTCACATTCAAAAAACGTCCAGGGCCAAGAAGGAAAGGAAAAGAAAGAAAAGGAAAATGAAAACGAGGAAGAAAATAATGAAGAAGAAGATGAAGAGGAAGAAGGGGAATACTCTGATGATGGTGATTACGGGCAGGTAAGCTACGAACTTCTGATGTTCAATTGCACACATTTCGATCTACTTTTTTTTTTTCCCTTCATGTTTAATATATACCAGTAAATATCCCTTTGTTCTTCTGTTACTTAATATTTCAAGGCTTTCTCATCTAAAATGAATCATACAGGATTTAAATGACAAAGTTAATGGCAATTTACCCGTTGTTACATTCATAATTTTCAATTATCCCTTTGTGATTTGAAAAAAAGCGTTTTACCCCCCCATGTTCTTATAAAAGTTTCACGTTGTCTCCCTCACATCTTTAAACTTAAAAAGGATAAGAATTGACAAAACTACCTCTCTTATATGTGGCATTTAACCCCCTTATCTGATGATAAATGTGGAACTTTACCCCGTGTTATAATAAATGTTGCACATTACCCACGTATTTTACAAAAACACTTTCATGCACACTCTCCAGTTGAATGAGGTGAATCGCTTCTTTAAAATTTTCAGGGGGGGTAAAGTGCTCTTATTCAAATCGCATGGGGATAAATTGAACATTATGAATATCACATGAACATAAATTGGCATTAGCTCTTTAAATGGCTACATTGTTAAATCGAAATATTCAAGTTCCCATTGATAATTATCACCGGTGAAGATATCATGGTTTCACGGCTAATAATATTTTTGCAATTTCGCAGGGTGAAGATTTTGACGACGATGAAGATGACTACAATATGGCAGATGATGACAATGGTATGTTAAATATGGTCCATGCTTTCTGCATTAGCAGTTCATTTTTCTTTTTTTTTTTCTTAAGCCTATGTTTGGGTTATGGATTTAAGTGAGTAAAATGATACGTAAAATGCAAATGAACAAAGAATAAAACTCAATGTTGTATCGTTGGATGCAAGATAAACCGTTTTTCTTAGCCTTTTACTCACTAAAATCCATGAATCAAACATAGCCTAAATGATCATCGATTTTGTAGATGTTTGACATTCCATTGGAATTTGATGATAAATTTATGATTTTTGCAGAGGGGCCATATTATTGAGGTTATATGCTAGGAATTTTCCTCCAACCTGATTCGACTCCGGTCGAATTCTGCACCAAGTGTTCTCTGTTACACTCTCTTTTTAGAGCAAGCCATGCATTTGGTTTAAAATGGTCATCTCTCCACTTGTGTTCAGTTTTTTAGATTGTTGAATTCTTCACCATGAGAGCTTTTAGAATCAAGTTAAAACTTTGTCTTGTTTGATTCTTTTGTGGCGTTCAACCTCCTAATTTTACTAGTATTAGAATTTCCAGATGTTAAATCTCATTATTTGGATCTGAAAATTTTATATAATTAAGTGGTGTTTGGAAAAAATTGTGATTGTGCTTAATTATTAAAATCTAAAAAAAAAGCTAAAAGTTGTAGAGAAGTAAAAGTAGGTGGTGTTTGCAAATTAGGTCAAGAAGTCCAAAAAAATCACTTGTGTATTTGCCAAAAAATAACTTTTGTCCTCTTTTTTAACCCATTTTGTTAAAAATGTCAAACCATAAGCTAAAAACACCTCCTCACAAGCTTTAGCTTATTTGTACTTTTTGGCTTTTTTTAAGAGAAATAGAAGTATAATTTTATTTGCAAACACTACTTAAGTGCTTATTTTATCTTAAAAGTTGAAAACAACTTATTTTAAGTTTTTGTAAACACCACCTTAAAGTATTACGCTAGCTTATAATTTGTAATTTAATTGCACAGGAAACTAACTAAAGTCTTAATTTATTATTAATAACATAATAGAATAGGCTTTCATTTTTTTTATTTCACTTAACAAGATTATCATTTGAAATTTATTTAATTTATTGGATACGGACTGTTTCAAAAAACGGGGCCGTGCTATAAACTAAGTAGCAATTCATGTAGTATTTCTATTTCTGTTTTCTGTGAGGGGGATTCCCTTATAAGTTGATTTAATTATTCCCTTATAAAAATTGTCATAATCTTTGTCTATGATTTTTCCAGTTCAATCCATGTGGATCTAACCTAGGCCCACAATAGCTATAGAGAACAAGCCAGCATCGCTTTTGTGATGGAGGATTTCCATTTTTTGATTTTGTTGTACCCTTCCGTAAATTTGGTGAGATGGAGTCTTAATTATCCAAAAAAAAAAAGTTACTTTTCGGTTTGTCCATTCTGTCAAAAACTAATACTATAATTGTTAAGAAAAAAAATAAAACTACAAAGTATAAACGAATTAGGAAGTAGATCTCTTGGGTTACGAACTAAAACTACAAAGTATTAACGAATTAGGAAGTAGATCTCCTGGGTTACGAACTTTGGACCTTGTTCATATTATTACATTACCCAAATCAAAGTATAAATTAAGTTTATTTGGAAAAGTTTTAAAATAAACAAAACCAAACTGTAAAAGAAAATGTAGGATTACTTGCAATGTACTAGGAGATGTGGTTAATAAGTTGGAGTTAACTGCAATTTATCCCTATGTTATATATTAATAATTTTACTTTCATGTGATTTCAAAGAGATTTAATTTATTCCCTTATAATTTTATAAAAGTTTTACACTGCCTCTTTGAAATTTTTATATGTGACACTTTATCCTTGTGTGTTATGATAATGTAGTCGTGTACCCTATGTGTTATGATAATTGTGACAATTTACCCAGTACAAAATCTTTTTCATGCACACTTTCAATTTCGATAAGTGAGTTACACTCTTCGACTGAAGGAGATCAATTGCTTTTTTTAAAATTTTCAGATGGGTGAAATACTTTATTTAAATTACATGATAGTAAATTGATATTATGCATTTTACCTTAAATAAATTAACATTAGCCAAGATAAGTTTGGTAACCTAATGAACCACGTATAAAACAAAAATAAGTGATCAGCACAAAAAGAAAGACAATTTATTTAGTAATTGAAAATTTGACCAAAATTACTCAACAATACTAGCGGCATGTGTGGCGTCACCGGCGGTGCAACAAGTCAAAATGAGAAATTTCATGGAGGTGGTTCTTTAAATGTTGTGTTGCAAACTCTGTTACAAATAGACTACAAGGTTATACTTTCTACATTTTTTTTTAATTTTTTGTTTGAAGGATTGCACACGTATTAAAAAATATAATAAATAATCATTTTTTAACAAAAATCCTAAAATATTCTTTTAAGCAAATAATTTTGGCATTAATTAGAATTACTTACAAATATTACTTGGAAGGTTTAAATTGTTATAATTTTACATTAAAATTCTAACACAATAAATAAAACTAAACAATTTTTTTTTTGTCAAAGCGAGAAATAAAAAGAAAAAAGAAAAAAGGAAGACGTATTATATTTAAAATAGCAATTTAGTGTTTGGAAAATCATATTGAGTTTTTGCTAACAAGTTATAAGCATCTAGTGAGGTGTGTATGTTTAAATATATTGAAACAAATTCATAATCTCCAGCTTTAGCTACTAAAATTGCAAACACAATTTAAGTATGTACACATAGGATTAATTCATTTTAATTTAACTTTTTTTTTTCCAGGAAAAATGATGTAAATGGTTTCAGTGAAACCCTTCAATGTTGAATTTGGTAGGTTAAAATTAAGATCTCAAGACCACTCCAAGTCGCCTCAAGTACTTTAATAGTATATATTGGCATTTGCATGCTTCTTAGTTCTTATAATAAATATAATAATCATTATAATTACATGGTTTTTATAGTTGACTCTTAAACATCACATCGTATTGGTTAGATCATGAACTACTACTCAGATTAATTAACTTGCAAATATTTTTTTTTAAATGCAATTATTATTAATTATTACATAAAAAATTACTTTACAATAATTGTTCAAATACAAATAATTACAAATAACAGACAATTATCAAATACTAATAAAATTAAAATAAAAATCTACATTAATAAGAATTGAATCCATGATTTATTGATTTTATGACCTCAATGTTTAAGTGATTACCACTATATTACGGTTTTATTAACAACTTGCAAATATATCGCATATATGTTGATATTTATATTAACTATAATAAATTTGGGACACAAAGTCGTAAGAGAGTAGAAAATGTGGAATATCCTTTTGTTTACATAAATACAAATTTCATTTGAGATTATAATAATTGATGGGCTATCTGTCCAAGTCGTACTTCTACGTGTACGGATGCATATATGACTGTCCTGTATTAAATAACATGTCATTTGTTTATATAAAAATAAATCTAAATAATATCTATAGTCATGCACATCATTTCAGCTAACAAATATGTGTTGACAATGAGTACGGAGACTAGCCCTCATTCATGTCGAAATCCTTCTTTGAAATTTAATTAAGGCCATCTCATTAATTAGTTAGTTAACAAATATGTGTTGACAATGAGTACTTCTATTGACCTAACTAAATCATGTGCTACAAAAGTTATTTTCTCAATCTTTTAGAAAAAAAAAAAAATACTCCGTCTTTAATAATTTTAATTATTGTTCAATTTCAAATAACTACTATAATACTATTATTAAACTTGAATAAAAACCCACGTTAGTGACAGTTGAACCCTTATGATCTTGATTTTGGGGTCTCAGCTAATTTATCAGTGATTGATAACTACTATGCTACGGATAACTTTGTTCGCTTGTAGTTTGATATGATTTTTTTAACTCCACCCAAACTTAATATTGTAAAACTTTTTGCTCCATCTATTTCCTCAATTTAAATCACATTTCGAATCTCAGCAGAAGTGTGAGATTTTTTTCTGTTTAATATATTAGCTAGTGTTGTCCGGGATTTTTCTTTGTATTCATTGGTATGTGTAGTGGATATTTTTGTATTTCTTTGTTAATAACATATTTAATCATACAATGATATACGTAACATTCGTTCATTAAAGAAAAAAAAAAGGGAAAGATCTAGAAAACAAAAATTGTTAAGAAGTCAACTAGATATATATCATGATATATATCATTGTATTTAATTAAATATAGTTCTTATACCCTAAGACCTTCTGGAGAAACCAACTTTTTTTTATGGATTATTATATGATTATGAATCCAAGTATTTCAAACGGTACATTTCCGATAATAATGAATTCCGTACTCATCTTTGAACTATCTGGATTATTGTGTCAACCACTGCAATTGGTACACCAACCTACTTATTAATTTGTGTACTTTAGAGTACTATAATGAATTCGGAAGTTTCCTCTTAACTTAATGAAATTTGACTTTTCTGCAGTCATCGCAGCTTGTTTTATGATTTTTTTTTATAAAAAATAATTGTAAATTACGGATACCTGAGGTAAGATTAAATTATAAAAAATTCTTACATGTATTGAAAATTATGAAATTCCCACTGAGGTTCACCATCAATTTAGAATTATTCCCGTATCCCTGATAAGTTTCAATTTAATCCCTTAAAGTTATTTGTAATGCTTATAATATATTATAAAATTTTAAAATATAGGTATTAATTGTAATATTTGATAAATTATAAATTTGGTAATTATAAATTTACCATAAAAACTTGATAAAATTTTAAAATTGCACATATTTCATTAAATATTAATTTTTTTTTACATATTTGTTAAAAACTGTATGTATTACAGAGGTAGTAGTAGTAGTAGAATGTGGTAGTGGAAAGATGCCTTCCTAAGCAGCTGATGTCTGCTTATATAGAGTCTGGAATTCCGGACTTGAAATCTTTCTTCAAATTCTTGTATTACTATTCAGAGCACTAACTAATCACCCGTGACTTTCTTTTTCAAAAGATATGTCTTCTTTTTCAAAAGCTATGTCTTTTACTATTTACTTTATCAAAAGTTTTACTATTTAGGAATCTTAAATAGTTCCTATTCTTTCCATTTTTTGTTGTTTTCATCTGCCGACAACAATTATTTCCCTGATTTGATATTATCAAATATGGTTTCCAAATCATAAGCATTTTGAAATTCTTCATCTTCATCCTCATATGGATCCTGGGCTTCTCCTGCTAAGTCTCCTTTTGGTGCTGATGCCATAGACGTATCAGATTTGGAATCATCTTCCATAAATTCAATAATAATATTTTAAAATATGAAACTTACACATTTAATTAATTAAATTAATTTATTATATTGTACTAATAAATTTAATTGAGGTTTATATTATAAACATAAGAAGAATATTAAAAAATACTTATATTTAATTGAATGTGTAAGTAAATTTTTTATTTAAAGAATATTATAAACATTAAAATTTATTTATTTATTTAAATGTATAAATAATTTTTTTATATATTAATGACATATTGTTATTGAATTCTCTCTTCATCATTGAATCTAACCTCATTTCTGGCACTGAGAACTCTTGGTATGTTGACTATGGGGATCCCTCAAAATCAAAATTGAGTAGCTTCATCGTGGTCATGGATAGATCATCCAGGTTCGGGTCCATAAGCAGTGACAATTGCCCTATGGAGCTGAGTCAATCTTGCCAAATTGGCAAACTTAGAATTAAAGTCTATTAAAAAAAAAATGTCGACTAAGGTCTGAATAATCATGAATCCTATCTTCTTTTTTACCCGAAAAATCCCCAGCCATTTCGGGTTAAGAAGATGTGAACGCGCGTTTATCTCTATAAGAACCTATCGCGTGGTAAAAAGAAGAAAGTACGAAAGAATAGGTGAAATAAAAAAGCCGCCCCGCGACAGCAGGCGGGTTGCTTTCTCTGTCATCGCCGGCCCCGAGCGGCAGTCAAACGGGGTCGTGAATGCGAGATGCCAGCGGAATGATCGGCCGGACATCGAGAATTATTTGCAGATGAAGAGATGTCAAAGGGGCAGTATCTCAATTCAAACATGGGTTTGATTCACACTCCATGATTTCTGACCACATTCTCCATAGGGCCCTCTTATCGGAACCTTGTGGGGTTAGGAGTAAAGCATCCCGAGGTTGGCACATCCCGCCTCAGCTTCGCGGATGGGACGAGGGCGAGAGCTGAGCACGCACGCTCTTCGGCGATTGAGAATACTGACAGGGAAGGAGGCTCTTCCCGACTTAGCCCTCACTTCCCCCGCAATTCCAAACAACCTGAGTGATTGTTTTCACTTTTAATTAATTTATTATTTCGAAAACTTAAAATTTAAACAAATACGTAAACAAGACTTTTTTTTAAAATATTTATTGAAACTTATGTGCAAGTTTACATTTTTATTCACATTTTGTGGTAAATATTTAATTTTTAGTTTTATAATTTATGAAATTTTGCAATTAATACACAAGTTCTAAAATTTTACACGATATTACAAACATAACAGATAAATCTTGGAGTAAAATTGAAGCTTTTAGTATTAAATGGGTAATTTTAAGATAGTGATAAACTTGAGGTTGATTTTCCATAATATCCAATTATAATTATTTCTTTCTAGATCTCTCTTTGCCTCTCTCTCCGACTGAATTGATTATAAAGAAAGGAACTGAATAATACTCGTATATGTACAAAGATGCCCTTGATTGTTTCAAAACAAGTTTTAATTGGTGATATACTGAACTGCATATAAAGCCAAAAGATATAAGGTATCAACATTAAAATACAATATTGATAAGTTGACCAATTATTAATTTTACCCAGTCTAACACCATGCATGGCGAAATTGGTGGTCACCCATTAACTTGCAAATTAATGTAACATTTATGTGTTACATTAATTTATGTAACATTGCATAGAAATTTCTATAACAACTGTGGGTTATAAAATGCATCAGTTTATGACGTTTAGTATATAATATATGTTGTAGTTTTAATCATGGATCAAAATTTCGTTTTCGATATATGTTTATGTCAGTTTAATATAAGAAATTTTTCGAAAAGTTTCTGGAAACGTTTCAAAATAATTAGGAAAAATTATGAAAAAATAGTTACTAAATTATGAAAAAAAGAAAGTTTCATGACAAATATTGAGTTTCGAAAATACATCTTATTTTCATTTCGATTGATTCAAAAATAGAAAATTTTCGATGTTTTTGACGGAAAAGATGAAAATTTTGATCCATGGTTTTAATAGATTAGATGGTCAATTGCCCTAGCATATTTGTTTATATGGAATATATTCAATCTACTGATGATGGAATACCAACAAATTTAATTAACAGAGTAATACTAATATAAATCCCATCTAAATATTTTTAATCAATTGATGATAAATTAACAACATATTTAAACCGATGAAAATCTATTAAAAAAAATAAACCCATGAAAATCTATTAAAAAAAATAAAAATAAAAATCTTTACCAATGGAGATAAATCCGTCACTTTATCTAACTACTAGGCCTTCACGTGCAAATCACCTAATTTAAAAATTATGTTGCTAATATTAATGAAAATCGAGGCTTTACCCAAAAAAATACTGTTTGTGAAACTTTTGTAGTGAGAGGAGTATTTGATGTTTGACTTGTAGGGATAAAAATATGTCTTAATTTAACCCATAAATTTCACTAATTCATTGAATCAGAGGCTGAAGCTGTCATATACACTGCACTTCTTTTTCCTTGATAATTTATACATTTTGTCTTTAAAAATATGTTTGACTTGTAGGGACAAGTACTACGACTAATATAAATACTAAGTACTCATGATATCTTATCAATGACATCCGTACTTATGGCTTCATTTTTGTCATTTTCTGCTCACATTTCCTCAAAGTATTAAATTGTTATTTGTTAATTTTAATTAATCTTCTGCACATGTATTTCCGTGTTCAATGTCTGTCACATTGACGTATATACAATTCAAATTTAATTTAATACTTCATTTTTCTTTTTCTTTTTTGAGAAATATTGTAGTTTGTATGACTTCATGAATTTCCAGCAAGCAGTACAATTTACACTTTACTAATTTGGTTTATTATTTATAATACTTGGATGATTATGAAAATTATTTTTGATGTAATGATTGATGATGAATGTAATCTTAAAAAAAATTGTGATCTTCTAGTTTAGTTGATCAATTTAATTACATGGTTGATCCGAGTTAGTTGCAATTAAATCAGTGATTATATTCTAGTAATGATCAACTTAATTGTATATTTTTAGAGAAATCATTATGGCAATATCATTTGTTGGTCTCAAGTGGTCAGATGAGGTTTAGAGGGGGGGGGGGGGGATGAATAGACCTCTAAAAATTTTGGACTTAAAAACTTTTCAGTTGTTTGTTAGTAGACTAAGCTGATCGTGAACAGTAAGCTGACTAAGCTGATCGCACACAAAGTTTGAGCAACAGAGTTGACAACTCTACAGATAAATACTTAGCTGAATTTAGCAAAATCAGTTTTAAATCAGATTACTTGCACCGGATATTTTCAAGTGTTTTTCACAAGTAAACTAAGTCTTTTAAAGATTTTATCCCCAGTTTTAAAACTTCTTTAAAATCTTGAAAAGTTTGGTTCAAGTGTAAACTTATGCAGTTTTAAAGTATGCTAGAAAAATTTATGCAAAAATGAACACATGAATTTTTATAGTGGTTATATGGATTTAAATCCTTTAGTCCACTCTTTCAAGTCACTTAGATCTTGTGTTATACTAGAAACACAAAGTTTAACAGTATACACTTCTTGCGCCAATCAACAAATGAAAATGCCACAAGTTCACACTAGGAAATCACTAAGATGACATAATCTACAGAATTTTATCACTCTACAGAATTTTATCACTCAAAAAGATGGATAAAATTCCTCACAACACTCTCTAACATAAATCACTCAGATTTGTAGGTTTTTCTTTGATCTTCAACTTCGGCTTTTGTCAACAAATGACTAAGCTGATGAGTGAGCTGTTCGTGAGTTCTTGAGACTTAGAAGAATTCTGCTTTGAAAGTTTCTCTCAGAAAATGTGTTGTTGTGTGTCTTCTTCTCTCAAACTCTTGAACTATTTATACTCTTAGCTTGAAAAAATGTCCGTTGAAGAAAGACAAGATTCAAATCCTCGAGTACTGGTCCCTATTCTCTGAAAACGGCGCTCTGCAACTGTTACAATACAGTCTGCTGTACTTTCTGTCAGCAGCATTTAATGCACCAAGCTGATACGATGATTTCTTCAATAATTTGCCATAAATACCCTCCTTCTTCATCATTTATTACTCCAAGTGCATTTATTATCGTTGAGGAGACTTCCTAATCTTCTTCACTTAGCTGATTAAGTTTTCTTGTCTGATGATGTACCGAGCTGATCTCAATTAGAACACATCTGATTTGAGTCGGCTGATTTTCACTAAACTGATTTCTTCCTTCAGCAGATCAGTAGTCTTTTGGACCATGTGGAATTTTGACTTGTCTGATTTGCCTTTAAGTTTGCTAAAATTCTTCTAAGGGTTTTCACTAAGCATTCTTTACTTAGCTGATCTTGATGTTTTGGAAATCATCAAAACCCCCCTTTAACTTTTAAATTCCTTGTACTTCTATCATCATCTTCATCCAACAATTTCTCCCTTTTCGATGATGACAAAACTTCAGCTAAGTACATGTACCTAAACTAAAGTTTTAATCCTCAAAGATTTCTGAGATAGAAATAGTATGTTGAAGTAAAAACTTGAACTTTTATATATGATAAGAATTTTAGTACAAGTTACAAGTTTTTGAAAACAGATGATTACAGGAAATAAAGTAACATGATACAAGAACAGATAAGTCTAATAATCTTGATTCATCAGTGACTTCTTTTTCCACTTCTTCATACTCTTCATCTTCATCTTCATCAAGGCTCTCCTCTTCTTCATCATTCACATCATCAGGAGCAAGATTTTTCTTAGCAGCTTCCATCTTTAGTTGGCGGTCTGCTTCATCAATCCTTCCCTTGATGCCTCCAGATTTTTGTACTTTACATATGGATCAAGTTGCTCTTCTGGTGTATCCTTGGCAGTAGCAATCTCCTTGTCAGATTTTGCTGGTTCCTTGGCTTCTTCCTTAGCAGCTTCTTGTCCATCAGCTTCCTTAGCACTCTCTTCAGCTTCAACTTTCCTTTCTTCAATTTCAGATTCCTTTTCAAATACAGGTCTCTCTGATTCTTCAGCAGATTTTTCTTTATCAGCAGCAGAGTCCTTTTTTTCAGGTACTTTAGCAGTTCCTGTAGCTAATTTCTCTTCCCCCTTTTCATCATCATCAGTGGGGTTGAGTTCAACAGCTGATATGTTGACAACAGTGCTGAGTCTTCTGATGTTTTGATCCACAGTATCAAGTTGAGCAGTATGATGAGTCAAAGTGGATTTAAGTGTGCCAGGCTGATCATTTAGATAATCTTTATTCAGTTGCAGAGTAGAGACTTCATCATGAACTCTGTTGGCAGTGGAGTTCATTTCCTTAACCAACAAAATATTCTTTTCTGTTTCTGCATCTGAAACCTTTGTGAATAAGCCTATCAGATCAACAATGTCTCATTCATTCCTTTGAAGAGCTGTGTGAAGATGATTTACATTAGCCTTCACATCTTCAAGGTTTTTGTTCAAGCTGATCAAGTTTTGAGTCAGCATCAAGGAGTTGTCTGGTGGCAGTGGGAAGTTTTTAATAGCATCTCTAATTAATCTTGCATTCTCTTTTTGCATCTGTCTCATCATCAGCCTGTTTCTCTCTTCCATCTCCCTAAGAGAATGTTCTAACAGCATCTAGAAGGATTCCATCAAGGATGAGTGCTTGTCAGCTGTTGGAATGGAAGATGAGGCTGGTGGATCTTCATGGTGGACAGGAACATCTGCCAGAACAGCTTCAGCTTGAATAAGTTCTGGAGCATCTTGAACAACAACTTGTTCTTCCACCTTGACTATTTCAGGAGTTCCATCCGCTGATATAACTGTCGTCTGATGGATTACTCTTGTAGTAGGAGGCATTGTTCCTTGGGCAGGTGCCTTAACTGGTGTCTTCTCCTGAAACATACTGACCTCAGGACCAAATGTGATCTGTTGCACACCTGGTAAAGTGGGAAGATCACTAGGAGATCCTTGAAAGTATCTTGATCTTTCAGCCCACTTCTCTAAGGCAGTATAAATGGTAATCTTCACCGCTCTCTGAACAGGGTCATCCCTTCTTCTCCTCTTAGCTGACAGTGCATTCTTGATTCTTTCTGCTTCCTTGGCCACAATTCCCCTTGTATAGCCATGGAAGACATCCCGAACATGATCTGGATCCAATGCCTTGGTGATGGAAGATGTTTGCAGCCAGCTGAGTACCCATTTCTCTTCATCAGCAAACTCCTCCCAAGACTGGATCTCTTCAACAGATTTGCTGACCTTGTTAGTTCTCCATTTGATATATCTGATCTTCTCTTGGAGAAATAGAGTCCTTTGTTGCAGCTGTTTATCAAAATCTGCAAGAGCTGCCTCAAATCTATCAAAAGCAATAGGGTTAGATATAACAATATCTAAGGCCCATTTTACAGCAAATGGCCTCTTTTCAACCCTTTGACCAGGAGGTAGGATCTGTCTTGCATTCATGGTCTCTCCAATCTTGATGCCTCCAGCTCTGCGTGGACCATGTGCATCTTGCTTGCTAAGTTCTAGAGCCTTAGCCATATCAGCATCCTCCTGTGCTTTAAGTTCAGCTTCAGTTAACTTCCTTCTTTGAGCAGCCTTCTCAGCTTCAAGCTTGCTCAATTTCACTGCTCTGCGGAAGTCTTCTTCATTTCTTCTTTTGCTCTGCTTCTTCTCTTCTCTTCTTTTCAGCAGCATACACTTTTCTCCTTACAATTCTTTTTCTCTTTGGTTTAGCAGATGTCTGAGCTGGTGCAGCAGCAGCAGCAGCAACATCAGGTTCAGGTGCAGCAGTTGAATTGGTGCAACTGCGATTAGTTCGATGATCTGCACTTCAGGATCATCTTGAGGTTGACTAACCTCAGCTGTTGGAGTAGCTTGAACAATTTGTTGAGTAGCTGTTGCAACAGTTGACTCCTTGGCAGTAGACTCTTGTTCAGCTCCAGCAGGCCTCTCTGCTGATGGAGGACTTTGCCTTACTAAGTCAGATAACTTAGTAGGCGATGACTCAAAGGTCATCATTTTCCTAACAGTGGCTCTGGTGTGGACCACTTTTCCTTGGAAGGGCTTTGATGTTGCTGAGTCTTTAAGTTGACTCCTGGTCCTGGCAGCAACATTCTCCGGGGGTCTTTCAGCAGAATCGGTTCTAGATGGAGAACCATAAGCTGCATCTTCAATCTCCTTTGTTGTCTGAGCTATGATAGCATCAACAATAGGTTTCTCTGCATCCTCTTTTATTCTGTCTTTAACAGTTGGGTCAGCTGTTTGAACAAAAGACTTAGAAATAATTATTTTTCTTTTCTTTTCAGCAGTTGTCTTCTTTGGTGCTTCAGCAGCTTTCCTCTTAGGCTGCTCCTTCACATCAAGATAAGCGTGCATAGCTTTTGCCTGGTGAATGACCTTTCCATTGGTAATTTGTCTTTGAAGACTCATGAACAGATGACTGAGGAATATCCTGTGGTAGGTATTCCCCTTCTTGATGTGATCAACCAGAATGTACCAAACATAAGTGGCCCAGTTCACTGTCATCCCGTAGTGAACAGCTATCATCGCATGGAATCTCTTCATTGGCACACTATCAAGTGAGAATGTGCAATTCTCAATGATTTTGGCGAACATATCAGCTATCCGCTGATATTCATCTTTCAGCTGATTCTTCTTATCTTCTTAATATTCCCAGCAAGGACTTCTCCTTCCCTTGCACAGATATTCCAGAATTCAGCTTCCTTAGGCTCAGCCATAGTTGTGATTATTGTTCTTCCTTCCATAGGCAGACCGTACTTCTCATTCAACAGAGCAGGGGTGATACATATATCAACTCCCCCAATCAAAGATAGGTTTGCCAGACGAGCCGTAGTACTCTAGAATATGATCAATGTACACTCTATCCTCATGGGCCTCCATGAAATATACCAGATTAGTAGCTTGAAATTTATCCAAATTTTCCTTGATTAATGGAGTTCCAGTAGAGTGGAAGGTTGAGTAGATGAGATATCGTCCTTCTTCTTTGGCCATTGTGAGATTTCTGAAAAGATTAAGTGAAAAGAGTAGATTTGCAGAAAAATTGGAAGCAAAAATTCTCTCTGTATGTTCTTGAATTTTGAGGGTGCGTAAAAGACCAGTGAGCTGATCAGATGTGAATTTAAAGAGGTGAAGGCGCGTCGGTTTTCGTGCTTCATGCGAACCGTTAGATCAGTTATCTGTCAGTCATAATCGTGGGGCGAGATACGCGGGTTTCAAATTTCAAAAAGCATTAATTGACTGGCGGGAATGTGAATCGCCTCAGTCGTACTTGTAAAAGCGTATATTTAAAAATAACGTTTTAAGAGCAACACTTATACAGATTATCAGATGAGTAAACTACTACTTATCTGAAAGACGAGTGTTCTGAAAACAGATATTACTAGTGAAAGCCAATAACTAGTAATCTTCCTCTGCTGTTTGTCAATCCAGCAAGATAAATTAATCTACAATCTTCAAGAATTAAGAACCTTTTTGATGAACACATAACTTCAACTAACTGTCATCGACAAATTTCATCTTTTAATCAGAAGTACAGCTAGTCTTACACGTTCCCCCTGACTTTAAGAATCCATAAGTTAACTAGTCTGTTGAGAGTTAACCTTGAAGATAATAAGATGAGTAAGCTGATAAACTCAAGTCTTCTGATGAGTTCCCCCTCAACTTATGCATCCAAATTTAGTATTCATAGTTCAACTCTTAGAGTTGAAAACCTTGCATCTCTTAAAGGTTTGGTGAAGATGTCAGCAATCTGATTGTCAGTATGAACATACTCAATTATAACATTTCCCTTTTCCACATGATCTCTAATGAAATGATGTTTGATCTCAATATGCTTAGTCCTTGAATGACTTGTAGTATTCTGAGTAAGAGATATGGCACTTGTATTATCACAGTAGATTGGAATTCCCATGATCTTTATGTTGTAATCTTCAAGTTGATGCATCAACCAGAGTACCTGTGCACAGTATGCTCCAGCAGCAATGTATTCAGCTTCAGCAGTAGAGATAGATACTGAAGTCTGTTTCTTACTCATCCATTAGATCAGACGACTACCTAAAAATTGACAGGCGCTAGTACTATTCTTCCTATCAATCTTGCAGCCAGCAAGGTCAGAATCAGAATAGCCTATAAATTCAAATCCAGATTCTGTAGGGTACCACAATCCCAATTCTTGAGTGCCTTTAAGGTATCTGAGTATCCTCTTGGCAGCTAGGAGATGAGATTCTTTAGGATTTGATTGATATCTCGCACAAACCCCAACAGAATACATAATATCAGGTCTGTTTGCTGTTAGATATAACAGTGACCCTATTATGCCTCTGTACTTGGTTATATCTACTAATTTGCCATCTTCATCTTTATCCAAACGAAGTCCAGTAGACATAGGAACACTAACAGTAGAGCTAGTTTCCATACCAAATTTCTTGAACAGATATTTTGTGTATTTAGCTTGGTTGATGAATATTTCATCAAGCAACTGTCTAACTTGCAAACCAAGAAAATAATTTAGTTCACCCATCATGCTCATTTCAAATTTGTTCTGCATCATCTTGGAGAACTTGTCACACATATGTTGGTTAGTTGAACCGAAAATAATATCGTCTACATATATTTACACAAGTAATTTATGATTCTCCCATTCAACAGTAAACAAGGTTTTATCTACTTTACCTTTTTGAAATCCTTTGATTAAAAGGAAATCAGATAAAGTATCATACCATGCTCTTGGAGCCTGTTTCAGTCCATAGAGAGCTTTCTTCAGACGATACACCTTGTCTTCTTCTTTGTATGATTCAAATCCAGGTGGTTCAACATATACTTCTTCTTGCAATTCTCCATTGAGAAAGGCAGACTTCACATCCATCTGATAGACAGTGAAGTTCTTATGAGCAGCATAGGCAAGAAAAAGTCTGATTACTTCTAGTCTTGCTACTGGTGCAAAAGTTTCATCAAAGTCAAGATGCCTTCTTCTTGGTAGGAACCCTTGGCCACTAGTCTTGCTTTGTTTCTGGTGACAACACCATCTTCATTCATTTTGTTCCTGAATACCCACTTAGTGCCAATTACTCTTTGATGACTTGGTCTAGGAACTAAGTACCAGACTTCATTCCTCTCAAATTGAGTCAGCTCTTCTTGCATAGCTTTAGTCCAGTTGGAATCACTAAGAGCTTCTTCAATCTGTTTGGGCTCTATTTGGGATAGGAAGCTGACAAACATTGCATCATTTGCAGCAGCTCTTCTTGTCTTTACTCTATCCAAATGATCACCAATCACTAATTCTGGTGGGTGATTCTTGAGCCATATGAGATTAGGTTGCAAATCTGGATGTTGTCCTCTAAAATGATCTTGCAACACTACTGTTGGAGTTCCAGTAGTAGTCTGTTGAACAGTCTTTGGTCTATCAGCTGTTTGCAACTCGTCGGTTTGACAATCAGCAGGCTGATTTTGAACAACATTTGAGTTTGCAGCTGAGTTGAGATCAGTTAGTATGATGGGAACATATTTTTCATTTATTTCAACACTCAATTTCTGAAAATCAGTAGACAGATTTGGATTAGCACTTTGATTCTTTTCAGAAGATTGGTTTGGTTCATCAGATACTACATGAATAGATTCTTCTACAAGTAAAATTCTTTTGTTAAAGACTCTGTAAGCTTTACTAACAGTAGAGTATACTACAAAAACAGCTTCATCTGCATTTTCTGCAAAAGCAGTAAGGTGATTCTTCCAATTATTTAACACAAAGCATTTACAACCAAAAATTTTAAAGTAATGAATATTTGGCTTCCTGTTGTTCCAAACTTCATATGGAGTCTTGTTTTGATTTTTGTTGATCATGCATCTGTTCTGGGTGAAGCATGTTGTATTTGTGGCTTCTGCCCAGAATCTTTGGGGCAGCTTTGCTTCAGCTATCATAGTTCTGGTAGCTTCCTTTAGAGTTCTGTTTCTCCTTTCAGCAACTCCATTTCGTTGAGGGGTTCTGGCAGCAGAGTACTCATGACTGATGCCTCTGATGTTACAATACTCTTCAACAGTTGAGTTATTGAACTTAGTCTCTCTATCTGATCTGATATTTAATATCTTCATGCTTTTCTCATTCTGGATCAGCTCCATCAGATTAGTAAGATGCTCCTTGGTTTCACTTTTCTTCTTCATGAAAATCACCCAAGTGTATCTTGAATAATCATCTACAACAGCTAGACAGTACTTCTTTCCACCATTGCTGATTGGATCAATAGGTCCAAATAAGTCCATATGTAGCAGCAACAAAATCCTTGTAGAAGATTAGTGCTTCTTGCTCTTGAAAGATGACTTGATTTGTTTACCCTTCTGACAGGCGTCACAGAGCTTATCCTTGCTCATGACTGGTTTTTAGAATTCCTTCTACCAGATCATTCTTGATTAGTCTGTTTATGGTCTTGAAATTCACATGGTTCATTCTTTTGTGCCATAGCCAACTAACTTCACTTGGTGTAGATGCCACCAAACAAACATTTGAATTCTTGTCCACAGAATTCCAGTCGACTATGTAGACATTTTCTTGTAGTCTTCAGATAAGATGACCTTCTTTGTACCAATCTGTTCAACATATCACTTATCTGATGAGAAGATAACTGAAAATCCCTTGTCACAAAATTGACTTATGCTCAGCAAATTGTATTTGAGGTCTTTCACTTAAGAGACGTCAGATATCTCAATGTTGCCTTTGATTATTTTTCCACACGCCACAATTTTGCCTTCTTTGCTGTCTCCAAATGTTACATTAGGACCGTCCACAGCAACAGCATCAGTCAGCTCATGTATGTTGCCACACATGTGTCTTGAACATCCACTGTCCAAGTACCAGATTTTCTCTACTTTACTCCTACTCCTAATCCTAACCTACAAAACAAAGTAAAATTATTTTAGGTACCCTTTATTGAGAGGGTCCTGGAGGATTAGTTCCATCCTTGACAACCCAAGATGTTGAAGTCTTAGGCTTCTGAGATTTGACAGGAGCATGAACAATTTTATTTTCATCATATTCAGCAGATGTGTTATGTTGATAATCAATATGATAAAGATGATGTTCATAAGTAGAATAAGGTGCATGATAAGCAGGATATGCATGCATTGGATGAGCAGGGCACGGTGCATAGTAAGCTGGAAATTGAGGTGCATGATATACAGGTAGATATGCACCAGGTTGCGCAAAATATGGTGACTCATTTCCATACCAAGCATTTTGATTTTTCTTATTCTTATGCTTCTTTGGTTTACTAGATGCTTGCTCATTAACATACGACTTAGTTTTATTACTAGTCTGATTGATTTTAATTTTATCAGTAGACTTCCTAGGACTCTGCTGTTTAGTTTTACCAGTCTGTTTCTCTAATTTTGGCTCTTTGCTCTTCTTAGCCTTAGGAGCTTTCTTCTCCTTTAGTTCTTTCTCAGGTGAAGCAGGTTTAGTAGTCTGAACATACAAGATGACCTTACTATTGTTAGAAGATATAAATTTTTCAGTATGGTTCAGTTCTAGCTTTTCCTGTTCTAAAGGTATCTTCTGTTTACTAGACATATGAGTGGATGCAACAGATGATTTATCACGAGACTCAATGACTTTTTTCAAGTTCCATGGTTTTACCCTTATATACATCACATTCAGCTTTCAGAGATTCATTCTCTTGCTCAAGAAGTTTGTATTCAACTGATTCTTTTGGTTTTTCAACCTTAAGTTTCAGTGAATTGTTTTGCTCTCTTAGCAATATCATCTCTTCCTTAAGCTTTGCAAATGCATCAACAAGACTAGTATTATTGACTACCATTTGCACAAATGAATTAAATAATTAATTTTCAAGAGGAGTTACCTCATCCTCAGAGTCATCAGATTCTTTAGCCATCAGTCAGATAAGGGCAGGGTTCTCATCTTCAGTAGATTCTTCTTCAGAGATATCTGAGTCCAAATCAGACGAGTAGATAGCAGCAAGCTTTTCTGCTTCAGCCATCAACACTTTACCTCTCTGATGTTTTCTTTCCTTTCTTTCCTTTCTTCTCTTCTTCTGTGTACTTCTCAGCTTTAGGATATGGGCAGTGTCTGATGAAATGTCCCAATTTCCTGCAGTTGTAACACATTAGTTTGGATTTATAAGCATCCTTATCATGAGAAGAAGTAATAGGGTTAGAAGTAGAAGCATTGTTGTATTTGTTCTTCATTTTTCTTTTATAGAACTTCTTGAAGTTGTTCATCAACAATGCAATGTCTCCAGCAGTGTACTCCTTTTTGTTGAGTAGTGTGGCTTCATCAGATGAGTCCACTTCTTTGCTTTTGTGTGCTGTTCTTCTTGGGTTTTCAACAACAACTAGTGCAGCTGTGGGGCTTGAAGTTGAGGTTTATTCAATACCCATTCTTGGCAGTTTATACTCGTATGCCTTGAGTACGGAGAACATCTCGGTAATAGAGATCTTTCCCAAATCTCTTGATTCTCCCATGGCTGTCACCTTCATGTTGAACTTTGGAGGCAGAGCCTTCAATATTCTGACAATGATCTCTTTGTCAGTGAAGGTCTTTCCCAGCTTAAGAACTTCATTCAACGTCCTTGTAAACTTTGTATCCATCTGATCAATGGTTTTCGTAGACTTCATCTTGAAGTTGTCTAACTTTTCTAGAGCAACACTTAGCTGGTGCTCCTTTATGGCGTCGTTTCCCTCACTCATGTCACGAACCTTGTCCCACATTTCCTTTTCAGTCTTGCATTGCTTGACTTTGTCAAACCTGTCATTGTCCAAGTCTTTGGTCATGATGAAACGACCAACTTTGTCAAGGTTGAACAGCTTCATTTCTTCAGCTGTCATCTCTTGAAGATCTTTATCCACCACGATATCTACTTCATCGACCTTGATTGTCTTGGTGAATTTGAATGGACCCTTAATGATACATGTGAACATGTTATCGTTGTAAGCAGCAAAGAAGATCTCCATTCTGATCTTCCAGTCTTCAAAACTCATACCGCAAATGTGGGGAACATGGCTGATACAGTCCATTTTCAAAAAGATTTTGATTTTTCAAAAATATGCTCTTTTGAAAAAGTTTGAAAACCTTCGAAAAACACTCGGATCAAGCTCATTGATCAGGCAGCTGATTCTAATGAATCACCTGCTCTGATACCACTTGTTGGTCCCAAGTGGTCAGATGAGGTCTAGAGGGGGGGGTGAATAGACATCTAAAAATTTTGGACTTCAAAACTTTTCAGTTGTCTGTTAGCAGACTAAGCTCATCGTGAACAGTAAGCTGACTAAGCTGATCGCACACAAAGTTTGAGCAGCAGAGTTGACCACTCTTCAGATAAATACTTAGCTGAATTTAGCAAAATCAGTTTTAAATCAGATTACTTGCAGCGGATATTTTCAAGTGTTTTTCACAGGTAAACTAAGTCTTTTAAAGATTTTATCCCCAGTTTTAAAACTCCTTTAAAATCTTTAACAGTTTAGTTCAAGTGTAAACTTATGCAGTTTTAAAGTATGCTAGAAAAACTTATGCAAAAATGAACACATAAATTTTTATAGTGGTTATATGGATTTAAATCATTTAGTCCACTCTTTCAAGTTACTTAGATCTTGGGTTATACTAGAAAACACAAAGTTTAACAGTATACACTGCTTGCGCAAATCAACAAATGAAAAGGCCACAAGTTCACACTAGGAAATCACTAAGATGACCTAATCTACAAAATTTTATCACTCACAAAGATGGATAAAATTCCTCACAACACTCTATAACAGAAATCACTCAGATTTGTAGGTTTTTCTTTGATTTAGAAGAAAAACACGAGTGAAAATTGAACTCAATATTTCTTAATCTCGAGGCCTCAACCTTAACAACGAGCTTCATAAGAAATTTATAAGATTAACTAGAAGGTCCGATTTTAGGAGATTTTGTTTCGTAATTTGTAATGGAAGAAAGATTATTAACTCTGTGTTATTGTAGATTTAAGTTGAATGGACTAAAATTAAATGATCTAACTAATCAGGATAAGTCCGTAAACAAATCAAATTAATGTAGGTTAAATGTTTAGATATCAGATCCATTATAAAAGTGTTTTAAGGAAGGCTGTTGATATAGTCAGAGCAAAACTTCTAAAGCTAGAGCAATTGCATTCACAACAGGAAATTCATAAAATTTATTAGAACCAACATTTTCATCTCTTAATTTAAATTAACCATCATCTAAATAACCTTTACCAACAAAAGTCCCATAATACATAATTACGACTTTATCGAACTTAATGTTTAGTTTATAACCCTCCCTAACTATTACAGAGCCACTTATTAAGTTTCTCCTGATCGTAGGAACATGATGCACCCTTTGTAGTGATAGTATGCGCCTTGAAGGAAACTTCAAGTCCACGCGTCCTATCCTTAACACTTTGGTGCCACTTGAATTTTCCATCGTCACAAATTTTCCATCAACAGGCTGATAAGACACAAATAGCAATTTATCAGCACACTCATGCACATCCCCAGTGTCTATTAGCCAATCATATGGTTCATAAATAGTAAGAATTCCAGGTTTCAAGGAAACATACCCATCAACAAAATTTTCTGGAGCTTTAGGTTCACTAGTATCTCCCACAACCATGTTTACCATAGCCGGAGCTCTAGTTTCACCAATATCTCCACAACCATGTTGACTATAGGAGGTGTAGTAGATTCAGATGTGGCTCTGGACTTTTTGGTAAGACACTCCTTATCCCAGTGACCCATCTGTCTACAAGTCCAGCATGGTTTGTTTGCCTTTGGTTTATTTTTGTTTTATATATGGATTTGGAGTTAGGGTTTACATGGTTCACTTTGTCCAATTTGTCCAAAAGAGACTTAGTTTTATATGTATCAGAACAATATACGTCGAAGAGTACATTCGATAAAGCAGAAAGAATGACTCATCGACCAATTTGATAATTTCTTCAAGATTGTTGGAAAAATCAGTTTTAAAATGATCAAAATCTGAACACAAATTGAAACTAATACAAACAGACCAATTTGGACAGTAAAAGAAAATACAATCAGTTAAATAACTGAACAAATTAATTTAAATCAACTTATCTCACAATTCTGTATAGTAACAGAATTGATCCAACCAAATCGCAGAAATAAGTCTACTTGCCTTGAAAAAATTATCGACCCACCTTCGGTGCAATTGGGAATCACGAACACTTCTTCCAGGATAATTTTGGCTACAAGAATTCCTCCACTGTACAGTAGCAAAAATTCCACCTCGAAGAGCACTCAGAAGCAAATTAACCAAAAGATGATTTTCACTACAACAAAAATTGCCTATTGAGGCCCCCAAAAGCGTCTCAACAGTACTATTGTTGTGACACTTAAGTTATTGAGATGCTCCATTATTGCGCCCCATCTTAACATGGCTGGTGATAAGGCGCTTTATACCGCCACAACAAAAGTTAGATCCGACTTTTATAAGGGTCACAAATAGTATCCATGAAATTAAAATAAAGACAGTCCTAAGTGTCTCAACATGTTGAGGCTTTTCAAAGTGAGACTATATTTCTATTTTGATACACCATAAAGTGTCACATAAAATATCCGAATTAATCTCTATTACACTTCTAAGCGCCTCAAAAGTTGTACCATTACATAATCAATACCCCTATAATTTTGTAACTAAAAATAAATCAAAAAAATAAAAATAAAAATTTATATTCCACAAACAAAACAAACGAAATAAGTGACTTCTAGTGTAGAATTTCCTGAGGTTTCTCCCGTTCCATGTTCGCTTGACTAGTTCTCCGCCCAAAATCTCTAGTCGATAAGCGCCCTTCTTTCCAACTTCAATTACCTTGAATGGTCCTTCCCAATTGCTGTCGAGCTTTCCTTTCTCTTTTGAAATATCGATTTGTTTAAGCACCAGGTCCCCTACTTGAAAAGACTTCAGCCCTACGTTTTTGTCGTATGCCTTGGCCATGGTCGTCTTGTACGACTGCATCCTAGTCGAGGCCCTCTCCCTTCTTGCCTCCATTTGGTCGAGTTCAAAGTTTCTCGCTTCCGTGTTGTCCACTTCATTGTACAGGTCGATTCTGGGTGAAGGCACCTCAAGTTCCGCCGGGGCCACTGCTTCGGAACCATTCACCAAGCTAAAAGGGGTTTCCCCAGTTGCTGTCTTCTCTTTTATTCTATTAGCCAAAAGTACCCAAGGTAATTCATCTAACCACGCTCCACTAGCTTCCGATAATCTCTTCTTTAAAAGTCTCAGGATCTCCCTGTTAGTTACTTCGGTTTGCCCATTCGTCTGCGGACATCCTACCGAGGTAGAGCGTTGCGTGATTTTATGTTTCGTACACCAATCGGTTACTCTTTTACCGACGAATTGCCCATCGTTATTCGATATTATGATCCTTGGTAGTCCGAATCTACAGATTATCGACCAATAAATGTTGATTATCTGAATTTGCGTGATCTGTTTCAGGGGAACAACTTCTATCCATTTACTGAAGTATTCGACTCCTACGAGCAGGAAGCGTTTCTGTCCTCTCGCCTTCGGTAATGGTCCCACTAAATTGACACCCCATTGATCGAAAGGCCATGTGATTGAGATGGATTCCATTTTCTGAGCTGGTTTCTGAGGCATAGTAGCGTGGTACTGGCACTTGTCACAACTTCTCGAGTATTGAATTGCTTCTCCTGCCAGAGTCGGCCAGTAATACCCCAGCCGAGATACTCTGATTGCTAACGCTTTTCCTCCTGAGTGATTTCCGCATGATCCCTCATGGAATTCTTTCAAAACCATCCCTGTCTGTGGACTTGCTATACACTTTTGGAGCACCCCTGTTATAGATCGTCAATATAATTCATCACCAATCATAGCATAGTAGGGTGCTTTGTACTTAATCCTTCTCGCTTCATTGTTATCGATGGGTAGAGCTCCCTTCGTTAAGTAATCTATCAGGGGGGTCTTCCAACTTAGCTCTTTGTTCTCGAGGTTCATGATATCGACACTCAGAGATTCCAGCCGAGCGTCGATGGCTGGTTTAGTAGATACCATTAAAGTTATCTTTCTTGTTACGATTCCCTCGATCATATTTCCAAATTTAGAAAGGGCATAGGCCCTTGTGTTCTCTGTTCTTCTGATGTACTCCAATTGGAAGGTCTTGAATTTCGAGGATTGAGTCCTGACGAGGTCCAAGTACTTCATGGATTCTTCTTTGGCTTCGAACAGACCCTTGAACTGCTTTTCTACTAGATGAGAATCGGTGTAGGCAATTAAGTTTTGGATGCCTGTCTCCGACGCCATTTTGAGACCAGCCAATAAAGCCTCGTATTCTGCCTCATTATTAGACACCAGAAAGTACAATTTCAATGCAAATTCGAGCTCTTCGCTATTTGGTCCTTGGAAATAAATTCCTGCCCCACCTCCTGTCGACGTGGAGGAACCATCTACATGCAACATCCAGACTTCTTCTTTTTTCTCTTTAGTCCCGATGCTCTCGAGAACAAAGTCCGCTAAAACCTGCCCCTTGAAGGATGTCCTGGGCATGTAGTCGATATCGTACTCCCCCAATTTGACTGTCCATTTAACCAATCTCCCCGACGCGTTTGGTTTTGAAAGAGTTTGTCTCAGCGGTTGATTTGTCAAAACGGCGATCTTATGAGATTGGAAATAAGGTCGGAGTTTTTGGGCAGTGGCTACTATAGCCAAAGCGAACTTTTCAATCTCAGAGTAGTTTTTCTCTGGGCCTTGTAAGACTCTGCTGACATAGTAAATCAGATGGTTCTCTCTAGCTTCCATTCTTACTAGCACCGAGCTGATAGCCTGAGACGACACAGCCACATAAAGATAGAGAATTTCACCATCTTGAGGTTTTGCCAATAGGGGAGGCGACATTAAGTAAGCCTAGAGTTGGTCGAAAGCCTGATCACATTCTGCAGACCACTCAAGTTTCTTCGCATTCCTCATAACCTTGAAAAAATGTAGACTCTTGTCTGCAGATCGAGATATAAAGCGATTGAGGGCAATGATCTTTTCGACCAACTTTTGTACTTTGTTCAAGTTCTTCGGGGCCTTCAGGTCGATAATGGCTTCTATCTTTCCGGGATTTGCCTCAATTCCTCTCTCGTTCACTAGATACCCAAGGAATTTTTCTGAACGGACACCAAAAGTGCATATGGCGGGATTAAGCTTCATCCCGTATTTCCTCATGATGTCAAACGCTTGTTTGATATGCACTAGATGGTCATTTTCTTCAAGGCTTTTAACGAGCATATCATCGACATACACTTCCATAAATTTACCTATCAGCGTCTCAAACATCTTGTTAGCCAGGCGCTGATACGTCGCCCCCGCATTTCTTAAGCCAAATGGCATTACTTTAAAGAAATATAGTCTCATTTCGGTAACAAATGCCGTTTTCTCCTGGTCCTCCAAGGCTACAAAGATTTGATAGAAACCTTGAAAAGCGTCCATCATGCTCAAAATAGCACAACCTGCGGTTGAGTCGACCAGAGAGTCGATTCTAGGGAGAGAGTAAGGATCCCTTGGGCAGAGTTTGTTGAGATCTGTGAAGTCGTTGGACATTCTCCATTTTCCTCTCCCTTTGGATACCAAAACGACATTCGGTGAACTGTATTTTGGCAATGTAGTCAGCGTCGAGCAGCTTTTTGACTTTTTCTTTTATTATTATGTTTCTCTCGGGACCAAAGTTTCTCTTCTTTTGCCTAGTCGGCCTTGCTGACGGATTGATATTGAGTCTATGGACGATAATTTTCGGGTCTATTCCCTGCAGATCGGTGGTCAACCACGCAAAAACGTCCACATTTTCCCTAAAAAATTCGATAAGCTGGGTCTCGAGTCCCTCAGAGAGTTGTGTCTCAACTCTAGTCGTTTTCGACGACTCTTCTGGTATTAATTCGATTATTTTATGACCTTCCGAGGTTTCGATTCTTTCGAACTTTCTTTTCCGGTTATTTATCTCTTCTTGTTTCTCTTTCACTTTCTCCATGGTTCTCCTTTCGAGAGGGTTGTCGACAGCAATTGGGATGGGGGACTCAGGAATGGTCCCAACATTTAGCTTCTGGACCTTCGAGTAGGGTTGTAACAGTCCCAACCATCTTTCGTGTTACCAAGCACTTCACCAATTCCCTTGGAGGTCGGGAATTTCATCTTCTGATGATGGGTAGAAATGATTGCCTGGATGCTGTTAAGTGCTGGTCTGCCCAAAAAAAAACATTGTAAGCACAAGGAGCGTCAACTACCAGGAATTTAACCATCCTGATTTTTGAATTACCCTCTCCTCCCATCGCTAGAGATAAAGTTAACGTCCCCAAAGGGATGACCTGAGCCCCTCCAAATCCGACAAGAGGGGTTCCTATGGGATCCAGCGGGGTATGTCCCAGATCCATCCTTTCTAGTGCATCGAGGAAGAGGATGTTGGCCGAATTACCCGTATAGATTAGAATTCTTTTTACGGTTGCACTAGCTATCTGTGCGGTGATAACCATGGGGCAGTCGGGGACATCTTGATCATCGTACGGGACATATCTTAGCTGGAGGTCGGAATCATCAAACCCTATCAATTTATTGGTGGTTGCTCGTTTGATTGATAGTAATTCGTGGTACTCATGTCGATCTCTGTTTCGAAGAGCTCGAGAAAATATTCTTCTCGAGTTCTCACTATCTCCGCCTGTGGGTCCCCCCGAGATCATATTGACGATTGTCCCCGGTTGGGCCCTCCTTGGTTCCTCTTTTTCTTCTCGATTCGGATTCCTTCTTGGGGGAGATCTAGATCGGGACCGGTTGTTGGCTGGTCTGTTTTCCCCTTGAGTGTTCCTTGGGGTTTTAATGTATCCGGTTAAATGTCCCTCAACTATCAGTCTTTCGATTTCATCCTTCAGTTGATAGCATTCATCAGTAACATGGCCACTTTGTCGATGAAACCTGCAGTACTTCTTCGAGTTTGGGGCTCCCCTTTGTGGGGGCGGCCTTCTCAGAAAGTTCTTATCTTGTATAGCAAACAAGATTTCTGACCTGAGTTTCTTAAGTGGGGTGTAATTATCGTAGTATTCTTTGTTGGACATGCCTGCCCTCATCCTTCTTGGATCGAAATTCCTTTTATCCTCTCGATATCCTCTGCTGTTTCTGTTATCGTTATAACGGTTATTCGATCCTCTTTCGATCGGACGATCCAAGATAGGGGCTTGTGGTTTTTCGTCTGTTTTGCTAATTCCAAAGAAGCTCCCTCCGAGCTTAGTCATTTCCTCCTCGTTCATGTATTGGTTAGCCATTTCCATTAGCTTCTCGTAGGTAGAAGGATTTTCCCGGACGATAGCGCTGGAAAATCCCCTATTCAAGGTGTTTTGGAACAAGACTGTGATCACAAAGTCCACACTTGGTACTTCGACTTTCAAGAGTTCATTATTAAATCTCCCCATGAACGCCCTAAAGGTCTCATCGGGTGTATGTATAACAGAATACAAATGATTGGCGGGAGGTCGAACGGCCCTCTTGCTACCAAATGTTGGGATATGGCTCGATTTGTCAGACAACAAAGTGCGGAATTTAAAATTTTTCGAGTCATCCAATGGTCCCATAAAAGAAGTCTCCATATTATGTATACAAAAACTTAAACAAAAACGCACACAATGAATTAACAAAGGGGGTTTTTGCGATATACCTCACCACAGGCAAGGTGGTGGAAACCTCCGGCTTCGTTTCTGAATCTGATCTGGTTCACAGGAGTGATCCAAGTGTCTCACCTCCAGGGATAGTCCACACCAATTGGATTCTGGCAACACCTCAAGATCTTAGGCTCAGAACTCGATTCAGGAGATTTGTTATTGCAGGATTGTGTTGAATCTCTTGACAGATCAAGATCTAACACAATGGAATAGGGAGATGGCGGCGGCGGCACCAAGGAGCCCACGGCAGCAGGTGGCGGCGGCTTATGGTGGCGGCGGCGGTAGCTAGGGTTTCTAGCTAGCAGGGGTGGCGGCTACTTAGGGCAAAAGGAGGCTAGGGTTTTTCTTTCTAGGGTGTTACCCATTTGAGCTCTAGTTGTGCTCTATTTATAAACTCCTTCTGACCTAGGTTTGCAAGACTCCTTATGGGCTTTAATTAATAGAAGCCCATGTCTTGCAATCCTTTATTTAATTAACTACTTTAATTAAATGCCCAGTCCAATTAAATGAATATTTCTTTTACATAATTAATTAGCAACTCAATTAAGTATTTAATTAATTAAGTTAGCCAATTAATTAATCTCCCACTTGAATTAAATACTTTTAATTCATTTAATTGATTTAATTACCCTTAAAACAATTAATTCCTTTCATGTCCTTTTATAACAGTCACCGTCCAATTGTATTGTGTGTGACCCTCTGGGTTCACCATCAACTGGCAGCAGGCCCACGAATCCCTCGTGATTTAATTTATGAACAATAAATTGTTCCGGTCAATTAAACAACCTTTAATTGACCACTCCTAGAATTAAATCCTCTATTAATTCAGGAGTACCCACACTTCATGGTCGATGTCTAGCCACAAGCCCATGAAGCCCAATTTCAGGTGAATTGATATTTGTGAACCTCGTCTCATATAATTGCCATGTACATACGGTCCTTCTATCGACTAATATTCCCGATCAAGACTTAGGGTGTGTGAATTGATCGGCACCTCTAAATTTGTCTCGATAGCTATACTTTCTAATTCAGGATAATATACCTTTGTGACCTTCTAAATTTGGAAACCCCTTTCCAAATCCGTCACCGACTGCGGCCGCAGATTCCTTGGATATATTATCTAAGAATCGTATAGGAAATTCTCTCACCCATTACAGTGAGTCAATAGATTCCATATCGGTACTAACCACTCGCGCACATGTCCATACGCACCCAACCTAGGCATGTTATGACCAAGCTACGTGGCCTATACCTAGATCTAAGTACGCACTTTCATGCACCGAATTCGCCCTAGTACCTCAAGTCAAAGGACTAAATCGTACACTATTATATTCCTTGAGAAACATCCCATCACCGATATGCGTCATGCGCTTCCACAATGGGTTTCTCTGTTCGGGTCGTTCGATGCGTTCAATCCTCCATTGAACCACCTACTCGTATGCACTGGCCTCAAATGCCTTGCTCATGAAACACTACAAATTCACTCCATGTGAATCATGCATACTTGTACAAGTCTTTTCGATTCCTACGATACCCCGTCTCGTTTTGGAATCTACGACTTGGAACACTTTTAAGATTACGACCTTTGAGACTGTTTCATGATTGCACTCAGTACTGAAGTGAATCGTCCCATAGTCAAACGTAATCTAAGGGTTTCAACCAATCGCTTAAATGTATTCGCGAAAGATGAAGTTGGCCATTGTTTATCCTTATACATATATAAATAAACATGCGTATTATTATAAAATCAAAGATCGTTTCATACAGGATAGATCTATTACAAGCTAACAGAACTGGCTTGCAGGGCATTATCCTATCAATCTCCCACTTGCCCTAAAGCCATTCACCTATGGTTCTAAGACCCATCTTCTCTAGATGACTATCGAACGCCTTTTGTGAAAGTGGCTTAGTTAGTGGGTCAGCTACGTTGTCTTCCGATTTGACATACTCCATGTGCATGTCTCCTCTACCAATGATCTCCCTGATCACATGGTATTTCCTCTGTACGTGTTTGGATTGATGGTGTGATCTCGGCTCCTTCGCTTGAGCTATCGCCCTGTTGTTGTCACAGAAGACGACTATAGGTTCAGCAATGCTAGGAACAACATCCAGTTCTTGGATGAAGTTTTTCATCCATACACTTTCTTTTCCTGCATCTGATGCTGCAATATATTCTGCTTCTGTGGTTGAATCAGTAGTGGTAGACTGTTTACAGCTCTTCCAACTAACTGCTCCACCATTGATGCGGAATATGTATCCAGAGCTGGATTTGAAGTCATCCACGTCAGACTGGAAACTCGAATCAGTGAATCCTTCAAGTTTCAGTTCTCCACTACCACCGTAGACCAAAAACATATCCTTAGTCCTTCGCAGGTATTTTAGGATTGCTTTTACGGCAGTCCAGTGCTCATAGCCTGGATTTGACTGATAGCGGCTCGTTACACTTAGAGCGTGTGCTATGTCTGGTCGAGTACACAACATCGCATACATTATGCTCCCTATAGCAGAGACATAAGGTATGAGAGACATTCTTGTCTTTTCTTCGTCGGTTGTAGGGCACATAGACTTAGAAAGAGAGATACCATGTCTCATTGGAAGCAATCCTCTTTTGGATTCTTCCATCTTAAATCTTTTCAAGATTGTGTTAATGTACTGAGACTGGGAGAGTCCAATCATCTTCTTCGATCTATCCCTATAGATACGTATTCCCAATACGTAAGATGCGTCTCCCATATCTTTCATAGAGAACTGCGTGGATAACCACGCTTTAGTCTGTGCTAACATCTTGATATCGTCTCCGATCAACAAAATGTCATCGACGTACAAAACAATGAATTGTACTGTGCTCCCACTATTCTTCTTGTACACACAAGGTTCATATACATTTTTGATGAAGCCAAATGCCTTGACTGTCTCATCAAATCGTATGTTCCAGGTTCGGGATGCCTGTTTGAGGCCATATATCGACCTTTGAAGTTTACATAATTTGTGTTCACTTCCTTTGGACGCAAAACCTTCAGGTTGTTGCATAAAGATCTCCTTGTCAATGTCTCCATTGAGGAAGGCGGTCTTTACGTCCATTTGCCATATCTCATAATAATGCCATGTGGCAATGGCAAGCAATATCCGAATGGATTTGGACATCGCTACGGGAGAGAAGGTTTCCTCATAGTCTATTCCAGGCCTTTGAGAATACCACTTCGCCACTAAGCGTGCCTTGTGAGTTAAAACCTCTCCATTCATTCCAAGCTTACGCTTGAAGATCCATTTGCATCCTACAGGGATAGTTCCCTCAGGTGGATCGACCAAGGTCCAAACTTTGTTGGAATGCATGGAATCCATTTCGGATTGCATGGCTTCGAGCCACGCACCCGAGTCTATGTCTGACATCGCTTCTTGATAGGTCTTTGGATCACTATCAACTCTCTCGTTTTCGTGAATGAAACCAAATCGCTCTGGCTCCTTACGAATTCGATCAGACCTTCGAAGAGTAGGTGTACTAGTAGGTTCAGTAAATTCTGGTTCAGCTCCCACTGTTTGTGGGGATGGGTCCGATTCCTGGACTTCATCTAGTTCTACGATTGTCCCATTTCGGTTGGAGAGGAAATCCTCTTCCAAGAAATGGGCGTTCCTAGATACGAACGTATTACGTTCTTTAGGATCGAAGAACAGATATCCAATGGATTCCTTTGGATACCCCACAAATTTGCACAAACTAGATCTACTATCTAGCTTATCTCCCTTCTTGTTCTTTACATACGCAGGAGATCCCCATACTCGTAAGTACGAATACACGGGTGCCTTACCATACCATACTTGGTGCGGTGTTGTCGGCACTGACTTCGAAGGTACTATGTTTAGTATCTTCTATGCAGTTAATAGGGCCAAGCCCCAAAACGAAAAGGGAAGGTCAGCGAAGCTCATCATGGAACGAACCATGTCTAACAAAGTTCGGTTCCTCCGCTCGGACACTCCATTGAGTTGTGGCGTCCTAGGGGGAGTTCGCTGGGCGAGAATTCCATTCTCTTTTAGATAATCAAGGAATTCTTGGCTTAAGTACTCTCCACCTCTATCAGAACGAAGTGCTTTAATACTATGTCCAAGTTGATTCTCAACTTCCATTCGAAACTCTTTGAATTTCTCAAAAGTTTTGGATTTGTGTTTCATGAGATACACATATCCATAACGACTAAAATCGTCGGTGAATGTTACGAAGTAAGAGAATCCTCCTCTCGCATTGACACTCAATGGTCCACAAACGTCAGTATGGATTAAATCCAATGTTTGCTTGGTTCGCTCGGGATTCCCTGTGAAGGGTGATTTGGTCATCTTTTCCTTTGAGACAAGATTCGCAAGTTGGGAGTTCATCCAAGTTCTTTATTTCAAGAGCCTTAGAGGAAACCAACTTTTGAATCCTACTCTTGGAAATATGTCCAAGTCTAGCGTGCCAAAGTTGTGGAGTTTGATTATCATATTTTCTTTTCCTAGATTGAATGTGCATAACGTCGGATTTAACAGGTTCTAGGGAATAAAGACCATCCATCAAAGTACCACGAGCATACATTAAACCACCTTTAAATATGCTAAGATATCCATTTTGAATGGAAAAATTAAAACCATCAATGTCTAGCATTGGTATAGAAATGATGTTCTTAATTATCGTTGGTACGTACAGACAATCCCTTAAAACCAAAGTAAAATTTCCTAAAACCAATTCGAAGTCCCCAATAGCCTCAGCGGCGATCCTAGCTCCGTTTCCAAAACGGAGGATTCTATCCCCGGGCTTCAGGTATCTTACTGCTCCCATCACCTGCAAATCATTGCAGATATGAGAACCCGCTGCGGTGTCTAACACCCACGATGCACAGTTAATAGAAATATTAACTTCAACCAAGAAAATACCTTTGGCTACCATTTTCATCTTCAGGTAGTCTGGGCAATTCCTTTTCCAGTGCCCTGCTTTCTTGCAGTGGAAACATTCGTCTTCTGGGCTTTTGCGCTTCTTTTCAACCACCTTGGTGATTGCCTTCGAAGAAACACTTTTCTTCTTCTTCTTACCTCTCTTAGGCTTTGCAGCCTTCGATTGGTATGCAATCATCACCGACTTCGCTTTCTTGAGAGTCGATTCTGCCGTTACCAACAAATTGGTCAGTTCGTGAAGAGCGAGGGTTCTATCCTCCATGTTGAAGTTCAACACGAACTGGTCAAAAGAACGGGGCAGCGTATGGAGGAGGAGGTCAGTGCTAAGATCAGCGTGCAAGTCTACTTCCAATCGCCCCAGTTTTTCAACCAGTTTGATGAAACGTAGACAGTGATCCTTGACACTGCTTCCCTCAGCCATCTTGAGATGAAACAACTCCTTAGTGGTCGCGAACCTTTCGGTACGAGACCTTTCTCCAAACATCTGTTGGAGGTGGAGAAGTATATCTCTAGCAAGCGGTATTGCAGCATGCTGTTTCTGCAGTTCATTCGACATCGAGGCTAGCATGAGACATCGAACCTGAAGATCATCATCAACCCTTTTAGCATGGGCGGTTCGTTGTTCCTCACTAGCTCGTGCTGCGGGTGCAGCAGGCATGGGTGTGTCGAGCACATAGCTTCGTCGCTCGGAGTCGAGCACGATTATGAGATTTCTCAGCCATTCAACAAAGTTTGAGCCATTCAATTTGTTTGCGTCGAGGATAACAGATAATGGATTCTTAGACATTGTACTTAATATCTACAATTGGAAAGAAGACAACATTTAGCTAACTGATCTTATGCCTAATACTTATAATTATCGAATTTGGACTTGTTTTCGAAAAAGTTCTCCCACTATTTTATCGAAACAATCACCCCTTTGATTGCTCGGGAATTCTAATTCCTAGTAGGTCTTGACGTCCCAGCAGCAATTAATTGCACCCACGACTCGTGGCCATACAATCAACTCTCCAGGTAGGTATACTTTTACCAATTGTGACACCTCACAACCTTCAAGCTATTTTGCCTCGGTTTTCATATTTATCTAGCACTGCTACATCATAAATGCTACTAATCGTTAAGTAACACCCATCAATCGTGATAAGCAACGGGCCCGGTCGTGAGTTCTCCGTAACTAGTTATCGGTCGATCCTCACATCCCGACCAGTCCTTATCCTTGTCGAGTTTAGTTAAAAACAAGAGTCAAGGAGTTTTGTGTATTGTCCCTTTCTTTGACTCGGGTGCCAGACTCTGGATCACCTCTATCAAAAAGTAGACAACATACACTAGTTCCTATTGATGGAAGGCTTGGATCTTTAAAACTTCATTTTAAATGTACCCAATAAACTTAATATTTTAATTCGAGAGGGGGTTTCTGGTTTTGAAAGTTATGCTAACTCTCCTCGAGATCTCACCAATTCAGTTATGCTTTATCTTTTATTACGATCTAGATTCTAGCGCGCAGCTAAATATAAATCGACAAATAAATAAAAGCCATACAAGCCTAGCATGCATACTACCACAATATGTTTTCGATCGGGAGCCTCCTATGTGGGCCATCATCGAGCCAATGATGTTGGCCCAATTGGTCAATATAAAGGGTTCTCAAACAGGCCCTATGCTATTACACATTGTACCATGCATACATGGCCTTCTTATCTTCTTGGGCTCCCACCTTGCTTGTAAATGGGCCTCCATCCTAAACTAGGAAAGCAGTAAAGCCCTATTCTATTACAAAGGCTCAAAGTGGCCCAAAAACAATAATAGGCTCGCAGGCCCAATAAAAACCAAGCAATAAATTAAACCAATCACATCTACCCTAAGGTTAAGGCTCGTCTCGATCGAAAACCACGTAAACAGTTCACGTAGAGCAAGAAACATGTAAACATCTTTTACTTTCTTCTATCTTAATTTTAAAACATCCTTTTAAAACTAACTTCCTATGATTCTTGCTTTTTATTCACTACTAATTATGACAAAATAAATATCCGGGTAAACAAAAAATTAATTTTCTGCTCAATTTCAGAATCTGTTTTTCAATTTTGAAAATTGCATTTTCGGCCCCTCAACTTTCGAAAATTGCACTTTGACCCCAAAACTTTTAAAAAGTTACAAAAACACCCCTGGGCAGTTTCGGGTAGAAGACCAGAAAATAAAATTTTGAATTTTGAAAATTTTTGATTTTTGAAATTGACCCCTCAAGTTTCGGTAATTGCAAAATAGCCCCTAAGTTTTCAGAAATTGCAAAACGACCCCAAAAACCGTGCGACCAGAAATGCAAGAACAGTCCAGAATTTTCAAATTTCCAGATTTCAAAAATTTCGAATTTTCAGCCTCAAACCCTAATATGCGATTTTTGCCTCAAAAAGTCCTGAAGTTTTCAAAACTATAAAAACGTCACAGATCTTGAAAAGCAGTTTTACCCAATGATAGAACTAGTAATAACAAACAAGAATCAACTCACAGAACATAATTATCACGTGTTCTTATACATATAATTAAACATATACGGTGAACACAATTATGTTCAGGCTTTTGTATAATAATAATGGAGTTGGCTCTGATACCACTGTTGGGATATGGCTCGATTTGTCAGACAACAAAGTGCGGAATTTAAAAATTTTCGAGTCATCCAATGGTCCCATAAAAGAAGTCTCCATATTATGTATACAAAAACTTAAACAAAAACGCACACAATGAATTAACAAAGGGGGTTTTTGCGATATACCTCACCACAGGCAAGGTGGTGGAAACCTCCGGCTTCGTTTCTGAATCTGATCTGGTTCACAGGAGTGATCCAAGTGTCTCACCTCCAGGGATAGTCCACACCAATTGGATTCTGGCAACACCTCAAGATCTTAGGCTCAGAACTCGATTCAGGAGATTTGTTATTGCAGGATTGTGTTGAATCTCTTGACAGATCAAGATCTAACACAATGGAATAGGGAGATGGCGGCGGCGGCACCAAGGAGCCCACGGCAGCAGGTGGCGGCGGCTTATGGTGGCGGCGGCGGTAGCTAGGGTTTCTAGCTAGCAGGGGCGGCGGCTACTTAGGGCAAAAGGAGGCTAGGGTTTTTCTTTCTAGGGTGTTACCCATTTGAGCTCTAGTTGTGCTCTATTTATAAACTCCTTCTGACCTAGGTTTGCAAGACTCCTTACGGGCTTTAATTAATAGAAGCCCATGTCTTGCAATCCTTTATTTAATTAACTACTTTAATTAAATGCCCAGTCCAATTAAATCAATATTTCTTTTACATAATTAATTAGCAACTCAATTAAGTATTTAATTAATTAAGTTAGCCAATTAATTAATCTCCCACTTGAATTAAATACTTTTAATTCATTTAATTGATTTAATTACCCTTAAATCAATTAATTCCTTTCATGTCCTTTTATAACAGTCACCGTCCAATTGTATTGTGTGTGACCCTCTGGGTTCACCATCAACTGGCAGCAGGCCCACGAATCCCTCGTGATTTAATTTATGAACAATAAATTGTTCCGGTCAATTAAACAACCTTTAATTGACCACTCCTAGAATTAAATCCTCTATTAATTCAGGAGTACCCACACTTCATGGTCGATGTCTAGCCACAAGCCCATGAAGCCCAATTTCAGGTGAATTGATATTTGTGAACCTCGTCTCATATAATTGCCATGTACATACGGTCCTTCTATCGACTAATATTCCCGATCAAGACTTAGGGTGTGTGAATTGATCGGCACCTCTAAATTTGTCTCGATAGCTATACTTTCTAATTCAGGATAATATACCTTTGTGACCTTCTAAATTTGGAAACCCCTTTCCAAATCCGTCACCGACTGCGGCCGCAGATTCCTTGGATATATTATCTAAGAATCGTATAGGAAATTCTCTCACCCATTACAGTGAGTCAATAGATTCCATATCGGTACTAACCACTCGCGCACATGTCCTTACGCACCCAACCTAGGCATGTTATGACCAAGCTACGTGGCCTATACCTAGATCTAAGTACGCACTTTCATGCACCGAATTCGCCCTAGTACCTCAAGTCAAAGGACTAAATCGTACACTATTATATTCCTTGAGAAACATCCCATCACCGATATGCGTCATGCGCTTCCACAATGGGTTTCTCTGTTCGGGTCGTTCGATGCGTTCAATCCTCCATTGAACCACCTACTCGTATGCACTGGCCTCAAATGCCTTGCTCATGAAACGCTACAAATTCACTCCATGTGAATCATGCATACTTGTACAAGTCTTTTCGATTCCTACTATACCCCGTCTCGTTTTGGAATCTACGACTTGGAACACTTTTAAGATTACGACCTTTGAGACTGTTTCATGATTGCACTCAGTACTGAAGTGAATCGTCCCATAGTCAAATGTAATCTAAGGGTTTCAACCAATCGCTTAAATGTATTCGCGAAAGATGAAGTTGGCCATTGTTTATCCTTATACATATATAAATAAACATGCGTATTATTATAAAATCAAAGATCGTTTCATACAGGATAGATCTATTACAAGCTAACAGAACTGGCTTGCAGGGCACTATCCTATCAATCTCCCACTTGCCCTAAAGCCATTCACCTATGGTTCTAAGACCCATCTTCTCTAGATGACTATCGAACGCCTTTTGTGAAAGTGGCTTAGTTAGTGGGTCAGCTACGTTGTCTTCCGATTTGACATACTCCATGTGCATGTCTCCTCTACCAATGATCTCCCTGATCACATGGTATTTCCTCTGTACGTGTTTGGATTGATGGTGTGATCTCGGCTCCTTCGCTTGAGCTATCGCCCCGTTGTTGTCAAAGAAGACGACTACAGGTTCAGCAATGCTAGGAACAACATCCAGTTCTTGGATGAAGTTTTTCATCCATACACTTTCTTTTGCTGCATCTGATGCTGCAATATATTCTGCTTCTGTGGTTGAATCAGCAGTGGTAGACTGTTTACAGCTCTTCCAACGAACTGCTCCACCATTGATGCGGAATATGTATCCAGAGTTGGATTTGAAGTCATCCACGACAGACTGGAAACTCGAATCAGTGAATCCTTCAAGTTTCAGTTCTCCACTACCACCATAGACCAAAAACATATCCTTAGTCCTTCGCAGGTATTTTAGGATTGCTTTTAGGGCAGTCCAGTGCTCATCGCCTGGATTTGACTGATAGCGGCTCGTTACACTTAGAGCGTGTGCTATGTCTGGTCGAGTACACAACATCGCATACATTATGCTCCCTATAGCAGAGGCATAAGGTATGAGAGACATTCTCGTCTTTTCTTCGTCGGTTGTAGGGCACATAGACTTAGAAAGAGAGATACCATGTCTCATTGGAAGCAATCCTCTTTTGGATTCTTCCATCTTGAATCTTTTCAAGATTGTGTTAATGTACTGAGACTGGGAGAGTCCAATCATCTTCTTCGATCTATCCCTATAGATACGTATTCCCAATACGTAAGATGCGTCTCCCATATCTTTCATAGAGAACTGCGCGGATAACCACGCTCTAGTCTGTGCTAACATCTTGATATCGTCTCCGATCAACAAAATGTCATCGACGTACAAAACAATGAATTTTACTGTGCTCCCACTATTCTTCTTGTACACACAAGGTTCATATACATTTTTGATGAAGCCAAATGCCTTGACTGTCTCATCAAATCGTATGTTCCAGGTTCGGGATGCCTGTTTGAGGCCATATATCGACCTTTGAAGTTTACATAATTTGTGTTCACTTCCTTTGGATGCAAAACCTTCAGGTTGTTGCATAAAGATCTCCTTGTCAATGTCTCCATTGAGGAAGGCGGTCTTTACGTCCATTTGCCATATCTCATAATAATGCCATGCGGCAATGGCAAGCAATATCCGAATGGATTTGGACATCGCTACGGGAGAGAAGGTTTCCTCATAGTCTATTCCAGGCCTTTGAGAATACCCCTTCGCCACTAAGCGTGCCTTGTGAGTTAAAACCTCTCCATTCATTCCAAGCTTACGCTTGAAGATCCATTTGCATCCTACAAGGATAGTTCCCTCAGGTGGATCGACAGAGGTCCAAACCTTGTTGGAATGCATGGAATCCATTTCGGATTGCATGGCTTCGAGCCACGCACCCGAGTCTATGTCTGACATCGCTTCTTGATAGGTCTTTGGATCACTATCAACTCTCTCGTTTTCGTGAATGAAACCAAATCGCTCTGGCTCCTTACGAATTCGATCAGACCTTCGAAGAGTAGGTGTACTAGTAGGTTCAGTAAATTCTGGTTCAGCTCCCACTGTTTGTGGGGATGGGTCCGATTCCTGGACTTCATCTAGTTCTACGATTGTCCCATTTCGGTTGGAGAGGAAATCCTCTTCCAAGAAATGGGCGTTCCTAGATACGAACGTATTACGTTCTTTAGGATCGAAGAACAGATATCCAATGGATTCCTTTGGATACCCCACAAATTTGCACAAACTAGATCTACTATCTAGCTTATCTCCCTTCTTGTTCTTTACATACGCAGGAGATCCGCATACTCGTAAGTACGAATACACGGGTGCCTTACCATATCATACTTGGTGCGGTGTTGTCGGCACTGACTTCGAAGGTACTATGTTTAGTATCTTCGATGCAGTTAATAGGGCAAGCCCCAAAACGAAATGGGAAGGTCAGCGAAGCTCATCATGGAACGAACCATGTCTAACAAAGTTCGGTTCCTCCGCTCGGACACTCCATTGAGTTGGGGCGTCCTAGGGGGAGTTCGCTGGGCGAGAATTCCATTCTCTTTTAGATAATCAAGGAATTCTTGGCTTAAGTACTCTCCACCTCTATCAGAACGAAGTGCTTTAATACTATGTCCAAGTTGATTCTCAACTTCCATTCGAAACTCTTTGAATTTCTCAAAAGTTTCGGATTTGTGTTTCATGAGATACACATATCCATAACGACTAAAATCGTCGGTGAATGTTACGAAGTAAGAGAATCCTCCTCTCGCATTGACACTCAATGGTCCACAAACGTCAGTATGGATTAAATCCAATGTTTGCTTGGTTCGCTCGGGATTCCCTGTGAAGGGTGATTTGGTCATCTTTTCTTTGAGACAAGATTCGCAAGTTGGGAGTTCATCCAAGTTCTTTATTTCAAGAGCCTTAGAGGAAACCAACTTTTGAATCCTACTCTTGGAAATATGTCCAAGTCTAGCGTGCCAAAGTTGTGGAGTTTGATTATCATATTTTCTTTTCCTAGATTGAATGTGCATAACGTCGGATTTAACAGGTTCTAGGGAATAAAGACCATCCATCAAAGTACCACGAGCATACATTAAACCACCTTTAAATATGCTAAGATATCCATTTTGAATGGAAAAATTAAAACCATCAATGTCTAGCATTGGTATAGAAATGATGTTCTTAATTATCGTTGGTACGTACAGACAATCCCTTAAAACCAAAGTAAAATTTCCTAAAACCAATTCGACGTCCCCAATAGCCTCAGCGGCGATCCTAGCTCCGTTTCCAAAACGCAGGATTCTATCCCCGGGCTTCAGGTATCTTACTGCTCCCATCACCTGCAAATCATTGCAGATATGAGAACCCGCTGCGGTGTCTAACACCCACGATGCACAGTTAATAGAAATATTAACTTCAACCAAGAAAATACCTTTGGCTACCATTTTCATCTTCAGGTAGTCTGGGCAATTCCTTTTCCAGTGCCCTGCTTTCTTGCAGTGGAAACATTCGTCTTCTGGGCTTTTGCGCTTCTTTTCAACCACCTTGGTGATTGCCTTCGAAGAAACACTTTTCTTCTTCTTCTTCTTACCTCTCTTAGGCTTTGCAGCCTTCGATTGGTATGCAATCATCACCGACTTCTCTTTCTTGAGAGTCGATTCTGCCGTTACCAACAAATTGGTCAGTTCGTGAAGAGCGAGGGTTATATCCTCCATGTTGAAGTTCAACACGAACTGGTCAAAAGAACGGGGCAGCGTATGGAGGAGGAGGTCAGTGCTAAGATCAGCGTCCAAGTCTACTTCCAATCGCCCCAGTTTTTCAACCAGGTTGATGAAACGTAGACAGTGATCCTTGACACTGCTTCCCTCAGCCATCTTGAGATGAAACAACTCCTTAGTGGTCGCGAACCTTTCGGTACGAGACCTTTCTCCAAACATCTGTTGGAGGTGGAGAAGTATATCTCTAGCAAGCGGTATTGCAGCATGCTGTTTCTGCAGTTCATTCGACATCGAGGCTAGCATGAGACATCGAACCTGAAGATCATCATCAACCCTTTTAGCATGGGCGGTTCGTTGTTCCTCACTAGCTCGTGCTGCGGATGCAGCAGGCATGGGTGTGTCGAGCACATAGCTTCGTCGCTCGGAGTCGAGCACGATTATGAGATTTCTCAGCCATTCAACAAAGTTTGAGCCATTCAATTTGTTTGCGTCGAGGATAACAGATAATGGATTCTTAGACATTGTACTTAATATCTACAATTGGAAAGAAGACAACATTTAGCTAACTGATCTTATGCCTAATACTTATAATTATCGAATTTGGACTTGTTTTCGAAAAAGTTCTCCCACTATTTTATCGAAACAATCACCCCTTTGATTGCTCGGGAATTCTAATTCCTAGTAGGTCTTGACGTCCCAGCAGCAATTAATTGCACCCACGACTCGTGGCCATACAATCAACTCTCCAGGTAGGTATACTTTTACCAATTGTGACACCTCACAACCTTCAAGCTATTTTGCCTCGGTTTTCATATTTATCTAGCACTGCTACATCATAAATGCTACTAATCGTTAAGTAACACCCATCAATCGTGATAAGCAACGGGCCCGGTCGTGAGTTCTCCGTAACTAGTTATCGGTCGATCCTCACATCCCGACCAGTCCTTATCCTTGTCGAGTTTAGTTAAAAACAAGAGTCAAGGAGTTTTGTGTATTGTCCCTTTCTTTGACTCGGGTGCCAGACTCTGGATCACCTCTATCAATAAGTAGACAACATACACTAGTTCCTATTGATGGAAGGCTTGGATCTTTAAAACTTCATTTTAAATGTACCCAATAAACTTAATATTTTAATTCGAGAGGGGGTTTCTGGTTTTGAAAGTTATGCTAACTCTCCTCGAGATCTCACCGATTCAGTTATGCTTTATCTTTTATTACGATCTAGATTCTAGCGCGCAGCTAAATATAAATCGACAAATAAATAAAAGCCATACAAGCCTAGCATGCATACTACCACAATATGTTTTCGATCGGGAGCCTCCTATGTGGGCCATCATCGAGCCAATGATGTTGGCCCAATTGGTCAATCTAAAGGGTTCTCAAACAGGCCCTATGCTATTACACATTGTACCATGCATACATGGCCTTCTTATCTTCTTGGGCTCCCACCTTGCTTGTAAATAGGCCTCCATCCTAAACTAGGAAAGCAGTAAAACCCTATTCTATTACAAAGGCTCAAAGTGGCCCAAAAACAATAATAGGCTCGCAGGCCCAATAAAAACCAAGCAATAAATTAAACCAATCACATCTACCCTAAGGTTAAGGCTCGTCTCGATCGAAAACCACGTAAACAGTTCACGTAGAGCAAGAAACATGTAAACATCTTTTACTTTCTTCTATCTTAATTTTAAAACATCCTTTTAAAACTAACTTCCTATGATTCTTGCTTTTTAGTCACTACTAATTATGACAAAATAAATATCCGGGTAAACAAAAAATTAATTTTCTGCTCAATTTCAGAATCTGTTTTTCAACTTTTGAAAATTGCATTTTCGGCCCCTCAACTTTCGAAAATTGCACTTTGACCCCAAAACTTTTAAAAAGTTACAAAAACACCCCTGGGCAGTTTCGGGTAGAAGACCAGAAAATAAAATTTTGAATTTTGAAAATTTTTGATTTTTGAAATTGACCCCTCAAGTTTCGGTAATTGCAAAATAGCCCCTAAGATTACAACATCAAGATCAGTGGAATTCCAATCTACTGTGATAACACAAGTGCAATCTCCCTTACTCAGAACACTACAAGTCATTCAAGGACTAAACATATTGAGATCAAGCATCATTTCATTAGAGATCATGTGGAAAAGGGCAATGTTGTGATTGAGTATGTTCATACAGACAATCAGATTGCTGACATTTTCACAAAACCTTTAAGTGAAGTAAGGTTCTCAACTCTAAGAGCTGAGCTAGGACTACTTAATTTGGATGCATAAGCTGAGGGGGAACTCTTCAGAAGACTGAAGTTCAACAGCTTAGTTATCCGCTATTTCATTCAAGGATTAACCTTCAACAGACTAGTTAGCTTATGGATTCTTAAAGTCAGGGGGAACGTGTAAGACTAGCGGTACTTCTGTTCTAAAGATGAAATTTGTTAATGTCAGTTAGTTGAAGTTAAGTTATCAGAAGATAAGTTCTTAACTCTTGAAGACTGAAGATTATTTTATCTTGCTGGATTGACAAACAGCAGAGGAAGATTACTAGCTATTGGCATTCTCTAGTAATATCAGATATCAGATCACTCGTCTGTCAGATAAGTTACACTCTACTCATCTGATGTCATATATAAGCATGGTTATAAAGTCGCATTTTTAGAAACACGCTTTTATAAGTAACAGATAAGTAACGTTTGAGTTTCCCGCCTGTCTGACATTAAAATATTAAAATTTGAAATCCGTAACTCCCATTCACACGATTTAAAACTGTCAGATTAGATCAACGTTTCAGATTAATCACGATAACCTAATCAAAGGAAACCTATAAAGTCCGATCTGAACAGCACAGTCGTCTTACGCACTCAAACACTCTCAAATTCTCTAACTCTCAAACTCTCCTGTTTCGAAAGTTTATTGCTTTTGCAGAAATCTACTCACCAATCTTAGAAATGGAAAAGATTATTGATGGAAGATACCTAAACTACAGCAAATTTCACTTTTCGGGTACTGCTCTGATGCGCTCACTCATGGAGAAAATTAAAGAGGCATCTTTGGTTCCAGTTCTGGAAGCACACGAAGACAGAGTCTACTTAGAAGATGTATATCACTTCTATACGACCAGAAAATTTAACGATGATGAAACTGTTATGACTGCTGTTATTGGTGGTAAGAAAATTGCTGTTTCTGCTGCTGTCTTAAGTGAAATTTACAAACTTAAGAATGAAGGAGGAGATGTGACAGACCTAGGGTCTGAAAAGGAGGAAGAATTTTGGAAAATTTGTGCAAAAGAGGGAGAAAAGATGACTGGAACTTTGATGAAGACTCAGCTGAAAGATGAGTATCAGAGGTTCGCGGACATCATTGCTAAAGTACTGGATTGCAGCACAAGTTCTCTAGATGGGTTACCTAGAAGGAGGTACTACACCATGGTCTGTATTTACTATGGACTGAAAGTTAACTGGGCTGCTCACGTATATGAGCTACTGAGCGATAAAAGGCATTCTCATGCCATCTTACTTAGTAATCTGTTTGCATCCATGCATTGTCCTATGGGTTGTGGAAAGCCCACTCACGGCAGCAAAGAGTTCAAACTATATGAACCAGTGAAACAAGTGGTGGCAAAACCAAAAAGAAAGGCTGCTGCAAAATCCAAAAAGACCCCTTCTAAGAAAAGCAAGAAGGAGGGTCAGACAAGTCAACCTGCTGAACCAACAGCACAGTCTGCTGTTGAGACTGAATCAGCACAACCTGAGGATGAAGTTCCAGAGAAAATAGTTGAAGACTTTGCCAAGGAGATTGAACATATGGAGACAGGCTCCTCTCCTGAAAGAACTGAGTCTGAGGAAGAAATTCCTCTTCAAAGGTTGAAAAGGTTGAGGACTAGGAGTGAAGCAAGGGGACCTCCCCAATCTAAGAAGCCTACTAGAAGAATTCCTAAGTCCAAAGCAAAGAGAAAGGTAACTTTCTCTGAAGAACAAACCATCACAGTCAGAGAAACAACAACAGAAGCAGAAAGGCCTTTAACTATTGAAGAACCAGCTGTTAAGCCTACTAAGGAAGTTGTTTCTACGGTTGGAGTGTCTACAGAAGACTCATCTGTTGCACTATCTGCTGAAGTGGAAGGAGCACAGCAGACTAGTACAACACATGAAAAAGATGCACCCTTGTTGCATCCTACTCCAGTTGCTGCAACCCCTCTTCAAGCAATTGAAAGTCCTGAATCAAGGAGGAAGAGGACTGGCAAGATTGCCACATACTTAACTGCCGCAGAAAAGAAAAGACAAGATGCTGCTGAAAAGCTAAGGAAGGCTGCAGAAAAGGCAGAAGAAGAAAGGCTGAAAAGCCTAGAGTTAAAAAGGCTGGAAGAAGAGGCCAGCAAGATGACTCAAGAGCAAAGAGATGCAATTGAGGCAGCAGAATTGGCTGCTGCTATTGAAGCAAGCACCAAGGATGCTCATGGACCAAAGCATACTGGTGGAATAGTCATTGGTAAACAACGAGATCCTAACAAACCAATACCAGCTATGCCTGCACCAAAGACAAAGCCAAAAAGAAGAGAGGAGATTAGATTATCCTTAGAGATTGTCAGGGATGATCCCGTCATCTTTGAAGAATTCCTTAAGAGGTTGGATGCTGAAGGTGAAAGAATCAACCGTCTGACGTGATTCAATGCTGAAAAGATAAGATACAACAGATGGAGAGAATTCAGACTGACAAAGAGTCCAGCTGAAATGGTCAAGTGGAAAGCCTTCACTGCTGAAGAAGCCTGGGTGTTGAAGTGGCTTGAGACTGGATCCTTAATCCAAGCACTTGATTCAGAATTCTTCCTGGACAAGTTAAGATTAAGAATAAGTCACATAGTCAAGGCTGAAGCAAAGAAGATCTTTAAGTCTATTTCTGAGGATTTTGATGAATCAGTAGATCTCAAGGAAAGATCCATCAAGTTGGCTATTGCTCAAGCAATGGAGCTATGGGCAAAGAAGTCTAGGAAGCTCAAGGGACAACCAAGCTCACTGGTCCCTCTTCCTAACATCAAGCACATTGTCTATGGTCCAAACATCAAACCATTTGAAGAGCTACCTGAGGAACCATACTCACCTTTTATTCCTCTTGACAATTTTACATGGATTTCTCACAGGTCTGCTGTTGATAATGAAGGTTTGATGAAAACAGTTGAGACTGTTAAGAAGATCAAGTCCCCTGCTGACAAAGAAAAAGAAGAGTCTTCTGATCATCAAAAGAACAAAGAGGGTACATCTGACCCATCTGATCAGAACAACGAAAAGGGTGACAAGTCTGACACAGCTGATGATTCCAAGAAAGAAGAAGTTATTCCAGCTGATCAGATCAAGGATAAGGAAGCTGCTGATGAAAAAGATGATCAGACTAAGGAGAAGGAAAGCACTCCTAGTCATGCTGACAAGGCCAAGGAAGCTGAGTCTATCTCTGGTCCAGCAGATCAGTCTCTTGGACAAATGATTCAAGCAGCAGAGCAACTCAGTGGAGAAACACCTCTTGCTCTACATCCTATTCCAACAGATACTTCTTCCACTTCTCAGGCTGCACAAACATCTTTGTTGGATTCTATTCAGCAAATGATATCAAATTCACTGAAGGAAATGAAGGAGGAGTTAACAGCAGATGTGTTGGCTGCTGTAGGTCAACCAAGTCAGAAAGTCGCTGCTGTTCCAACCGATCTGATAGAAGACACTGCTCAAAATGTTAAGTCCATTTGTCAAGATATGGACATACTCAGAAGAAGGACTCAGAGCACAGCTGCTGGTTGGAGACGAATTGAAGAAACAGTTGAAACGGCCCTCCAAGCAGAAGACGAAGTCATGGGAAATATGATGAAAGACTTCACTGCTTCATCAAATTGGATTTTAAGAACTCAAATTCAATTGGGTGATCAAGGAGAGGATTTGCTCAAAGAAATAAAAGACTTTAAGGCCAATCAACTCAAACAACAAGCTCAAATCAATGCCATGGAAGAAAACATCAAACTTCTTTGTGACTCGCTTCAGATTACACCAGCCTTGCCACAATATCCAATCTACCCTGCTAATGATGACAAAAAGGGGGAAGAAAGGGTATTTGGACAGAAAAGAGTTGGAACCTCTTTTGTAAGGGAAGAAGAAAATCAAGATGGTGCTGGAGAAACTGAAGTGTTAGAAGAATCTGCTGGTGGTGAGACTGATAAAGATATGGAAGAAACAAGCAGACCAACAGAAGAGAAGATCACAGAGGAAGAAGCTGACAATGCTGAAGCTAAGTCTGATAAAGAGATAGCTGCTGCCAAAGACTCAGCTGAAGAACAGCTTGATCCTGATGTCAAGCACAAGAAGATAGAGCTGTTGAGGAAAAGATTCTTTGAAGAATTGGAAGCTGAAACATCTGATGAAGAATCTGAAAAAGAAGACAAGGAAGCAGAAGAAGAAAAGAAGGAAGAAGACTAGTTTAGGCTAGATCTCTCTTTTATATTAAGAATCTTTGTAATCTTTTAAAGTATTTTGCACTTCTCATCTTTCAACACTTGTAATATGTAATCAGTTCAAATATATATAAAATTGCAAGTTTGAATCCAACACACTATTTCTATCTCAGAAATTTTTGAGGATCAGAACTTTAGTTTAGGTATAGGTACTTAGCTGAAGTTTTGTCATCATCAAAAAGGGGGAAATTGTTGGATGAAGATGAAGATCAAAGTGCAAAGAAGACAAGAAATTAAGGGAAGGTTTTGATGATTTTCAAAACATCATATTCAACTAAGTATGGAAAACTTAGTTCACTTAGAAGAATTTTGAACAAGTAAAGAAGACAACAGAAGAGTTCAAAGTTCAAAGCCCAGAAGACTAGTGATCTCACGCTGAAACAGCAAACAGAAAGGTAGATCATCAGCTGACTCAAATCAGATTAGTTCAGAGTTTGATCAGCAGAGTGGCTATCAGATGGGTTGCTTCTATCAGCAGAGTAGAAGAGATCATGAGAAGAGTCCAACGGTAATAAATGCACTTGGTGTAATAAATGCTGTAAGAGAAGGGTAGTAATGGCAAATGATTGAAGAAAACCTCGTATCAGCAGAGTGCATTTAATGCAGCTACAGGAAAGTACAGCAGAAAAGGTACTGTAGCAGGTAGCCGTTCTGATTTCGGGCTAAAGCTATGGATTTGAAGATTAGATTTGCTTCAACGGTCTTATTTTCAAATTCAAGTATAAAAGGAGCTGATTTAAACGAGCGAGACACACAACAACAATCAGAGATTTCGTTCCTGAAGCAGAATTTTTCTAAGTCTCAAAAGCTCAAACAGCTCACTCGTCTGGTGGAAATCATCTGTTGACAGAAACCCAGTTGAAGAAAACAGAAAATTACGATCTGAGTGATCTTGTAATAGCTAAGTGTTGTGAGAAGTTGTGATCCATCTTTGTGAGTGATCAAACTTCAGAGAGTAGAATTTCTTAGTGATTTTCTATTGTGAGCTTATAGCCTCTTCATTAGTTGTCTAGGTATAAGTGGAGAAATATTGTAATCTTTGTGATTATAGTATAACCCAGAATCTAAGTGATCTGGAAGAGTGGACTAAAGGATTTTTATCCATATAACCACTATAAAAATTCTTTGTGTTATCTTGCATTCAAGTGTTCCTGCATATTTTGATTCTTGCATCTTTTAACACTTTGAATTATCAAAAGATTTTATAAGGAGTTTCAAAACTGGGGATAAAATCTTTCAAGAACTTAGTCTACTTGTGAAAAACACTTTTAAACAATCCGCTGCAAGTATACTCTTTGGAAAATTATTTTGCTGAAAAACAGCTAAGTATTTAAAAGAAGAGTGGTCAGTCTGCTGTTCAAGATTTGTTCACGATCAGTACAGTCTGCTTACTGTTCTTCATCAGCTTAGTCTGCTGACAGAAGACTGAAAAGTTTTTTTTTTGTTATTCAAAAATTTTCAGAGGTCTATTCACCCCTCCCTCTAGACCTCATCTGACCACTTGGGACTAACATGAACATTCAGAAAATTTATTAGAACCAACATTTCCAACTCTTAATTTAAATAAACCATCATCTAAATAACCTTTACCAATAAAAGTCCCATAATGCAGAATTATGACTTTATTGAACTTAAAGTTCATTTCGTAACCCTCCCTAACTATTACAGAGCCACTTATTATGTTTCTCCTGATCGTAGGTACATGATGCACCCTTTGTTGTGATAGTATGTGCCCTGATGGAAACTCCAAGTCCACGCGTCCTATCCTTAACACTTTGGCACCACTTGAATTTCCCATCGTCACGGATTTTCCATCAACAAGCTGATAAAACACAAGTAGCAATTTATCAGCACATGCATGCACATTTGCCCCAATGTTTATTAGCCAATCATATGGTTCATAAGTAGTAAGAATTTCAGGTTTTTAGGAAATATACCCATCAATAGAATTTTCTGGAGCTTTAGGTTCACTAGTGTCTCCCACAACCATGTTTACCATAGCCGGAGCTCTAGTTTCACCAATATCTCCCACAACCATGTTGACTATAGCAGGTGTAGTAGACTCAGATGTGGCTTTGGACTTTTTGGTAGGACACTCCTTAGCCCAGTAACCCATCTGTCCACAAGTCCAACATGGTTTGTTTGTCTTTGGATTCTTTTTGTTTTTAGGTTTATTTTTGGATTGGAGTCGTGGTTTACATGGTTCAATTTGTCCAATTCGTCCCAAAGAAACTTAGTTGTATATGTATCAGAATAGTACACGTCGAACAACACATTCAAAAAGCAGAAAGAATGACTCATCGAACAATTTGATAATTTCTTCATGATTGTTGGAAAAATCAGTTTTAAAATGATCAAAATCTGAACACAAATCGAAACTAATACAAACAAACCAATTTGGACAGTAAAAGAAAATACAATCAGTTAAATAACCGAACAAATAAATTTAAATCAACTTATCTCACAATTCTGTATAGTAACATAATTGATCCAACCAAATCCCAGAAATAAATCTGCTTGCCTTGAATTGGGAATCACGAACACTTCTTCCAGGATAATTTGACTACAGGAATTCCTCCACTGCACAGTAGAAAAATTTCCACCTCGAAGAACACTCAGAAGCAAAATAACCAAACGATGATTTTTCAGATTGTTTCGAAGAGAGAACATAGAGAAAAGTTGTGTTGGTGTGTTTCTGAAATCAGAAAATATACATATATATAGGTAGCGAGTAACTGAAAAACGTTTTTCATTGTGAAATTAGAAAATATACATATACATAAATTTTTGTAACTAAAAAACGTTTTTCATCAATTGATTTCCGTAACTGAAATGAGTTACATAATTTAAATCTGCAGAATTAATAGTTAATATTTGAAAATTGAATTATTAAAAAAATGCTTAGTAAGTTCAAAATTTCAAATAAATTTTGTAAAATATTTTAATTCAAAATTCTTCCAAAAATATAAGTCTGAGACGAAACAATTCGCCAAAACGCCCGAGCCCAGCCCACCCCAGCCTAGTTCAGTGAAGATCAGATCATACCCGAGCCGAGTCGAGTCGAGTCGGGTCGGGCGGACGGCGGCGGCGCAGTTTGTGGTGTATTCATATGACCCTCTTTGTAAAGACTTATACCAAGTCTATACACTTAATTCATATATACTAGTACATACAAATATAAAAAATCAATGTGGGACAAATAAAGAGTTTTCAACTTCCTCACAAGGCTTTTATAATTTTCCATTTAGTCTTAGACCAATGTGGGACAAGCCTAGATACACATTATCTTATTTGAAATATTATTTTCTCCACTTTATGTATAGCAATTTATCTATGGATTCTAACCTTGTAATTAGGTATCCATCCACAATAGATTCACTCTTTTTAAACATAATTACAACAATCCGCACAAATCCATAGAAAAATAATCTATTAGGGTTACCGTAATGTGCTTTCAGCAATGCTACCTTCCGGTTTGAACCACTGCCGAAGTTATCCAACTTATGCTGCTATAGGGACAGATGAATCTAAGCCTTGAATTTGAACCTTGAAGTGGTAGCGTCCATTGGTAACAACACGTCACTTGATATGCGTTAATCTTTAGATTTGACACTATAGGCCATGTGCCATGATCCTGTATCATGAATGTTATTTGAGAAATAACCCTATTTCCTCTAGTTACGGCCAAAAAACTACATTCACTTAGTTGAGCGTCTCAGGATGTACTGCTAGTATCTCATCTACAGACTTGAACTCATTCAGTATTATTACACTTACTCGATTAACAGTAGTCAGCTCCGTATATCAGGGGATAGACTCAGATACATAGTATCAGTCTTACTTAGGAGCAACTTTTATATACCAAGCAGTTTGTTTATACCATGTTGAACTTTCCTTGTGGGATCTCCACTTGGTAGGTTGGGTTGCCACTGCTTGTATATCAATTTAGGGTTTTTAGTCCCATCCCCAGCTTGGATTTTTCAACTAAGGACGAGTCAATTCCTTTAGTTAAAGGGTCAGCCACATTGTCTTTGGTACCAACAAAGTCAACGATTACGACCACATCAGACACAAGTTCCCATATAGACTTTAGTCTAACTTGGATGTGTCTCTTGGTCTTTTGATTATATTTTTCGCTTTTAATCTTTGCAATTGTGGTTTGGGAATCACAATGCACCACAACTGCTGGAAGAGGCAAGCTAACCATGGGTAATTGGATCATTAACCCATGTAGTCATTCAGCTTCAGTCCCTGTCGTGTCTAAAGCACATAATTCGGCCTCAAATGTAGACCGGGTCATCAAGGTTTGCTTAGTTGATTTCCAGGAGACAACGCCCCACCTAGGCTAAAAACTTACCCAGTACACCCATTGCTTCCGGAGTTCTTGGCTATCCAGCTAGCATCACTTTACCCTTCAAGTACTACATGGAACCTGTCATATTGAAGAGATAGTGACACTGTGCCCTTCAAATACCTATGTACCCGGTCAAGAGCTTCCCAATGGGTTCGATTTGGACAACTTGTATATCTTGCTAACTTCGAGACTGCAAACGAAATGTCTGGTCTCGTGCCCTTTGCCAAATATTGCAAGCTTCCAATAATTTGTGAATATCTTAATTGAGATACCTGAAAACCACTTTCATTTTTAAAGAGAGCTATTGAAGGATCATATGGTGTTTTGGCAATTCTACATTCTTTATAGCCAAATTTCTCAATTATCTTCTCAACATAGTGTGATTGAGAAACTGCTATACCCTCAGTTGACCGAGTCAACTTGAGTCCAAGAATTACATTTGCACACTCATATCCTTTATTTCAAACTTACTCTTTAAGAATGACTTGGTTTCATTTATTATCTCAATATTAGATCCAATCAATAGAATATCATCAACATACATACATAAGATAATACATTTATCACGTTTAACTTTACAGTAGATGTAGTTATCATTATCATTTACAACAAGCCAAAAGATAAAATAATTTTATCGAACTTTTTATGCCATTCTTTAGGAGCTTGTTTCAACCCATAGAGTGATTTAACAAGCTTACAAACTTGTCGCTCATTTCTAGAAGCTACAAATCCCTCTGGCTAATCAATATAGATTTCCTCCTCGAGATCACCTTACATGAATGTTGTTATAACATCCATATGGTGAAACGGGAAATCATACATGGAAGCCAATCAGCACCTGAATTGTAGTCAAATGAGCAACAGGGGAATATGTATCAAAAAAATCGATTACCTCTTTTTGCCTAAATCCTTTGGCAACTAATCTGGCTTTAAACTTATCTATGGTTCCATTAGATTTAAATATCTTTTTAAAGATTCATTTACATCCAATTGTATTACAGCCCAGAGGGGATCGACTAGTTCCCATGTCCCGTTAGAGACAATGGAGTCCATCTCACTTTTGACAGCTACCCTCCAATGCTTTGCTTCTCTGGAAGCCATTGCATCTTTGAATGTTACAGGATCACCCTCGATGTCGTAAGTGATAAAATCACTTCCAAAATCCTTGGCAATTCTAGCTCTCTTACTCCGTCTAGGTTCATTTGATTCAGTCAGTACTGAATCAGAACTACTTGGATTAACCCCCACATTTGTCATCTTTTCCACATGTTCAGGAATTGATTAAGATGTAAGGGTTTAATCTAAATAATCGTCATTGGGCATTCCCATTTTCATGGGAAATACGTCCTCAAAGAGCGTAGCTTCACGATATTTGATCTTACGTAGTTTCGTTAGTTCGATCAAGGGTGGGAAATAACACGATGACAATAATGTTAAAAGGAAAATAAAGACCGAATGTAATTGTATTCGAGTAAATTGAGTACAAGTACAAATATTTAGGGTCCTACTCGAGCATTATTGGATGCCGTACAAGCTAGAGGGTGAAATACATATGGAAAAGCCTATACTGATATTCTCCGGTAAACCCGAGCGGCGATCTCAAAGCTAGTGCGCCTTGGAAGTTCTCTCCAAGTGTAATAAATGCGTGGAGTATTTATAGCCAAATTGGAGGGCTTGGGCCTGGGCTCGGCCCAACAGTGTCCTTCGATCTCTGGTTTTCTTATGTGCTCGGAACAATCATCTTCAGGCTTTGGTTCGGCTCTTGGTCCCTGGGGACAGGGTTCGGTGCTATTCGAACTGCGTTGAGGCTAGAAAGACAGGGAATCCGAATTACCCCTCATCAATACTCCCCCACTTCTCGAGCGTAGAGAGGAGCTTGCGCTCGAAGAAGTATAAGATACGTCCCATATGATGAGACGAGCCGTTCAGAATGTCTTTAGGATATGCCTCGTTAAAAACCTAACTCGGAAAAACCCACTGGGATAAAAACCGAGCTAGGGAAAAAGAGTGCATATACAAGAAAACATACACTGGCGTGTTCTGAAGTTATCCTTGTCGAAGGATGTTGAAGTAATAATATCCTTTTTGGTTCCAAGATACGTTGTTCGATCCCTAGATGGATGCTTTCCAGAATCTTCGATTATAACAAGGAGGGCCTCCGAGATCCTTAGGGATAAATTGCAAGGACATATTCCGCAATTCTAGAGAATGAAGGATCAAAAAGGCTATTTTGAGAGGGATAACCCAAAGTTTTTACCCTTGGTAAGTTCAACCGTCGCGGTTACTCGGGGACCTCTTTGCAATTTTACCTTTTTAACCCCGTATATATATGTTGACCCGTTGAAAAATTACTTCCATGTTATATTTTCTCTTGAGCTCGAAGTGTTTGGATCAAAAAGGTAGTTACTTTAGTACATTCATTTCCGAATTCATAATGTCAAGTTCTGGAAGTTCAAAGGGCAAGAATAAGGTTGAAGATAATCAAGAGTTCGATCCCTTGTTTAAGCTTGTAGATGACTTCGAAGATGGGGAATTTCATCAAGACGGCGAAGACGACGATCCTAGCGAGGATATTGAAGAGAATGAGGTCGACAAACGTAGTATCGGCGAAGGTGCTTTTGTCAGGATCTTTAAACATATGCAAGCCCCAAAAGCCGTAATCTCGGGTAAGTCAGAGCTTCCTGCTAGTGAAACTTCCTGTTGTTTTTCGAAAAAGGATCGCGCTCACCTCGAGGCGGATTTTGGGAAATTTCTTCCCAAAGGTTTTTCGATTGTCGTTCCTTCTTACACCGAACGTGCTACTGAGCCCCCTGCTGGATGTCAAGCCTTTTACGAGGGGCAATTTTTCTGTGGCTTGCGTATCCCGTTCGTTCCTCTTATCAGAAATGTCCTGAATTTCTTTTTGCTTTCCCCGGCTCAGCTTCTCCCGCACTCCGTTGCATATATACTAGCGTTTTGCACTCTTATGGAGGCAAAAGGAGAAGAAGCTTCCTTTAGCAACTTTTGGCAGATATTCAGAATGGATCCCTGCAAGGGTTCGAACATGGGCTTTGTGTCCGTCCGTCCGCGGTCTAAACGGCCTTTTCTTACAAAGATAACAACAGAGAAGACTTTAGGTTGGAAGAGGAGATTCTTTTTCGTGAAGGGCCCTGACGTTCCTATCTCCGAGGGTAGTTCGAAAACAAGACCTTATCGATGGGATGGCGCAAATACTTGGACATACGGTTCTCGCAGAATTAAAGAAAAACTTAGCCATCGTCTTTCTGATGAACTCCTGGGGCAATTGCAGTCTAATCCTTACCAAACTAGATACTTGATTCAAGAAGGCGTTTTGCGATTGGCTGGGTTGAGCCACTGTAATTACCTAGCTCCGGCGATCAGATACCCTAGCCAGTCCTCCGAAGGGCCCCTCATGCGAGCCGATGTCCTGCCAACCTCCAGTGCTTCGAGCACTGTTCCTCTTTCTTTGGGTAAGCCTTTCATCTCCTGCTTGCTTCTAGATTTTATTGATCAATTTTTCTTGTTTAGACTCGTGCCCAATCCGTATCATCTGTGCAGGTCGAGTTGTTGAGAGGTTTCGAATGTTCACTGCCGGCCCGGTTGAAGATAAGCGATTTTATTTCGATCCGTTGCCTTATGCCTCCGAAAGAAAAGCGGATACGAACAATTTAGGCGAAAGTTCAATTGTCATACCGTCCATGATTCCCGAATGAGAGGGGTTGGTACTATGAGTTCACTGAATTCTGCTTCGGCTGGACCTCTTCGAACTTTGTTCTCCCCTGATACTTCCGCTCTTTCTTCTGTCGGATACAATCGACATTCCTGGAACCGGATTCAGGGTATTCAGGAGTACGAGAAGTTTTTGGGTCAGAAAAGGAATGCCGAACGTCCAGGGCCCTCGAGGAGGGTAAAACCTTTTGGCGTGAAATCTGACTCAGTCCCTTGTCGAGAAGGTAGATCGGAGCCAGATGTGGCGGATTTTATGGACGAGCATTTTCGAAGTAGCCGAGCTGCAGGATACCCCGAGGATGGCACCATTATGACCGACTTGGACGCGAACGGGGAGAACGAATTCGACAAAGCTGCTAGAGTCTTCATGGCTGGTCGATTTAAGAGGGATATACTACTCCATTCTGTCAAAGGTGATTTCGAGGTTTTGAGCGATTTCTCGCGAACGTATCATGAGGTGAAAATCTCTCTTAATTTGTCTCCTTCTATGCCTCTAAACTTTGCTGATTATCTGAGAAATGTCTCGTAGATCGGAGATTTGTTCGCCCTCCAATCCTATCGTTTGGCGCTGTTGGAGCAGGAGTCGCAGGACGCTCATGATGCATATGCGCAGATTTTTTCTGACAACCAAGTTCTTCGATCTCAACTGGCCAAAACTCAGCGAGAATTATCCCAAGTAAAGAAGGAGCTTAAGGAAGTGACTACAAAAAGCTCCTCCTCCGTAGAAGAAGATTTGCTAGCATCCGTTAAGGAGAGAAGTGCCCTCGAGGAAGAGCTAAAGAAAATAAAGATTGAACTCGAGTTAGCGAAGCAATATTCCGAGCGTGCGTATGCCCAAGGTCGGGAAGAAGCCGAGATTCCTGCCATACGAGAATTCTTGGAATCCCCTGTCTTGGATCATTTAGTTCAAAGGAAAATGGGAGAAATTCTCCAGACGATATTTTATAAAGGGGTTCAACAATTGGTCGCGGTCAAGAAGATTCCGGATGATATGGACGAGTACTTTAAGCACATGAACCCTTTCAAGAACGCTGAGGGGAAGGATTACAAAGCTTCCTCTCTACCCAAGATAGATACCAATTGGCAAGATCACCGCTTTGCCCCCTTAGTCGAGGAGTACGGCATTCCGATGCCTAACCCTGATGTGCTCGAGCGTTTCACCGACTATCCACCCGTGTCGGAGGAAAAAGGCGAAGATGTCAACATAGGCGATGTATCGGATAAAGAAGGCGATCGAACTTTTGACCAAACCGAGTAATAGCTCCACCTGACTTTCTATTTAGCGAGTTATTGGAGCCGATCGTGCTGGGAGGGGCGATTCATAGTTTTGTAGTTAGGAACTAATCGTGTATACCCATGTAACTCATTTTTGTAAACGGATTTGTTCCTTTTCTGATCTGACTGCTGTAACTTGTAAATTCCGATCTTACTAATATCCAGTTACCATTTTAATTTTCAAGGTTCGATAACTTTATGCTCGGATATTTGCCCTTTCCATACGGGATTTCTCTTTAAAGGTTGCGTCGATCCATTATCGTAATCATAGGGCGTAGTGTCTATAAATATTAGGGTTTCTTTTCATTATTCATACGACATCTTGCTTATAGAGATCGGAGCTTTTTGCCATATCTTCTGCCTTCTTCGAATCCCTTTAAGAGTAATAGTCCGAACCGTAGGTCCCAAATCCGCTTATCATGGAAAACGTACTAGGGAAACCTATCAACCCCAAATTGTTATTCGGAGGTTCGAAGACTAAGAATCCAAGCAAAGAGCAGAAAATTGCCAAGGAAGCCAAAACTTCCAAGTCATCTTCTAAGGCCTCTGTGTCTTCCCCGGAAGATAACAAGAAAGAGAAAAGTACTTCTTCGAAACAAAACAAGGGCAACTCTAGCAAGCCAATCTTGGACGAGGAGCTCGAGGCTACGCTCGGGGGTTCTTCCCCGAAAGTTGTCGATCCTCCGAACAAAAATCCCGTGAGAGAAATATTTCCGTTCTTTCTTCAAACAAAGGGCCTTATTCTGACGGGACCATTCCCATTGAGGCTTTACAAAATCTTGCCATTGGTGGTAAATCATCTCCCGATACTTCGACCGTTCCTCCCGCAGGGAATCTCAGCAAAAAATCCAAGTTAGATCTTGGCGGAGGGACCTCTGCTGAAGCTTCAGGAATTGATAATCCTCTCCGACCTCTTGTCGATTCCTCTCCTCCAAAAGTTGCTTCTTCCCTGAACGAGGAGTCGAAAGATGGATCTCCTTCTAAGGTTGATCCCATGGGTAACTTGCTGCAAGCTAACTTTACTTCTTCGGAGACTGATATTCCCAAGGAGAGAAACGCATCCAAGGAGAGGAACATAGAAGAGTTGTTTGAGTCTGGGCAGCACTTCCTTTTTCAGGTGTGCATTTATTTATTCTTCCTCTCTCTTTTTTTTTTTTTTTTTTTTTTTTTAGCGCTGTTGATCCTTTTAACAGGCCGGTCAAGACTTTATTGAGCTTAAAACATTTGCTGAGCGGGAGACCAATCAACGTACTGCCATCTCTCTCGAGCTGGAGGAGAAGAAAGTTGAGTTCGAGCGTGTCCTCGCAGAGAAGCTTGCTTTAGAGAGGGAGAAGACTGCTAACGAGCGTGGAGAAGAGATCCATAAACAGCTGAACGAGAAAATCGAAAAACTGAAGAACCTTCACGAGCAGGAGAAGCAAGATTTCATACGTCAAGAGAATGAGGCTTATGATCGTGGATTCGAAGCAGGATATGAGGCTCGTAGCGCTGAGCTTCGAAAGATTCTTTCTGATAATAAGCTTGTTTAGATGTCGTCTCTAATTTACTCGGGCTTGTAATATGTCCATACTGTTTTTACTTGTGCAATCATGAATAATTTTTAGATATTTTATTTCCTATGGCTTGTAATACTATGGCTTGTAATACTTTACTTTTCTTTTCGAATCGTATGTTCTCCTTATGTGCTCTTTCTTTGATCATGCTTTAGTTTGCCTTCTCAATTTTTCGACCTTTGGCGTAGTAATTCCGCTTATTTTCCAAAAGTAATCACTTTCTCTCGCCGGCGAATATCTCGGGAGTCGCGACAACCTTTTGATCTCGACCGTTTCTTTTGTTTTCTGATAGCCGTTGGATTTTTGAAAATAGTATCTATAAATGGGGCTCTTCGTTTTGTATTCCTTTAACATTTTTCGAAAATAGATTCCTTCGATCATGCTGATTAGAAGACCTTGTTGTATGATTCAACGTTTCGAAATCCGGTTTGGGAGTTATATTGCGCCTCATAGTAAAATTTATACTTCTATCTCGACTAGGGTATCTGCAGGCGAACGCTATTTCAATCTTGAAGGCCGATAAGCTTTATTGCTGACCATCCACGACCCCGATGGCCCATGGTCTTTTTGTGATTTAGGGAGATTCTGGCGTCAAGTTTTTCGAGGGTATGATGTAATTTGCTAGGTTTTCTTTTGAAAACGTTTTGGGTAGTGACTCGGAGATTGACGTCCTTCATTGAATGTTCATGTTTTTCCCGGGAAAGAGATGTATTGCCTTTCTCCTTTTCGAAGAAGTACGGCCATAGTCGAAGATTCGCTGGCTCGATGGGCGTTTCTTGGTCAAGTAAGGACATTATCGTCCGCCAAAAATTTCATAGGATCGGCCAGTTATGAAGATGTAATAGGGTTTGATGTCTTTGTATTTTGCAATTGCCTTATTTATTAAGCTCGGAAAATACTTTTTATCGACCTTTACGATGGCTTTATTTACCCTTAGGCCGATTACTGACAAAGCTTTCTCTACATTAAGTATTTAGATTTCTTTATTATTTTTCTCCGATGATTGGAGCTGAATCTACGATGAATTCGGATAGGAATGGACTCGAGTAGAACAATTTTGACATTTTCTTCACTTTTTTCCCGAAATAGTTTCTGTATTTTCGGGAATCGTAACGGTTGGCGCATTTATTGCTTATATCTCAGCCGTTTGTATCATCAAATCTGAGTCGTCGATTGCTTTTTTCTTCCACTATATATAGTTCCGTTGTTACCTTTAAATTTAATGTTTCAGTGAGACTTCTGATCGGCTCTATGATTGAGATTTTACTCTCTCTGGCCACAATGTTTCGTTTATTATCTCCTACTGAACTGTTCGAGGTTCTCCTTCGAACTATCTTCCTTCATAAATTTTGCTATCTTTTGATGGCAACTTATTTCGATTAGGGTATCGGCAGGCGAAAGTAATTGCGACTGGGGTACCGGCAGGCGACCAGCTCTCTCTGATTCCAACCATTCGAGACTGGTTCGAACTCCTGTATCCTGTCAATCCACCCAGTCGGATAGTGGGTCAACTGCTGGAGGAGTTTTCCTGCACTCGATCTCTACTTCTTCAAGATATTCCTTGAAGAATGTTGCTTTCGAGATTGCGTGGAATAATTCTTCTAGGCGTTGCTTCGCTATTTCGCGATTTGGACCGGTGTGGAGCAAGTACTGAGGAAGTGGTGGATGAAGGGTAGAAGTGTTGTTCTAGCCCCGTCTTACTCTTTCGATCACGGAGAGAATCTAGGGTAGGATTAATTTGTAATAGGGTTACATTAAATGTAAAGTCTTTGCTTGACTTATCATTGTAATTTCGAACTCTTTTGTAACTGTTTGGAATGTCATGAATAAGATATTTATTTCCTTTATCATCCCTCCTTATTGTCCTGTAGAATTGCTTTCGTATACCGTCGTCGAGCATTGATTCTTCTGTCTTAGAAATATGATCAAGCGCTATTCTTTACCATATTTGATAAATATTTAGATGATAGATGACATCCGACATTCCTCGATTTTGAGTATAACCTGTATGGGGTTTTTATTTCCCCGCCAAATACATAATAATTAAGAGATCGAATATAAGAGTCCAAAGTGACCTTTGAGTAACGATCTTAATCTGAGGGGCCAAATTCCTCAGCCGGACAAATATTCGTGAAGTAATAATCGAAACAGGGTCTTGGTCGATCTTAAATAATAATTTTGATTTAAGCGTCAAGATGATGGCTATTAGCCTTAGACGAATGAATAATTTACGGAGAGATGATAGAGTAGAATGCTGGTTGATTTAAGTTGATCGAGGATAATAATTTCGATCTAAGGGGCGTAACAATGGCTTTCACCCTTAGTCGTATCAGAGCGTTTTTTGCCCTTGGGTCATAGCAGAGGCTTTCACCCTTTAACAATTTCGATCTAAGGGGCATAGCAGAGGCTTTCACCCTTAGTCGTTTTCAGAGCATTTTTAGCTCGAGGGTCTTAGCAGAGGCTTTCACCCTTTTGATAATTTCGATCTAAGGGGCATAGCAGAGGCTTTCACCCTTAGTCGTTTTTAGAGCATTTTTAGCTCGAGGGTCTTAGCAGAGCTTTCACCCTTTTGATAATTTCGATCTAAGGGGCATAGCAGAGGCTTTCACCCTTAGTCGTTTTTAGAGCATTTTTAGCTCGAGGGTCTTAGCAGAGGCTTTCACCCTTTTGATAATTTCGATCTAAGGGGCATAGCAGAGGCTTTCACCCTTAGTCGTTTTTAGAGCATTTTTAGCTCGAGGGTCTTAGCAGAGGCTTTCACCCGTTTGACAATTTCGATCTAAGGGGCATAGCAGAGGCTTTCACCCTTAGTCGTTTTTAGAGCATTTTTGGCTCGAGGGTCTTAGCAGAGGCTTTCACCCGTTTGACAATTTCGATCTAAGGGGCATAGCAGAGGCTTTCACCCTTAGTCGTTTTTAGAGCATTTTTAGCTCGAGGGTCTTAACAGAGGCTTTCACCCTTTTGATAATTTCGATCTAAGGGGCATAGCAGAGGCTTTCACCCTTAGATAATAGGAGATTGGGACAAATACGAATAGAATAATAGAGATTGATAATATCAGGGAGAGATGAATGAATATGAATATTGATGAAATTAGTTTCCATTGAATATGTCTCTCTTGATTGAAATATATTTTGGCGAGAAAATAGGCTTCTGCAATCATGAGAAAAGATTAGTCATGGAAAAATAATCAGTGGTGAATAACCCAAGTATCCTCATGCCTTTGTTGAGAAAAATCTTTGTCTATAGGTTCCCAATTTCGGTAAGTTTGATTTTTTCAAAATAGTTCCCGTTTTACAGGGAATCGCAACGGTCGACAAATCTTGTCCGTTCACTTCGCAATTTATACGCCGTTGGATTCTTTTCTGTTTTCGGCTATAAAAGGCAGGCCTATTGTTGAAATCATCTCATTCGTTGCATCGAGAATTTACCTATTTGATCATGGTGGTCAAGGCGACTATTCGATTAGTTCAACTGTTTGAGTTCGGACTTCGAACAATCTTTAAGAGTGACAGTCTTCTCACCCGACCTCGCTTAGAATATCGTCAGGCAAATACAATCTCCATCTTGAAAGCCAATATGCCCGATTCACGAGGTCCACAGGCTGTTGCGCAGGTCTTCGATTAGGGACCTGTTGCTACAATGCATTTAGGAAGACACAGCAGAGAGCGAGCTATCCAGAATATAGTCACTCGATAAGCCATGTGCTCGCCCTTTTGTCCTCGGAAGATCATAAATAAAGTTAAAAGCCTGCGGGTCCTAAGGAGATTCCATGCTTGGAGCCAAACCATTCCGAATAAGCAATAGGAGGAAAGACCGAAAATTTCATAGGATTGTAGAAAATAATAGCGTTCTGATGTAACATAGAGGCTTGAGCTATGCTCGATATGTACTTCCCACATCTTGTATTTTTCGAACTAATATAATACAAATATATTTCTTCTTCGATTTGATCTCCCATGACTCCCTTTAATCTTAATATCAACAAAGAAATAATCAAATAGCACTTGCTTGGTCGAGTAATAGAATAATATTTCCGTGGACCTGTCGAATTTCTACAGTCGCATAATCTTCAGTTTTGAGAGTTCTGTTCGACTGAATCGATCGTAGTTACTCCTAGTCGAACAGCGTTATTTGTCTGCAAAGGTGTCTGAATAAATTGAACTTGAATCCAAAATATTAATCTTCAATAAATATGCTATGAGCATGTCTTGAATATCATAACTCTCCTATATGCCCTAATGAACCATGTGTCCTTGTTACCAAACAGGGCCCTATTTCTCGGGAAACGTAACTGTCCTTCCATTTATTATGGACATCAAACCGCTCGTAGCCAGTTATCTGGGCCGTTGATTTAAAACCCCTTACCGCTATAAAAAGGTCCCTTCGTGTATACAACACTTCTCACTTTTTCCTCATGCTCTATCCGATCATCATGGGTCGAGTTTTAGATTTGATTCATACTTTTTCCAAGATAAAGGAGTTTGAGATTAGACTCAGAACCCTGTTTTTCGATCTTAGCTCTTTTAGCATAAGCTTTTTCGCTTAGAATATCGACAGGCAAAAGAAATTGCGCCTAGAATACCGGCAGGCAACCTGTTTTCCCAGACATATCTTGTCTGTGACGGGTTAGAATTCCGGTCTTCTGGTGCAGTACCCGATCGGGCCGATGGTTACTCCGAGAGGAGTTCTTTAAATCTGAGGCACCAGCTTCCTCGAGGGCTTTCTTACGAGATAGGTCCTTCGAGTTCCTTTGGAGCGCCTCTGCTGGGATAACCCTCTGCTGCATCTGTTCGGATTAACCTGTAAATAATGATTGAGGATATCAATCATTATTTACAGATGAAGACCTAAGGTCGGTCTGAATCCCCGGAGAAGAGTTCTGATCCGGCTTTCATCCTGTACGAAGACGGATGTGCGACACGTGGCTAGTGATGATCATGAAGAATCACTGCTGAGTTCTACATCTGGAGCGGTCTAATAGGGACGATGACCGAATATGTATTAGGATAGACTTACTCGCAGAACTTGTAATAGTGTAGGAGTGATTGTACTATATCTTTTGAGCTCGGAATTGATTCGAGGCTTTTCTTTGTAATTTATCTGAAGAATTTGAATGATAAAGCTTTCAATCTTTAATCGAATTTCACCATTTAATCTTCCTTTTATTGGTCGAACAACTGCTGATATTTAGCTCCGACTCATAATTTGTTGCCGTTGTTCAAATATTCCAATCATCCCAATCGAATCGAGAAAAATATAGGTAACTTACAAATAATGTATACGCATTATACAACTGAAACCAAAGATAGCTGATTCGAGGAAATTTTTTTTTTTTTTTTTTTTTTTTTTTTGAAAATAATAATAAATAAGATGATCGGAAAAATAAATTCCGACCATCGATGAGCTCTGATTGCATAGATTTTCTAAGTCTACCACGCTATTAATGATCGAAGAAAATGGTTCCTTTATGGAAAACAAATCCATGAATAGATGAACGGTGCAATCATAGATCCGACCATTATCCTTAAGCTTTTCGCTGGCATACATATTTCTCCTCGTAGTAGGCATATTTCGATCTAATACTCGAATAAGGCCCCACGGTGGGCGCCAATTGATCTTACGTAGTTTCGTTAGTTCGATCAAGGGTGGGAAATAACACGATGACAATAATGTTAAAAGGAAAATAAAGACCGAATGTAATTGTATTCGAGTAAATTGAGTACAAGTACAAATATTTAGGGTCCTACTCGAGCATTATTGGATGCCGTACAAGCTAGAGGGTGAAATACATATGGGAAAGCCTATACTGATATTCTCCGGTAAACCCGAGCGGCGATCTCAAAGCTAGTGCGCCTTGGAAGTTCTCTCCAAGTGTAATAAATGCGTGGAGTATTTATAGCCAAATTGGAGGGCTTGGGCCTGGGCTCGGCCCAACAGTGTCCTTCGATCTCTGGTTTTCTTATGTGCTCGGAACAATCATCTTCAGGCTTTGGTTCGGCTCTTGGTCCCTGGGGACAGGGTTCGGTGCTATTCGAACTGCGTTGAGGCTAGAAAGACAGGGAATCCGAATTACCCCTCATCAATATTCAACTATTATGTTGACCTCTATGCCAGGAATTTATGATTTTATAACCAGAAACCTGAGAGCATAGCTTGTTTCCACATAACCTAAAAAGATTGCATCAACAGTCTTTGGGCCCAGTTTCTTTCTTTTGTGTTCTCGAACTAGAACTTTTGTAAGAGAACCCCACACACGAAAGTATTTTAAACTAGGTTTTCTGCCTTTCCAGAATTCAAACGGAATGCTTTCATTATGTTTTAGAGGAACTCTCTTCAAAATATGGCAAGCCGTATTAAAAGCTTCTCCCCAGATATATTTAGGCAATCCAGACTTCAAAAGCAGACTATTAATCATATCTTTAAAAGTTCCATTATTTCGTTCTGCTATTACATTTGACGAGGGGAATATGGAGGAGTCTCTTCGTGAATAATGCCAAAATTTCGACAATATTCTTTGAACAAATTAGACTCATATTATCCACCTCTTTTTTTTCTTAACCGTTTAAGTTTCTTATAAGTTTGAGTTTCAGCTTCATTATTAAACGTTATGAATTTTTTAAGTGCTTCATATTTATGTTCTAACAAATAAACATAACAGTATCTACTGCAATCATCTATAAAAGTAATAAAGTATTTCTTATTATTTTTACTTAAAATTCCATTGAATTTACAAATGTCCGTATGAGCCAAATCAAGTATTTCTGAATGCCTTTCAACCGATTGGTATGGCTTTTATACTTGTTTTGCCTCAACGCAGGTGTGATATTTGTCTTTATGGTTTATTTCATCTTTGCGGATTAGATTTAAATTTATCATCCGTTTAACAGAATCTAAATTTAAATGTAATAATCTATCATACCAAATATTAGAAGATTCAATTGCATTCACAACTGAATATTCATAAAATTTATTAGAACCAACATTTTCAACTCTTAATTTAAATAAACCATCATCTAAATAACCTATACCAACAAAAGTCCCATAATACAAAATTACCACTTTATTGAACTTAAAGTTCATTTCGTAACCCTCCCTAACTATTACAGAGCCACTTATTATGTTTCTCCTGATCGTAGGAACATGATGCACCCTTTGTAGTGATAGTATTTGCCCTAAAGGAAACTTCAAGTCCACGTGTCCTATCCCTAGGACTGTCAATCGGGTCCTGTGAGCCGAGCTTTGAGTAGCTCGAACTCAAATAATGGCGAGCTTCATAGTTATAGGCTCAAACTCGGCTCATAAATTTTCTGTTTTCTCTGGCTCAAACTCGGCCCATGTAATTTTTCGAATTTCGGGTCTATATCGGGTTTGTTAATATAAGCACAAATAACTTGTGGTATAAAATATTTAGATTACAAACACATATGAATAGGCTACTATTACTTAAGACACGAGTATATATTATTAAATAATATTTTAACTGAAAGATTGAGTTATTTGCCCACATTTTTTAAGATATGTTTGATATATATGAATAGCAGTAGAATTTTAGAGTCTCAATACTCCAATTATTGAACCGTATTTTTTTATTTTTGATTTAACTTTTTTTTTCTAATTTGATCATCAGTACGAAATTGATATACCATAATGTAATGTACAAATATCATAAATTTCAAAAATCCGAAGGAGAAAATTTGTTGAATTTACAAAATGTAATGTATGTGTAATACAACAAATATTAGGCTCATATTTTTTTGTTGGAATCGATCCATATGGCCACATGGAGCCTATATGTCCATTGACTGGCATATTATATAGTCTACCAGCCCACAATTTGTTTTTCTAATACAGTACACCATCATTAATTAGCATGTTAATTGGTTACCACCAATTTCGCCGTGCATGGTGTTAAACTGGGTAAAATTTAATTATTGGTCAACTTATCAATATTGTAACTTGATGTTGATACCTTATATCATTGGCTTTATATGCAGTTCATTATATCACCAATTAAAACTTGTTTTGAAACAATCAAGAGCATCTTTGTACATATACGAGTATTATTCCAGTCCTTTCTTTATAATCAATTCAATTGGGGAGAGAGAGAGGCAAAGAGAGATCTAGAAAGAAATAATTATAATTGGATATTATGAAAATCAATCTTAGGTTTGTCGCTGTATTATAATTATCCATTTATCTCTAAAGCTTCAATTTTATCATCAGGGATACTCTGTTTGTTTGTAATATCTTATAAAATTTTAAAATTTTTGTATTAATTTCAATGTTTCATAAATTATAAAATTAAAAATTAAATATTTACCACTAAATGTTAATGAAATTGTAAACTTGCACATAAGTTTCAATAAATATTAAAAAGAATCTTATTTACGTATTTATTTAAATTTTAATTTTCATAATTATAAATTAATTAGATATTCAATAACAATATATCATTAATATATAAACTTTTATTTATACATTTAAATAAATAAATAAATAAATTTAATGTTTATAATATTAAGCTTTAAATAAAAAAAATTCTTACACATTCAATTAAATATAAATATTTTCTAATATTCTTTTTATGTTTATAATATAAAATTCAATTAAATTTAATAAAACAATATAATAATTTAATTTAATTAATTAAATGTGTAAGTTTTATATTTTAAAAAATTAATATTAAAATTCTTTATAATTTGTTATTATTAAACGTAAATTATTATCAAATATGTAAAAAAAATTAATATTTAATGAAATATGTGCAATTTTATAATTTTATCAAGTTTTTATGTTAAATTTATAATTACCAGATTTATTATTTATCTGATATTTACAATTAATACCTAAGATTTAAAATTTTATAATATGTTATAAGCATTACAAATAACTTCAAGGGACTAATGTGAAACTTTTCATGGATAAGGGAATAATTGTAAAATTGATGGTGAACCTCAGGGGAATTTTTATAATTTTCAATACATGTGAGAATTTTTTATAATTTAATCTTATATTGGAGTTTCCGTAATTTACAATTATTTTTTATAAAAAGAATCATAATAAAGCAACGGCTGCGATGACTGTAGAAAAGTCAAATCTCATTAAGTTAAGAGGAAACTTCCGAATTCAATGTAGTACTCTAAAGTACACAAATTAATAAGTAGGTTTGTGTACCAATTGCAGTGGTTGACACAATAATCCAGATAGCTCAAAGATGAGTACGGAATTCATTATTATCGGAAATGTACCGTTTGAAATACTTGGATTCATAATCATATAATAATCCATAAAAAAAAGTTGGTTTCTCCAGAAGGTCTTAGGGTATAAGAACTATATTTAATTAAATACAATGATATATATCATGGTATATGAATTTTTCTAGTTGACTTCTTAACAATTTTTGTTTTCTAGATCTTTCCCCCCCTTTTTCTTCTTTAATGAAACTCACGCGCGTTACGTATATCATTGTATGATTAAATATGTTATAGATTACTTGTAAAGTATAAAGATTAACAAAGAAATACAAAATTATCCACTTCATACCAATGAATATAAAGAAAAATCACATCAAACTACAAACGAACAAAGTATTAGTGATAATCACTGACAATGCTGAAAATCCTGGATCAAGAGGCCATGATTTCAATTATCACTATAGTGGGCCTTTATTTAAGTTTAATACTAATGTTAGTAGTTTTCTGTAACTGAACAGTAATTGAAATGATTAATAATAGATGTATTTTTTTTAAAAGATTGAGAAAATTACTTTGTAGCACATGAATTAGTTAAAGTGACGTTTAGAGGTGAACTCCCCCCCCACCCCCCAAGTTTTGAGCTTCCTACTTTTATTTGTGACTGATGAGGGGTACTTTGGATATTCTATTTTAGGGATGGCTTCTATGATCGGAAATCACGGTATCAGACCTCGAAGACATATTGGCCGACCTCCAACGCTGTTTAGCCTACTCCGATCACGGGCCAGGGGGTTCATGCTCGATTTCCACTGTTTGGCCGACCCCAGGCCAAGGCCTGTGGGCCGAGAAATACACCCCTGCGGATGGTTCAGCTAGCACACCACCTCAACTATAAATACCGCAAGCATTTATGATGCCAAACAACGCACGATTCCCCAGGTGCAACCCGCTCGAAGCTACTGCTCGAAGCCTCTTCGGAATTTAGGATTCGATTACATTGTATGTACTAGTCTCTAGCTTGTACGGCATCCAATAATGCCCAAGTAGGACCTCGAATTGTATTGTAATCACGATCGATAATACACATTTGACCCCATCATTGGCATTATAGCACCGTTGTTGTCATTACTTTCCATCATTGATCCCCAACGAAACCACGTTAGATCAATTGGCGCCGACCGAGGGGCCTTGATCGAAATATTCCTACTACTAGACGAAATACATACATGCGAAGAGAACCTTCTCACGTAGCTGGAGCACAGAACTCCGTTAACAACGAGCCCGATAATCTTTCTCGAGCGGCTCGTTAGCAAGGAGTTCCACCGATCATGCCACAAGAGGATATTTCGATCCGTACAACTGTGGCCGATCTGAGGTCCATTATTGGCACAATGTGGAATTTTTGAACAACGGAAGAGCTGATCAGTCACCAGTGGATCAACCTGCAATGCATGGGAGACCTGAAATTCCATTCTCAAATATTCAAAAGGAAAGGAGTGTGCTTAGATCGATATCAAAAGCTCATACGGTGAACCCTCCCCAGCCTGCTCCGTCGAAATCTAATGTCCGATCAATATTACCTTCCAAAGCAGTACATGACGTGGAAGATTCGGTAGTTGGGGAAAGTCAACCTATGGGTGCTGATAAGGCAAAGAATTCGACTATAAGAGAATTACTGAAGCTGAACTAGAGAAAATAGTGCAAGAGAGAGTTGCCAAGAAGTTAGACAGAGAGGAGTTGATAAAAGAAGCTCGGCAAGCGGGCACGACGATCAGACGTACTGAGATAATGCAAAATAGAGAAACGTTTCGAGAAAATATCAGAGACAGAGAGATCGGAAATAGTATCATGAGATGTTCACCTTTTTGTCAAGAAATTCGAGAGGCTAGAAATACTGAGACAGTGCCCACGAGATTACCACGGTATAACGGGACTACCGACCCCGCAGAACACATTAACAGCTTTGTTAATGTGATGAATTTGTATGGACACTCGAAAGATTTCTGCTGCAAAATCATGGTTACCACCTTCGAGGGAATTGCTCTTGACTGGTTTGGGAAGTTACCACCGAAATCTATCTTCTCTTTTGATGAGTTCTGTGATAAAATTAAGCATCAATTTGCGAGCCAGAGGAAGCCAAGGTTGCCCGCGAACCATTTGGGGACAGTGAAACAGATGGAAGGTGAAACTTTGAGGCAATTGTTGGCAAGATTCAGCATCGAACTTCTAAAAGTCGATACTCCGCAGATCGAATATCTATCCTCCTTGGTGTTCGAATTAACGAAAAATACATAATTCGGGAATGCAATATGTAGAAAGCAGCCAAAATCCTTCGAAAGGATCATGGAGATAGCAGAAAAGTATATGATACAGGAGGAGATGAACAAGCTAAAGCACGCTCAAAACCCGAGGCCACCCCTTGGAAAGTAGCAAGACAGAGCCCCTGTACCGAAACCAGGCGATTACGGTGGATCGAATTGTTGGGATTCGGTAAGAAAAACAGCCCTAAGCACAGCGGAATATAAAATTTTTAGGGTCTCTTACGGAATCTTGCCAGGATACTACTCTAGGTGTATATATATAAATATTAATTAAAACGATAGTATAAGTTTACACGTTATACCTATCTCCTTGCAAATCCAAGTTGGCAGTCAGCAAAACGAACTTTGATTTCTGCTCCAGCAAAATCGATCCAGGCCTTTCGAGTAGCGCCCCACGTGTTGCGCCTCTACGAGTTGATACACCACAATATCACGAAAATAATATATCTTGATCGACTAGAACACAAGATATATTAAGATCTAAGAATTAGGAACGGTTTAGGAACAAAATCGAAAAGCGAAAAATTCTTCCAAACACAAAAGGGGTTCGGCCGACCTGGTAAGGGAGAGTGAGAGAATTTTTGCTTGTTGAGTTGTGTGAAAAATAACTACAAGAAAGCTACTTATAGTTATCTCCCTAACCTAGTCCTATTAGGATTAGGTTTCCTCTCTCCTACATGGGCCATGGCCCTCTCTAATTAGAAGACCAAGTCTTCTAATTAATTCATGGCCCAATTAATTAATCTTGACCAGGCTTTTATTTAATCTCCCAATTAAATAGCCCAATTAATTAACTATTCTCCTAATTAATTAATTTTGACTCTAAGTCTAATTTATTAATTATTCCTTTAATTAATTAAATCCAACTTAATTAATTTAACTCACAAATTAAATTCCAATTTAATTTATGATCCCGATCCAATTCCAATTGGATCCTTCTTTGTTCCAACTAGGTCGACCTAGTCTACCCATCCATTTTAATCGACCCAGTCGATTATTCACCCAGTCGACTCGATCTTTCTTATTTCCTCGCTTTCGCTTCATGTGTATTGTGTATGCCCCCGTAGGTTCACCACATAATTGGTCGTGGGTTATAATTAAATATTATTTAATTATTCGAGTAAGACTTACTCTAAATCAATCGAACACTCTGTCGATTGATCATTCCAAAATTAGCACCCCTGCCAATTTGGGAATTCTCCCACACTCCACGGTCGATGTCCAGCCACAAGCCCATGGAGCCCAATCACTGGTGAATTAATTCAGTGAACCTTTTATCATTTATAATTTCCATATACGACATAATCTCTCCATAGATCAATCTCCCAGTCGAGACTTAAGGGTATGGTCTTTCATCGGATTCCCTTTTATTTTATCTCGACCTTATGTATTCTGATCTCGAAATAAATTCTCTTTGACTTAATCTTTATGAGCTACTTACATAAAGTCGTCAGATACCTTGGCCAAGGATTTTACCAGAATTAATTTCTCACAGAAATCCATAGGAGAATTTCCCAACCTATCAAGTCGGGTCAATGGATCATTTGTTGATGATATAAATCTGCATACGAGTTCCTCTATACCCAATATGAGTCCACAGAGACTTTCTGGCGATCCCCAGTCAGTCGGAACTCATTTCAAAGCATAGACGTTCTCGCACCAGATAAACCCTATCACCTCAAGTAGTTAGGGATCGTTCCTCATATACTATTATAAATTTGGAATAACTTCAACCCCGATATGCGACTACCGCTTCCATGGTGAGTTATTTCCTAATTGGGGTATTCAGTGCGCTTGCCATCCCAGCAAGCCACCCACTTATGTGTATCGACCATCCCAGTCATGCTCGTGGACCCCAGCATCCTCCAGTTCATCGGAGTATACACAATAGTGAGAGTCTAACCGAATCCAACGATGTCCTATCTCGATTGGATTCTACGACTCTTGAATATGTTCTATATCACGGCCTTGGAGATCAGTCCACGGGTTGTCAAATAGCCCTGTGATCTAAGGACTTCTATCCTTATGCGTAGATAATCATTACATAAGATAAAGATGACCATTTAATAAAGTGCATTTATTAATCGAAATTGAACAGTTCCTCATTTATTACAATAAATGCTAGCCATACAGCTGGCTTGCAGGATACTATTTCTATCAATCTCCCATTTGTCCTAAAGCCAGTCTTTTATGTTTATGAGTCCCATCTTATGCAGATGTTTCTCAAATGCCTTTTGAGGCAGAGGCTTCGTTAGCGGGTCCGCAGTATTATCTTCTGAGTCGACACGTTCCATCTTAATGTCTCCTCTACCAATGATATCTTTTATCACGTGGTATCGTCTTTGTACGTGCTTTGTATTTCTGATGAGATCTCGGCTCCTTTGCTTGCGCTATTGCCCTATTGTTATCACGGAAGATAGTAATGGGCTCAGCGATGCTAGGTATCACATCCAGTTCCTGGATGAAGTTCCTCATCCAAACACCTTCCTTTGCTGCATCACTCGCAGCAATGTATTCCGCTTCGGTGGTTGAATCCGCGGTTGTTTCTTGCTTGGAGCTTTTCCAGCTAACCGCACCACCATTGAGGCAGAAAACGTATCCTGATGTCGACTTGAAGTCGTCCACATCACATTGGAAGCTCGAGTCTGTATAGCCTTCCAATTTCAATTCTCCTCCACCGTATACCAATAATAATTCCTTAGTCCTTCTCAGGTACTTCAGAATTGCCTTTACGGCTATCCAGTGCTGCTCACCTAGATCGGACTTGTAGCGACTTGTAACGCTTAAAGCGTAGGCTACGTCTGGTCTCGTACATAACATACCATACATTATGCTTCCTATCGCGGATGCATATGGTACTCGAGACATATTGCTTCTCTCTTCAGGGGTCTTTGTGGCCATAGACTTAGAGAGTGCAATCCCATGTCTCATTGGAAGCAATCATCTCGTGGATTCTTTCATATTAAATCTTTTCAAGATTTTATCTATGTACTGGGATTGGGAGAGGCCCAGCAGTCCTTTTGATCTATCTCGGTAGATCATTATACCTAGTACAAAGGATGCTTCTCCCATATCCTTCATTGAGAATTGTGTAGATAACCATGCTTTAATTTCGGACAACGCTTTCACATTGTTTCCAATGAGAAGAATGTCGTCAACGTAAAGCACCAAAAATTCAACTGTACTCCCACTGATCTTCTTGTACACGCAAGGTTCGAATATGTTTTTGATGAATCCAAAAGTTTGGATTGTCTCATCAAAACGAATGTTCCAACTTCGGGAAGCTTGCTTCAGTTCATAAATGGACCTCTGGAGTTTGCACACCTTGTGTTCATCTCCTTTGGATGCATATCCTTTTGGTTGCTCCATGTAGATCTCCTTGTCAATGTCCCCATTGAGAAAGGCAGTCTTTACATCCATCTGCCATATCTCGTAGTTATACCACGCAGCTATGGCCAGCAAGATTCGAATGGATTTAGGCATTGCGACGGGCGAGAAGGTCTCCTCAAAGTCGATACCTGGTCTTTGAGTGTATCCTTTTGCCACTAGTCGCGCCTTGTAGGTTATTACCTCTCCGTTCATTCCAAGCTTTCGCTTATAGATCCACTTGCAACCCACGGGAGCTACTCCCACTGGTGGATCTACCAAGGCCCAGACCTTGTTTGAGTGCATGGAGTCCAATTCGGATTCCATGGCTTCGCGCCACTTTCCCGAGTCTATGTCTAGCATAGCCTCTTCGTAAGTCCTTGGGTCGGTTAGAGACTGTCCAGTCATGCAGCAGACCGTAGTACCTCTCGGGTTCTCTACGTTGTCTTTCTGACCTACGAAGTATCGGTGTACGTTCTGGTGCACTTTCATGCTCATGTTCTCCTACTGCCTGTGGCGATGGGTCAGCTTGATCGACGTCTTCGACCTTTTCAGCTTCGGTGACCTCATCAAATTCTACGTTGTTTTCTTTCTTGTCCACCAAGAAATCCTTCTGCAAGAAGTGTGCGTTCCTTGAGACAAACGTAGTTTGTCTTGTAGGATCGTAGAACTCGTATCCTATCGAGTTTTCTGGATACCCCACGAACTTGCATAAAGTGGATTTAGTTTCTAATTTATCTCCCACTAGCTTTTTAACGTAAGCGGGAGATCCCCATATGCGCATGATTGCGTACGAGGGTGCCTTGCCAAACCATAATTCATACGGTGTCTTTTCTACGGATTTAGAAGGTACCATGTTCAGTATCTTCGTTGCCGTGAGGAGGGCATGTCCCCAAAATAAAAGAGGTAAATCAGTGGCACTCATCATGGATCGAACCATGTCCATAAAGGAGGGGTAGGTTGTCCTTCTTGGGCATCGGAATCACCGTCGACTTCAACTTCTTCATCTCTGTCGACCTCATTCTCCGACTGTGGAAACTGAAAGCTTCGAGCATATTCGGGTTCGGCATAGGAACCCCGAACTCATCAAGAAAGGAGGTGAATTCATGGCCTTGTAAATCTCCAAGGTTTGCAGGAAGAGACGAAGCCTTGTAATCCTCTCCAATGATGTTCTTATAGGCATTCATATAAGGGAGATAATCCGAGAGTGGGCCCGGAATCTTCCCAGCCACGACCAACTGTTGAACACCTTTGTAGAATAAAGACTGGTTGATCGGACCAGATCACAACCGAACCAAAGCATCGAGAAAGGGAGACTCTAGGAACTCCCTTATAGTCTTCTTCTCGGCCTTGAGCGTACGAGCGTGCGGAATCCGCCACCTGTTCTAGCTCAGCTTTAAAACGCTCAACCTCAAGTTCGAGGGCACTCTTCTCTCCGACCACTCCAACTAGATTCTCCTCGACCGCAGTTGTGAATTTACCAGCCTTAGCTTCTTCAAGCTCCCTTTTGGTCTCAGTAAGCTCTTTCTCCACCTCGAACAGCTTGGCCAAAGTCTTAGTCAGCTGAGCCACCGTTATTGCATCTTCCCTCAGAATGCATTTGAGGGCCCGATGAGCTTTGTGAGACTCTTCCTCCAAGATGGCAAGCCGGTGGGATTGATGAACAAACAGATCTCCGGCCTGCGAGGATGATAAAGCATTTTCATAAGTTTCACATATGCTAAGATCGGAGAATACGAAGCGAAATTAAACTTTTACCTCTTGATACGCTCGGGAAAAATCACCCAAGACTTGGAAGCCATCCTTGAAGAACAGCTCAGTATTATCATCCTTGAATCGCCCAGCCAGAAGTATCCGGATCGATTTATCTACTGAGTGTTCTCCTTCGGGGCCAAAATCCGATTAAATGCTCCCGTCCTCGGCATAGCCTGTAGCCCTCGGACCGCGAAGATGATCTTCGATGTAATCCGCTAAGTCTAGTTGAGTTCTTCCAGGTCGGCATTGAATGGGGTTGGATATGCTTAAAGGCATAATGGCTGTATCCGGCTGCGTTAGGGTCAGCAGTGTTAATCGAAAAGACCGTCCTCAGGCGGCCAATCTCCTCCATTTGCGACGTATTCCCGACGTCGACCCTGGGAATGTTCGATGCCGGGGGCGGGACCACTATAGCAGAAGTGCTGGCACCAGCCATTCCTATTTTCTTACTCGCCTTCAATTTTTTCTGTTTTCGAGGCTAGCCTTGGTTCTTTTTCGATGAAGAGGCATTGTTGGAACCTGCTATCGAGGTTCAGAATTGTTCTACAATCTCAACTGCATAATTCCAGTGAAAGTGAGGCTAATATGAAATTGCGAAGGCAAATCAAGAACCATCCTAAATAGATAAGTTAGTTACCAAGCGAGAGGGGAGCGACTATGGCTTGAGCCTCTACAGGAGCGGCCTGGGCGGGTTGACCGTTCTCAGGATTGTCTTCGATCTCAGGAGTATGCCCGAATTCAATCGTTGAAGCAGGATAAGTGCACTTACTGAGCCCAGCCAACCTCAAGACCCCCTCTTGCGTTAATAACACCATTTGGTACTGATCGGATATTCAGGGTTTTCAAGAATTTCAAAGACAGGATCTGAGGGATTTTTCCTTTGAGGGATCGTTTACCGTATATCCAAGCAGATTCCCCGTCCCAAACATGTGTTTTCGGCTCGGAGACATCTTCCGAAGGAGGAATTTCGGGACCGCGAACGAAGAAGAATTCTCCTTTCCAGACTTTTGTTTTACTTGAAACCATGTTCGAGAGAATAGATCTGTTCGACCTTTGGGAGAAATAGACAAAGCCGGCATTAGAGGCCGTCGAGATGCTCGTCTGGAATACTTGCCCCAAATTCTGGAAGGATGCCTCCTTCCCCTTAGCCTGCATAAGAACGCTAAATGCAACAATGTACGCGATCGAATTCGGCAATATCTAGGCAGGCGCGAGTGAGAAAACCTCCAGAACATCCCTGAGTAACGGAATAAATGGAATGCGCAGCCCGAAGAGGAATTGCCTGCTGTAGAAGGCTTGGCAACTTTTAGGTGGGTTGGTAACTCGTTGCTCGGGAGTAGGCACAACGATAGTATAACCCTCCGGAATGTATTTTCCGAACTCGAGCTCCAAATTTGGGCGACGTTCCTCCGTGTTATAGAAGGTAGAAGTTTGATCAGCTCCGCGCTTTGTTCGATGATGATTAGAACTAGTGGTGGTTTCTACCCATTTGTAGATAGTAACAACTGCTTTCCCACTGATCTTGTACTTCTAAACTTCATTCTCGTGCAAAGGTGAAACATCGCCCTCGACCGCTTCGTCCTCGGAAACTTCTTCTTCTGTTTCTCCTTCGTTATCACTAGAACCCTGGCGAACTTCTCCCTCCTCAGTATCGGAGTTTGAAGTGTCTCCAGAATTTTCAGCCTTCCAATCGTCGGAGGCCCTATAATTGTCGATAAGCGTCAAAGGATCGATATTCGACCCTTCGCCAAAGTATATCCGACCCTTCGCCTACTTTGGTTTTTCCTTTACGATCTCTGGAGGAAGACATGGTTTATTGGAAGTTATCTATATTTTTATGTTTATGGAAGTGATTTTTTGGAAGTAATCGATATTCGGGATTCTTCTATAAAAATCGATCACGACCACGATGCTCCGATCAAGGCTTTGAGAATCTTTCGTAAATGAATCTTCAACGGTCAACGTATATATATACGGGATTAAAAAAGTAAAATTACAAATCGAACCCCGAGTAACCGCGACGGTTGAGCTCTCCAGCAATAATTTCAAAACAAGATTTTTGGGAAATTGCACTTTTAGCCCCTATACTCTACGAATTTAGACTACATCATGGCTACTGGAAAAGACACATCCTTTAGATTTCGGAATAAACCTACTTCTCCGAGCTTCAGCTTCACTTACGCTCGAAGAAGTGGGGGAGTATTAGTGAGGAATTAAACCGGTCGACCATGAGTTCAAGCAAGGCAATTGTTAACTAAGGAATTCAAAACATGAAGCCAGATCAACTCAATTTTTTGTCAAACAAGGTCAATCGTTACAGGGAACAACTCAAAGCAGGCTTGTCAATATAATTTACATCACAATGGATAATCATTTTAAAGTTTTCAAGATATGCACTTTTTTTCCCTGGTTCGGTTTTTATCCCAACGGGTTTTTCCGAGATAGATTTTTAATGAGGCATATCCGAAACACTAAGTGATGATTCATCACAGTCGTATGACAACATTTACTTCTCCGAGCTTCAGCTTCACTTACGCTCGAGAAGTGGGGGAGTATTGATGAGGGGTACTTTGGATATTCTATTTTAGGGATGGCTTGTACGATCGAAAATTACGGTATCCGACCTCGAAGACTTATCGGCCGACCTCCAACGCTGTTCAGCCTACTCCGATCACGAGCCAGGGGGTTCATACTTGGTTTCCACTGTTGGGCCGACCCCAGGCCCAGGCCTGTGGGCCGAGAAATACACCCCTGCAGATGGTTCAGCTAGCACACCGCCTCAACTATAAATACCGCAATCATTTATGACGCCAAACAACGCACGATTCCTAGGTGCATCCCTCTCGAAGCTACTACTCGAAGCCTCTTCGGAATTTAGGATTCGATTACATTGCATGTACTAGTCTCTAGCTTGTACGGCATCCAGTAATGCCCAAGTAGGACCTCGAATTGTATTGTAATCACGATCGATAATACACATTTGACCCAGTCATTGACATTAGCACCTTTGTTGTCATTACTTTCCATCATTGATCCCCAACGAAACCACGTTAGATCAGTGACTTTGGGTCTATTTGGATGAGTTTTGGCTCGATTTTGCGAGTCTCGATTTAAAAAAATTGGTTTGGGTGGTTTTGATGAAACCTTTGAGACTTCATTTGGATGGGTTTTGACTCTTGGGTTTTGTGGTTTGAATAAGTTGAAACCCCACTTGGATTGAGTTTGGATGTCGGGGTTTAGGGGAAAAAGTAGGTGATAGGTGTCAAATTAATATTTTTTAGTGAGATTTGGGGGAAAAAATAGGTGGTAGGTGTCAAATCAATGTTTTATAGGTTTGAAGAGTTTGAGTGTGAGTTTTTGAATAAATTTTTGATGGTTTTATGGGTTTGGCGAAAACTCATTTGAAAGAATTTTGGCTCGGTCTCGCGAGACCCGCGAGACCGGGCCAAAACCCATCCACACATACCCTTTGTTCTTCACGATATTGATTATTAATGAAAATCTTACCCGATTTGAGTGTTGCATAAAGAAAAAGACAAAGTGTATTAAAATTGAAACTTTAAATTTTTAAACAAAAAATTCGGCATGAATGAGGGCTCGTCTTCGTACTCGTTGTCAACATATATTTGTTAACTGAATGATGTGCATGACTATAGATATTATTAAGATTTTTATATAGATATTTTTACTCCTAAAATTTTAAAAGCTACAGACAGTCATATGCATCCGTACACGTAGAAGTACGACTAAGACAGATAGCCCTTCAATTTTATAATCTCAAATGAATTTTATATTTATGTAACATGTTCACCAGACACTTTGATTACCCCACATAAAAGGATATTCCACATTTTCTTCTCTCTTACGACTTTGTGTCCCAAATTTATTATAGTTAATATAAATATGAACACGCGATATATTTGCAAGTTGTCAATAAGACCGCATAATACCGGTAATTACTAATTTATCAAAAAAAATACCGGTAATTACTGAAATGTTGAGGTCCCAGAATCAATAAGTTATAGGTTTAAATTTTTATATATTCTAGTTTATAATTAATATTTGGTAATTGTCTATTATTTGTAATTATTTGTATTTAAACAATTATTGTGAAATAATTTTTGATGTAACTATTATAATTAATGTACTTTAAAAAAATTATTTGCAAGTTAAGTAATTCGAGTAGTAGTTCATGATCAAACCAATACGATGAGATGTTTAAGAGTCAACTATAAATACCATGTAATTAAAATGATTATGATATAAGTTTTCTAAGAATGCAAATGCCCATACTATATATTAAAGTAGAGGCAACTTGGAGTGGTCTTGAGTTCTTAATTTTAAAAACCTACAAAATACAACATAAAAAAAAATTAATTTACTTTAATTTATCATTTTAGAATTTTAATGTAAAATTAATGTATTTTTTTTTATCAGTTTTACTCTTTTACTAATACTTATAATTAATACTAATTAATGCTAAGATTATTTGATTAAAAAATATTTAAAATTTTTGCTTTAAAAATTGATTATTTATAATATTTCTTAATTCGTATACCATCCTTCAAAACGATAAATAAAAAAATGACGGGAGTATAACTACAACATTAAAGAACCACCTCCATGAAATTTCTCATTTGGACTTCTTGGACAAATAAATGTGGGCAGGTAATGGTGGACCGCCGGTGACGCCACATGCCGCTAGAATAGTTGAGTACTTTTGGTCAACTTCTCTATTACTAAATAAATTGTCTTTCTTTTAGTCCCGATCACTTATTTTTTATTGGATAAACATCACTTTTGGTCCCTCTTATTATTAACTTTTTATAGAGTGGTCTCTCTTATATTTTTTTTCACTTTAGTCCCTACTATGAATTATTTGTTTCACTTTAGTCCATATCAATTGGTCTAAGGCGATTCCAATAACATGTGATATGCTCATGAGGGCAATTTTGTCATTTCAAGTAAACTAACATGGATATTTTCGTCTTTCTAATTATTTAAAAAAAAAACTAAATTTCCAAACTAGGCTTTCATTCCAATCGAACTTAATCGTACATTTCGTTCCAAATTAAAGTTTTTTCCTAAAATCTTTTTCAAACACCAAAATTGCTCACCAATTAAACAATATCTCAAATAGTCTCAGTAGTGAACGGACGACAATGCTCTAAAAAATAATCATATGCATGTTACGTGTTATCGGAACCACCTGATAAGGATTAAAGTGAAACACATAATTCGTAGTAGGGACTAAAGTGAAACAAATAATTCATAGTAAGGACTAGAATGGGAAAAAAAACATATAAGGGACCACTCTGTAAAAAGTTAATGATAAGAGGGACCAAAAGTGGTATTTACCCTTTTTGATTTATATGTGGTTCATTAGCTCACTAAACTTATCTTCGTACAACTTATTACAACTAATGTTAATTTATTTAAGGTAAAATGCATAATATCAATTCACTACCATGTAATTTAAAAAAAGTATTTCACCCTTGTAAAAATTTAAAAAAAACAATTGATCTCCTTTAGCCGAATAGTGTAACTCACTTGTCGAAATCGAGAATGTACATGAAAAACGTTTTCTAGTATAATGGGTAAATTGCCGTAAATATCATAACACAGATGGTACACAACCACATTGGTATAACACACGGGAATAAAATGTCACGTATAAAAATTTCAAAAAGACGGTGTAAAACTTTTATAAGATTACAAAAGAGTCAAGTAAGTGCTTTTTTGAAATCACATGAAAGTAAATTAAACATTAATAATATAAAACATAGGAATAAATTGCAATTAACTCCAACTTATTAACCACATCTCCTAGCACATAGTAAGTAATCCTACATATGAGTTTTTTAAAGACTATCATTTCATATATGCTAATGATTTGATCGGCACCATTAATTTTAAAAAGTAGGAATATTGTCTAATTTTTTTTACCATTTTACATGTTATTTATAATTTCAAGCCAAATCAACCGACACAAAGAAAATAATGGAATAGTACTAGAAATCATTATTGACAAAGCTGATACCTCACGAATGTGGGTATTTCTCTAATTCTAATACCAATCTTTATTAATTGTTTATAATTTTTAGTTCTTAATATTTGACTAGTTATTGAAATAATTTTTTATATAATGATTGATTAATGATTATCATTGTCTTTAAAAAAAATGGGATAAAGTAGTGTTATAAATCTTGAAATCAAACCCATGAAAGTAGAGGAAGCATGTGAAAACTCAAGGAAGAGTTGACCCTATATATGTAATACTAAGTACGGATGTTCAAGTTGTTAAAACTTATAAGTACGGTTGGTATATTCTTTTAACAAATGGTATCGGAAATATATATCGTACTTATGGTCCCTACAATATAAAATATTTTACACATATATCCCTTTTGAAAGAAAAATTATACTTAAGTCCCTCTACAAGCAAAAATTCAAATTTCAGTGTGTATTGGTGCACCTATAGGTGCAATATTACACGTATTTGGAGGAAGACTATGAAGAAGAGGCCATGAGCTCGCGTAGTTTCCTCAAAACACGCATTTGCAATCTAATTTTAAAATTTAAGTAATTGAATAAGTTATAATATAAATAAATTAAATAACATAGTAAGAGCAATTCAGAACTTGTTTGTTTGGTGTTGCGAGAGTAGTGAAAGTTTATGATATAATCTAGATTTGCATAATATTGTTTATTCGTGTTTTGATAGAGCGGTTAATTTGAAAAATAAAGTAAAGTGCATATTTTTTTGGAAGAGTTAGGTCGTAGGTATAAGATGTGTAAGCTTTTATGTAGAATAATGTTGGTTCCAAGTTGTCAGATGAGGTCTAGAGGGGGTAGATGAATAGACCTATTTACCTTTAAAAAAATTCTCTAACTTTTTATAAGCAGAGTAAGTTGATCTTACTTATGAGACTACTTAGCTGATTTAGCACTTAGCTTATTCAGCGTAAATTGATCACTCGTCTGATTTACTTATCTGTTAAGATAAACTCAAAGTTTTAGAACTTGAATGCAGCGGATTTGAAGTGTATGTTTTTCAAACAAATTTAACTTTAAAGGTTTATGTTTACTCTTTCAAATCACGAAGATTTATGTTCCACTAAAATATAAGTTACTAGCACATCACTTGTGCTTTTTACAACAATTATAAAGCCACAAGCTACTATACGAAATCACCAAGAAGGTCTATACTCTGAAGTAATATCACTCTCTAAGATGAATATCTACTTCTCACAACACTCAGCTTTACATAAATCACTCAAACTTTTAAGTATAAAGTTTTTCTTCAACTCGGCTTTGTCAACAGATGACTCAGTTGATAGTGATTTGTTCTTGAGTTTTTGAGACTTAGAAATTTGCTCGTTTGAATTCTCCCATACGTTGTGTGTTGTCTTTAGCTCTTGAATGTAGATCTATTTATACTAGTGGTTTAAATTCTTCCCTTTGAAGGAGACAAATTTTAAATCTTCCTCGAGTTCATGTCCCAACATTAACGACTCCCTGCAATTGTACACTTTATAGTCTATTGTACGGATCTGATAGTCCCATTAAATGCACTATGCTGATACGAGGTTTTTTAATTTACTTCTCAAATCATTTTTCATTAATACCTTATCTCACATAATTTATTACGCTAGGTGCATTTAGTATCGTTTGAATGACTTATGTTCCATTTCCACTCTGCTGAATCAAATCGAAATAGTCTTATTTGACTCTGCTGAAATTCACCAATCTGATTTCGTACTCAGCATCAGATCACTAGTCTTCTAGACCGAAAATTCAATCTTCTGATTTTAATTGTCTTCTTGATTGAATTTTTAGAGGTTTGCTAGATTTTATTACTTAGCTGATGCCTTCTGAAAATCATCAAAACCTCCCTTCACTTCTTCATCTTCATCAAACAATATCCCTTTTATTTATGATGAAAAAATTTCAGATAAGTACCTAACTTATTTTCAGTTACCTCTTCACACAAAATTTCTGAGATGGAAATTAAGTTGGATAAAATTTTAATTTTTTTTATTGATTTTAAAAGTTACATGTACATCGGATCACAATTGAAAAAATTACATCAAAAATTAGAAAATTACAAAAGAGTACAAGAGTAAAAAAAATAGTCTTGTTAGTTTTCAATGTCTTCATCTTGATCTACTTCTTCTACTTCTTCTTCTTCGTCCTCTTCTTCATCTTCTTCTCTAGAGAAATTCAGTGCTAATTTCTTGAATTTTTCTAATTTTTCTTCTTTTTCAGCAGCCTCAAATCTAGCTATTAATTCCTCTAACTCTTTACTTTTCGGAATAGATCAAGTTGTTCTTCAGCCGAATCCTTAGAGGCAACAATTTTCTTGTCATCATTTGCTACTTCTTTGGGTTCTTTTTCTTTTAAGTCAGCTTCTTCAATATCAGAAGCCTTCTCTTCAACAAGTTTAACTTATTCTGTAGTCTCAGGTATCTCTTCCCCTTTTTTGTCATCATCAGCAGGGTTGAGATCTTCAACTTCAGCATGTGCTATATTCAATGCTTTACACAACTTTATGATATTTTGAACCATTGCTCTAATTTGATTTTCCTGTTGTTGTTGTTGTTGTTGTTGTGTGATAACCAACATCACTGCTTGTTTGTTAAGATACTCCATGTTTTGATTAAGATCAGTGACTCCATGACCCATTTGAATTGAGGTCTAAAGTGTTTTGTCGTTGCCTTCACAAAATGCTTTGATGAGATTTTCAGTCTTTTTCTCCCCAGCTTCCATAGCATTTGCAAAAACCATGTTAAATTCCTTCCATCCAGTCTCATTGTTTTGTACTCTGTTATTGAACGGCTGAATATCAAACATTATACCATGACCTTATTCTTTAATGGTATTCAACTCATCCCTAAACATCAGAGTAGGACCAGCAGGCTGTGGAATACATTGTACCGTGCTCTGAACAAAGTTTCAAGCTATCTCCTTAAATTTCAGTAGTAAAGCTTTGTTCCTCTCTTCCATCTCCTTCATTGCTATCTCCATCAGTGATTTCATAGAGTCCAGGATAGCAGATTGAAAAGTCCCAGTATCCTTGAAAGGAATATCACTTTTTTTCATGAGTGGCTTCTGACTTCCATTCAATAGCGAAATTCTTCTTTATTTTTGGAAGTTCATATAGTGAAACTGAAGCATCAGTGAGCTTGATCTCCACAAAAGAGTCTTGTTTAGATTTCTGCAGATCAGGATTGTCTTCTATAATATACACAAAATCAAAATCATTAGTAGACACAACAGTTTTGTAATTAGTAAACAATGTAGGTACCAAAGGTGATGTCGTCTGATGAAGTTAATCTGATACCTGATATCATCTGTTCTCATAACCAAATGCAATATGTTGAAGACTTGGTAGAGATGGTAGATTATACTTGAACTTCCTTAACTAAACCTTGATACCTCTTGCCATTTATCCAGTTTTACACAAATTGCCAATTTAACAGCCCTATCTCCAACATCATCTTGCGGTCTTAGCTTCTTTGGGATAGTTTATTTCAACTTAGTAGATTCTTCATTGACCACGAGTCTGATGTACTCATGTACCCTGTCAAGAAAGAAATCTGAATCCAATGCTTGTCTAATGAAATTGGTCTATAGCCAGTTTCAAAACCCATCTCTCTTCATTAGCAGCTTGCTTCCACGCATTTGATTCCACACTTGATTTATAAAGTATGTACTCCCTACATCTGTTGTATCTCATATTTTCTGCGAGAAAAGTAATTCTCACTTGCAGAAATTTGTTGTACTTCTCTAATTCAGCTTCAAACATTGCGAAGACAATATGGTCACTTTTGACTGTCTGCAGGGTATGCTTGATCTCTTTTCTTTTTCTCTTGATCAATATAGGGCGAGGCATAGCAAATGCGTCTTTCTTTGACTCTCCAATCACTATTCCGCCACTCCTTGGCCCGTGAGCATCTTCCTTGCTCACTTTCAGAGCCTTAGCAAAGTCCTCAACTTCCTTAACAACTAGCTCTGCTTCAGTCATCTGTTTAGTAGCAGCTTCAGACTTGCTGGCCTCAAGATCAGCCTTGAGTTCATTCTCATCTCTTTTCTTTTGCTCGGCCTCTCCTCTTTTCTTCTTCTTGTTGATTTACCGAATTTCGTGTTTCCTTGTAATATCAATAAATAACCAATATATACATAAATAATACTTATCAAACTAGCAGCAATTAGTAATATCGATCAGATTTAAGGGCTGGTTAAAGTACTCAGGATGGTATAATTCAAAGAAATAAGTAAATTTGATCAAGTAAAACGAGTATAATTGGATGCGATAATGTTGTATATTTACCATTTTTGAGCATTTATATTTCAACCTGTATTAAAATAGCGAATCTGCTATTTATAACCTAAGATACCTAGCCCTAACATGATCCTAGGACTTGGAGATGTAGCGTCTGTTGGGATTCGGTAAGATAAACAGCCCTAGGCACAGCGAAATTTAAAAAAAAAAAAATTAGGACATCTTACGGAATCTTGCCAGGATACATCTCTAGTTGTATATATATGAATATTATAACGACAAGAATAATTAGATCCAAATTATACATGTCTCCTTGCAAATCCAAGTAGCTTAGCAAAGTTGCGTTTCTCCCTCGGGTAGGTCGATCCAAAGTCTCCTTGTAGCGCCCCACATGTTGTGCCTCTACGAGTTGATACACCACAATATCACGAAAATTAATATAACCTAATCGACTAGAACATAGGGTATATTAATATCTAGGATTTGAGAACGACTTAGGAGCTAAAAACGAAAAAAAAAATTCTTCCAAGTGGAAGATGGTTCGGCCGATTTGTGTAGGGAGAGGGAGAGAGAGAATTTTTCTTTGCTTGGTTTTTGCTCTTGGAGTTGTGTGTATGAAATAACTATAAGTTACCTATTGATAGTTATCTCATTAACCTAGTCCTCTTAGGATTAGGACTTTAATTCTCCTACGTGGGTCGTGGCCCTCTTTAATTAGAAGACTAAGTCTTCCAATTAATCTATGGTCCACTTAGTTAATTTAATTAGGCTTTATTTAATTTTCCAATTAAATAGCCCAATTAATTAATTACTCTCCCAACTAATTAAATTAGACTCTAAGTCTGTTTAATTAATCCTTCCTTTAATTAATTAAATCCTATTTAATTAATTAGCTCACAAATTAAATTTCAATTTAATTTATGATCTTGATCCAATTCCAATCGGATCCATTCAGCTCCAATTGGGTCGACCCAATCGACCCAGTCGATTTGGTTGACCCAGTTGTTCTCTTTTTCCTTGCTTTTGCTTCATGTGTATTGTGTATGCCCCGTAGGTTCACCACATAATTGGCCGTGGGTTATAATTAAATACTATTTAATTATTCGAGCAACATATACTCTAAATCAATCGAACACTCTGTCGACTGATCATTCCAAATTAGCACCCCTGCCAATTTTAGAATTCTCCCACACTCCACGGTCGATGTCCAGGCACAAGCCCATGGAGCCCATTCACTGGTGAATTAATTCAGTGAACCCTTTTAACTCATTTACAATTTCCATATACGCCATAATCTCTCCATCGATCAATCTCCCAGTCGAGACTTAAGGGTGTGTTTTTTCATTGGTCTCCCTTTTATTTTGTCTTGACTTTATGCATTCTGGTCTCGAAATAATATTCTTTGACTTAATCTTTATGAGCTACTTACATAATGTCGTTACTTACATAAAGTCGTCAGATACCTTCGCCAAGGATTTTTACCAGAATTAATTTCTCACAGAAATCCATAGAAGAATTTCCCAACCTATCAAGTCGGGTCAATGGATCATTTGTTGATGATATGAACCTGCACACGAGTTCCTCTATACCCAACATGAGTCCACAGAGACTTTCTGGTGATCTCCAACTAGTCGGAACTCACATCAAAGCATAGAAGTTCTCGCACCAGATAAACCCTATTACCTCAAGTAATTAGGGATCGTTCCTCGATCCTTTGTTGATGATATGAACTCTATACCCAACATGAGTCCACAAAGACTTTCTAGTGATCTCCAATCAGTCGGAACTCACATCAAAGCATAGACATTGTCGCACCAGATAAACCCTATCACCTCAAGTAATTAGGGATCGTTCCTCGTATACTATCGTAAATTGGAATAACTTCAACCCCGATATGCGACTACCGCTTCCATGGTGAGTTATTTCCTAATTGGGGTATTTAGTGCACTTGCTATCCCAGCAAGCCACCCACTTATGTGTATTGACTATCCCACTCACGCTCGTGGACCCCAGCGTTCTCCAGTTCATCGGAGTATACACAACAGTGAGAGTCTAACCAAATCCAACGATGTCCTATCTCGATTGGATTCTACGACTCTTGAATATGTTCTAGATCACGACCTTGGAGATCAGTCCATGGGTTGTCCCATAGCCTTGTGATCTAAGGACTTCTATCCTTATGGGTAGATAATTATTACTTAAGATAAAGATAACCATTTAATAAAGTGCTTTCATTAATCAAAATTAAATAGTTCCTTATTTATTACAATAAATTCTTGCCATACAGCTGGCATGCAAGACACTATTTCTATCAATCTCCCACTTGTCCTAAAGCCAGTCCTTTATGTTCTTGAGTCCCATCTTAAGCAGATGTTTCTCAAATGCCTTTTGAGGTAGAGGCTTCGTTAGCTGCTAGGCGGTATTATCTTCTGAGTCGACACGTTCCATCTTAATGTCTCCTCTACCAATGATATCTCTTATGACATGGTATCATCTTTGTACGTGCTTGGATTTCTGATGAGATCTCAGCTCCTTTGCTTGCGCTATTGCCTATTATTATCACAGAAGATAGTAATGGGCTCAGCGATGCTACGTATCACATCCAATTCCTGGATGAAGTTCCTCATCCAAACACCTTCCTTTGCTGCATCACACGCGGCAATGTATTCTGCTTCGGTGGTTGAATCTGAGGTTGTGTCTTGCTTGCAGCTCTTCCAGCTTACCGCACCACCATTGAGGCAGAACACGTATCCAGATGTCGACTTGAAGTCGTTAAGACGTCTACATCACACTGGAAGCTCGAGTCTGTATAGCCTTCCAATTTCAATTCTCCTCCACTGTATACCAAGAACAATTCCTTAGTCCTTCTCAGGTACTTCAGAATTACCTTTACGGCTATCCAGTGCTGCTCACATGGATCAGACTGGTAGCGACTTGTAACGCTTAAAGCGTACGCTACGTCTGGTCTAGTACATAACATACCATACATTATGCTTCCTATTGCGGATGCATATGGTACTCGAGACATATTGCTTCTCTCTTCAGGCATCTCCGGGGCCATAGACTTAGAGAGCGCAATTCCATGTCTCATTGGAAGCAATCCTCTCTTGGATTCTTCCATAATAAATCTCTTCAAGATTTTATCTATGTACTGCGATTGGGAAAGGCCCAGCAATCCTTTTGATCTCTCTCGGTAGATCCTTATACCCAGTACAAAGGATGCTTCTCCCAAATCCTTCATTGAGAATTGTGTAGATAACTATGCTTTAGTTTCGGACAACACTTTCACATTGCTTCCAATGAGAAGAATGTCATCAACGTAAAGCACCAAAAATTCAACTGTACTCCCACTGATCTTCTTGTACACGCAAGGTTCGAACACGTTTTTGATGAATCCAAAAGTCTGGATTGTTTCATTGAAACGGATGTTCCAACTTCGGGAAGCTTGCTTCAATCCATAAATGGACCTCTGGAGTTTGCACACCTTGTGTTCATCTTTTTTGGATGCATATCCTTTTGGTTGCTCCATGTAGATCTCCTTGTCAATGTCCCCATTGAGAAAGGCAGTCTTTACATCCATATGCCATATCTCGTAGTTATACCACGCAGCTATGGCCAGCAAGATTCGAATGGATTTAGACTTTGCGATGGGCGAGAAGGTCTCCTCAAAGTCGATGCCTAGCCTTTGAGTGTATCCTTTTGCCACTAGTCGCGCCTTATAGGTTATTACCTCTCCGTTTACTCCAAGCTTTCGCTTATAGATCCACTTGCAACCCACGGGAGTCACTCCCACTGGTGGATCTACCAAGGCCCAGACCTTGTTTGAGTGCATGGAGTCCAATTCGGATTCCATGGCTTCGCGCCACTTTCCCGAGTCTATGTCTAGCATAGCCTCTTTGTAAGTCCTTGGGTCGGTCAGAGACTGTCCAGTCTCGTGCATCAGACCGTAGTACCTTTCGGGTTCTCTACGTTGTCTTTCTGACCTACGAAGTATCGGTGTACTTTCTGCTGCACTTTCATGCTCTTGTTCTCCTACTGTCTATGGTGATGGGTCAGCTTGATCGAAATTTTCGGCCTTTTCAACTTCGGTGACCTCATCTAGTTCTACGTTGTGTTCCTTCTTGTCCACCAAGAAATCCTTCTTGTAGGATCGTAGAACTCGTATCCTATTGAGTTTTCCGTATACCCCACGAATTTGCACAAAGTGGATTTAGTTTCCAATTTATCTCCCACTAGCTTTTTAACGTAAGAGGGAGATCTCCATATGCGCATGAATACGTATGAGGGTGCCTTGCCAAACTATAATTCGTATGGTGTCTTTTCTATGGATTTGGAAGGTACTATGTTTATTATTTTCATTGCCGTGAGGAGGGCAATGAAAGAGGAAGATCAGTGGCAATCATCATGGATCGAACCATGTCCATCAAGGTTCTATTCCTTCTCTCTGCTACTCCATTTAATTGGGGTGTTGCAGGAGGACACTGCGATAGTATTTCTATGCTCTACAAGATAATTTAGAAATTCATTACTAATAAATTCTCCACGTCGGTCAGAACAAAGAGCCTTTATCGTATGACCAAGTTGATTCTCTACTTCCATCTTGAATTCTTTGAATCGCTCAAAGGCTTCAGACTTGTGTTTCAACAAGAACACATATCCATAACGACTATAGTCGTCAGTGAAAGTGATGAAGTAATCATAGCCACCTCGGGCACTTTTTCTTAGTGGTCCATATACATCAGTATGTATTAAGTCCAATGTTTGTTTGACTCGCTCAGGGTTTCCTTTAAATGGTAACTTAGCCATTTTACCCTTTAAGCATGGTTCACATGTTGGCATTTCATCAATGCGATTGATTTCAAGCGCGCCAGATGATGCTAACTTATGAATCCTTGACTTAGATATATGTCCAAGTCGAGCGTGCCATAATTGGGCAGATATTTCATTATCTTGTTTCCTTTTGTTTTGTTGTACGTGCATAACTAACTTAGGTGGTTCAATGGTATATAGTCCATCTTTTAATGTACCAGTGAAAAACAAATTATCATTCATGAATAACGAAAAGGAACCTTTGTTAATAGTAAAATTAAAACCTTCATTATCGAAAACAGGAATAGAAATAATGTTTTTCACCAAACCAGGTACATAAAGAACGTTCCTAAGGACTAATTTATTACCACCTAAATCTAACTCCACTTCGCCTATGGCCTCGGCAGCAACTCTAGCTCCATTGCCAAATCTCAGGATCCAATCCCCTGGCCTAAGTGGCCTTGTTGCTCCCATCACCTGTAAATCATTACAAAGATGAGAACCACAAGCAGTGTCCAGCAACTATGATGCACAATTAATTGATAAATTAACTTCAACAAGGAATATACCTTTTAAGCTCCCCAAGAAGTCTTTGCAGTTCCTCTTCCAGTGTCCAAGTTTCTTGCAGTAGAAACATTTCTGTTCACCAGCAGAAGCTTTTTGCTTCTTTCCCTTCCCTATGGGCCCAGATGGTCCTTTGCCTTTGCTTGAAGAAGCATTTCCCTTCCCTTTTTCCCTTTTTTCGTCCTTTTGGACTTGGATTTGGTCGAGGTAGCAACCATCACTGGCTTCTCTATTTTCATGGAAGCCTCTGCAGTGGCGAGCATATTAGCCAACTCGTGAAGTTCAACATCCATCTTTTGCATGTTGTTGTTCACTACGAATTGCAAGAATGATCTTGGCAACGATTGGAGGATTATATCCTAGCAGTAGGTTTTGTCCATCTTTACGTCTAGATGACCAAGCTTTTAAATAAGCCCAATCATCTTGATGCAGTGAGTACGAACATCAACACCTTCTTCCATTCTCGTATGTTGCAGAGTCTTGGCGGTTTCAAACCGCTCGTATCTACTTTGCACCCCAAATAAACCATTCAGGTGCGCGTAGATCTCAAAAGAAGACTTCATATGCTCGTGCTGCTTTTGAAGCTCATTCGACATGGATGCCATCGTGAGACAACGTGACTGCAAGTCATTGTCTAGCCATAGATCAACGGCTTCCTTCTCAGTATCATCGGCATCCTCAGCAAGTTCAGGAGGGGGCCCATCAAGGACAAAACCTCACTTTTCAGAAACGAGAATGATCTTAAGGTTCCTGACCCAGTCATGGAAGTTGGGTCCAGTTAAATTGTTTTGTTCATGTATGATGGAAATCGGGTTCTTAGACATTATATCTACAAAACGACGAGAGAAGAAATAAATAAGCGAAAGATTAATTTAAAATGCACAATTTACAAACATGGATTTTATTTGTAAATTACACCCACTATTTTAATCAAAATCTTATGCCTCCACATAAGTTTCGGGAATTGAAATATCCTAGCGGGCTTAAGGCCCAAATGCAATCTACTAGTACCCACGACTCGTTGGCCATGCTATTTGATTCACTTGGTGGTCGACTAGATCGTCGGTTAACCATCGCAGCTAACCCTTAAGTTCATTTAACCTCGTTTTTCGATATGGACTCACGACTCATGAGACATCCATACTTACTAGTGTTAAATCATGTCTAATACTCGTGGAGAGAAATAGTTCAATCCTAGACGCCCCACGACTCGTGAGACAGCGCCTAAAACCTTGCTATCCCCTCCCTTTGCACTAAACTCGTGCATCGAGGCAATAGACATATCATCTTCCTATAGCTCAACCCACGGCTCGTGAGACATCGAGATATATTCGTACAATATGCCTAAAACCTAGTAATTTGATAGGCTCGGACCATATACACTATTCTTATGCGCCCGTTATTCGATTTAATATTCTAATTGATTTTTAAGTTCAATTGGAGGTTTTATGTTTTCTTGTGCGAGGTCTCATCAGATTATGCTTTATCTTGTTTACGTGATCTATTCTAAGCATGCAAGACATACATCAAAGAATATAAGTAAACATACATCACCTAGCAGGATATGATTGATCGATTGCCCATCCTATGCGATCCATCACGAGCTATGTGATGGATCAATTGGTTAGTCTAGGGTTGAAATTAAATGTCCTAACTATAACAATTTTCAAACCCATACATCATGGGCCTTCTTGTAATATCCAGCTTGATTGGGCCTCCATGTAATGAATTGGGTCTCCATGTCCTCCAAGGTTATGGGCCTCCATGTGGATCTCCAAGTCTTCATGAAGTCTTCTTGGCTCCAAGCCTATTCTAAGTCTAACTTATAAAAATAAATGGTCCTATTATATTACATTTGTTTGCGCAAGCAAGGGCACCAATCAGGCCTATTTAATTACAACCCATAAAAATAAATAAACCAAAACTACACAGGGCTTAAAGGGCAAAATCGACCAATCCACATATTCACTCAAGAACATGCATAAATTCACATAAGGGCATAAATGTAAATTTACCGGCTACTTTAATTCTAATTCACAAAATTTATCCAAGTTAATTAATTTTGAATTAACAATTAATCTCTAAGATTAATTAACTCTTTTACTTGAGTTCTAAGTAATCTACAATACTTATCTTGATTAAATTAGTTAATTAAGATAGTTTCCAAATCTCTAAGATTCCTATCTTATCCAAAACTCTAAGTTTTCCAATGTTTCCAAATCTCTAAGATTCTCATGATAATCCTATTTTGACTAGATTAGTTTAATTAAGGTAGTGTTTATATCTAACAAGATCTCTACCTTATCCAAAAGACTCCAAGTTTCCTAATCTTCCAAAATTTTAAGATTTTCAGAATTTTCAAAATAGGCAGAATTAAAGTCCAAGAAAAAATCAACCAGTCGAGGCTAATCGGAGACTGCCACGTGGACAACACACGCGCGGCCACGATGTCCGTGCATGGCACTATGCGGCAGCATGCGGCTGCGCGTGGCACCGTGCGCCAGCATGCGGCTACGCGTAGCAGCATGCGGCAGGCAGCCCGAAGGCTGATGACGTACGCTGCACGCGCGGCCAGCGTGCTGTTCACACGCTGCCGTGGGCAGCAGCTCGCGGTGCTCGCCCAGTCGCGGTGCGCTGCCGTGCACCGCCGCGGTCAGATCCAATTAAAAAAAAAATTTTTTTGGTCGACTACTCTTATTTAATTAAACAGATCTAGTTAATTAAATTCCAATCCAAAATAAAAACTGACACGATAAAATTTTCGAATCAAAATTTATCATTAACTCTAAGTTAACAGATCTACGTCCTAAAATATGTACAGTTAAAGAACTAGCCATACATAAATCAAACATATGATTTAAATCTCAGAATTTGCAAATTCATATATATACAAAGCCTAGAGTTGGCTCTGATACCACTGTTGGGATTCGGTAATATTAACAGCCCTAGGCACAGCGGAATTAAAAAAAAAAATTAGGGCCTCTTACGGAATCTTGCCAGGATACATCTCTAGTTGTATATATATGAATATTATAACGACAAGAATAATTAGATCCAAATTATACTTGTCTCCTTGCAAATCCAAGTAGCTTAGCAAAGTTGCGTTTCTCCCTCGGGTAGGTCGATCCAAAGTCTCCTTGTAGCGCCCCACGTGTTGCGCCTCTACGAGTTGATACACCACAATATCACGAAAATTAATATAACATAATCGACTAGAACATAGGGTATATTAATATCTAGGATTTGAGAACGACTTAGGAGCTAAAATCGAAAACGAAAAATTCTTCCAAGTGGGAAGATGGTTCGGCCGATTTGTGTAGGGAGACGGAGAGAGAGAATTTTACTTTGCTTGGTTTTTGCTCTTAGAGTTGTGTTTATGAAATAACTATAAGTTACCTATTTATAGTTATCTCATTAACCTAGTCCTCTTAGGATTAGGACTTTAATTCTCCTACATGGGCCATGACTCTCTTTAATTAGAAGACTAAGTCTTGAAATTAATCTATGGCCCACTTAGTTAATTTAATTAGGCTTTATTTAGTTTCTCAATTAAATAGCCCAATTAATTAATTACTCTCCCTACTAATTAAATTAGACTCTAAGTCTATTTAATTAATCCTTCCTTTAATTAATTAAATCCTACTTAATTAATTAGCTCACAAATTAAATTTCAATTTAATTTATGATCTTGATCCAATTCCAATCGAATCCATTTAGCTCCAATTGGGTCGACCCAGTCGACCCAATCGACCAGTCGATTTGGTCGACCCAGTTGTTCTCCTTTTCCTTGCTTTCGCTTCATGTGTATTGTGTATGCCCCCGTAGGTTCACCACATAATTGATCGTGGGTTATAATTAAATACAATTTAATTTTTCGAGCAACATATACTCTAAATCAATCGAACACTCTATCGACTGATCATTCCAAAATTAGCACTCTTGCCAATTTGGGAATTCTTCCACACTCCAAGGTTGATGTCCAGCCACAAGCCCATGGAGCCTAATCACTGGTGAATTAATTCAGTTAACCCTTTTAACTCATTTACAATTTCCATATACGCCATAATCTCTCCATCGATCAATCTCCCAGTCGAGACTTAAGGGTATGGTCTTTCATCGGTCTCCCTTTTATTTTGTCTTGACTTTATGCATTCTAGTCTCGAAATAATTCTCCTTGACTTAATCTTTATTAGCTACTTAAATAAAGTCGTCAGATACCTTGGCCAAAGATTTTTACCAGAATTAATTTCTCTCAGAAATCAATAGGAGAATTTCCCAACCTATCAAGTCGTGTCAATGGATCCTTTGTTGATGATATTAACCTGCACACGAGTTTCTCTATACCCAACATGAGTCCACAGAGACTTTCTGGTGATCTCCAGTCAATCGGAACTCACATCAAAGCATAGACGTTCTCGCACCAGATAAACCCTATCACCTCAAGTAATTAGGGATCCTTCCTCGTATAATATCGTAAATTTGAATAACTTCAACCCCGATATGCGACTACCGCTTCCATGGTGAGTTATTTCCTAGTTGGGGTATTCACTGCACTTGCTATCCCAGCAAGCCACCCACTTATGTGTATTGACTATCCCAGTCACGCTCGTGGACCCCAGCGTTCTCCAATTCATCGGAGTATACACAACAGTGAGAGTCTAACTGAATCCAATGATGTCCTATCTCGATTGGATTCTACGGCTCTTGAATATGTTCTAGATCACGGCCTTGGAGATCAGTCCACGGGTTGTCCCATAGCCCTGTGATCTAAGGACTTCTATCCTTATGCGTAGATAATTATTACATAAGATAAATATGACAATTTAATAAAGTACTTTCATTAATCAAAATTGAATAGTTCCTTGTTTATTATAATAAATGACAGCCATACAGCTGGCTTGCAGGACTCTATTTCTATTAGCGTGGCCCATAAGTGTCCGGGAATTTCTTAAGGTCGATAAGATACGTAATAGCAGATCGGGATGACCGTTTAGCTCGACTTGTAATTCGACCCAGTCTTATTTGTAAAATAGCCCTCATCAGTTGGAATAGGAAACTTTTGTTTTGCAAGTTCTTTTCCTTCTGGCAACAGCTGGTTCATGAGCCTCTGCTCTTGGTTCAACAGACTTCATTACTTGATGTGCATACACCTCTACTGTGTTTTGAATGACAACATCACATTCCTATGATGTTTCAACTGGTCTCTCAGCTAATAGAGGATCTTCTCTGACAACAGAAAATGTAACCTTTTGCCTCCAACCATTTTTTGAAGAGAAGATGATAGAAAATTCTTTGCCACATAATTAACTTATACTGAGCAGATTGTACTTCAGGCCTTTAACAAATGAGACATCAAATATCTCAATGTTTCCTTTAATAAACTTTCCACTTGCCACAATATTGTCTTCTCTGCTATATAACTTTCGAACCATCTACGATAGCAACATCAATCAGCTCATGTATATCACCAAACATGTGTCTTGAACATCCATTGTCCAAGTACCATTTATTCTCTACATTACCCATTCTCCTAATCCTAACCTACAAAACAAATGAAAAATAAGGTATAATTTATTAAGAGGGTCTTGGAGGATTAGTATCACTTTTGACAACCCAAGATTTGGTAACCTTAGACTTCTTAGGCTCAATAGATTTTGTTGGTGCTTATATTACTCTTTGGGTATCATAATTTTTAGCAGTCATGTTATTATGAAAATCATTATGATGTGAGTAATGCTCATTAGTAGGGTGCGATGCATGATAAACAGGATAACCATGCATCAGATGATGAACAGGGTATGTAGCAGCATACTAAGATGGATAATAAGGTGCATGATAATATGATGAATAAATAGGTTGCACAAAAGATGACTCATTTCATAGGCTTAATCCCACTTTGCACCCTACAAAAAATTTATCACAATTTGCACCCTACAAACCACTATTTCATTTCAGATTGCACTCTCAACCATTTTCAGCATATTTAAGTCGCATGGGTAAGGGTAAATCAATCTATTCACATTATTAACCACCCAAATTTCCCTTAAAAAACAATATATGGGCAAAATTAACATAACACCATAATAATAACTTAAAAAAAGGCTGAAAAATAGAAAACAAGTTTTATGGGTACTATATTCTCAATTTCTCCTCTTTCTTCTTCAAATTCAATCCAGTGCCGTCTTTTTCATTTTTATGTTTGAAGAAAAAATTTGTTGGGTGCTAAGAAAAAAAATGAATTGTGTTTACCATATTCTCAATTTCTCATCTTATTTACGTTTTGATTCTCATTTCCATTAACTATATTACACTTGTTTGTAAAATTAGTAATTAGGGATAATTAGGAATAATACATGTATATCCTCATAATTACTCTAGGTTAGTTTCAATAATTATATGTAAAGTGGAAAAGAAAAAGGCAGCACTGGAATCGACTTGAAGAAAAAAGATAAGAATTGATAAACCCTAAGTCCCCGTAAGACTTGTTTTCTATTTTTCAATTTTTTTTAAAGTTATTACGGAGATGTGTAAATTTTGCGCATATATTATTTTTGGGGGGAAATTGGGGTGGTTAATAATGTGAATGAACGAATTTACCCTTACTCTGTCAACTAAAATGGGCTGAAAATGGTTGAGGGTGCAATCTGAAATGAAATAGTGATTTGTAGGGTGCAATGTGGGATAAATTTTTTTGTAGGGTGCAAAGTGAAAAATGCTCCTATTTGTAGGGTGCAAAGTGGGATTAAGCCTATTTCATACCAAGCATATCACTTTTATGATTTGTTTGCTTCTTAAGTTTCTTTCAAGCTTGCACCTCAACATACTTCTTAGACTTATCACTAGTTTGATTATGCTTGCTCTTATCAGCAAACTTCTCAGAACTGTTCCGCTGTTTAGCTTTACTAGTCTATTTTTCTTTCTTAGGCTCTTTACTCTTAGTAGGCTTTTGAAATTAATTTTCTTTAATCTCTCTTTCTGGCGAATCGGATTTAGTATTCTGAACATATAAGATTACCTTATTGTTATTAGTAGATATGAATTGTTCAGCATAGTCGAATTCTAAACCTGCCTTTTCATAAGATACTTCTATTTACTAGGCATGTTATTTGCTATAACAGAAGACTTATCATGAGATGCAAGAATATTTTCAAGTTCCATGATTTTTTCCTTATAAACTTCACATTTTGCTGTCAGAGGAGATTCATTCTCATGCTCAATATCTTTATATTCAACTGATTCTTTAGGTTTTTCAACCTTGAGTTTCAGTGTACTATTTTGCTCTTTCAGCATAGTCATCTCTTCCTTAAGCTTGACGAAAGACGCAACGACAATTATGTTGTTAATCATCATTTGTTCAAATGAACCAGATAGCGCATTTCTCCTTAAGAGAGATTTACCTCAATATCAGACTCATCTGATTTTTTTGGCCATAAGACAGAGTAGTGCAGTTTTCTCTTCTTGAGCATAGTCTTCTTCAGATGTCTCCGAGTCTGAATCAGACGAGTAGATGACATATATCCCTTTCAACTTCACCCAACAATATCTTGCTCTTATTGTGTCTCCTCTCTTTTTTCACTTTATTTTCGTCCTCAGTGTAATTCTCAACTTTTGGATACGGGCAGTCCTTGATGAAGTGATCCAATTTTCTACTGTTATAGCACATCATTTCGGATTTATAATTATTCTTACTATCATGAGATGTAGGATTCGAAGTAGAAGCATTATTGTATTGGTTCTTTATTTTTCTCTTATAGTACTTTTTGAACCTGTTCAACATCAGTTCTACATCGCCAGCAATGTACTCTTTTTTGTTGAGTAGCATGGTTTCATCAGATGAGTCCATATCCTTTGACCTTCCTATTGATTTCTTTGGTCTTTCCGCAATAACCAGGGTAGTAGTGGGATTAGAACTGGATGAATCTTCTATTCCCATCGTTGGCAGTTTATACAAACGCCTTAAGTATTGAGAATAACTCGGTAAGATAGATTTTTTCCAAACCTCTTGATTCTTCCATGGCTCTGACTTTCATGTTGAATTTCGATGTCGACGCCTTGAGAACCTTTACAGTGATTTCCTTGTCAGTGAAAGTCTTTTTCAACTTTAAAACTTTGTTGAGTGTCCTTGTAAACCTTGTATCTAACTGATCAATGGTTTCTCCAGACTTTATTTTGAAGTTTTCCAACTTTTCAAGAGCTATGCTTAAGTTGTGCTCTTTGTTAGCATCATTTACTTCCGTCATGTCGCAAACATTGTCCCACATCTCTTTTGCAGTTTTGCAATGTTTGAATTTGTCAAACATTTCATTATCAAGGGCTCTAGTCATGATAAATCTAGCAACTTTATCAAGATTATTCAGCTTGATTTCTTTGGCAGTAATCTGCAGTAATCTATTCAGGCTCTTTGTCAACTGTCATCTCTCGATCGTTGAATTTGATGGTTTATTTGATTTTGAAAGGACCTCTTGTTATGCATGTATACATATTGTCATTATAAGCAGGAAGGAAAATTTCAATGTAAATTTTTCAGTCCTCAAAATTGATACCGCCAATGTGAGGAACATGGCTGATACAATCCATTTAATTTTTTTTACAAAATATGCTCTTTTTGAAAACGTTTGAAAAATCCAACTTGGATCAATCTCGTTGATCAGGTAAATGATTTCAAATGAATCACCTGTCTGATACCACTTGTTAGTCCCAAGTTGTCATACGAGGTCTAGAGGGGGGAGGGGTGAATAGACCTCTGTACCTTTAAAATTTTTCTCCAACTTCGAATAAGCAGAGTAAGTTGCTCTTACTTGTGAGATTACTTAGCTGATTTAACACTTAGCTTATTCAGCGTAAGTTAACCATTCGTCTGATTTACTTATCTGTTAAGATAAACTCAGAGTTTTAAAACTTGTATACTGCGGATTCGAAAGTGTGTGATTTTCAAACAAGTTTAACTTCGAAGGATTTACACCAGTTTTATAAATTTTCCTTTTAATAGCTTTATCTTTTTAGACGTTTGCTCACTTATGAAAATATACAAGTTCAAAAGCAAGTAAGTAAGCACTGAAATTTTTAATAGTGGTTATACATGCAATGTGCCTCTTAGTAACTCTTCTAAATCACGAAGATTTAGGTTCCACTAGAACATTAAGTAACTAGTACAATACTTGTGTTTTTTTACAACAAATGATAAAATCCACAAGCTCACAATAGGAAATCACAAAGAAGACCTATAAACTAATCACTTAGATGGATATCTACTTCTCAAAACACTCAAATTTACAGAAATCACTCACATTTTTAAGTATAAACTTTTTCTTCAACTCGGCTTTGTCAACAGATGACTCAGCTGATAGTGATTTGTTCTTGAGTTTTTGAGACTTAGAAAATTTGCTCATTTTAATTACCTCAGTTGTTGTGTGTTGTCTTAAACTCTTGAATGTAGATCTATTCATGCTCGTGGTTTGAATTCTGCCCGTTGAAGTGAGACAAATTTCAGATCTTCCTCAAGTTCCAGTCCTAACCTTAAACGGCTCTTTGCAACTGTACATTGTACAATATGTTGTACGGGTATGACAATCGCATCAAATGCAATCTGGTAATACGAGGTCTTTAAAATTATTTCTACAATCATTTGACATTAATACCCTTCTCTCACATAATTTATTATGGCAGATGCATTTATTAGCGTTAGAATGACTTCTCATCCCTTTCCACTCTGCTGTTTCAAATCGAACTAGTCTGATTTGACTCTGCTGATAAAACGAGGATGCATTCTGCCAAAATTTAATTTTAAGGGTGCAATATGCCAAATGACCCATTTTCAAGGGTGCATGTTGCCAAAAGTCCCCTATTTTTGACCAACTTCATTATTGATAGCTCGGTTGTTTTGGTTGTAACATGAAGAGTTAATATCAAGCAAATCAAACAATCAATTAAAGTTACACTATATACTTGTACTCTTCAATCACAATCAAACCTTACAAATTGTGGATGAAATTTAGAATGAAAAGATTAGAGGACTAATGTGAACAATTTAAAAAATAATAGTAGTAAAATATTTTTTCCAAAATTCTTGGTGGGGCCAGGGCCCCACAAAAAACTAGCTGGATCCGTCCTTGCTGATGACTTTTAGAAATCATCAAAACCTCCATTCTTTTCTTCATCTTCATTCAACAAATCATGTTTGTTATGTGAGAAAAATTATATAAGAGATGTGTTATTTTATGTCAAATCAATGTAGCGTTTGTATACATTTGTTTTAGAGATAAGCAAATTATTGTTTGTTTGGCTTCTGGGAGAATTTTCAGAAAACTGAGAGATAATAAATTTATTAAATAAATAAAAAACATACTTGTTTTTGCCTTTTTTAAAAAAGAAATAATATTAGAAAAGCCAATCAAACATGTTCTAAGTAATTGTCAAAGAAATTGTATGAATTAATAATCAATTTTTGATTTAATTGGCCACTTGTATTTAATATATACATTAAAGCAAGCTCAACAAATAAAAGAAATATCGAGTCAAGAACATGCTTCTTCATCCTGAAGTGCGGCATGTGATGGCATTGTCAATTATACGTAGGCTTCTACAATGTCAACGACAAACGTTATTTTATCTTTGTTTTTCTATAAAAATAAAGGACAATTAGCACTTATCAAAATTGATTTCATAAAATCTCATTGTTAATATACTTCTTCCATCCTAAAACTCGGCTCTTTAGTGTGACACGAATTTTGGGAAGATCATGTAATTTGTAAATATTATCAAAACAAATTAAATAACTAAATGGCACCATTTTATATATGAAAAGAATAGCTGCAGGAAAATAACATGTACACAACTAAGCTTACAACACCGAAATATGAAACTTGTGGATTTCTTTAATTTTTCTTGAAACATAGGAAATCATTCTAGCTCTCACAAACCCATTCAACCACAACATAAATTTAGTATACTTAACTTATTTTTTGTATACAATTTGAATAGAATGCAAAACAACATTTGTATTATTCTTTTCATACCAAACATTTTCTTAATTTAGATATTTGATACCAAATTTAACAAAAAAAAACTTTCAAAATCAATTTTGAAGAGCTCTTTGTGCATTTGTTTGAGCTTTAATGATGATATTTGGTATGCTTAAAATTATTCTCCAAAACTTTCACCAAAGCATGCTTATGTGCCTCATAACATATTTGAAAATTATTGTGGCGTAATTCCTTGTAGATTATAATATATGATTTAAATTTGATTAATGTCCCGAAAATAATTGTTAATTTTCAGTGAATTATTTATTGCGTTAAATTTTTGGACGAAATTCAGCACGTGCCGGTCATGTGTCCGTTAAATTGAAAATGAGAGAAAAAACATGCACAAGTTTTAAAGACCCACAATTGACAGCCTTGCTGAATTTCATCTGAAAATTGACGAAAAAAAGTAAATGTGTCAATATGGTGTGAATCATAGTATAAAATATATTTTTTCAAAAAATCTGAAATCAAATGTATTTTTTAGACTAAAGTTCAGTATAAAAAGTGTTTTTCCCTCTATAAACATAAGTGGAAGATCTTAGTATGTTTACTAGTAACAGACTAACAGGATCTTAGACTAGATATTAGTTATAAAATTTATTTAATAATAAAGTTCAATTTCCATCACACGTTAACGTGCAGTCAATACATATAATTATTTCCAATTCAACATGGTTTGATGGTTCTATAAATACCTTACCATCCCCAACCATTTTAAATCACACACAACTAGCAATACCTATCAAATTATTTCTTCTTCTTCTTCGTTTTTCTCTCCCTTTCTCTTTATATAATTACGTGCTTAATTAATTTGTTTTGGAGATTGAGAAAATAATAAGAATGGCTGAAAATAATTACAGTAGAGAAGAACAATCTCAACAAAACACTTTCTCTATAGATACAATCAAACTCCCTAATCCTCGAATTCAATTTGCTCTACCCGTTGATTCCGAGCACAAAGCGAAAACCCTAAAAATTTTGTCTTTTGCACAACCCCACATGAGATCCTTCCACTTAGCCTGGATCTCATTCTTCACATGTTTCATCTCAACTTTTGCTGCTGCACCTTTAGTCCCAGTCATTCGGGACAACCTTAATCTCACTCGCTCCGACATAGGCAATGCTGGAGTTGCATCTGTCTCCGGAAGCATCTTCTCCCGCCTTGTAATGGGCGTAATATGCGACTTAATAGGACCACGATACGGCTGCGCTGTCCTCAATTTGTTGACGGCCCCTGTCGTTTTCTCGATCGCTTTTGTGACCTCGGCTGAAGGCTATCTCGTTGTACGTTTCATGATCGGATTTTCACTTGCGACTTTTGTGTCGTGCCAGTACTGGACGAGCATTATGTTTACGAGTTCAATTATAGGGACGGTGAATGGAGTGGCTGGTGGGTGGGGTGACATGGGAGGTGGTGTCACTCAATTACTCATGCCCTTTCTTTATCATATCATTAAGGTCTCAGGAGCAACCCATTTCACTGCTTGGAGAATTGCATTTTTTATTCCAGGTTGTCTTCATATTATTATTGGACTTATGGTGTTAATTCTTGGACAAGACATGCCTGATGGGAACCTTAGCACCCTCCAAAAATCTGGTGATGTAGCCAAGGACAAGTTTTCAAAGGTAAAATCAATTAATTAATTGAATAATCTTTCAATTCATTGTTAATTTGTGCAAATTGACCTATATGAATATATATTTGATTATTTTAAACTCATGACATGCTTATTCATTAATTAATTTATTGTAGGTTTTCAAAAATGCTGTCACAAACTATAGGACATGGATCTTTTTCCTCCTCTATGGCTTTTCAATGGGAGTTGAGCTATGTATAAACAATGTCATTGCAGAATACTTCTACGACAGGTTCGACATTCGCTCTCATTCCAATTAATTAATAAATAAATTTACAATTTCTTTTCGAGACCTCTAAGCACTAAGACCTCAACTCAAATTTACAAGTTCATGCATATATAATTAACTTTCTATGTACGAATTATTCAGGTTCAATCTCAAACTACACACCGCCGGTATCATAGCCGCCACCTTCGGAATGGCTAACTTCGCTGCACGCCCTTTTGGAGGATACGCATCCGACATAGCATCTAAAAAATTTGGCATGAGGGGGAGGTTGTGGGTCCTTTGGATAGTCCAAACACTAGGGGGACTCTTCTGTATTTGGCTTGGACGTGCGAACTCGCTCTCTATAGCCATCACATCTATGATACTCTTTTCAATTGGAGCCCAAGCCGCATGTGGTGCAACTTACGGCATCATCCCTTTTGTTTCCAGAAGATCATTAGGCCTTATCTCTGGCCTCACGGGTGCCGGAGGAAATTTTGGGGGCGGATTGACACAATTGATTTTCTTCTCCACCACAAAGTTTTCGACTGCAACCGGTCTTACTTATATGGGAATTATGGCTATTGCTTGCACTATTCCTGTGGCGTTTGTTCATTTTCCTCAATGGGGAAGCATGTTTTTCCCACCCTCAAGTAATGGAAAGCACACGGAAGAGAATTATTATGCGGGTGAGTGGAACGAGGATGAAAAAGAAAAGGGTTTGCATAATGGCAGTCTTAAATTTGCTGAGAATAGTCGATCGGAACGTGGAAAGAGACAAGAGATTGCCTCCGCCGCGACCCCACCGGGATTTTCAACCCCAGAGCATGTTTAATTAATTAATTCGTAATATTTTAAATCATATCCGCGTGAATGAATATAGATCTCAAATAAAATAGGATAGTATAACGTTGTTTATTGTGATTGGTTGATAGTATACTACTAGCTAGTATATGAACACAACCATGAAGTACGCTATACTATATTTGTATTTAAGGGATTTTTTGTTTATGAAATCTACTCTGTTGTTCTCTTCCATGTACTACTATCTCTTTTTGAATTTGAATAATAATGTGTACTTTGGCCATTCTATTACAAGATTTTGTTGGATAATGAATTGAGAGACTATTTTACCCTTTTATTATTTTTGCATTTCTATGACTTAACAAATACTTCTCCCCCAAGCTCAACTAACTTCCCTCTAGCTAGTTTTAGGCATCGTGTGGCCAGACTTGGCCAAACCATGACAGGTCTGGATGAGGTGGTGGGGTAGGTGGGGGTGGGGTGATTACTGATGAGTGTGTTTTTGATATATTATTATTATATTGTTTGTATCCTGGTGTCAATTCGAATTAACACTACTCTTCAATGTGAGGATAAGCAGGTCAATCAAGTTTCTCCTTGTTTGTAAAAGAGATCTTAACCTGTAATCAAATAATGCTACATTAAGTTAATACTGGTGGTGATCCGGTGATAACCCTCTGATGTGTAAGTTAGTATCGAGATATGAGATCAAAGTTGATTGTTATTGTGCTTAGATTGTGCGTACTTGTACTCTCATTTAATAGGGGTATTTATAGTTATAGATTTCAACTACCGGGTCGGTTCATGACAAGACATATAAATTCGTATATGGGTCCACATTATTCAATTTGATCCAACTGGAAGTGGATCACATGTGATTTTACCAGACATGGATAGGCATGTCGATTTAGACATAGATATCAATGCTGACTGCATGGCATATATTCGACGTCGAGACTTCTTTTGACGCGTGTCCTTATTGGTTCTATATTTATTTGAGTGACACGTCAGGTGACAGAGACTTGGTATATCAAGAGTCTTCAAGAGTTCGAGTGTAGGTCGAAGTCTCAAAGTTTTATTGGTAAAAAATATGAATTTTCTGAAGCTATTAGTGGTAGTCCTCAACGTTCTAGGGTTCAAGTGTAGGTCGAAGTCTCAAAGTTTTATTGGTAAAAAATATGAATTTTCTGAAACTATTAGTGGTAGTCCTCAAAGTTCTAGGGTTCAAGTGTAGGTCGAAGTCTGGAAGTTTTCTGTACGTCAGTTCTGTTTTGCGCAACTCTTTTAATGGGGTGAAAGTAGGCAATTTTTTATACTTTTGGGCTGAAGGTGAACCGTCGCATGATTTGGGGGGGGGGGGCACTTTGATATTTTCCGTGCGGTTATTTTGTTGTTCTAAAATAGGTCTCATTACTGCAGAGCGATTTCACCCCACAGTAAAAAAAATTCTGATCTCGGAGCAATTCATCGTAAAAAAGATTATGTTTATAATAGTCGAAGAGTTGTCGAGATATCCTAGAAGATGTCGTCGTTGTCACGCTGGAGCGCAATCGAGGAAGTGTTTCCAGGCCTCGATAATCGGGTTGTAGAGGATGTAACAAACTTCGTGGATTCTAACGAAGCGGATAAATAAGCTGACAACATAGGGTCTTGAAGGTATTATACCGAGGCCATGTATTACGAATTCGTGCCGGGCGGCTATAAGCGGTCTCTGGGTGAAATGATGGCAGACTTCTTGATTCCCGCTAATTGGACGATATCGATGCCGAGGTCTGATCAGAGAATGCACAACCCCCTACGTTCGGTCAATGCCTTAGGTGTTCGTCTAACCCAAATAGTCCCAAATGGCATGTTGATCATAACCGCTTTCCGTGTCATAATGAAAGCCCTCTGGCAAGCCGCGTCGTTTCACAATTTTTTGGCTCTGTTCAAGATCAGCGATTCCCCGAAGTCTGGTGATGAAATCTCGAGGGAACAATAAAAGCTTTTTGTGCTCTACCAAAAGCTCGCATGGTAAAGGGTGGAAATCGAAGTTTGTTTTCATTTATCCTCCAACTGGGCGGATTTGGAACGTGACGTGTCCATGGCGACTCAGACCTATCGACGTGAAGGATGCCCTAGGTCCAACTTGGCCTGAAGGTTTTGTGATAACCTTTGGCGCTAAAATCTCGATGTAAAGAAGCTGATTGAGGAACCGCGCCTTCGTGCTTGTGGTTTAACTTTGTCTAGGAGGAAGCCCACCGATCCCGAGTACCCTGCTTTAGGTAGTTGCCAGTAACCTTTCATTTTATTTAGGCTATGAGTATCGGCAAAAATTCATTTTTGGCACCATAGAACTAGGCGTTTTTCAATTTTGGTACCAATTATGATTTTCGTTTTCAATTTTCGCACTTCCGTCAGTTGAGCGTTAAGTCAACTGACGGAAGTATCAAAATTGAAAAGGCCAGTCAATAATGGTGCCAAAATTGACACAATGGTACCAAAATTAAAAAAAAAGGGCTAGTTTTATGGTGCCAAAAATGAATTATGATTCATAAATGTTGAATTTATTGAAAAAAAAAATATATTTATTCATAAGTTTCATAATACTTCTAATTTAAAATTAAAGAATATTTCTTAAGATACAACCAAAAAAGAAAACTAAGATCAACTCCTTTGGCTAAATGTAAATTTGAGAATATAAATATATTATACATTCTCATTTAATAGTTTGCAAACTTATTTAAAGTATTTTATTTTAACTATGAGTATATAAAATTAGTTTCTATATTATTTTATTCATATTTTTTTATATAGCACATCAATGTATTTATTGATTTGTTCATTTATTATTTCAATCCGACTTTCAAATATGATTTAAAAGGTGTTTATATAATTTCGAATAATTTAAAGGGAATCAACAAATAATCGATTCCAACTCTTCAAAATGAGAAAAAGTAATGCATCTGAGCAACGTCTCTATTATTGGAATAATAAGGAGAAGAAGAGAGAGAAGAAAATGAGAAGAAGGCAACTTACTATTGAAAGAATGATACAACTAAAAGCGGAAGTTCAAATCAGAAGATAATTGTATATTCTTATTCAGCCAAGTGATTTTCATCTTTGAAAGAAGACCAAACTGAAGATTTAGAAGACGTTTTTAGTTGAATGTTTTGTCATCATAAAAAAATGGTGGAATTGTTGGATGAAGTTGAGTCAATGTAATAAGGAGTAGTTTTGATGATAATATGTGTAGCAAAAAAAATATTATTATTATTGTGTACCCAAATATTTTTTATAATATAATTTTTTTACTATTTTGTTATTATTATTCTTATTCTTATTATTATTAAAAAAGGAGTGACATAAATTGTTGATTGGAAGTAATTGGTGAGGGGAGTTGGTAAAAAATTATTTTTGACACAATAGAATTAGGAATTTTTTAATTTTGGTACCATTGTGTCAGTTTTGGAACCAATTCCGACTGACCTTTTCAATTTTGGTACTTCCGTCAATTGACTTAACGGTCAACTGACGGAAATGCCAAAATTAAAAACGACATTCAGAATTGGTACCAAAATTGACACCATGGTACCAAAATTGAAAAATGCTTAGTTTTATGGTACCAAAAATGAATTTTTGCCTATAAGCATCTATCTGATATTGGTTCTTGCAGTGGAAAATACTTCAAGGAGCTATGGTTGCTCCTAAGGGGAATAAACTCAAGGCATTGGAGCAGCAAAATGCTGCATTCTGGACTCGTGCCTCGATATCCAGGCCTCAAGAATCCACGTTGAGGCAGGCCCATATTTTCGGGCACGCTCCAAATCCTGACTCTAACGCTCATCAAGAGGAGTGTCGATGGGGAAAGAGACCTCGAGTCGAGGAGGATAACGAGAACGAGCAAGGTGATGCTCCCAAGGACCATACGAGCGACTGAGGTGCCAATGAAGAACGCACGGAGTTCAATTGGAGGCTATCCGATTGGATGGAGTCGGAGCTAACACATTCCGACGGCTTGGATCCTCGAATTTCGGTGCTTTTCTCGGAGTCGTATCATTCGGCGTTTGTCGCCGTCATTCACAGCATTTTCAAGGTGGACCAGACGTTGATACGAAGACATTAGTGAAAAAGAATTTGCACACTGCTGGTCGACTTGGTGTCGGTGTAAGTTCTCGTTTCTATTTTCAATGATTTCTCCATTTGTCTATTTTATTCTTATATATATCTTGCTCGCACAGATGACACAATACCTTTTTCCTCGGGTACTATCGAGCCGAGCGAGCGAAAGATGAGCTAAATAGGTACAAAAGAGAGACTGAAGAGTCTCTGTGGGCAAAGGATGTGCAGCTTAGCGAAGCTGTTTTCGACAGTGGAAGTCGATAGGCTTAAGGCAGGTCTTCCTCGACAAGAGGGAGTCGTTTCTCTTGCCCAAAGGTTGGCCATTGCCAAGGAGTTCCTCGAGTCTCCCATGTACGAATACCTATCTGACCAAAAAATGGGTGTCGAGTTGTTTAAAATGTATGAGAACGTACTCAGTCAATGCGCTCATAAGGGTTTTCTGACTCTGGAGTAAGATCGTACAACGATCAGTCCCTTTTTCGATGATAAATGCCAGGTCGAGACAGGTCTAGATGGAGTGGAAGAGGAGGAAGCAACGACACGAGGTCACGAGTTCGGCAGCTTGATACCTCCACTTTTTGCCGAAGATTGATAGTAGTCGATATGAAGATTGTAATAGTTAGGTAATATGTAATTATTTATGTCGAGAAATTGATGAAAAAATGGTTGTAGATGTTTTATCTTTATCGTGTCGAATATTTGTATTTCAATTTTCTTTTGATGTTGATTGTATTGATAGGTTGAGTAGTTTGTCGATTTAGTGAATTAGGTTTTTGGCCCCTTTCTAAACAAACGGGTTGGCCGCAATGTAACCATCGCGTCTTTTCTAAAATCTTCGGAGGGTGTTACTGGCAATTTACGCGCGTGCTGATAATTTTAACTTTATAAATAGGCATTCATTGTCACACTGTTCATACTTTAAAAAATTTTACTAATCTGAGCAAGGTCGTCGGAGCTGTCAGCGAGCAATTTTAAGCAATCGTTTTCGTATTCGAAGTCTTCTTTCCTAACTTTTAAGTATTCCTATATCTCGCTCTTTATTCTATGTCGAGTCAATCTATGTCAGTAGAAAATGAGTCGGTTAGGGAGGGAGAAGGTATGTCTTTAGAGTCAATAATATCACATTTCGACATCCCTTTCAAAGGGAAACTTCATTGTCCTCTTTCAGCCAACTTGTTACGTGTAGTTGGCTCAGGTCCAAAGAGTGTTGTTCGATCATTACCTTTGTCTGATCGACATCAAACTGTAGAGCATTTTAGTACTATAACGGCACGTCGTCGACGTTTTTCGATTGAATCAATTTTGTCTAAATACCAATTTTCGAAGGGCTGGCCCGTCTTCTCCCTACTCCTGATCAGAGGATGAAGGATCCACCGATCAGGTGTAGAACCTTTCATATCAATGCATTGGAAAATGATCTTCGTTTTCGTTTTCCTCTCGCCGATGAATTTATCGACATTGTAAATTGTCTCGGATTAAGTCCGACCGAACTAGTTCCCAACGCCATTGGCTATATCACAGGTTTCTGCCTCGTTATGAAGTCGTTGGGTCAACCTGCTTCCTTTGCAAATTTTTGTGTTCTCTTCAAAGTAAGCGAGTCTCCTAAGTCGAAGGAGGTTTTTATTTTGTATAATCGAAACTCAATGTTAGTTTTCTCGGGGATTTAACATTTTCTCATGAGAAGGGTTGGAAAACTAAATTTATTTATGTTCGTGCTCCCAAGATCTATGTATGGAGGACGAGATGCAAATGGAGGTCGTGTCCAATTCTCTTAAAGAATGTGCCCGAGCCTTAATGAGGACCCAATTTTCCTTCGCAGTTGTCGGAATCGACATACGACACCAACTTACTTCTGCGGAAGCCGATCTTGAGTTTGGGAGGGATGTCGATGGCCCCTTTGTCTATCGAAAATCCTTTGTTAGGTAGTTCCATACATCATAATTTCTCAATTAATTGCTTCATCTCATTCTTCACTAATCGATTTTAATTTTTGCAGAATCAGTCGTAAGTGCTACCATGAATCGTGCATTGAAGTCGATGACCAAAGAGGCTAAGCTAGTAATGCCCTCGCTCCTCCGTCTATCGGACAAACCAAACCCTCGATCCCAAAGCCGTCGGGACAGGCTACGTCGAGTACTTTGCCCTTGTCCCCTGGATCGAAATGCCAGGTTGAAGCGCAACCCACCCCTGATAGTGCTAAATGAGGGGCCGGTTTCCAAGTGGCCTAAATCGACTGGGGATACCACTCCTTCTGCTGATCGCGCTAAGGTTGTGACGAGTCCTAGCTCCGATAACTTCTATATTCAACCCTGCTCTCTCGAGTTCTCCTACTAGTGCCAAGGTGTGGGATATGTTTTGTTCGACCATATCCATTCACGATCAGGCTGCCATGGGCCCGATTGATATGAGCGATCTTATGAGGATGGGGGTCAGGATGTCACTCGGGGTAAGCCTTCGTTTCCTTTTCTCAAATATATATATATATATATATATATATATATATATCGGACCGCTTTGACGGAGTAGGAAAAGGAGCTCAAGGAGGCTCTAAAGAAATCCGCTCAGATTAAGGAGAATGCATCATCTATCGAGGCCGAAATGTAAATCTGCTCAGTGTGCTTTGGAACAGGTGTATAATTAGGATGTCCACTCTTGGCATCTCGACCTTCAACAATTCATTATTAAATATTCCCATGAAGGTTATGCAATTTTCATCCGGTAAATGAACTATCAAGTACAAATGATTGGCCAGAGTCTGACAACTTTTTTGCTTCCAAAGTGGCTTATAAATTTGGCACATAGTTGGTCGAAATCAAATATTGATTTTTCCTCAAATCTGCCAAACCAAGATTGGGCCATGCCACCTAGGTTGTCGAGAAAGCTTTTGCCGCTATGTTATCTGAGATATCATCTGAAGGTTAAATATAAGTGTTCTTGGGGATTTTCGGTACCAAAATATCTAAGCAGCTGTGTCGACAGTCTCATGTTCGAGGGAAGTCTTTCGAAGAAGATTTCATCGCAGAAAGGAGATTTCCTCAAATGAGAGTCTGACACAGGCGTCTCATTTTTCTTTTCTTATCGATCCAACTTTTGCTGGAGCGACCTTACTTTGGAAGCCAGCTTGTTGGCTTCCCTTGCTGACTTCTCTCCCAAGTCATCTCTTCCGAGATGCCTTTCTTGGTCCCGATGAGTTTTGCTATGGGCTTCATTTATTTCGACTCGAGTCCCGCACTTGCTGCCCCCGCAGGTGGGAGCTTCTGAGGGGGATTACTCTCCCCTTTTGCATACTCCGCTACCCATTCTTTCTGGGCACCGTCTAATAAGCTTTCAAATCTTCCCTGGTGAGTTGAAAGACAACAGGTGATGCGGGTCTCGAGGGTCCAGCCTCTTCGACATATGCTAAGTTTGGGTTCTGACGAGGGATATTCTCATCCTGTCCTTCGCCGTTTTGATCTATGAGCTTTTCTCTATCATGTGTAAGAGCGGCTTTCGATCTTGTGGTCATCCTTTTTTCGATTCAAAGTTATATTCCCACAGACGGTGCTAATTGATGAATGTATTTTTGGTATATTATTATTTTATTCTATATGTCCAGGTGTCAATTCGAAGACTACTCTCCCATGTGAGGATAAGTAAGTCAATCCAGCTTCTCCTCGTTTGTAAAAGGGATCCTAACATGTAATCAAAGAATGCTACGTTAAGTTAATATTGGTGGTGATTCGGTGATAACCCTCCGATGCTTAAGTTAGTATCGAGATATGAGATCAAAATTGATAATTATTGTGCTTAGATTGTGCGTACCTGTTCTATCATTAAGAAGGTATTTATAGTTATAGATTTCAACTACCAGGTCGGTTCATGACAAGACACATAAATTCGGATATGGATCTACCTTATTCGATTCGATCTAACTGGAAATGGATCACATGTAATTTTACCAGACATCGACATAGAGATCGACGCAGTCTACATGTCATATATCGACGTTGAGACTTCTTTAGTCACATATCCTTGATGGTCTATAATTATTATATTTATTTGAGTGCCATAGACTTGGTATATCAATTACGGTTTGGACTTGGGAATTGAAGAAGTAGGTGGTGGGGTGGGACTGTGGTGATACGCTTTGAACATGGGAATAAGGAAGGTGGAACTTAAAGAAATGAAGGATTTTCAATTTTTGTAGGTTTTGTTAAACATATTTTTACAAGGGTATAAAAGTAAATTCTAATTTATAAAAATGTCCAACAATGAATTTGCTCCAATTGTACATTTTTTAATTGGATAAAATTATGTGGTCTAAATTTAAAATTAGTGAATTCTTTTGGGTAATAGGTTTTGGCCTATCTTCTTAAAGAATAATCCTTCCTTTTATACACGAATCCTTTTCTCTCGTTTGTGTATTTATGTTTGTTGCACAATTCTAGGTATTTTTAGTAAGCATGTAGGGTCATTAAAGTAAAACGGTGAATACATTAATACGAAATTAAATATGTTAGGTCACTAATAAAGTAAAAAGAATATCCAACCAGCAAGTACAAATAATATTCATTAATAATACTAACTAATCCTACATTAAAAAAAATAACATATTTTGTTGAATTCAAATACAAAACATCTAGGTCTACCCTAACTTCGACATCAAGTTATATCAATATGTAATTTCTTGGCTAAGCACTATCAATGGTCTTTTTTATTATTAACTTTTACAGAGTGGTCCTTCTTATATTTTTTTTCTCAAGTTAGTCTTTACTATGAATTATTTGTTCCATTTTGATCATTTTCAGGTTGTCGAAGGTGAACTTAAAGTGCCAAAATAATTTTATGAGGGACTAAATTGATAAATAAATAGTTTTATGAATGATTAAATTAATACAAAATAATTTTATGGAGGACTAAAGTGTAACACTATAAGTAAAAAATCCCTTGTAAATGACCAAAATGAAACAAATAATTCATAGTGGAGAATAACATGGAAAAAAATACATAAAAGGGACCACTCTACAAAAAAATTATGATAAAAAGGACCATTAGTGATTTTTACCCGTACTTTCTTCCATCCTAACATTTTTAGAGATATTTTAATATTGTTAACACAAACATGGTGTTTGATAGGGGTGTTCACATTGGGGGATAATGTGATTTTATACTCACTTAAACTCAATTCAATATTTACGGTGTTTTAATACTTTAGCTAAAATCAACCCAATAAGTCTTGAGATTACAGTTTGCAGGTCATTCGAATCAAGGAAGTATGGGGCAGGTTTTGCGGTCTAAATTTTTTGACTTTAAAAAATTTCTCTTATATGATTAATTAAATGCTCAAACTAAATATCACTATAATCTTGTTCTTGTACTTTCACTAATGAACAAAGTTAATAAATGTGTATTATCCTTTTGTAATGACATAAACAATACTATTCTATCAAAGATTTTCAAACTATAAAAAAATACCTTTATAATCAAAGTTGATGTTGGTGGTTGCCATTCAAATGAAATTTAAATTAGGGCTGATAATAAAAAGTATCGAGCAATAAATTTTTTAGGGGATATATTGATCTTTGAGTATGTATATATATTCCATAATGTATTATGCTTTGTCACTTTTTCTTATTTATTCCAGTTTGGACCAGTTGGGGCGATTTGATGGTTTGGTTGAACACCCCTAGTGTTTAAAATCTTTAGTGTCATGTTTTTCTTTATATGATAGGATATGCGTAAGAAACTACTTGATCCCAAACTAACTACTAAATCCCAATTGACCGATCAATAGTTAACACGATGAATTATAACCCTATATCTCTATTCTTTTTATTCTAAATCATTGCATGTACTTAGGTTAGTTAAACAATTTAGATAAATTGGTTACAAAGCTCAAAAACATTGTTTGAATCTGGAATCGAATTAAATGTAAGTTAGTGTGAAACATATCAAATCAAATATTATCAAATATATCATACATGGAAATTTTATCTAATTACTTAGAATATGGGATACATTATCCCTTAATTATGCAAAAGTATTAATTGTGATTGATACTTATCTTTGTAGATCTGAACTATATAATACATACTATACATATGAATGAATATCAGATTAAATATATTTTCTCCTCGAGAGCTTATAGAATTTCCCATTATTAATCTTCTTTTTTGTCCTATACAATATGTTTATCATAGTTTTCACATGGTATCAGAGCAGGGATTAAGTCTAGTCCGTAATTCCTCATCGTTTCGGCAATACAAGAAGAGAGAAGGAAGAAGAATGATACTTTCCTGCAATTTTTTTCTCATAACCAGGAGTTATCTTTTTCTTTTTTTTTTTTTTAATTTTTTTTTATTTTTATTTTTTATTTTTATCTCTTTTCTTGATCAGTCATATATTCAACATACAACTGTCAAGGTAATTCACATATCTCCTCAAATCATGAAACAAATTGTTGGATAAAGATGAAGATAGAGTGCAAGAATTTGAGGGATGAGAATCAGCTAAGTGAGGAATGCTTAGATCCCTTACAAGAATTTTGACTAAGTAAGAAGACTATCAGAAGGGTCAAAAGTTCAAAGTCCAGAAGACTACTGATCTTATGCTGAATTCGAAATCAGAAGGGTAGATTATCAGCTGACTCAAATCAGATTAGTTCAAGTTTTGATCAGCAGAGTATCTATCAAACGGGTCACTTCGATCAGCAGAGTGGAAGAGATCAAGAAGTCTGCCCAACGGTTGTGAATGCACTTGGAGTAATAAATGATGCTGAAGAAGGGTATTAATGGCAAATGATTGAAGACATTCTCGGATCTGCATGGTGCATTTAATGCGACTGGCAGAAAAGTACAGCAGACTGTATAATGCAACAGTTGCAGAGAGTCGTTCCAGGAAATGGGGGACTAGTACTTGTAGCTTTGAAATTTGTCTCATCTTCAACGGATAGATTTCAAAAACAAGTATAAATAGAGCTAGATTCAAGAGTTAGAGACAACACAACAATCTGAGATTTCATACGCGAAACAGAATTTTTCTAAGTCTCAAAAGCTCAAGAATAGCTCACTCGTCTGCTGAAGTAATTTGTTGAAAGAAGCTAAGTTCAAGCAAAAAGAAAACATTTTCTAAGTGAATCTGTAGGAGTTTCTTAGTGATTTCCTGCTGTGGACTTACGACTCATCATTTGTTGTAGAGCATAAGCAGAGTGTATTGTAAACTTAGTGTTTATAGTATAACCAAGATCTTCGTGACCTGGAAGAGTGGGCTAAAGGATTTTTATCCATATAACCACTATAAAAATTCTTTATGTTTTAACTTGCATTATTTCCTTGCATATTTTCAAACTGCATAAGAACACTTAGAAAACAGTTAGAAAGATTTACAAAGGAGTTTGCAAAACTGGGGATAAAATACTTTCTATGTTACAAAAGTTTACTTGTGAAAAACACTGTTTAAAATCCGCTGCAAGTAATCTGATTGAAAATTGATTTTACTGAAATCAACTAAATTAACATCAGAAGAGTGGTCAACTCTGCTGTTCAAGCTTGGTGCGTGATCAGCTTAGTCTGTTGACAGAAGACTTGAAAAGTTTTAAAATCTAAAATTTTCAGAGGTCTATTCACCCTCACTACCCTCTAGACCTCAACTGACCACTTGGGACCAACAAGTGGTATCAGAGCGGGTGGTTCATTAGAATTAGCTGCCTGATCAACGACATTGTTTCGAGTGTGTTTCAAAGGTTTTAATGTTTTCAAACAAGCACATTTTTGGAAAATAAAAATTCTTTTAAAATAGAGCGTATCAGCCATGTTTCCCACATCGGCGGTATGAGTTTTGAAGATTGGAAGATTAGGATGGAAATCTTTCTTGCTGCCTACAATGACAACATGTATACATGTATCACCAAAGGTCCATTTAAAATCACCAAGGCAATAAAGGTTGATGAAGTTGATATTGTGGTGAATAAAGAACTTTAAGGGATGACAGGTGTGGAAGTCAAGCTGTTCAATCTGGACAAGGTTGGCCGTTTCATCATGACCAAGGCCCTGGACAACGATCGGTTTGACAAAGTCAAGCATTGCAAAACAGCAAAGGAAATGTGGGATGAAGTCCGTGACATGAGCGAAGGAAACGACGCCATAAAGGAGCACCAACTGAGTGCTGCTCTAGAAAAGTTAGACAACTTCAAGATGAAGTCTGCGGAAACCATTGACCAGATGAATACAAGGTTTACAAGGTCACTGAATGAAGTACTAAAGCTGAGAAAGACATTCACTAACAAAGAGATCACTGTCAGAGTACTGAAGACCCTGCCTCTGAAATTCAACATGAAGGTGACGGCTATGGAAGAGTCAAGGGATCTGGGGAAGATCTCTCTTACAGAGCTGTTTCCTGTTCTCAAGGCATACGAGTATAAACTGCCAAGAATGGGAATTGAAGAAACCTCAACTTCAGGCCCCACAGCTGCACTGGTTGCTGCTAAAAACCCAAGAAGAACAGCAAACAAGAACAAAGAAGTGGACTCATCTGATGAAGCCACACTGTTCAACAAAAAGGAGTACACTGCTGGAGACGTTGCATTGCTGATAAATAATTTCAAGAAGTTCTACAAGAGAAAAATGAAGAACAAATACAACAATGCTACTACTTCTAACCCTACTTCTTATTCTCATGATAGTAAGGATGCTTATAAATCCAAACTAATGTGTTATAACTGCAGGAATTGGGACATTTCATCAGAGACTGCCATATCCTAAAGCTGAAAAGTACACTGAAGAAGAGAACAAAATCATAAAGGAGAGAAAACATCAGAAAGGCAAGGTGCTGATGGCTGAAGCAGAAAAGCTTGCTGCTATCTACTCGCCTGATTCAGATTCAGACACTTCTGAAGAAGAATATACTGAAGATGAGAACCCTGCTCTTAAGGGAAACCCTGAGAGTACCAAACAAACATTTGACTTAATTCATACTGACGTATGTGGACCACTAAGAAAAAGTGTCCGAGGTGGCTATGATTACTTCATCACTTTCACTGACGACTATGGTCGTTATGGATATGTGTTTTTGTTGAAACACAAGTCTGAAGCCTTTGAGCAATTCAAAGAATTCAAGATGGAAGTAGAAAATCAACTTGATCATACGATAAAGGCTCTTCGTTCAGACCGAGGTGGAGAATTTCTTAGTAATGAATTTCTGAATTATCTTGTAGAGCATGGAATACTATCGCAGTGGACTCCTCCGGCAACAACCCAATTTAATGGAGTAGCAGAGAGAAGGAATCGAACCTTGATGGACATGGTTCAATCCATGATGAGTGCCACTGACCTTCCTCTTTCATTTTGGGGACATGCCCTCCTCATGGTAACGAAGATACTGAACATGGTACCTTCTAAATATGTAGAAAAGACACCATACGAATTATGGTTTGGCAAGGCACCCTCATACTGTTGGGATATCTCGGTTGTCAAAACAACAAAAGTGCGGAATTTAAAAATTTTTCCAAGATACCCATCGGTCCCATGATACATAGATCCATCTTATATATGCGAAAATGTTGAATCAAGCAACAAAACAATATAAAGGGGGTTATGCGATTTTTACCTCACCACAGGCAAGGTGGTGGCAACCTCCGGCTTTGTTCTAGATTCACATGTAGTGATCTAATTGTCTCACCTCCACAGCGTATCCACACCAGCTGGATTATAAGGTGTCGCAGGCTACGAACTAGATCTTGAAGCCTGTCAATGGAGCAATGGAAAAACAGAGAGGGGCGGCGACGCAGGAAAGGGGGCGGCTAGGGTTGTGGGGTCGGCTAGGGTTTTGAGTGCTAAAGTGAGATTAGGTTTTCCAACTACTTCTTTGAGTCTTACTTAGACTCCTTTTATAGCCTCTCACTTAACCTAGTCTTGCAAGACTTCTTATGGGCTTTTAATTAAAGGCCCATGTCTTGCATGTTCATTTAATTAACCCATTAATTAAACTAGCCCATTTTAATTAATAAATTAATATCTCTCTTAACTAATTAGTACTTTAATTAATTAATTAATTATTTAATTAATTAAATCATCTAATTAATTAGTCTTCAATTGAATTAACACTTTAATTCATTTATTGATTTAACAACTTTAAATCATTTATTTCTTTTTATGACTGTCACTGTCCAACTGTACTGTGTGTGACCCTCTAGGTTCACCATCAATTGGCAGCTGGCCCACAAACTCTTCGTGATTTAATTTACGAGCAGTTAATTGCTCCGATCAATTAAACCCTTTTAATTGACCACTCCAGAATTAATCTCCCTTATCAATTCAGGAGTACCCACACTTCATGGTCAATGTCTAGCCACAAGCCCATGAAGCCTAACTTCAGGTGAATTGATATTTGTGAACCTCACCTCTTATAATGTCCATGTACATACGGTCCTTCTATCGACTTAATTTCCCGATCAAGACTTAGGGTTTGTGAATTGATCGGCACCTCTAATTGTCTCGATAACTATACTTTCTAATTTGGGATAATAATCCAGTGTGACTGCTAAATTTGGAAACCCCTTTCCAAATCTGTCACCGACTGCGGCCGCAGATTCCTCAGATATATTATCTAAGAATCGTATAAGAAATTCCCTCATCCATTACGATGAGTCTGTAGATTCCATATTGGTACTAACCACTCGCGTACACAACTATACGCACCCAACCTAGGCACGTTAAGATCAGGCTACGTGACCTGTACCAAGATTTAAGTACGCACACTCATGTACCGAATTCGCCCTAGCACCTCAAGTCTAAGGACTAAATCATACACTATTATAAGTCTTGAGAACGTCCCATCACCGATATGCGTCATGCGCTTCCACAATGGGTTTCTCTGTTCAGGTCATTCGATGCGTTCGATTCCCTATCGAACCACCTACTTATATGCACTGACATCAACATCTTGTTCATGAAACTCTACAAATTCACTTCATGTGAATCACGCATATTCATACAAGTCTTGACGATTCCTACGATACCCTGTCTCGTTTCGGAATCTATGACTTGGAACGTGTTTTAAGATCACGACCATAGAGACTGTTTCATGATTGCACTCAATACCGAAGTGAATCGTCCCATAGTCAAATGTGATATAAGGATTTCATCCAATCGCTTAAATGTATTCGCGAGAGATGAAGTCGGCCATTGTTTATTCTATACATATATAAATAAACGTGCGTATTATTTATAGAATCAAAAGATTATTTTTACAGAATAGACCTATTACAAACTAGAGTGAATCAACTTGATCTTACGTGATTTCGTTCGTTCGATTAGGGGTGGGATGTAATGCAATGATAACAATAAAAAAAAAAAGGAAAGTAAAGACCAAAGTAGTTGTATTCGAATTGAGTGAGTACAAATACAAGTATTCAAGGGTCCTATTCGAGCATTATTGGATGCCGTACAAGCTAGAGGGCGAAATACATATAATTCTAAGCCTATATTCCCAAGCGGTTCCGAGCAGTAGCTTCGAGGAGGGAGCACCTGGAAAATCGTGTCTGGTGTCATAAATGCATGGGGTATTTATAGCTGATCTGACGGGCTTGGGCCTGGGCTCGGCCCAACAGTACCCTTCGATCTTGGGTTCTGAAATGAGCTCGGAACAGTTAATACTATGCCGTGGACCAACTTCTTGCTCTCTGGGGATAGTATCTAGTGTCATTCGAACAGCATCGGGCCCATAGAGGCAAGGAATCTAAATTACCCCTCATCAATACTCCCCCACTACTCGAGCGTGAGGTGGAGCTTGCGCTCGAAGAAGTACAAGTTGCGTCCCACACTATTATGAGATGAGCCATTCATAATGTCTTTAGGATATGCCTCGTTAAAAACCTAGCCCGGAAAAACCCGTTGGGATAAAAACCGAGCCAGGGAAAAAGAGTGCATATATAAGAAGACATGTGCCGGCGCATTGTAAAGATAACCTTGTCGGAGGATCTTGGAATTGTTATATCCTTTATGGTTTCGCGATGTGTTGTTCGATCTCTTAATGAATGCTTCCCAAATTATCCGATCATAACAAAGAGGACCCACGAGATTCTAAGGAGAAATTTGCAAAGGACTTATTCCGTAATCTTAGAAAATGAAGGATCAAAGTGCTATTCTGTGAGGAATAACCCTGAATTTTTACCCAGGGTAAGTTCAACCGTCGCGGTTACTCGGGGACCTGTTTGCAATTTTACCTTTTTAACCCCGTATATATATGTTGACTCGTTGAAAAATTATTTACATATTACGTCCTCTCTTGAGCTCGAAGCGTTTGAGATCGAAACATCATTTGCCTTTTGTATATTTGTTTCTCAATCCATAATGTCGAGCTCTAGAAGTGTAAGGGGCAAGAATAAGGTCGGAGAAAACCCAGAGTCCGATCCTTTGCTGAAGCTTGTTGATGATTATGAGGATGGGGAGTTTTGTCAAGGACGCGAGGATGAGGATCCGAATGAGGATCTCGAAGAAAATGAGGTCGAGAAACGCAGCATCGGCGAGGGTGCTTTTGTCAGGATTTTCAAACATACACAACCCTCTACCGCCACCATCTCGAACAAGTCAGAGCTTCCTGCCAGCCAGACTTCCTGCTGTTTTTCTAAGAAGGATCTCTCTTTCCTCGAGGCGGAGTTCGGGAAATTTCTTCCTAAAGGGTTTTCAATCGTCATTCCCTCTTACACCGAACGTGCTACCGATTCCCCGGCTGGCTGTCAAGCCTTTTACGAGGATCAATTTTCTTATGGTTTGCGTATCCCGTTTATTCCCCTTGTTAGAAATGTCTTGAACTTCTTTTCGCTTTCCCCTGCTCAGCTTCTCCCGCATTCTGTAGCGTATTTAGCAGCATTTAGCACTCTTATGGAGGCAAAAGGGGAAGAGGCCTCTTTTAGCAATTTTTGGCAGGTATTCCGAATGGACCCATGTAAGGGTTCGAATTTGGGGTTCGTGTCCATCCGCCCGCGGTCGAAACGGCCTTTTCTTACGAAAATAACAAGACCGATAAGAGTATAGGTTGGAAGAGGAGATTCTTTTTTGTGAAGGGTCCTGATCTTCCAATGTCTGAAGGTAGTTCGAAAACAAGACCGTATCGATGGGATGGTGCAAATACCTGGACATACGGTTCTCGCAGAATCAAAGAGAAGCTCAGCCATCGTCTTTCTGATGAACTGCTGGAGCAGTTGCAGTCTAACCCTTACCAGACTAGATTCCTGATTCAGGAAGGCGTTTTGCGATTGGCCGGGTTGAGCCATTGTAATTATCCTACTCCTGCGATTAAATACCCTAGCCAATCCTCCGAAGGATCCCTTCTGCGAACCTCTAGCGCTCCGACCCTTGCTGATATCTGAGAATGCGTTATAGGTCGGGGATTTGTTCGCCCTCCAAACCTATCGTTTGGCGCTATTAGAGCAGGAGTCGCAGGACGCTCATGATGCGAATGCGCAAATTTTTTCTGACAACCAAGTTCTTCGGTCTCAACTGGCAGAAACTCAACGAGAATTATCCCAAGTAAAGAAAGAGCTCGATGAGGCAACTATGAAACGTTCCTCGTCTGTAGAGGAGGACTTGCTGGCATCCGTTAAAGAGAGAAGTGCTCTCGAGGAAGAGTTGAAGAAGGTAAAGATAGAACTTGAGTTGGCAAAACAAGATTCCGAGCGTGCATATGCTCAGGGCCGGGAAGAAGCTGAGATTCCTGCCATACGAGAATTTTTGGAATCCCCTGCCTTGAATCCTTTAGTTCAAAGGAAAATGGGAGAAATTCTTCAGACGATCTTCTATAAAGGGGTTCAACAATTGGTCGCGGCCAAGAAAATCCCGGATGATATGGATGAGTACTATAAGTATATGAACCCTTTCAAGAACGCTGAAGGGAAGGATTACAAAGCTTCCTCTCTACCCAAGATGGATGCTAATTGGCAGGATCATCGCTTTGCCCCCCTAGTCGAGGAGTATGGCATTCCGATGCCTAACCCCGACGTGCTCGAGTATTCCTCCGACGATCCTCCTGTGCCGGGGGGAAAAGGCGGAGATGTCGACATGGGCGACGTACCGGATAGAGAAGACGATCGAACTCAAGATCAAATTGAGTAACTTCTCCACTTCTAACATATACCGCCTGATTTTCTATCTAGCAAGTTGCCGGAGTCGAACGTGATGAAAAGGGCGATTCATAGTTTTGTAGTCAGGAATTAATCATAGATCACCCATGTAACTCATTTTTGTAAACGGATCTGTTTTCTTCCTTTATCTGATTCGTGTAACTTGTAAATTCCAATCTTACTAATAACCATATTAAATTTTTGAGGTTCGATAACTATCTATGCTCGGACATCACCCATTCCCTACGGGATTTTTCTTTAAAAGTTGCGTCGATCCACTATCGTAATCGCAAGGCGTAGTGTCTATAAATATTAGGATTTATTTTCATTATCCATACGACATCTTTGCTTATAGAGATCGGAGCTCTTGCCATATTTTCCGCCTTCTTCGAATCCTTCAAAGAGTAAGAATCCGAATTATCGACCCCAAATCCACTTACCATGGAAAATGTACTAGGGAAAGCTATCAACCCCAAATCGTTATTTGTCGGTTCGAAGAATAAGAATCCGAGCAAAGAGCAGAAGATTGCCAAGGAGGCCAAAACCTCCAAATCTTCTTCTAAGACCTCAGTGTCTTCCCCGAAAGCTCCTATAGGGGAAGACAACAAGAAAGAGAAAAGTACTTCTTCAAAACAAAATAAAGGCAGTTCTAGCAAGTCCATTTTGGACGAAGAACTCGAGGCTGCGCCTGGGGTTTCTCCCCCGAAAGTTGTCGATTCTTCGAACGAAGATCTTGTGAGAGAAAATATTTCTGTTCATTCTTCGAATAAAAGGCCTTATTCTGACGTGGTTACTCCTGTTGAGGCATTGCAAAATCTTGCTATTGGTAGCAAGTCATCTTCCGATGTTTCGACCGTTCCTCCCACAGGGAATCTCAGCAAAAAACCCCTTGTTGACTCCATTCCTCCAAAAATTACTTCTTCCGCGCCTGAAGGGTCGAAAATTGGGTCTCCTCTTAAGGCTGATCTCATGGATAGTCTGTTGCAAACTAACTTTACTTCTTCAGAAACTAACATGCCCAAGGAGAGAAACATAGAAGAGTTGTTTGAGTCTGGGCAGCATTTCCTGTTTCAGGTATATATATATATATTTTTTTTTTTTTTGGAAGATCAATTCCTTTTGACAGGCCGGGCAAGATTTTATTGAGCTTAAAACGTTTGCTGAGCGGGAGACCAATCATCGTGCCGCTATTTCCCTCGAGCTGGAGGAGAAGAAAGCCGAATTCGACCGTGTCTTCGCGGAGAAGCTTGCTCTAGAGAGGGAGAAGTCTGTTAAAGAAAGTGGAGAGGAGATCCATAAGCAGCTGAATGAGGAGCTCGAAAAACTGAAGAGTCTTCACGAGCAGGAGAGGCAAGAATTCACGCGTCGAGAAAAGGAGGCTTATGACCGTGGATATGAAGCTGGATATGAGGCTCGGAATGCCGAGCTTCGAAAGATTTTCTCTGACAACAAACTTCTCTAGATGTTGCTTTTCATTTACCCGGGCTTGTAGTATGGCTATATTGTTTTTACTTATGTGATCATGAATAATTTCAGACAATTTTATCCCCCATGGTTTGTAATAATCTATTAGTTCTCGGATTACAAGTTTGTTCATAATTTAATGTACTCTCTTCTGTCCGTGGTTTTGTTTGCTTTCTTCGTTTGGTCTTATGCTCGTAATCTTCGTTTTTCGATCTTGGTATATTACTTCTGTTCTATTTCCAGAATATATCACTTTCTCTTCCCGGTGAAATTCTCGGGAAGCACAACAGTCTTTCGATCTTGACCGTTCCTTTCGTTTCCTGCAAGCCGTTGGATTTTGAGAATAGTACTTATAAATAGGGTTCAATTCGTATCCTTATAAAATTAATTTTAAAGCAGACTCCTTCGACCATGCTGGTCAAAAGATCTTGTTGTATGGCCGAATATTTTGGATTTCGAGTTAGGACCTATTCTGCGGGTCATAGACTAACTGGTACTTCGACCTCGACTAGGGTATCTGCAGGTGAACATCATTCCGACCTTGGAGACCGGTCAGCTTTATTGCTGACCACCCACGACCCCCCGTGGTCTAGGAGAAGTCCAAGCATCAAATCTTTTAGGGGTCTCCAGCGGTTTGTTCGGTTCTTCCTCAAGGATGTAAGGGGTGGAGCTTCAAGGGTCGAGGCTGATAATGTCGTGAAAACATCATTATTACCGGCACTTTCAAGCTCAAAAGTATTGATTGTCCTTAAGCTTTCATGTGTTCTTGGGTGTTTTCCTTTCTTTTGTGTTTCTTTGTGTCGTTGTTCATTGTTTCATGTTTTTGTTGTTGTTGTCATTGATTTTCGTGGTTTTCGTGGCTTTCATAGGAACCTTTGAATAAGAGCTTCAAGGAAAGAATATTCCGGAGTAAATAATGCAAAGACGTAGATAGCTGCTCACTCCAACAAGTATAACTCTTTCATGGGTTATCCAATGAAGCTTAATTTTTTAGTATGATGTAGAGGGGGAAGTTAGCTACGCTACGGATTTTACGGATCTGCATTTGAAGGTCGGACGAGGGAGAAGCATCTACTTGAAGCTGCCTTGCCAGAATAGCCGAGAGTCAGAGTCGCGACTTCAGAATCCAGAGTTGCGACCCCGGTAGAAGAGAAGAAAACCTGCAATTCAGAGGCGCGACTTCAGAATCCAGAGTCGTGACTCCTGCTAGCAAAAAATGCACGCTTTGAAAGAAAAATTGGAATTTCAGCAAGATAAGTGGAGGGCTTTTCCGGCATTTTGCAAGACTTATTTGGGGTTGATATAAATGCTTAATCAAAACCCTATTTTCACACCTTTTGACACTACACTTTACATTTTCACTTTAAGTTGAGAGATTTGGAGGAGGCAATTGGGGAATTTTTGAAGATCTTGAGACTAAGCATTTTCTATCTCTAATTTCATCTTTTTATCTTTAGAATATGGATATGATTATGAGGATGATATCAGATGATTTTATTGATATCATGAGTAGCTAGATCTCCAATTCCTAGGGTTTTATGAATCCTATGTTTGATCTATGATTGAATGATGAATTAATTGTTGATTACATGCTTGTATGTGATTACTTATCTAATTTTGTGCTTATTGTCATCTAATTGCTTGATCACCAATTGGGTGTTATCTATTGGTCTTTAAAGTGCTTGACAAAGTAAATTGGAGATTAGAATTGGAAATTAGATTGTGATTTGATCCTAGGATAAAATTTATACCTAGTTCATTTCATATCCTAATAGGTTCAAGCTTAATACATCAACTAGATTAAATCCTTTTAGACATAAATTGGGTTAATTTATCTTGATAGGTTCATATGCAACTCGAAAGATACATGTGAATATATTTGAATCCTAGGATAGTAATCACTAGCATGGGTCATCAATTGATTTAGCTAATTGGTCATAGATTAGACTAGGTGACATAGAACTCTAGGAGCTTTTTATCATTATACCCACCAAGTGTTTGATAATTTGCCTGAGTTACTTTTATTTGCTTTTTCTTAGTGTTAATTGCTAAAACAACCGTCCAAACATATTTGAACCATGAATCTAAGTAGAGTAGCTTTAGTCCTAGTTGGTAGATAGTTGTTCAATTCTCCGTGGGTTCGACACTCGACTTATCTCTTTATTACTTGGAACGATACGTATACTTGCGTGCTTTGCGTGTTAGTTTATATCGCGAACAAGTTTTTGGCGCCGTTGCCGGGGAATTGTAACGATTGTTTGCCAATTAAGATTTTTGTTTGCTTTAGTTTGGATTTATTACTCACTTTGTGATCTTTGTTTCCATTAGGTATATTTCTCTCGGTATATGCGAAGACCCACCAGAAAATCATTCATACCAATTGATCCCGAGATAGAGAGAACCTTTAGGAGACTAAGGAAAACGAGGAAGAAAAAGAGTAACACAAACAAAATGGGTGACCAAGGGCAAAATGTAGGACATGGAGGCCAACAAATAGCCATTCCGGCTCCAAACAATAGGAACCGTCCTATCAATTCATATGGAGCACCACAATTGGATAACATCACTCCGTGTATTGTGCCACCTACCATCACAGCACCTCACTTCGAACTCAAACCGGTTATGTTCCATATGTTGCAAGCCAATAGCCAATTTGGAGGATTCCCATCTGAGGACCCTCATGCACATTTGAAACAATTCGTTGGAGTGAGTAACACATTTCATATAGCAGGGGTGACACCCGCGGCTTTGAGACTTATTCTATTTCCCTATTCATTGAGAGATGGAGCAAAGGCATGGTTAGACTCTCTACCACCAAACTCAATCACTACATGGGATGATCTAGCGGAAAAATTCTTGAGGAAGTATTTCCCTCCCACAAAAAGTAACAAATTGAGGAATGAAATACTTTCCTTTCATCAAATGGATCAAGAATCATGGTGTGAAGCGTGGGGAAGATTCAAGGATCTAGTAAGTAGATGTCCAAACCATGGCCTACCCGAGTGGGCTCAAATGGAAAATTTTTACAATGGGTTGTATGGGCCAAGTAGAGCTATACTTGATGCGGCTGCGGGTGGAACATTTTTGTCAAAGACTTATGATGAAGCTTCCGAGTTTCTTGAAAGGCTCACTTACAACAACTACTCATGGCCATCCGAGATGGCAATCTCCTCAAAGCAAACTCCCGGGAAAATTGAATTGGATGCTATCACGGCATTGAGTGCACAATTAGCGGCTTTGAGCAACAAGGTGGATAGACTCAATCACAAACCGGGGGTGGTCCAAAATGTGCATGCCATTCAACCGAGTTGTGTGTCTTGTGGTGAAGGACATGTGTATGATATGTGTCCCGAAAATCCCGAATCGGTGAACTATGTTGGGAACAATTATAGGAATAATCAAGGGTACAATCAATATCACAACAATTACACTCCACATTGGCAAAAGCATCCGAATTTCTCTTGGAGCAACCCGGGAAATAGTCAACAACCAAATCATGGAGCCGCTCAAGCTTCCATTCCCTTCAAATTCCAAGAGAATCCAAGGCAACCACCGGTAGATGCCAAACCATCTTGGGAAGACGCATTTACTAAATTGATCGAGCATACCACCAAAATGCAACAAACCAACGATGCAAGACATCAAGAGCATTCGGTCCTATTGAGAAACCTAGAAATTCAAATGGGACAAGTCTCCCACGCTTTGAGCATTAGGCCTCAAGGGGCACTGCCAAGTACTACTGAGGCACCAAATCAAGGGGTGAATGAGCATTGCAAAGCTATCACATTGAGAAATGGAAAAGCATATGAGGGGCCGACAACACCTAATGAAAGTTCAAAGGAACTCGAGGAGACTCGACAAGAGGCCGAAATTCCTATAACCATTGATGATGTAGAGAAAAATGAGGAGTTGAAAAAGAATGGAATGCCTTCGGCACCAACTCCGGTGAGTAAACCACAACCTCCTTTTCCACAAAGGTTTCAAAAAAGGAAAGATGATAAACACTTTGAGAAATTCTTGAGCATTTTAAAACAATTGCACATCAACATCCCTTTGGTTGAGGCATTCGAGCAAATGCCCAAATATGTCAAATTTATGAAAGATGTGCTATCCAAGAAAAGAAGATTGGGGGAATTTGAGACGGTAGCTTTAACCGAGGAATGTAGTGCTATCTTGCAAAATAAGCTACCGCCAAAACTAAAAGATCCAGGGAGTTTTACCATCCCATGCACTATAGGGGAACATTACTTTGGGAAAGCTCTTTGCGATTTAGGAGCTAGCATCAACCTTATGCCTAAATCCATCTTTCAAAAGCTAGGAATTGGGGAAGCACGACCTACTACGGTCACTTTACAACTTGCCGATCGCTTCATCACATATCCGGAAGGTAAAATCGAGGATGTCTTGGTAAGGGTTGATAAATTCATTTTTCCCGTTGATTTTATTGTTCTTGACTATGAAGCGGATGCCAATGTGCCTATTATTCTTGGGAGACCATTTTTGGCAACCGGTAGAGCTTTAATTGATGTACAAAAAGGTGAGCTTACTATGAGAGTGCATGATGAGGAGGTGAAATTTAATGTCTTTAATGCTATGAAATACCCGGATGATGAAGAAGATTGTTTTTCTATTTGCATGATTGATAATTTGGTGTCTAACACATTTGAGGAAGGTCACTATGAGGATTTACTTGAAGCGGCTATTTTGAACAAGGTTGATGAAGAGGATGAGAGTATGGCGCATGTTGTGGCAAGTTTGAAGGCTAATTCGGTCGAGGGAAGATATCACAAGAAATTTGAAACATTGGAATTGCCCTTGTCTAGTTTTATACCCCCAAAACCGTCTATTGAAGAGCCACCTACTTTGGAATTGAAACCTCTTCCACCTCACTTGAAGTATGCTTACTTGGGTAGTTCTTCTACCTTGCCGGTTATCGTGGCGGCGAATTTGACGGAAATTCAACTTGAGAAGTTATTAAGGGTTCTTCGGAGTTACAAGAAAGCGATTGGATGGTCTATTGCCGATATCAAGGGAATTAGTCCCTCATTTTGCATGCATAAGATCAACTTGGAGGACAACTTCAAAGGATCCATTGAACACCAAAGAAGGTTGAACCCGATAATGAAAGAAGTCGTCAAGAAAGAAATTATAAAGTGGCTGGATGCCGGAATCATTTTCCCCATTTCCGATAGCAAGTGGGTAAGCCCGGTGCAATGCGTTCCAAAGAAAGGGGGAATGACGGTGATAACCAATAAAAACAAGGAGTTGATCCCATCTAGAACGATTACCGGGTGGCGAGTATGCATGGATTACCGGAAGTTGAACCTAAATACAAGGAAAGATCATTTCCCATTACCATTTATTGACCAAATGTTGGATAGGTTGTCGGGAAGAGCTTTCTATTGCTTTTTGGATGGATTTTCGGGCTTCAATCAAATTGCCATTGCTCCGGTGGATCAAGAAAAGACCACTTTCACATGCCCATATGGAACTTTTGCATTCCGAAGGATGCCTTTCGGTTTATGCAATGCTCCCGCCACTTTCCAAAGGTGCATGATGGCCATTTTCACTGACATGATTGAAAAATTCGTGGAAGTTTTTATGGATGATTTTTCTATTTTTGGAGACTCATTTGATGATTGTTTGAGCAACTTGGAAAAAGTCCTCCAAAGATGTGAAGAAACTAACTTGGTATTGAATTGGGAGAAGTGTCACTTTATGGTAAAGGAGGGCATTGTTTTGGGGCATAAAGTTTCGGGAGATGGGATCGAGGTAGATCGAGCTAAAATCGAGACAATCGAGAAACTACCTCCACCCATATCCGTGAAAGGTGTTCGGAGTTTCTTAGGGCATGCCGGATTTTATAGGAGGTTTATTGAGAATTTCTCTCAAATTACAAAACCTTTGTGTAGCTTATTGGAAAAGGACACTCCATTCGTCTTCACGGATGAGTGTATGCAAGCCTTTATAATCTTGAAGCAAAAATTGATATCCGCACCTATTATAGTTGCACCGGACTGGGACTTACCTTTTGAGGTCATGTGTGATGCAAGTGATATAGCGATTGGAGCAGTTTTGGGCCAAAGGAAAAGAAAAATCTTTCACTCTATCTACTATGCTAGTAAGACCTTGACCGGAGCACAGGTGAACTATACCGTGACCGAAAAAGAGTTTTTAGCCGTGGTGTTTGCATTTGATAAATTTCGAGCTTATTTGGTTGGTACTAAGGTGATAGTCTATACGGACCACTCGGCTATCAAATATTTGATGACTAAGAAGGATGCAAAGCCTCGTTTAATTCGATGGGTGTTGTTATTACAAGAGTTTGATTTGGAGATTAAAGATCGAAAGGGAACCGAGAATCAAGTAGCGGACCACTTGTCAAGGCTTGAGGGAGTAATCACGGAGAACGAGCATGTACCTATTAATGAAGTATTCCCGGATGAGCAACTTTTCTCCATTGAGAAACCTCCAATTCCGTGGTACGCCGATTACGTAAATTTTTTGGTATGTGGTCTTTCACCTCCCGACTTTACTTATCAACAAAAGAAAAGGTTTTTGCACTACGTTAAAAATTTTATATGGGATGAGCCGTTTCTTTTTAAGATTTGTAAAGATAGGGTCATTAGAAGGTGTATTCCGGAGGAAGAGACTCGTGATATTTTGAAAGAATGTCATTCGGCTCCATATGGGGGTCACTTCAAAGGGGATCGTACGGCGGCGAAAGTTCTCCAATCGGGATTTTATTGGCCAAACTTGTTCAAAGACGCGCACATGTTTGTGGCTCAATGTGATAGATGCCAAAGGGTTGGAAATCTCACCCAAAGAAATGAAATGCCGCTCACCAACATTCTTGAAGTTGAATTATTTGATGTGTGGGGGATAGATTTTATGGGACCGTTTGTTCCATCACGTGGAAATCAATACATTTTGGTTGCGGTTGATTATGTATCTAAATGGGTTGAAGCTGGAGCTTTTCCAACTGATGATTCTAAGGTGGTCATGAACTTCATAAAGAAACACGTTTTCACCCGTTTTGGCACTCCTAGAGCAATCATTAGTGATGGAGGAAAACACTTTTGCAACCGATGGTTGGATGCTTTGTTGGCAAAATATGGAGTGAAGCACAAGGTAACCACCGCATACCATCCTCAAGCGAATGGGCAAGCCGAGATATCCAACCGTGAGATTAAAAGCATTTTAGAGAAGACGGTATCTCCTACTCGGAAGGATTGGTCAATGAGACTAGATGATGCTTTGTGGGCATACCGAACCGCCTACAAAGCTCCAATCGGAATGTCGCCTTATATGCTAGTGTTTGGGAAATCTTGTCATTTGCCTTTAGAATTGGAACACAAAGCCTATTGGGCGATTAAGTCACTAAATTTGGATATGAGTTTGGCGGGTGAGAAACGGTTGCTTCAACTTAATGAATTGGATGAGTTTCGGTTTGATGCATATGAGAATGCAAAGCTTTACAAGGAAAGAACAAAGAAGTGGCATGACCAACGAATCATGGAAAAGAAATTTGAACCGGGTCAACAAGTGTTACTATTCAACTCGAGGCTCAAATTGTTTCCCGGGAAGCTCAAGTCTCGTTGGTCCGGCCCTTTCAAAGTTAGTGAAGCATTTCCAAATGGTGCGGTTGAAATTATTGATCCAACAACCGGGGACCAATTCAAAGTTAATGGTCAACGCCTTAAGCACTATTGGGGTGAAAAAATTGAAAGGCAAAAGACCTCCGTGGTCTTGCATTGAAGTAAATGAAATGTATCAATTCGAGCTACCGACTCTAAATAAAGCGCTTCTTGGGAGGCAACCCAAGTTTCTTTCTTTGTCTTTGTGTCTTTTGTGTTTGTTTTGTGTTCGTGTTAGTGCGTGTTTTGATTTTGTGTTTTTGGTGTGTTTTGATTGTGTGTAGGTACAAGGAATGAAGCAAGAAGGAAACGAGGTGAATTTCAATGACTATGAAAATTGAGAACCAAAGGCACCGTGGGATTGCAAGGGACGAGCTCTCTTAGGGACGTATTTTAATTTCCTTGTTTTTCCCATAGACTACTTTATTTGACCTATTCGATATGGTTGTACTTTGATTCCTTTTCTCGCTTACTTGCATTCTTAGATTTGGATGAATGTACCTCTACACTTTTAGAGCTCCCTTTTGTGTTTGTGTTTTGTTTCGTGTTTTTGTTTGTGCTTGTTTGTGCGTTTTGTGGTGTTGTCGTGTCAACCTCCCTCTGTTTTTCTCTTTTTCTTGTCGCAGTGGGGACACTGCTTTGTTTCAAGTTTGGGGGGGAGGTCCCAAGTACGTGTACTTTCTCGTTCGACCCGTCAAATTTTTTGAAATTCACATAATTTTTGAAATTTTTCCCTATAAAAATTGCGCACAACGGCTAAAGTTAGGTTGAATTCGAGGTGTGTGACAAACGGTGGAAAAAGTAGAACTTAGAACTCCCAATGAGTAGCTTAGGTATTTTTCTGAAACTAGATAAAAAAATCGAAAGTAAAGAGATCGAAGTGACCTAAGTTTGGGGGAGTGAACCCTTTCTACGAATGAAAAAGCTTTTGAATGCCTAACTTTTAAAAGAAACGAGTAGAGAGGTTGCTAAAATGTATGCACCTCTAGAGTGAAAAGAAAGGCTAAGCCTTCAATGATGAAATTCATGAGACATTTTTGTAATCTCTTCTATGCATTAGTGCAAGAATTGTAAAGCTCAAATTACATGTAAAGCACCAAAACAAGGAGCTAGTAGCCCTTGGAATCAATAAGTGCGAGTTGCACAAACACTAACTATTGGTGCTAGTTCTCATTGCAAAATCTTATGTAAAGCACACAATGTGCTAGTTTTGAATTGTAATATCTCTTGTAAACGCATTGTATCAAGTGAGAAAGAGTTAGGAACTAAAAATGCCAAATTAGTTCAATGTTAGGGACAACTCTTAAATTTCCTACACTTAGTCTCATGGCTGTGATCGGAACAATTAGTTTTTTTTATTCTAAGTTGATGAAAAATACCTTAGTTAACTTGAGGAGTCCATGCAAATAGGTTCAATGATCTTGATTCACCGGGAGTTACTCATCTAGAATGATACCTAGCCGATGCCGACACACACACATGTACGGACTTGTTGAGAAAATTATGTGAAAGTCCTAAGATTTGACGTTTTGATCTTGAATGTACCTTTGTACTTGTTTTTGTTTTCTTTGCTCGAGGACGAGCAATAGTTTAAGTTTGGGGGGGTGATAATGTCGTGAAAACATCATTATTACCGGCAATTTCAAGCTCAAAAGTATTGATTGTCCTTAAGCTTTCATGTGTTCTTGGGTGTTTTCCTTTCTTTTGTGTTTCTTTGTGTCGTTGTTCATTGTTTCATGTTTTTGTTGTTGTTGTCATTGATTTTCGTGGTTTTCGTGGCTTTCATAGGAACCTTTGAATAAGAGCTTCAAGGAAAGAATATTCCGGAGTAAATAATGCAAAGACGTAGATAGCTGCTCACTCCAACAAGTATAACTCTTTCATGGGTTATCCAATGAAGCTTAATTTTTTAGTATGATGTAGAGGGGGAAGTTAGCTACGCTACGGATTTTACGGATCTGCATTTGAAGGTCGGACGAGGGAGAAGCATCTACTTGAAGCTGCCTTGCCAGAATAGCCGAGAGTCAGAGTCGCGACTTCAGAATCCAGAGTTGCGACCCCGGTAGAAGAGAAGAAAACCTGCAATTCAGAGGCGCGACTTCAGAATCCAGAGTCGTGACTCCTGCTAGCAAAAAATGCACGCTTTGAAAGAAAAATTGGAATTTCAGCAAGATAAGTGGAGGGCTTTTCCGGCATTTTGCAAGACTTATTTGGGGTTGATATAAATGCTTAATCAAAACCCTATTTTCACACCTTTTGACACTACACTTTACATTTTCACTTTAAGTTGAGAGATTTGAAGGAGGCAATTGGGGAATTTTTGAAGATCTTGAGACTAAGCAATTTCTATCTCTAATTTCATCTTTTTATCTTTAGAATATGGATATGATTATGAGGATGATATTAGATGATTTTATTGATATCATGAGTAGCTAGATCTCCAATTCCTAGGGTTTTATGAATCCTATGTTTGATCTATGATTGAATGATGAATTAATTGTTGATTACATGCTTGTATGTGATTACTTATCTAATTTTGTGCTTATTGTCATCTAATTGCTTGATCACCAATTGGGTGTTATCTATTGGTCTTTAAAGTGCTTGACAAAGTAAATTGGAGATTAGAATTGGAAATTAGATTGTGATTTGATCCTAGGATAGAAATATACCTAGTTCATTTCATATCCTAATAGGTTCAAGCTTAATACATCAACTAGATTAAATCCTTTTAGACATAAATTGGGTTAATTTATCTTGATAGGTTCATATGCAACTCGAAAGATACATGTGAATATATTTGAATCCTAGGATAGTAATCACTAGCATGGGTCATCAATTGATTTAGCTAATTGGTCATAGATTAGACTAGGTGACATAGAACTCTAGGAGCTTTTTATCATTATACCCACCAAGTGTTTGATAATTTGCCTGAGTTACTTTTATTTGCTTTTTCTTAGTGTTAATTGCTAAAACAACCGTCCAAACATATTTGAACCATGAATCTAAGTAGAGTAGCTTTAGTCCTAGTTGGTAGATAGTTGTTCAATTCTCCGTGGGTTCGACACTCGACTTATCTCTTTATTACTTGGAACGATACGTATACTTGCGTGCTTTGCGTGTTAGTTTATATCGCGAACAGAGGCCCTCAATAAAGTATTCACGTTACACCTAGAAAAGGATGCCTTACCCTTCTCCTTTTTGAGGAATCATAAATAAAGATAAAAGCCTGTTGGCTCGACAGGCTCCTCCAATCCGAGTAAGGACATTATCGTTCGCCGAAAATTTCATAGGAAGCTTTGTAGGTGTTTGTAGAATTATAAAATGTAACAGGAGTTGATACCTTTGTAACTTGTAACTCTTCAATGTATCGAACTCTGGAAATAATAATTTCTCGATTAATTTCTTACATTCGTTCTTATCTGCTTAAATAAAGCTCTTCACCGATCTTGGTCCATCTTCGGACGAGTTCTTGATAATGGTTCCTTGATCAGTTATAGTCCGACTTTTTCTTTGTGACTTTCTTTAACGATCGGGAATTAAACTATAATTATTTCGAGCATTGTTGAATTTTACCGTTTCTTCATTTATCCGCACGGTTCCTGAATTTTCGGGAAGTGGAACGGTCACTGTATTTATTGCTCGCATTTTGGCCACTAGTTCTGTTCAGCTTTTGAAAACAGTCCCTGATTTATCGGAATCTGAGCGGTCAGAGCGCTTTTAATATACATATTGCCACCGTTCATCTGAAGAGATCTACACCGTTGATACGTAATTCTCCCCCTATAAATACTTCTAAATTTACCTTCATATTTTTACTTGTCTGTAAACATTTCGTTCGATCAATATGGTTGCATTTTTACCTCCATCAACCATCTTTATTTTCGATTCGGTCTCAGCAATAAAAGCGTTCGAGATTCGGACTCGAACTCTCTTCTTTGATCTCTTCGGCGTCCCTGTATGGGGAATAATTTCGACCAGGGTATCGACAGGCGAAAAGGATTGCGACTGGGGTACCGACAGGCGACCAGCTCTCTCTGATGCCATCCATTTGAGACTGGTTAGAATTCCTGTATACTGTCAATCCACCCAGTCGGATAGTGGGTCGACTGCTGGGGAAGTTTTCCCGCACTCAATATCCACTTCTTCAAGAGGTTCTTTGAAGAATGTTACCTCCGAGATTGCGTGGAACAATCTTTCTAGAGATTGCTTCCCTGTTTCTCGATCCGGTCCGACATGGGACGACCATTGAGGAAGCGAAGGATGGGTAGAAGTGTTATCCTAGCTCCGCCTTCCTCCTTTGAAAGTGTTTTAGGGTATGGTTAATTTGTAATAGGATCATGCTGAATGTAGATTTTCAGCTTAGCTCGATTTTCTTTATTATTGTAATCACGAAATTTTTTGTAATCGTTCTAAAGATCATGAATAAGAATACTTATTTTCTCCCTTACCCTTACTGCAGAACTGTTTCCGTATATTGTTACCGAGCACCGACTTCTTCGTCCCAAAAATATGATCATCAAATATCATTTTCGAATGATTTTAATAAGTGTACCGATAATAAAGAATAATTGACATTCTTCTTTCTCTGATATTCAGATATAAGTAACAGTTGATCTTTGTAGACCGATCAAAATTTGATAATACTGGAATAATAATGATAGGCCCTCTTGGCGGATTGTGATTGCTGTAGTTCGAAATAGGACGTATATTGGAATCTCTGGATTGATAATTTACACCTTGGATCGTAGCCAAGGGTTTCAACCATTTGGTAATTTCGATCTAAGGGGCGTAGCAACGGCTTTCACCTTTAGTTGTTTTAGAGCATTTTTAGCCCCAGGGTCATAGCAAAGGCTTTCACCCATTTAATAATTTCGATCTAAGGGGCATAGCAACGGCTTTCACCCTTAGTCATTTTAGAGCATTTTTAGCCCTTGGGTCCTAGCAGAGGCTTTCACCCATTTAATAATTTCGATCTAAGGGGCATAGCAACGGCTTTCACCCTTAGTCGTATGAGAGCATTTTTTAGCTCGAGGGTCCTAGCAGAGGCTTTCACCCATTTAATAATTTCGATCTAAGGGGCATAGCAACGGCTTTCACCCTTAGTCGTATGAGAGCATTTTTTAGCTCGAGGGTCCTAGCAGAGGCTTTCACCCATTTAATAATTTCGATCTAAGGGGCATAGCAACGGCTTTCACCCTTAGTCGTATGAGAGCATTTTTTAGCTCGAGGGTCCTAGCAGAGGCTTTCACCCATTTAATAATTTCGATCTAAGGGGCATAGCAACGGCTTTCACCCTTAGTCGTATGAGAGCATTTTTTAGCTCGAGGGTCCTAGCAGAGGCTTTCACCCATTTAATAATTTCGATCTAAGGGGCATAGCAACGGCTTTCACCCTTAGTCGTATGAGAGCATTTTTTAGCTCGAGGGTCCTAGCAGAGGCTTTCACCCATTTAATAATTTCGATCTAAGGGGCATAGCAACGGCTTTCACCCTTAGTCGTATGAGAGCATTTTTTAGCTCGAGGGTCCTAGCAGAGGCTTTCACCCATTTAATAATTTCGATCTAAGGGGCATAGCAACGGCTTTCACCCTTAGTCGTATGAGAGCATTTTTTAGCTCGAGGGTCATAGCAGAGGCTTTCACCCATTTTTAATAGTAGATGGAGATGAGAAGAGATTGAACAATAGATGAACCGAGGTCGATAATATAAAAGATATGAATGAATACAAATATTGATGAGATTAGTTTCCATTGAATATATAATTCTGATCGAAATAAATTTTGACGAGATAATAGTCTTTTGCAATCATGAGAAAAGCTGAATCATAGAGAAACAGCCAATAATAAATAACCTTAGGGCTTAATAAATTTTATGCCTTGTCGAGAAAACTCTTTGTCTATAAGTTCCCAATCTTGTCATGTTTGATTTTTTTTTCTAAATGATTCCTCATTTATCGAGAATTGCAAGGGTCGACAAATCTCATCCATTCATTTCGCGAATTATCTGCCGCCGGATTCCTTCATCTTTTATTTATAAAAAGGGCATGATGCTATTGAGATTTTCTTATTCGCTGTATCAGCATTTTATCTGTCCGACCATGCTAATCAAAATTGTTACTCCATCCATTCGATTATTTTGAGCTCAGACTTCGAACAATCTTTAAGAATGACAGTCTTCTAATTCGACCTCGCTTAGAATATCGTCAGGCAAATACAATTTCCATCTTGAAAGCCAATATGCCAGATTCAGGAAGTCCACAGGCTGTCGCACAGGTCTTCGATTAGGGACCTGTTGCTACAATGCATTTAGGAAGACATAGCAGGGAGCGAACTATCCAGAATATAGTCACTCGATAAGCCATGTGCTCGTCCTTTTATCCTCGGAAGATCGTAAATAAAGTTAAAAGCTTGCGGGTCCTAGGGAAATTCCCACGGTCGGAGCCAAATTATTCCGAAAGAGCAATAGGAGAAGAGACCGAAAATTTCATAGGATTGTAGAAAGTGATAGCGTTTTTATGTAATATATATATAGGCTTGAGTTATGCTCAACATGTATTTTGCTCATCTTGTATTTTCCGAGATAATTTAAATACACTTCTTCCATGTTTTGTTGATAGAATAATCATAATTAGATAGATTCTTATCTTCAATACTTCCACGTCAATCCTCTAATATCGATAAAGAAATACTCAAACACCGCTTGCTTGATCGAGCAATAAATATTATAGTGGACCTAATATTAATAAGGAAAATGTTGCCATCAAGCCTTGGCACTGCCGGATTTCCATAGTCGCATGATTTTTTGGTCGAGAGTTCTGTTCGAACCGATCATGATTCTTCCAAGTCGAATAATGACTGTAAAAACATTTGAATGAACTGATCTTGAACCTAAATTGCCGATCTTCATCAATAATGTTATAACTATGCCTATATCGGTCTGGTGTTTAGAATGTTATAAATTTTCCTATACGGCCTGTTAAACCATGTTTCCTTCTAACCAAACAGGACCCTATTTCTCGGGAAATGTAATGGTCAGTTCATTTATTACTTACATCCCAACCGTCGGTGATTTATTATCTGGACCACTGGTTCAAAAACTTTGCTGCTATAAATAGTTCTCCTTCGGTTTATCCGATACTCTTCATTTTCTCCATTATGCTTTGTCCGACCGATATGGGTCGAATATTGCTTTCGATTCGTATTGCTTCCAAAATACAGAAATTTGAGATAAGAATTCGAACCTTATTCTTCGACTCTGGTCTTTTTGGTGTACCCCTCTTCGCTTAGAATATCGACAGGCAAAAGAACTTGCGCCTAGAATACCGGCAGGCAACCTGTTTTCCCAGACATAATTTCTGGTGCAGGTTAGATCTCTGGTCTCTTGGCGTAGTATCTGATCGGGCAGCTGGTAAATCTGAGAGGAGTTCTTTAAATCTGAAGCTTCAGCTTCCTCGAGGGCTTTCTTGAAGTATAGTTCCTTCGAGTTTACTTGGGGCGCCTCCGCTGAGATAACCCTCCGCTGCACCGGTTCGGATTAACCTGTAAATAATGATTGAGGATTTCAATCATTATTTACAGATGAAGACCTAAGGTCGGTCTGAATCCCCGGAGAAGAGTTTTGATCCGGCTTTCATCCCGTACGAAGACGGATGTGCGACACGTGGCTAGTGATTACTAGGATGAATCATTGCCGAGTTCTGCATCTGGAGCGATCTTAGGGAATGAAGACTGAGCGCGTAACATGGTAGAATTATTCGTAGAACTTGTAATAGGATAGTAGCGATCGTATTGTACTTCTTGAGCTCGGAATTGATTCGAGGCTTTTCTTTGTAACTTATTTGAAGAATATTAATGATAGATCTTACGTTCTCTGATCGAATTTCTCCATTTAACTTCTTTTATCAGTCGAACAATTGCTGATTTTTTAGCTTCAACTTTGACGATCAAATAATTCGGAGCCGCTGTTCAAATATTCATCTCATCCCAAATAGAGGTAACCGATAAATAATGTATACAGATTACGCGATTGAACTCATAAATAGCTGATTTGAGGAATTTGTTTTGAGAGCAACAAATATGATGATCGGAAAAATAAATTCCGATCATCGATAAGCTCTGATCGAGTCGACCGGACTAATTCTATGTTAATTTGTTGTGGGCTACCTTGCTGGAACCACTACAAAAAAATGGTTCTGTTGTGACAAATTGTTGTGATGAAAATTGAAATTTGTCACAACAAATTTTATCATATGATGAATGTCACTTTCGCCACTTGAAACTTGGTCTAATATGACGAAATTTATTTCGCCACATGAGACACAACCTGATGCGACAATTGTTTGACTTAGTCATAATAGGATACATCTCATACAACGAAAACTGAAAGCGTCATATTTGTGCAAAGCTCATATGATGACTAACAATTTCGTCACATGGAAGAATCGCTCATATGACAAAAAGCATAATCGTCACATCTGTGCAATATTCATGCGACGAATTTTTGCGCTTGTCACATAGTGGTATGTTTCATACGACGAAATGGGAATTTATCATGTCATTGAGATTTCATGTGACGAAGTATTCAGTTCGTCGCAAGAATAGTACGACTCGTATGACAAAACTTTATTTCATCATATAAGAATACATTTCTTGTGAGGAAGTTTTTGTTGGTCACAAAAGTGATATGGCTTATGTGACAAAACTATATTTCGTTATATGGGAGCAAATGTCATGTGGCGAAAGTAGTATTTTCGTCACATTAAAAATTGGCTCATATGACAAAATGGTTATTTTGTCATATAACATTGCTTTTATGTGACGAATTGTTTATTTGTTACAACAAAAATTACCCTATATTGCTACAATTTTCAACTTCTATGATGCTTAAAGTTATCGTTTCACATAATTAATCACATTTTTTATGTGATAATATGAAGATGAGAATAATTATAAATTAAACAGGCTTTACCTCAACGTGCATAGCTCTAAGGTCAACAATTTGGCCAATTCGTTATAAATTGAGAATCGGTTGATTTAATTGTGAATAAGCTCAATATACATAACCCTATAATCAATAATTTTGAATTAACGACTAATTAATTCCGAGCCATGTATCAATTTGACTTCGTATAATTTCAACATACTTAACCCTAAGGTCAACAATTGGCCAATTAACGTTTCAAATTGAGCATCAATCGATCTGATTGCGAATAACCTCAATATACAGAACCATATAGTCAACAATTTTGAATTAACGACTAATTAATTCCGAGTCAATTATCAATTTGATTTCGAATAAATTCAATGTACATAACCCTAAGATCAACAATTGGTCAATAAACGTTTACATATCCATATGGTCAACAATTTTGAATTAACGACTAATTAATTTCAAGCCAAATATCAATTTGATTTCGAATAATCTTAATATACTTAACCGCAAGGTCAACAATTGATCAATTAACGTTTCAAATCGAAAATCAATGGATCAGATTGCGAATAACCTCAATGTATATAACCATATAGTCAACAATTTTGAATAAGCGACTAACTTTTCGAGCCAAATATCAATTTGAGTTCGAATAACATCAATGTACATAACTCTAAGGTCAACAATTTGTCAATTAACCTTACAAATCGAGAATCGATCGATATTACTGCGCATAACCTTAATGTACATAACCATATAGTCAACAATTTTGAATTAACGACTAATTAATTAATTTCGAGTCAAGTATCAATTTAATTTCGAATAACCTCAATATATATAATCCTGAGGTCAACAATGTTGACTTTGGTCGACTAAATATAGACTCTAATTTATTTTCGTCGATTTAAACCAGTACGAATTGATTTAACTCATTTTCACCAATTTGATTCCATTTAAACCGTTTTTGATTGATTTAACTCGTGGTTTCATTCAATTTAACCATTTAATAACATTAACTAATTTTTAATTTTATCAATTTTGTGCAATAATTTGATTAGTTAATTTAAAAAATGTTAATAAAAATTAATGATTTAAGTCTTAAGAAAAAAGAAATTAAAAAATGATTTTTTTTAAATAACTTACCTAGGGCATAAAGCCCTAATTTCATTTCTTCCTCCCTCCATCAAACCCGCCACTCTACCCCCTATCTCCCACCCGCTGCTCTTCCTCTCTCTACCACCCACCACCACCTGGAACAACCACTCACCACCACCCTCTTGCACAACCCACCCACCACTGCCCGATCTGAGCGAGCCGCCTGCCCCAGCTACCCAAACCCACGTGACCCACCTGCTCGTGCCCGAAGTCGCGCCCCCTAGCCCAGCCCAGCCCGTCCCTGCTCGTGCTGAACTTGTGCGACCCGCCCAGCCCGCCCCTTCTCCTGCCCGAACTCGTGCGACCCATCCTGCCCCAGTCCGAAAATTAACCTCATCCTATTTCTCCAGTCACTCTTCAATTCGTCCAGGTAAGATGATTTTTTCATTTACAGTTGTTGTTTAGTTGTTGATGTTCATTGGAATCTGGTGGTGAAATATTGTCACGTGGACTATTGTACGGAAAAAATCTTTGGTGGTGGTGGTGTTGGTGTAATTATCAAAATATGAAAATAAATAAGCAGAGCATTTAATTTATTCAGTGACTGCAAGAAAAAGGGAGAGGGGGAAGCAAAGCAATCTTTTACTTTATTTCTGGTATTTAATTTGTTCCAAAATCTGAAGTTTTAAACTTGTTGAAGGGAGAAATGGGTGTTGTTACAGTTGCTGAATTGAAGCCAAACATATCAGGAAAGAGATCTTTTCGTCCTAGTTCAAGTGTAAGACATATTACTGAATGGTATACTACTTTTATTAATTGATAACTAATTAAATTATCTTTTATTTTTATGTTTGATTATGAGATTCATTTGATGCTTTATATGATTTGAATTCAAAGTGTTGAAATTGGGTTCATAAATTCTTCTAGAATTTTCATTGATGCTCAATTGATGTAAGAGAGTTAATGGGGTTTTGGAGATTTACTGATATAAAAATAAATAAAGAGTGATTTGCCTCCTTCATTTTGAAGGTGTTGTGTACACGCGTACTGTAATGCGAGTGGAAAATGACCAATTTATCCCTACCATCCACTTTAATCCTGTAATATTGTCTAATGTGCACTTTACCTCCTGTGAATATGTAAAAACCAAGAGGGTTAAACCATATTCTTTAAATTCATGAATTATTACATCAAATTTATGTCTACTATTATTGAATTATTAATTTTCATGCCAAATGTTCTGAACCATTTTGTGTTAAATGCAGCATGTGCATTGTTCTCTGTTTATGTACGGAGCATCACGGTATAGCTGTTAATTAGGCCCCTTCTTGTTCCCTCTCAAATACTATATAGCTGTTAATTATTATTTTCTCATTCTTTCCTTTGTTATGTTCTTCTTGAACTAATAAATGTAAGTATGATCTCTCATAACTAATTGAGTTGTATATACAATGTTTACAGGTAAAAGTCTACTTCAACTTGAGCAAGAAAAGGGCATTGTTGTTCATTTCATGATTGGACACAGGTTATTTAAATTCTTTAAGTACTCTTTATTTAAATTCTTTAAGTACTCTTTATTTTTAAATGTAACAGTCAACACATGGTTCCAATTTAGTAATTCACCTCATGTGAAGAATCATCTTTGATTAACCCCACAACTCAACATTTCCCTGAGGCCAATCTTGCTATATCTAAGGCCTATAATTTCATTTTCAGATGTCATATCTAAATAAAAGCACTTGAATTACCATGCTTGGTGTATTTTATTATTTGATAGTAATTGGTGTATGTATGTGCAGGATGTCAAGATGTTTGTTTTGTTGAGCAAATGTGTAGACACAATCTTTGATCTGTTTGGACAAGGTACTACAGTAGTTGTTCGTGATGTATGCATGTACATATTTGAATATTATCTAATTTTTGGATTTAAGTAACTGTTGTAAATTATCCTTATGTGTTTATGAAACTTTTGTTAGTTTGGATATAAGTACTTGAACAGAGTTGTAATATGTTAGTTGACTTGAATGGATATTTTGATACTAATATAGTTGCATTATTTTTGTTGGTTTGGATGTATAGTATTTTGAAACAATATAGTTAGTTGGTGGTTATTGTTGGATTGATACAAATTTAATGAATTTTTGGTGTAAAAAAATCACAGGTACAACAAATTTCACAAGCTGTGACAGAAAAGATTATTATAAGATATTATATAATTAAATATTAAATTATATTTGGTTTTTGTGACCATTTTTTTGTTCATAAAAGTATTTTATAAATTTTGAAAAATAACTTTGGTGACAAAACTTTCGTCATAATAGAACACAGTATATGTGACGAAATTAATTGTCACGAGAGGTGCCCAAAAACAAATCATTGTTGTGATGAAATTAGTATTTTGTGACGAAATATTTAAGTTTTTACAACAAAATTTTTGTCTTTAAAAAAACGATTCATGTGACGAAATCAATTGTCACAAGATGTACTAAAATTTGAAGTGCTGTGGTGACGAAAATGGATTATTGTGACAGAAAAATTATGTTTATGTGACAAACTTTTCGTTGTAAAACGAACGTTTTATGTGACGAAACTAATTGTCACAAAAGGTACCCAAAAATATACTATTGTTGTGACGAAATTAGTATTTTTATGACGAAATTTATAGTCTCTTATGATAAATGTTTTCGTCATAACAGGAATACTTATGCGGCAAAATAATTTTCGTCACAATAGGTTGTGACGAATTTGAATTTTGTCACATGAGACCTGTTAAGACGGGGCTGTTACGGCGAATCTTGTGACGAAAAAATCGTCATAACAGCCTCTTGTGACGAAAAATCATGTTTTCATGACGAAAAATTTCGTCAAGAAAAAGGCAATTTTTTGTAGTGTTTCTTATTTACTTTCACACTAGAAAATGGATCGTTCGTGGAAAATAAACCCATCGGGAAGAATTAGATAAGCTGTGCAATCCCCAAATAAAAATCGCTAATATTAAGCTCGGAAGTTTATTGTATAGGCTTTATCTTCGATCTCGAATTGATGAACGCCCTAATAGTCGGAGGACCGCCTTGGATAACGAATAACAGAGTTTCAAACTTAGTAAGGTTTTTAGCTAACATATGGATTTCCCCTCGTGGTAGGCATGTTTCGGTCTAATACTCGAATAAGGCCCCACGGTGGGCGCCAATTGATCTTACGTGATTTCGTTCGTTCGATTAGGGGTGGGATGTAATGCAATGATAACAATAAAAAAAAAGGAAAGTAAAGACCAAAGTAGTTGTATTCGAATTGAGTGAGTACAAATACAAGTATTCCAGGGTCCTATTCGAGCATTATTGGATGCCGTACAAGCTAGAGGGCGAAATACATATAATTCTAAGCCTATATTCCCAAGCGGTTCCGAGCAGTAGCTTCGAGGATGGAGCACCTGGAAAATCGTGTCTGGTGTCATAAATGCATGGGGTATTTATAGCTGATCTGACGGGCTTGGGCCTGGGCTCGGCCCAACAGTACCCTTCGATCTTGGGTTCTGAAATGAGCTCGGAACAGTTAATACTATGCCGTGGACCAACTTCTTGCTCTCTGGGGATAGTATCTAGTGTCATTCGAACAGCATCGGGCCCATAGAGGCAAGGAATCTAAATTACCCCTCATCACAACTTGTTGGGCACTATCCTATCAATCTCCAACTTGCCCTAAAGCCATTCACAAACGTTTCTAAGAACCATGTTATCCAGATGTCCCTCGAACGCCTTTTGCGAAAGCGGCTTAGTTAGTGGATCAGCTATGTTGTCTTCTGAGTTGACACGTTCCAAGTGTATGTCTTCTCTACCAATAATCTCCCTGATCACGTGGTATTTCCTCATCACGAGCTTGGATTGGTGGTGTGATCTCGGCTTCACTTGAGCTATCGCCCCGTTGTTGTCGCAGAAGAATACTACAGGTTCGGCAATGATAGGAACTACATCCAGCTCTTGGATGAAGTTTCTTATCCAAACACTCTCCTTTACTGCATCTGATGCTGCAATATATTCTGCTTCAGTGGTTGAGTCGGCAGTGGTAGACTGTTTAGAGCTTTTCCAACTCACCGCTGCCCCATTGAGGCGGAATATGTATCCATAATTGGATTTGTAATCATCCACGTCAGACTGAAAACTCGAATCAGTGAATCCTACGAGTTTCAGTTCTCCACTAACACCGTAGACCAAGAACATATCGTTAGTCCTTCGCAGGTACTTAAGGATTGCTTTTACGGTGGTCCAGTGCTCTTCGCCTGGATTCGACTGATAGCGGCTCGTTACACTTAGAGCGTGTGCTATGTCTGGTCTAGTACACAACATTGCATACATTATGCTCCCTATAGCAGAGGCATAAGATATGAGAGACATTCTCATCTTTTCTTCGTTAGTTGTAGAGCACCTTGACTTGGAAAGAGAGATTCCATGTCTCATTGGAAGCAATCGTCTCTTGGATTCTTCCATTTTGAATCTCTTCAAAATTGTGTTGATATACTGAGATTCAGAGAGTCCTATCATCTTCTTCGATCTATCCCTATAGATACGTATCCCCAATATGTAAGATGCGTCTCCCATATCTTTCATGGAGATCTGCATAGATAGCCACACTTTTGTCTGCGTTAACATTCCGATATCATCCCCGATCAAAAAAATGTCGTCGACGTATAAAACTATGAATTGTACCGAACTCCCACTATTTTTCTTGTACACACAAGGTTCATATACGTTTTTGATGAAGCCAAATGCTTTGACTGTCTCATCAAATCGTATATTCCAGGTTCGGGATAGCCTGTTTGAGGCCATAAATTGACCTTTGGAGTTTGCACACTTTGTTCTCGCTTCCTTTGGACGCAAACCCTTCGGGTTGTTGCATAAAGATCTCCTTGTCAATGTCTCCATACACGTAAATACGAATACACGGGTGCTTTACCATACCAAAATTGGTGCGGCGTTGTTGGCACTGACTTTGAAGGTACTATGTTTAGTATCTTTGATGCAGTTAATAGGGCTAAGCCCCTAAATGAAAAGGGAAGGTCAGCGAAGCTCATCATGGAACGAACCATGTCTAACAAAGTTCGGTTCTTCCTTTTGGACACTCCATTGAGTTGGGGCGTCCTAGGGGGAGTTCGCTGCGTGAGAATTCCATTCTCTTTCAGATAATCGATGAATTCTTGGCTTAAGTACTCACCACCTCTATTAGATCGAAGTGCTTTAATAGGGCTAAGCCCCAAAATGAAATGGGAAGGTCAGCGAAGCTCATCATGGAACGAACCATGTCTAACAAAGTTCGGTTCCTCCTTTCAGACACTCCATTGAGTTGGGGCGTCCTAGGGGGAGTTCGCTGCGCGAGAGTTCCATTCTCTTTCAGATAATCGAGGAATTCTTGAATCCTACTCTTGGAAATATGTCCAAGTCTAGCGTGCCAAAGTTGTGGAGTGTGATTATCATATTTTCTTTTTCTAGATTGAATGTGCATGACGTTGGAGTTTATAGGTTCAAGGGAATATAGACCATCCATCAAAGTACCACGAGCATAAGTTAAACCACCTTTAATTATGCATAAAGATCCATTCTCAATGGAAAAATTAAAACCATCATTGTCTAATAAAGGAATAGAAATAATGTTCTTAATTATTGTTGGTACGTACAAACAGTCTCTTAAAATTAAAGTAAAATTTCCTATAACTAACTCCACGTCTCCTATAGCCTCAACAGCAACTCTTGCTCCGTTACCAAAATGCTGGATTCTATCCCCGGGCTTCAGATTTCTTACTGCTCATATCACCTGCAAATCATTGCAGATATGAGAACCTGCTGCGGTGTCTAACACCCACGAAGCACAATTAATAGAAATATTAACTTCAACCAAGAAAATACCTTTGGCTACCAGTTTTAGGTAGTCCGGGCAGTTCCTTTTCCAGTGCCATGCTTTCTTGCAGTGGAAGCATTCGCCTTCTGGGCTTTGGAAGAGAACACTTTTTTCTTCATCTTACCTCTCTTGGGCTTTGCAGCCTTCGATTGGTGTGCAATCATTACGGGTTTCTCTGTCTTGAGAGTGAATTCTGCAGAAACCAACATATTGGTCAGTTCGTGAAGAGTGAGGTTTCTGTCCTCCATGTCGATGTTCAACACGAACTGGTCGAACAAACGAGGCAGCGCATGGAGAAGATGGTCAATGCTAAGATCAGCGTGCGATTCCACGTTCAATTGCCCCAGTTTTTCAACCAGGTTGATAAAACGCAAATAGTGATCCTTGACACTGCTTCCTTCAGCCATCTTGAGAATAAACAACTCCTTAGTGGCCGCGAACCTTTCAGTACGAGACCTTTTCTCCAAACATCTGTTGGAGGTCGAAAAGTATATCTCTTGCAAGCGGTATTTCAGCATGCTGTTTCTGCAGCTCACTCGACATTGAAGCTAACATGAGACTGCGAACCTGAAGATCATCGTCAACCCTTTTGGAATGGGCGGTTCGTTGTTCCTCAGTAGCTCGTGCTGCAGGTGCAGCAAGCATAGGTGTGTCGAGTACATAGCTTCGTCGCTCGGAGTCGAGGACTATCTTCAAATTTCTTAGCCAGTCGACAGAGTTTGAGCCATTCAGTTTATTGGCGTCGAGGATGACAGATAATGGATTCTTAGACATTGTTCTTAAATATCTACAAATGGAAAGAAGATAACATTCAGCTAACTGATCTATGCTTAATACTTATAATTAATGAATCTTGGTCTTGGTTTCGAAAAAGTTCTCCCACTTTTTTGTCGAAACAATCATCCCTTTGATTGCTTGGAAAATCTAATCTCCTAGTAGGTCTTGACGTCCCAGCAGCCATTAATTGCACCCACGAACCGTGGCCATACAATTAATTCTCCATGTAGGTATAATTTTACCAATGGTGTCACTACACAACCTTTTCCAGTACCCTGCTTTCTTGTAGTGGAAGCATTCGCCGTCTGGGCTTTTGCGCTTCTTTTCGACCACCATGGTGACTGCTTTGGAAGAGAACACTTTCTTCTTCATCTTACCTCTCTTGGGCTTTGCAGCCTTCGATTGGTGTGCAATCATTACGGGTTTCTCTGTCTTGAGAGTGAATTCTGCCGAAACCAACATATTGGTCAGTTCGTGAAGAGGGAGGTTTCTGTCCTCCAAGTCGATGTTCAACACGAACTGGTCAAACAAACGAGGCAGCGCATGGAGAAGATGGTCAATGCTAAGATCAGCGTGCAATTCCACGTCCAATCGCCCCAGTTTTTCAACCAGGTTGATAAAACGCAAATAGTGATCCTTGACACTGCTTCCTTCAGCCATCTTGAGAATAAACAACTCCTTAGTGGTTGCGAACCTTTCAGTACGAGACCTTTTCTCCAAACATCTGTTGGAGGTGGAAAAGTATATATCTGGCAAGCAGTATTTCAGCATGCTATTTCTGCAGCTCACTCGACATTGAAGCTAACATGAGACTGTGAACCTGAAGATCATCGTCAACCCTTTTGGAATGGGCGGTTCGTTGTTCCTCAGTAGCTCGTGCTGCAGGTGCAGCAGGCATAGGTGTGTCGAGTACATAGCTTCGTCGCTCGGAGTCGAGGACTATCTTCAGATTTCTTAGCAAGTCGACAGAGTTTGAGCCATTCAGTTTATTGGCGTCGAGGATGACAGATAATGGATTCTTAGACATTGTTCTTAAATATCTACAAATGGAAAGAAGATAACAATTAGCTAACTGATCTATGCTTAATACTTATAATTAACGAATCTTGGTCTTGGTTTCGAAAAAGTTCTCCCACTTTTTTGTCGAAACAATCATCCCTTTGATTGCTTGGAAAATCTAATCTCGTAGTAGGTCTTGACGTCCTAGCAGCCATTAATTGCACCCACGAACCGTGGCCATACAATCAATTCTCCATGTAGGTATAATTTTACCAATTGTGTCACTACACAACCTTTTCCCGTGCCCTGCTTTCTTGTAGTGGAAGCATTCGCCGTCTGGGCTTTTGCGCTTCTTTTCGACCACCATGGTGACTGCTTTGGAAGAGAACACTTTCTTCTTCATCTTACCTCTCTTGGGCTTTTCAGCCTTCGATTGGTGTGCAATCATTACGGGTTTCTCTGTCTTGACAGTTAATTCTGCCGTAACCAACATATTGTTCAGTTCGTGAAGAGCGAGGTTTCTGTCCTCCATGTCGATGTTCAACAAGAACTGGTCGAACAAACGAGGCAGCGTATGGAGAAGAAGGTCAGTGCTAAGATCAGCGTGCAATTCCACGTCCAATCGCCCCAGTTTTTCAACCAGGATGATAAAACGCAAATAGTGATCCTTGACACTGCTTCTTTCAGCCATCTTGAGAATAAACAACTCCTTAGTGGCTTCGAACCTTTCAGTACGAGACCTTTTCTCCAAACATCTGTTGGAGGTGGAAAAGTATATCTCTGGCAAGCGGTATTTCAGCATGCTGTTTCTGTAGCTCACTCGACATTGAAGCTAACATGAGGCAGCGAACCTGAAGATCATCATCAACCCTTTTGGCATGGGCGGTTCGTTGTTCCTCAGTAGCTCGTGCTGCAGGTGCAGCAGGCATAGGTGTGTCGAGTACATAGCTCCGTCGCTCGGAGTCGAGGACTATCCTTAGATTTCTTAGCCAGTCGACAGAGTTTGAGTCATTCAATTTATTGGCGTCGAGGATGACAGATAATGGATTCTTAGACATTGTTATTAAATATCTACAAATGGAAAGAAGATAACATTCAGCTAACTGATCTATGCTTAATAATTATAATTAACGAATCTTGGTCTTGGTTTCGAAAAAGTTCTCCCACTTTTTTGTCGAAACAATCATCCCATTGATTGCTTGGAAAATCTAATCTCCTAGTAGGTCTTGACGTCCCAGCAGCCATTAATTGCACCCACGACCCGTGGCCATACAATTAATTCTCCATGTAGGTATACTTTTACCAATTGTGTCACTACACAACCTTCAAGCTATTTTTCCTCGATTTTCGCACTTATCTTGCACTGCTACATCATAATTGTTACTAATCGTTAAGTATAACCCATCAATCATGATGAGCAACGGGCCCGGTCGTGAATTCTCCGTAACTAGTTATTGATTGATATTCACATCCCGACCAGTCCTCATCCTTGTCGAGTTAAGTTAAAAACAGGAGTCAAGAAATTTCGCGTATGTCCCTTTCTTCGACTCGGGTGCCAGACTCTTGATCACCTCTGTCAATAAGTAGATAACTTACGCTAGTTCCTATTGATGGAAGGCTTGGATCTTTAAAACTTCGTTTTAAATGTACCCAGTATGACTTAATATTTAATTCGAGAGGGGAATCTCACCGTGTAAATTATGCTTTATCTTTTATTTACGATCTAGATTCTAGCTCATCCCATACAAGCCAAATATAAATCGAAAAATAAATAAAAGCCATACAAGCCTAGCATGCATACTACCACAATATGTTTTCGATCGGGAGCCTCCTATGTGGGCCATCATCGAGCCATGATGTTGGCCCGATTGGTCAATCTAAAGGGTTTTCAAAAGACCTATGCTATTACATAAACAACCATGCATACGTGGCCTTCATTTCTTCTTGGGCTCCCACCTTGCTCGTAACGGGCCTCCATCTTAAACTAATAAAGCAGTAAAACCCGATTCTATTGTAAAGTCTCAAAGTGGCAAGGCTCACAGACCCAATAAAAATCAAACAATAAATTAAACCAATCACATCTACCCTAGGGTCAAGGCTCGGCACGATAGAAAACCACGTAAACAGTTCACATAGAGTAAGAAACAGGCAAATAACTTTTTACGTATTTCTTTCTAATCTTAAAACACCTTTTAAAATTATCTACATATGATTCTTACTTTTTAGTTACTACTAATTATGAAAAAATCAGTTTTCGGGTAAACAAAATAAGTTTTCTACTTAAAATTAGATTCTTATTTTTAAATTTTGAAAATTAGCGATCCGCCCCTCAACTTTCAAAAAATGCACTTTTGACCCCAAAGTTTTTGAGAAATTACAAAGGACCCCAAAAACAAAATCTGCCAGAGGACCTGAAAATAAAATTTTGAATCCAGAATTTTTTTTGCAAACAGACCCCTAAACTTTTGAAAATTACAAAACAGTCCTTTAATTTTTGGAAATTGCAAAAACGATCCAAAAATACAAACCTACCAGAATTGCAAAAACAGTCCAGTTTTATCAAAAAAATTCAGAAACAGAAAATAAAATTTCCAGCCCTAATTTTGAATTTTTTTTATTTTTGTATAAAATGTCCTGAAGTTTCTAAACATTATAAATTCGCCACAGATCTAAAAAAGCAGTTTTACCCAATCGTAGATCTAGTCATAACATCACAGAACACAATAAACACATATATCCATATATTTATTCAAGTTCAGGCCTTTTCGCATAATAATAATGGAGTTGGCTTTGATGCCACCGTTGGGATATCTCGGTTGTCAAAACAACAAAAGTGCGGAAATTAAATTTTTTTTCTGAGATACCCATTAGTCTCATGATACATAGATCCATCTTATATATGCAAAAATGTTGAATCAAGCAACAAAACAGTAATAAAGGGGGTTATGCGATTTTTACCTCACCACAAGCAAGGTGGTGGCAACCTACGGCTTTGTTCTAGATTCACAGGTAGTGATCCAAGTGTCTCACCTCTAGAGCGTATCCACATTAGCTGTATTATAGGGACACCTCCAAGTCGCAGGCTACGAACTAGATCTTGAAGGCTGTCAATGGAGGAATAGCTGGATCTATTTGTAGAGCATGATCCAGCAATGGAAGAACATAGAGGGGCGACGCACAGGGGGCGGCTAGGGTTGTGTGGGCGGCTAGGGTTTTGAGTGCAATAGTGAGATTAAGTTTTCCAACTACTTCTTTGAGTCTTACTTAGACTCCTTTTATTACCTCCCACTTAACCTAGTCTTGCAAGACTTCTTATGGAATTTTAATTAAAGGCCCATGTCTTGCAAGTTCATTTAATTAACCCATTAATTAAACTAGCCCATATTAATTAATAAATTAATTGTGGGGTTTTCACGCGGTACGATTGGCAAAAACAACATGCGAAATATTAAAAATTTTCATACACGCATGAAACCCGTGAGCCCAGGATCTCAGTTATCTAACTCATACGAAAATGGTTCATAACATAAATAAATAGACAATTTAGGAAATTACTTCACCACAGACAAGGTGGTGGATTTTCTTTGGTCTTCATAAGTTCACTAGATCACCCCAAGTGTTGTGCCTCTAGAGAAAGTCCACACCAATTGGATTGAATGACTTCTCGTAATCCTCAGGCTCAGAACTAGGATTATGGAATTGTCTTTTTTCAGGAATTGGATCTGGATCCAGAGAAGAAGCTTGGAGAAACAAACATAGGGAGGGGTAATTTTGTCAAGGTGGCCGAACATGAAGAAAGGGGCGAGAGGGTTGATATTTTCGGCCTTCTTGTTATCTTGTGTTAGGGTTTGCTTCAAATCCTTAGTTAGTAAAGTTGTGATATGTATATCTTATATATATATATATCTCTATTAGAAGAGTCCTTCTTCTAGTAGATATATATCATATCTTTTAAAGATCTTCTCCTTATCAAGATATAAGATATATGTATATCATCCTTTCCCTATATTACAAGATTTATACTTATCCTTCTTCGCATAACAAAATTGGCCAGGTACATTATTTAATTGATATAAAATTAATTTAATCAATCAATAATTACTCAGCTAATTTTCGGCCCACTTGGATTGATAATTAATCAATCTTTCTCAAACTAATATCGGCCACTCCCACTAATTAAATGATTAAATATCATTCGATCAATGTGATTCGGCCCATTTAGTTTAATTGATTAATCTACTATTAATCAATCATCATTTAACAAAATCAGCCTATGCAAGAATATAATTAATCCAAGATCAATTTATCTTCACAATAATCGGCCCATATGCTTAATTAATTAATCCACTATTAATTAATAAATATTTCCTATTAACACTTTAATTGAGGATTTAATCAATTAGATATTCCAATTGATTAATTAATTTGATACTTCTAATTAAATATTCTCCACTTCAAATTAACACTTTAATTCTCGTTTAATTAAATTAGATTATTCTAATCAATTATTCTTCTCTTTGAATTAACAATTTAATTCATTTATTGATTTAATTCCTTAGATCAAATGTTTCCTTTTACGACTGTCACTGTCCAACTGTATTGTGTGTGACCCTCTAGGTTCACCATCAATTGGCAGCAGGCCCACGACTCTCGTGATTTAATTAGTGAGCAATTAATTAATTAATTGCTCCGATCAATTAAGCACTTTTAATTGACCACTCTAGAATTAATTTCCTTATTAATTCATAAGTACCAACACCTCGTGGTCGATGTCTAGCCACAAGCCCATGACGCCCAACTTCAGGTGAATTGATATTCGTGAACCTTCACCTCATATAACTGCCATGTACACACGGTCTTCCTAACGACTAATTTCCCGATTGAGACCTAGGGTGTATGAATTGGTCGGCATCTCTAATTATCTCAATACTGTACTTTCTAATTCAGGATAATGATTCCAGTGTGACTTCTAAATTTGGAAACCCCTTTCTATATTCGTCACTGACCACGGCCGTGGGTTTCTCGGAGTCTATTATCCAAGAATGTACAGGAAATTCTCTAATCTTACCAAGATGAGTCGATAGATCCTCTATTAGTACTAACCATCCGCGTACACGATCATACGTACCCAAAGTAGTCGCACAATGATCAGGCTATGTGATCGGCTCCTAAATCAATGTACGTATTCCCGTGTACCGAATTCACCCTAGTACCTCAAGTCCAAGGACTAAATCGTACATTATTATAAGTCTTGAGAGATATCCCATTACCGATATGCTTAATGCACTTCCACGATGGGTCTCTCTGTTCGGGTCGTTCGATGCGTTCGATCCCCTATCGAACCATCTAGTCATATGCACTGACATTAGATGTCTTGTTTGTGAAACATTACAAATTCACTTCATGTAAATCATGCATAATCCTACAAGTCTTAGCTATTCCCTCGATACCCCGTCTCGATAGGAATCTATGACTTGGAACAGTTTTAAGATCACGACCTTAAAGACTGTTTCATGATTGCACTCAGTACTGAAGTGAATCGTCCCATAATCGAATGTAATCTTAGGATTTCATCCAATCGCTTAGATAAGTTCGCGAGAGATGAAGATGACCATTGTTTAATTCACGTACTATGAACAAACGGGCGTATTATCTTATGAATCATAAGATTGCTATCTAAGGTAGTTCCTTTACGAGGTCGTATTTGTTGGCTTGTTGGGCACTATCATTTCAATCTTCCACTTGCCCTAAAGCCAACCACATACATTTCTAAGGCCCATCTTTCTCAAGATGTCCGTCGAACCCTTTTGTGATTATGACTTAATTAGTGGATCTACTATGTTGTCTTTGACATGGTTTACTTCCACGTCTTTTTCTACCTATGATTTTTCCAAATCATATGGTATACTTTAATTTGTGTTTTGATCATGGGTGAGATCTTGATTCCTTTGCTTAAGCAATTGCCTTATGTTATCATAGAAGATAACCATAGGCCTTGCAATTCTAGGTACTACTTCAAATTTTATTGTAACAAGTTTTTTGACCAAACACTTTCTTTCGCTGTATTCAATACTGTGATATATTCTGTTCTAGTGGTTAACTTGGCATCGATTGTCCATTTGAATCCTTTCAAATCATCGTTCCCCCATAAAAATAGAATATTATATTCACATCAGACGAGAAACTCGAATCATTAAATCCTTCGAGTTTCAATTCTTCATTATTAATATATCCTTAGAACTCCTAGAGTTCTTAATGATTGCTCTTTTCGGTAATCCAGTACTCCTCATTGGTGTTCGACTAATAGCAGCTTATGATATTCATAGCATATGTTTAGTCTGGTCTCGTACATGACGTTGCATATATTATGCCACCTTTTATTTCGAAGGTGTACAGAGACATTATCCTCTTTACTCATCATATGTAGGGCACATTGATTTTGAGAGAGATTTTATATCTCTATGGAAGTGGTCCTCTCTAGGATCCTTTCCATACTGAATTCATTCAGTTTTTGTCCATGTACTAAGAATTTGGGAATTCTAACATCTTCTCTAATCTATCTCTATAGATACGTATTATCAATACGTGAGATGTATCCCTTAAATCTTTTAATGAAGAATTACGTGAATGAACACGCTTTCGTCTGCGTTTTAACACTCTTACATCTCTATGTCAACTTTAATGTTATTATCATGTTTATTTTACGGACAATACAAAAACACCCACTGATTCTTTTGTATATTCAGTTTTACATGCAATTTTATTAAAATCAACTTCCTTGACTGTCTCACCTAGTTTCATGTTCCAGTTTCGGGATACTGGTCTAGAGTCATAGATTTACCTTTGGAAACAAATCCAATGGTTATGCTTCGCAGTCACACGAAGCTTCTATGGTTCAATGTTTCCAAATGGATTATTGACAATCCACTTAGATCACATGGAGTTAAGCTATGTGCCCGAGTCTATGTTTATACATAGTTATTTCCCAAGTTCTTGGATTACTTATCCAATTGATCATTTTCGTGAACGAACAAGTTCTTTTTCGAATCTGATCAGATCTTTGAAATTTTCATGTACAATATTTTGGTTCAGTAGGTTTGAAAAGATACTCCCTCTATTTGTAGGGATGGATCCGAGTCTAGGACTTCATCAAGTTCTATGATAATCCCATTTCTTTTGGCGAGGGAACCACCCTCTAAGAATTGGGTATCCCTAAAAATGATTTCATTTCGTTCTTTCAGATCACAGAACAGGCTATGTCAACTTTAATGTTATTATCATGTTTATTTTACGGACAATACAAAAACACCCACTGATTCTTTTGTATATTCAGTTTTACATGCAATTTTATTAAAATCAACTTCCTTGACTGTCTCACCTAGTTTCATGTTCCAGTTTCGGGATACTGGTCTAGAGTCATAGATTTACCTTTGGAAACAAATCCAATGGTTATGCTTCGCAGTCACACGAAGCTTCTATGGTTCAGTGTTTCCAAATGGATTATTGACAATCCACTTCGATCACATGGAGTTAAGCTATGTGCCCGAGTCTATGTTTATACATAGTTATTTCGCAAGTTCTTGGATTACTTATCCAATTGATCATTTTCGTGAACGAACAAGTTCTTTTTCGAATCTGATCAGATCTTTGAAATTTTCGTGTACAATATTTTGGTTCAGTAGGTTTGAAAAGATACTCCCTCTATTTGTAGGGATGGGTCCGAGTCTAGGACTTCATCAAGTTCTATGATAATCCCATTTCTTTTGGCGAGGGAACCACCCTCTAAGAATTGGGTATCCCTAAAAATGATTTCCTTTCGTTCTTTCGGATCACAGAACAGGTATCCAATGGATTTCGTTGGATACCCTACAAATTTACTCAAATTGGATCCACTATCAAGCTTATCATTCATGGATGATATACCATACTTTAGTTAGTATGATTTTGTAGGAATTGACTTAAAAGGGTACTCGTCTAAGTATCCTTCTAGAGTCATAGGGTTGAACCGTAGAATTGATTGAGGAATTTTAGTAATGCTAATTAAGGAATGAATCTAGTCTTTCATAGTTCGATTCCTTATATTAGATTTAACTTGCTAATCAAGAATTCTATTCTTGATTTAGATAATTTGAGTAATTTAGGGCTTATTTATTAATCACTTCGATTATATCGAATGGTCATACTTTAATGCCCTTAATTGCTTCGGTTTTGGAATTCCTTTGAATCCTTTCAACATTTCCATATTTTCACTTTTTGCCTATATGAATCCTTTTTGAACCCTTCAACTTTTACAAAACTTGTACCTTCCAAAGTACCTATATCCTAAATGCCATTAGGATATTTCATGAAGCAATTAATTACTCGCACTAATGCGTTAGTGATCCACATGTGTCTTTATGGATTTAATCCATTGAACACATTGTATGTTTAAGATACCTTGTAAATCGATCATTTTCCCTATTCAGACAGGATTCGCATGTTACGAGTTCATCTATGTTCTATATTTCAAGAGCCATAAATGAAAACAGTCCATCGAGTAGTTCTTTTGGGAAATATGTTCGAATGTGATTATTATCTAGTTTCTTTTACTTTTCTCGATTTAGCATAATTCTTAATAGGTTTTATCAATGTTCATTTCTTTGCTTTATTTACAACGGTAAAGCAATTGCGTACGAATTAAAAGCTTTAATTAAAATTATTCCATTCATAATGGTAAAGCTAAAAAAAAGTTTCGTACAAAGTTTGAAATAAATAGATAAAACTATAACTAGTGCTTGATTCGAAAAATAAAGTAAAAATATTTGCTAAAAAGAAAAATCCAGGTGCATCTTGACCCAGTTCCTGAAGTATCTTTCCCTTAAGTACAGTTGAAACCCCTTCTCGCTCATGGGTAACAGACTCCCGTGATCACCTGTGAAAACTTTAATAGAAACGAGAATCTTTTAAGATGTTTTACATCAAAAGAAATAACTTAAGATGTTTTACATCAAAAAGGAAATAACTTAGGTTATACCTTCGTCAATTTTCTTCAGGAATTTCTTTCCAGTAATTTTCCTCAGTTCCTTATCTTTCTTACATAAGGGGCAATCCTCTCCTTCGATCAGTCCTTCTCCTCTCTCGAGGGCTTTCTCATATTTGTCTAACAACTTATGAAAATCATTGGTATTTATTCCTTCGCATGGAATTTCACAATGATCCATAAAATGAGAAAATGAGTCAGGCAAGCTATTGATGATAATTTCCATTTCATCATCTTGAGTCAATTTAACTCCAAGCTTTTCGATTCGTTTTATTCTCTTGATTAGGTAAGTACAATATTCACTAACATTGTCGAACCCAATCATGCTTGTCTCGTGGAGTGATGTCATCAAGATTTGTGATAATGTTTTGTTCGCACATGATTGTGAATATTGGCATGGCTAAAATATAAATAATAAAAGACAACAGTAAGCAGATAGACTTAAGATAATACTTATAATTAACGAAAATTGGTCTTTCTATCGAAAAAGTTCTCCTACTAATTTCTCGAAACAATAACCCCTTTCATTGTTCGGGAAATTCTATTTCCTAGTAGGTCTTGACGTCCCAGCAGACATTAACTGCACCCACGACTCGTGGCCATACAATTAATTCCCTAGGTAGGTATACTTTTACCAATTGTGTCCCTATTTTGCCTCGATTTTCATATTTATCTAGCACTGCTACATCATAAATGGTACTACTCGTTAAGTCTAACCCAATCAATCTTGATGAGCAACGGGCCCGAACATGTCAACCCCTGGGACTCCCAGTCGATCGCATGCCCCGACCAATCCCCACCCTTGTCAAGTTTATTTAAAAACAAGAATCGAGAGATTTCATGTATTGTCCCTTTCTTCGCCTCGGGTGCTAGTCTCTGGGTCAACTTCAACGATAAGTAGACAACTTACTCTAGTCCCTTTTGATGGAAGGCTTGGATTTATAAAATTTCATTTTATAGTTAACCCAATATGACTTAATATTTTATTTCAAGAGGTAATTTTCGGTTTTAGGATGTTTGAGGTAACTCTCCTCGAGATCTCACCGTCTTAATTATGCTTTATATTTTATTTAGTGATATAATTTCTAGTGCAAAAGTCAAAACAAACCAATAAATAATATAAAACATTCAGACCTAGCTTGCATGCTACCACAGTATGTTTTTGATCGGGAGCCTCCTATGCGGGCCATCATCGAGCCATGATGTTGGCCCAATTGCTCAATCTAATGGGTTCTTAAGGAATTAAACATGTTACATAAGCAACCATGCATACATGGCCTTCATTCCTTCTTGGGCCTCGACCTCGCTTGTAATGGGCCTCCATCCTAAGCTATTAAAATGGTAAAACCCTAATCTATTACAGAGCTCAAAGTGGCCCAAAAACTTTAAGGCTCGCAGACCCAAAAAAACCAACATAATTAAATTAAACCAATCACGTCTACCCTAGGGTCAAGGCTTGAAGCGATCGAAAACCACATAAACAGTTCACATAGAGCAAGAAACAAGCAAAAGCATATTTTTCTTATTTCTAATATTATTTTAAAACTACATTTTAAAATAGCCCAAGATTCTAATTTTAAAACCCCTTTTAAAATAATCTTCAAATTTTATTTTAAAATCCCTTTTAAAATAAATCACAATTTCTATTTTAAAACCCCTTTTAAAATATCTCATGGTTCTCGCTCTAGTCTGCATTAATTATGATAAAATTAATCCTTCGGATAATAAAACACATTTTAAGAATAAAACAGGTTCTGGAAATTTTAATTTATGAAAATTACAGTTTGGTCCCTCAAATTTCAAAAAATACGTTTTGACCCCAAAACTTTCGAAAATAACAAATTAGCCCCAAAAATTCCAGAATATGCAACAGAAACTTTCTTTAATCTCAAAACTGCCCCCTGAAGTTACGTAAATTACAAAACAACCCCATAACTTACGGAAATTACAAACAGACCCCAATTTCCAAAAACAGAATTTCAGTTGCAGCCCAGAATTTGCAGAAAAGTAAAATTACAGATTATGTCCGGATTTTACAAAAATTGCAATTTGCAGTTTAGTCCTGTAAATTTCGTAAATTGCAGATATGGCCCAAATACGAATTATGCTATTTACCGGAACACACAATTAATCATAATCAGCAGGATCCATGCACAAAACACGACAAATAAATATATACATAAACTCTGAAGTGTTCAGATCCGTTTTCGTATGAGCGTAATAAATTTGGCTCTGATACCACTGTTGGGTTTTTACGCGGTACAATTGTCAAAAACAACGTGCAGAATATTAAAATTTTTCATACACGCATGAAACCCGTGAGCCCAGGATCTCAGTTAATCTAGCTCACACGAAAATGGGTATTGAATCACAATTCATAACATAAATAAATAGGCAATTTAGGAAATTACCTCACCACAGGCCAGGTGGTGGATTTTCTCCGGTCTTCAAAAGTTCATTAGAGCACCCCAAGTGTTGTGCCTCTAGAGAAAGTCCACACCATTGGATTGAGTGACTTCTCGTAATCTCAGGCTAAGAACTAGGATTATGGAATTGCCTTCTTTCAGGAATTGGATCTGGATCTAGAGAAGAAAGCTTGGAGAAACAAACACAGGGAGGGGAGATTTTGTCAGGGTGGCCGAACAGGAAGAAAGGGGAGAGAGGGCTGATATTTTCGGCCTTCTAGTTTTCTTGTGTTAGGGTTTGCTTCAAATCTTTAGTTAGTTAGGTTGTGATATGTATATCTCTATTAGAAGAGTCCTTCTTCTAATAGATATATATCATATCTTTTAAAGATCTTTTCCTTATCAAGATATATGATATAGGGATTTTTGCACGTCACCCTCCAGTTTTTTTCAATTTTCGCACTTTTCCCCCCGAAACGCTATAAATGTGACCGTGCCCCCAGATTTTATGTATGTTTGTGCACTTACCCCCCTGAAACGCCTTAAATTCCTTATTTCCAGCTGTCCGAAGGAGTGATCCTGGCTGGTTGGTCACGCAGGGGATAACCATTGAGCCAAGCAGATTGCCATATGTGACCGTGCCCCCTGCTTTTATGTATGTTTGTGCACTTACCCCCCGAAATGTCTTAAATGTGACTGTGCACCCTGCTTTTATGAATGTTTGTGCACTTACCCCCCCCATACCAAATTCCTGCCAGATTTTCCACCAGAATTAAAGCACCTGCAAAGCACACAAAATTTAAGAGGGTAAAAGGGTAATATTACCAGCGGTGCGGCAATATTCCATATCCAGTACCAACTCCTAGGTGACTTGATTTTTCGGTGTATGTAATGAAGGGGTCTCCATAAAAAAAGAATAAGAAAGCAACAAGAAATGTTGATATTGATTTCTCTAAATCATGAGTTTTGTGTGAGAGAGAGACGATATGAATTTGTAAAATTATTCATGATTCACTCAATTTCAGTAAATGGAGGAGAAATTAAGCCTAACTGAGATAAACCCTAATTTCTTTTCTCAATTTCAATTCACGTTTTTAACTGATGTTTAGGTTTTGGGGGAAATAAGGATAATTTTACCCTTTTGCCCTCTTAAATTTTGTGTGCTTTACAGGTGCTTTAGTTCCGGTGGAAAATAGGGCCGGAATTTGGTATGGGGGGTAAGTGCACAAACATACATAAAAGCAGGGGGCACAGTCACATTTAAGGCATTTCAAGGGGGTAAGTGCACAAACATACATACAATCAGTGGGCACGGTTACATTTAAGGCATTTCGGGGGGGGGGGGGGGGAAGTGCGAAAATTGAAAAAAAGTGGGGGTGACGTGCAAAAATCCCTATGATATATGTATATCATCCTTTCCCTATATCACAAGATTTATACTTATCCTTCTTCGCATAACAAAATCGGCTATGTACATTATTTAATTGACATAAAATTAATTTAATCAATCTATCTTTCCCAAACTAAAATCTCCTACTTGGATTGATAATTGATCAATCTTTTTCAAACTAAAATCGGCCACTCCCACTAATTAAATGATTAACAATCATTCAATCAATGTGATTCGGCCCATTTAGTTTAATTGATTAATCTACTATTAATCAATCATCCCTTAACAAAATCGCCCATGCAAGAATATAATTAATCCAAGATCAACTTATCTTCACAATAATCGGCCCATATGCCACACCTCATGGTCGATGTCTAGCCACAAGCCCATGAGGCCAACTTCAGGTGAATTGATATTCGTGAACCTTCACCTCTTATAACTGCCGTGTACATACGGTCCTTCTAACGATTAATTTCCCGATTGAGACCTAGGGTGTGTGAATTGGTCGGCACCTCTAATTATCTCAATACTGTACTTTCAAATTCAGGATAATGATTCCAGTATGACTTCTAAATTTGGAAACCCCTTTCCAAATCCATCACTGACCACGGCCGTGGGTTTCTCGTAATCTATTATCTAAGAATGTACAGGAAATTCTCTCATCTTATCAAGATGAGTCGATAGATCCCCTATTAGTACTAACCATCCGCGTACACGTTCATACGTACCCAAAGTAGTCGCACAATGATCAGGCTATGTGATCGGCTCCTAAATCGAAGCACGTATTCCCGTGTACCGAATTCCCCCTAGTACCTCAAGTCCAAGAACTAAATCGTACACTGTTATAAGCTTGAGAGATATCCCATTACCAATATGCTTGATGCACTTCCATGATGGGTCTCTCTGTTCGGGTCGTTCCTATCGAACCATCTAGTCATATGCACTGACATTAAATGTCTTGTTCATGAAACTCTACAAATTCACATCATGTGAATCATGCATAATCCTACAAGTCTTAGTGATTCCCTCGATACCCCGTCTCGATAGGAATCTATGACTTGGAACAGTTTTAAGATCAGGACCTTAGAGACTGTTTCATGATTGCACTCAGTACTGAAGTGAATCGTCCCATAGTCGAATGTGATCTTAGGATTTCATCCAATCGCTTAGATAAGTTCACCAAAGATGAAGATGGTCATTGTTTAATTCACGTTCCATCAAATACAAACGGGCGTATTATCTTATGAATCATAAGATTGCTATCTAAGGTAGTTTCTTTACAAGCTCGTATTTGTTGGCTTTTTGGGCACTATCCTTTCATTAATATCTCTCTAATTAATTAATATTTTAATTAATTAGATCATCTAATTAATTAGTCATCCAATTGAATTAACACTTTAATTCATTTATTGATTTAACTACCTTAAATCAATTATTTTCTTTTATGACTGTCACTGTCCAACTGTATTGTGTGTGACCCTCTAGGTTCACCATCAATTAGCAGCAGGTCCACGAAGTCTTCGTGATTTAATTTACGAGTAGTTAATTGCTCCGATCAATTAAACCCCTTTAATTGACCACTCCAGAATTAATCTCCCTTATCAATTCAGGAGTACCTACACTTCATGGTCGATGTCTAGCCACAAGCCCATGAAGCCCAACTTCAGGTGAATTGATATTTGTGAATCTCACCTCTTATAATTGTCATGTACATACGGTCCTTCTATCGACTTATCCCGATCAAGACCCAGGGTGTGTGAATTGATCGGCACCTCTAATTATCTCGATAACTAGCCTTTCTAATTCGGGATAATAATCCAGTGTGACTTCTAAATTTTGAAACCCCTTTCCAAATCCGCCACCGACCGCGGCAGCAGATTCCTCGTATATATTATCTAAGAATCGTATAGGAAATTCTCTCATCCATTACGATGAGTCGGTAGATTCCATATTGGTATTAACCATTCGCGTACACAACTATACACACCAACCTAGGCACGTTATGATCAGGCTACTTGACATGTACCTAGATCTAAGTACGCACCTCAAGTCTAATGACTAAATCGTACACTATTATAAGTCTTGAGAAATGTCCCATCACCGATATGCGTCATGCGCTTCCAAAATGGGCTTCTCTGTTCGGGTCGTTCGATGTGTTCGATCCCCTATCGAACCACCTACTCGTATGCACTGACATCAAAATGTCTTGTTCATGAAACTCTACAAATTCACTTCATGTGAATCACGCATATTCATACAAGTCTTGACGATTCCTACGATACCTTGTCTCGTTTCGGAATACATGACTTGGAACGTGTTTTAAGATCACGGCCTTAGAGACTGTTTCATGATTGCACTCAATATCGAAGTGAATCGTCCCATAGTCAAATGTGATCTAAGGATTTCATCCAATCGCTTAAATGTATTCGCGAGAGATGAAGTTGGCCATTTTTTATTCTATACAAATATAAATAAACATTCGTATTATTTATAGAACCAAATATTGTTTTACTGAATAGACCTATTACAAGCTAAAGTGAATCCGCTTGTTGGGCACTATCCAGCCACGTACGCTTTCATGTGCATATGGGGATCTCCCGCTTACGTTAAAAACCTAGTAGGAGATAAATTGGAAACTAAATCTACTTTGTGGAAATTCGTGAGGTATCCAGAAAACTCGATAGGATACGAGTTCTATGATCCTACGAGACAAACTATATTTGTCTCAAGGAATGCGCACATTTTGGAGAAGGATATCTTGTTGGGCAAGAAGGAACACAACGTAGAACTGGATGAGGTCACTGAATCATAAAAGGCCAAAGAGGTCGATGAAGCCGACCAATCACCACAGGCAGTGGGAGAACAAGAGCGTGAAAGTGCACAAGAAAGTACACTGATACTTCGTAGGTCAGAAAGACAACATAGAGAACCCAAAAACGGTCTGCTGCACGAGACTGGACAGTCTCTAAATGCCCCAAGGACTTACGATGAAGCTAGGTTAGACATAGATTCGGGAAAGTGGCGCGAAGCCATGGAATCCGAATTGGACTCCATGCACTCAAACAAGGTCTGGAATTTGGTAGATCCACCAGTAGGAGTAACTCCCGTGGGTTGCAAGTGGATCTATAAGCGAAAGCTAGGAGTGAACCTTCTCAAAGGCGCGACTAGTGGCAAAAGAATACATTCAAAGGCCAGACATCGACTTTGAGGAAACCTTCTCGCCCGCCCGTAATGCCTAAATCTATTCGAATCTTGTTGGCCATAGCTGCATGGTATAACTACGAGATATGGCAGATGATGTGAAGACCGTCTTCCTCAATGGAGACATTGATAAGGAGATCTACATGGAGCAACCAAAATAATACGCATCCAAAGGATATGAACACAAGGTGTGCAAACTCCAATGGTCCATTTATGGACTAAAGCAAGCTTCCCGAAGTTGGAACATCCGTTTCGATGAAACTATCCAAACTTTTGGATTCATCAAAAACGTGTTCGAACCTTGCGTGTACAAGAAGATTAGTGGGAGTACAGTTGAATGCTTTACATTGATGACATCCTTCTCATTGGAAACAATGTAAAGGTGTTGTCCGAAACGAAAGCATGGTTGTCTACACAATTCTCAATGAAGGATTTGGGAGAAGAATCATTTGTACTAGGTATAAGGATCTATCGAGATAGATCAAAAGGACTGCTGGGCCATTCCCAATCACAGTACATAGATAAAATACTGAAGAGATTCCATATGGAAGAATCCAAGAGAGGATTGCTTCCGGTGAGACATGAAATTGCACTCTCTAAGTCTATGGCCTTAAGGACGACTGAAGAGAGAAGCAATATGTCTCAAGTACCATATGCCTCCGATATTGGAAGCATAATGTATGGTATGTTATGTACTAGACCAGACGTAGCGTACACATTAAGCGTTATAAGTCGCTATCAGTCTGATCCAGGTTGTTGGGATTCGGTAAGATAAACAGCCCTACAGGCAGCGGAATTTAAAACTTTTAGGGCCTCTTACGGAATCTTGTCAGGATACTAAACTAGTTGTATATATATGAATAATTAAAACATTCAGAATAATTAGATCCAAATTATACTTGACTCCTTCCAAATCCAAGTAGCTAGCAAAGTTGTGTTTCTCCCTCGGGTGGGTCGATCCTAAGCCCTGTTGTAGCGCCCCACGTGTTGCATCTATACGAGTTGATACACCACAATATCACGAAAATTAATATATCCTAATTGGCTAGAACATAGGGTATATTAAGATCTAGTCTTAGAGAACGACTTAGGAGCTAAAATCGAAAACGAAAAATTCTTCCAAGTTGGAAGAGGGTTCGGCCGATTTCTCTAGGGAGAGGGGAGAGAGAATTTTTCTTGACTTAGACTTTTTGGCTCTTGAATTGTGTGTATGAGATATGAAATCAAGTCTCCTATTTATAGGTATCTCATTAACCTAATCCTCCTAGGATTAGGACTCCAAGTCTCCTACATGGGCCATGGTCCTTTTAATTAGAAGACTAAGTCTTACAATTAATTCATGGCCCACTCTTTAATTAATTTAATTAGGTTTTATTTAATTTCCAATTAAATGGCCCAATTAATTAATTACTCTCCCAATTAATTAAATTAGACTCTAAGTCTATTTAATTAAATCTTCCTATAATTAATTAAATCCAACTTAATTAATTAACTCACAAATTAAATTCCAATTTAATTTATAATCTTGATCCATTTCCAATCGGATAACTTTCGCTCCAATTGGGTCGACCAAGTCGACCCAGTCAACTAAATCGACCCAATCGACCCAGTCGATTCGATTGACCCAGTTGTTCTTCTTTTCCTCGGTTTTGCTTCATGTTTATTGTGTATGCCCCCGTAGGTTCACCACATAATTGGCCGTGGGTTATAATTAAATATTTATTTAATTATTCGAGCATTAATTACTCTAATCAGTCGAACACTCTGTCGACTGATCATTCCAAAATTAGCACCCCTGCCAATTTGGAAATTCTCCCACACTCTACGGTCGATGTCTGGCCACAAGCCCATAAAGCCCAATCACTGGTGAATTAATTCAGTGAATCTTTTAATCTCATTTACAATTTCCATATACGACATAATCTCTCCATCGATCAAACTCCCAGTCGAGACTTAAGGGTATGGACTTTTCATCGGTTCCATTTTCTTTTGCCTTGACCTCATGCATTCTGGTCTCGAAATAATTCTCTTTGACTTAATCTTTATGAGCTACTTTCATAAAGTTGTCAGATCATTGGCCAATGATTTTTACCAGAATTAATTTCTCATAGAAATCCATAAGAAAAATTTCCAACCTATCAAGTCGGGTCAATGGATCCTTTGTTGATGATATGAACCTGCATACGAGTCCCTCTATACCCAACATGAGTCCACAGAGACTTTCTGGTAATCTCCAGTCGGTTGTGACTCACATCTAAATATAGACATTCTCGTACCAGATAAACCCTATCACCTCAAGGATTTAGGGATCATTCCTCGTATACTATCGTAAATTGGAATAACTTCAACCCTGATATGCGACTACCGCTTCCATGGTGAGTTATTTCCTAATTGGGGTATTCAGTGCACTTGCCATCCTTGCAAGTCACCCACTTATTTATCGACTATCCCAGTCATGCTCGTGGACCCCAGCGTTCTCCAGTTCATCGGAGTATACACGATAGTGAGAGTCTAACCGAATCCAACAATGTCGTATCTCGATTGGATTCTACGACTTTTGAATATATTCTAGATGACGGCCATTGAGATCAGTCCACGGGTTGTCCAATAGCCTTGTGATCTAAGGATTCTATCCTTATGCGTAGATAATTATTACATAAGATAAAGTTGACCATATAATAAAGTGCATTTATTAATGGAAATTGAATAGTTCCTTCATTTATTACATTAAATGTCAGCCATACAGTTGGCTTGCCGGACACTATTTCTATCAATCTCCCACTTTTCCTAAAGCCATCCTTCTATGTTCTTGAGTCCCATCTTTAGCAGATGTTTCTCGAATGCCTTTTGAGGCAATGGCTTCGTTAGCGGGTCCGCGGTATTATCTTTTGAGTCGACATGTTCCATCTTAATGTCTCATCTACCAATGATATCTCTTATCAAATGGTATCGTCTGAGTACGTGGTTGGATTTCTGATAAGATCTCGGCTCCTTTGCTTGCGCTATTGCCCCGTTATTATCGCAGTAGATAGTAATGTGCTCAGCAATGCTAGGTATCACATCCAATTCTTGGATGAAGTTTTTTCATCCAAACACCTTCATTTGCTCCTTCACACGCGACAATGTATTCTGTTTCTGTGGTCGAATCTATTGTAGTGTCTTGCTTGGAGCTCTTCCAGCTTAGCGCACAACCATTGAGACAGAACACATATCTAGATATTGACTTGAAGTCGTCTAAATCACATTGGAAGCTCGAATCTGTTGATCTAACGTGGTTTCGTCCAAGATCAATAATGGAAAGTAAAGACAATAAAGGTGTTGCAATGCCAATAATGGGGTCAAATATGTATATTATCGATCATAATTACAATATAATTCGAGGTCCTACTTGAGCATTACTGGATGTCGTACAAGCTAGAGACTAATACATACAATGTGATCAAAATCTAAGATCTGAGGATGCCTCGGGCAGTAGCTTCGAGCAAGGAGCACCTGGAGAATTGTGCATTGTTTGGCGTCATAAATGATTGCGGTATTTATAATTGAGGCGGTGTGCTAGCAGAACCATCCGCAGGAGTGTATTTCTCGGCCCAAGGGCTTGGGCTTAGGATCAGCCCAACAGTGAAATCCGAGCATGAACCACTTTGCCAATGATCGGACTAGGCTGACTAATATTGGAGATCGGCTGATACGTCTTCGAGGTCCGACTCCGTGGTTTTCGATCATACAAATCCTTCCTAAAATAGAATATCCAAAGTACCCCTCATCAATACTCCCCCACTTCTCGAGCGTAAGTGAAGCTGGAGCTCAGAGAAGTAAACGTTGCCACAAGATTGAGATGAATCATTGCTTAGTGTTTCGGATATGGCTCATTGAAAACCTAGCTCGGAAAAACCCCTTGGGATAAATACCGAACCAGGGAAAAAGAGTGCATATCTTGGAAACTCTAAAATGATTATCCGTTGTGATGTAAATGATATTGACATTCCTGTTTTAAGTTGCTCCATGTTACGATTGAGTTGGTTGAAAAAATTGAGTTGACCTCGCTTTTTGTTTCGAATTCCTTAGTTAATAGTTGCCTTGATCGACATCCGACTTGTTTTGAACCCGTGATTGGCCTTTTTGAACCCTTATTAATACTCCCCCACTTCTTCGAGCGTAAGTGAAGCTGGAGCTTGGCGAAGTATGTTTATTCCGAGGCCGAAAGGGTGTGTCTTTTCCATTAGCCATGCTCTAGTCTAAATTAAGAGAGTATATGGGTCAAAAGTGCAATTTCCTGGAATCTTGTCTTGAAATTACTGCTAAAGAGCTCAACCGTCGCGGTTACTCGGCGTTCGATTTGCAATTTACCTTTTTAACCCCGTATATATATACGTTGACCGTTGATGATTCATTTACGAAAGATTCCCAAAGTCCTGATCGGAGCTTAGTGATCGATATTTTATAGAAGCTCCCAAAAGTTGATCAATTCCAAAATATATAAAACATATCTACCTCAATAGATCGCAAAGGAAAAGCAAAAGTAGGAGAAGGGTCGGATATCGATCCTGATACGCTTATTGATAACTATAAAGTCTCCGATAATGAAAAATCCAAAAACTCTAGAAATACTTCAAATTCCGACACTGAGGAGGGAGAGGTTCGCCAAGGTTCTAGTGATGAAGAAGGAGAAACAGAAGAAGAAACTTTCGAGGGTGAAGCAGTTGAAGGCGTTGTTTCACCTCTGGGCGAGAATGAAGTCAAGAAGTACAAGATCGGTGGAAAGGCGGTTGTCACAATCTATAAATGGATAGAATCCACAACCAGCTCTAATCATCATCGAACAGAACGCAGAGCTAATCAGACTTCGAGCTCCTATAATACCGAAGAACGTCGCAGATATATGGAGCTCGAGTTCGGAAAGTATATTCCGAAGGGTTACTCGATCGTAATCCCAACTCCCAATCAACGAGTTACCAACCCTCCTAGAGGCTGCCAGGTGTTTTATAGCAGGCAATTCTTCTTTGGGCTGTGCATCCCATTTATTCCACTACTTAGAGATGTTCTGGAGGTTTTCTAGCTTGCGCCTGCCAAATTCTGCCAAATTCGATCGCATATATTATTGCGTTAGCATCCTCATGCAGGCCAAAGGAAAGGAGGCGTCCTTCCAGAATTTTTGACAAGTGTTCCAGATGAGTACTTCGACGGCTTCTAATGCCGGCTTTGTTTATTTCTCCCAGAGGTCAAACAGATCGATTCTTTCGAACATGGTTTCCAGTAACGCAAAAGGCTGGAAAGGAGAGTTCTTCTTCGTTCTTGGTCCCGACATCCGTTCTCCGGATGAGGGCTCCGAACCGAAGCTGCATACTTGGGTTGGGGAATCCACTTGGATGTATGGCAAACAGAAACTAAAAGGAAAGATCCCGCAGGTACTGTCCTCAATATTCTTGGAGTCCCTCAAGTCCGATCTTTACCAAACAACGTTATTAACCCAATAGGGGGTTTTGAGATTCGCTGGGCTCAGCAAAATGACCTCCTCTGACCCGGCAATTAAATTCGAAAATAACCCCCAGAGTGACCAACCTGCCGCAGCCGCCCCTGCAAATGCTCAAGACATAGTCCCAGCTCTCTCGCTCGGTAATAAATTTATTATCTTAAGGCAAGCTTCGACTTTGCCTTTATTATTTCATGTTAACTTCAATCTTGTTTGAATTATGCAGCTGAGATTATGGAAAAGTTTCGAACCTTGATAGTAGGTTCTAACATGGCCTCATCTTTGAAGAAGACCCAGGGCCAGCCTCGAAAACAAAAAAAGTCGAAGGCGAGTAAGAACACATGAGCGGTTGGTGCCAGTACTGTTGCTATTGTAATTCACCCTCCGGCCTCGAGCATTCCTACAGTCGACGTCGAGGGTACGTCGCAAACAAAAAGCATTGGTCACCTGAGGACGGTTTTTTGGATCAATATCGAGGATCCAAACGCACCTGGATACAGCTATTATGCCTTCAAGCATATTCAAGCCCAGCAAATGATAGAAGAGCGGTTGGCTCGGAAAAGGAACAGTGATGCCCCCGAGTCATGCAGGAGGGTCAGACCCTTTGGTCGGAATCCAGGCTCCATCCCTTGCCGACCAGTAAGAACTCAGCCGGACTTAGCGGATTATATCGAAGATCACCTTCGCGTCCCAATGGATACTAGCTATGCTGAGGATGGGAACATTCAACCAGATTTCAGCCCCGAAAGAGAACACTCAGTGGATAAATAATTCAGGATCCTCTTGGCCGGGCAATTTAAGGATGACAATATTGAGCTGTTCAGTAAAGATGGTTTTAAGATCATGGGTGATTTCTCTCGAGCGTACCAGGAGGTAAAAATTTAGTCATGCTTCATACTTTCTGATCTTAGTAAGTGTAAAACTATGATTTGGAACAGTTTTGTTGGTCCCAAGTGGTAAGATGAGGTCTAGAGGGAGGGGGGTGAATAAACCTCTGAAAATTTTTAGACTTGAAAACTTTTCAGTCGTCTGTCAGCAGACTAAGCTTATGAAGAACAGTAAGCTGACTAAGCTTTTCATACTTAGCTGATTTTGACGTTTTGAAAATCATCAAAACCTTCCCTTATCTTCTTAACTTCTTTGCACTTCATCTTCATCTTCATCCAACAATTTCCCCCTTTTTGATGATGCCAAAACTTCAGCTTAGTACCTCTACCTAAACTAAAGTTTTGATCCTCAAAAATTTCTGAGATAGAAATAGTTTATTGGATAAAACATTTGAACTTTTATAGATTTGCAAAAAGATTACATATTACAAGTTCAATCAGATGTGATGTGCAAAAATAAAAAAATTACAAGGATTTAGACATAAGTTATCTAGACTAGACTAGTCCTCTGTCTTGTCTTCTCCTTCCTTGTTTTCTTCTTCTTCTTCAGCAGGTTTGGAAGATTCAGCTTCCAATTCCTCAAAGAACTTTTGTTTTAACAGCTCCAACTTCTTCTTCTTGACATCAGGATTGAGCTGTTCTTCAGCTGAGTCCTTAGCAGCAGCTATCTCTTTAACAGACTTAGCTTTTGCTTCAGCTTCAGTTTCATCAGCTTCACCTTCTTCTTCTGTGTCAATCTGATCTACTGGTCTGCTGTTTCCTTCATTTTCACTTTCTTCCTTGGCAAATTCTTCCAGTAATTCAGTATCATCCAATTCAGCAGTCTTTTCAAAAGAGTTACCACCTTCAGCTTCATCTTCTTTTTGGCTAACTTTTTCTTCTTCACCAGGTACCTTATCTTCCCCCTTTTTGTCATCATCAGCAGGGTTGACTTGATACTTGGGTAAGACTGGTGTGATTTGGAGAGAGTCACAAAGAAGCTTGATGTTTTCTTCCATAGCATCAAGTTGAGCTTGCTGTCTGAGTTGATTGGCCTCAAAAGCTTCCATTCTGTTGAGAACAACTTCTCCTTGGTCACCTAGCTGAATCTGAGTTGCCAGAATCATATTAGTAGATGCCTTGAAGTCCTTCATCATATTTTCTAATGCTTCATCCTCAGCTTGAATGGCCATTTCAACTGTATCTGTAATGTCCCTCCAACCAGCAGCTGTGCTTTGTGTTCTGGCTTGAATTACATCCATATCCTGTCTGATAGCTTTCACATTCTTTGTAGTGTCTTCAATCACATCAGTAGGAATGGGAGCAGCTTTCTGTGTTGGTTGACTTAAGGCAGCCAACAGATTTGCAGTTACCTTTTCTTCTAACTCCTTCATAGATTTTGAGATCATCTGCTGAATTGAATTCAACAGAGAAGACTGCAAGTTTTGAGAAGTAGAGGCAACTTCAGATAGAATTGGAGGTAAGGCAAGAGGTTCTGTTTCAGTGATCTGATCTGCTGAACCAGGAATGGTCTCCTTTTCTTTGGTCTCATCAGCTTGACTGGGAGTGCTTTCCTTCTCCTCAGTCTGATCAGTAGCCTTCTCTTCCTCATTTTCCTCTTTATCTTTGATCTGATCAGCAGGGTTAGAAGTGTCTTTTGTTTCTTTGGTTTTATCAGCTTGGTCAGAAGAGCCTTCTTTCTCTTTATTCTGATCAGCAGGAGGTGCTTTGATCTTCTTAACTTCTGTAACAGTGTGCACTTTTCCAGCTTCATCCAAAGCAGTCCTGTGAGTGATCCATGTTAAGTCATCAATGGGAACAAATGGAGATACAGGATCCTCAGGTAGTTCTTCATATGGCCTAATAGCAGGTCCATACACAATTTGCTTCAGACTAGGAAGGGAATCATGGAGCTTGGTTGTCCCTTCATCTTTCTAGTCTTCTTGGCCCATGTTTCCATAGTTTGGAAAACTGCCAACCTTATTGACCGTTCCTTTAGGTCTTCGTCATCAGCATACTCTTCAGGAACTGAGTCATATATCTTCTTTGCCTCAGCTTTCACAGTATATCAGATTCTCAATCTCAATTTGTCTAAAAAGAATTCTGAGTCTAATGCTTGGATCAGTGAACCTGTCTCAAGCCACTTCAACACCCAGGCTTCTTCATCAGCGAAGGCTTTCCAACTTGCAATCTGATCTTTACTCTTTGTCAGATGATAGTCCCTCCATCTGTTGTAACGGACTTTCTCCTTATTGAACATCGTCAGACGAGTGATCTTTGAATTTTCAGCATCCAACCTAGCAATGAACTCATCAAATGCTTCAGGATTATCTCTGACAATCTCCAATGCCAGTTTTACTTCTGATCTTCTCTTAGGTTGAATAACAGGAGTTGGCATGACTTGTTTAGGCTTGGTGGGATCACTTGGTTCTTCAATCCTTATACCACGAGCTTGTCTTGGACCATGAGAGTCCTTGGTACTTGCTTCAATAGCAGCAGCCAACTCTGCTGATTCTATAGCATCTCTTTGTGCTTGAGTCATTTTGCTAGCTTCTTCTTCCAGCCTTTTGAGCTCAAGGCTTTTTAGACGATCCTCCTCAGCCTTTTCTGCAGCTTTCTTTTGTCTTTCAGCCTTATATTGTCTCTTCTTTTCAGCAGCAGAAACATAAGGAATCACAGTCTTACCAGTCCTCAGCTTCTTTGCTTCTGGACTTTCCACAACTTGAATTGGAGTGGCAGCAACAGGAGTGGGGTGCAACAGGAGAGCTTCTCCCTCACTTGTTGTGCCAGTCTGCTGTTCTACTCTTTCCTCAGCAGACACTCCAATATCAACAACAGATTCTCCAGCAGGCTCTTCAATAATGATTGGCCTCTCAGCTGTTGCTGGAATCTCCCTTACCTTTTCAGGTGACTCTTCAGTAAATGTGACTTTTCTCTTGGCCTTGGACTTGGCAATTCTTCCTGCAGGTTTAGCTTGGGGAGGTCCCCTTGCAGAACTTCTTGTCTTCATTCTTTTTGCAGGTTGAATGGGAACACCTTCATCAGACTCAGTCCTTTCAGGAGATGATCCATTCTCCATATTCTCTAGTTCTTTAGTAAAGTCATCAATTACTTTCTCAGGGATCACAATTTCAGGTTGTGCTGATCCAGCTTCAACAGTGGTGGTCACTGTTTGATCAGCAGACCTACTGGTCTGACCATCCTTCTTGCTCTTCTTAGGAGGGGCCTTAACAGCCTTGGCAGGTGCCTTTCTCTTAGAAGTTTCCATACTTCTAACCGGTTCATATAACTTGAACTCTTTACTAGGGTGGGTAGTCTTTCCACTTCCCATTTGGCATCTCAAAGTCATGAACAGATGACTGAGCAGAATGGCATAGTTTGTCTTATTGTCACTCAGCAGATCATACATATGTGCTGCCCAGTTAACTTTCAACCCATAGTAGATGCAGATCATGGTGTAATACCTCCTTCTTGGTAACCCATCCAAAGAGCTTGTACTGCAGTCCAGTACCTTTGCAATAATGTCAGCAAACCTCTTATACTCATCTTTTAGTTGAGTCTTCATTAGGGTTCCTGTCATCTCTTCCACTTCCTTAGCACAAATCCTCCAGAATTCTTCCTTTTTCTCAGACCCTAGGTCTGTTACATCTCCTCCTTCATTTGTTAACCCGTAAACTTCACTAAAAACAGCAGCAGAAATACAAATCTTCTTCCCTCCAATTGTGACCGTCATAGTTGTTCTGTCGGTATTGAATTTCCTGTTCTTGTAGAATTATGCAACATCTTCCAGGTATACCCGATCCTCATGAGCTTCCAGAACTGGTATTAGTGATGCTTGTTTGATTTTCTTCATGATTTCTCGCATCAGATCGGTGCCAGAGGAGTAAAATTTGTCGTAACTTAGGTATCTTCCCTCAGCATTAGCCATTTTGTGAGATTAATTTGTGAGATTCTGTAAGAAAACTGTAAGCTTGAAAACAAAGAGCTTAGAGAGTTAGAGAATTTTAGGAATTTTATGTGCGTAAGACGACTACTCTGTTCAGATCGGATTTTATACGTTTCATTCAGTTTGGGTTATCGTGATTAATTTGAACCGTAAGATTGATATGACAGTTTTTCAATCGTGCGGGTGAGAATTACGGATTTCAATTTTATTATTTTAATGTCAGACAGGCGAGAAACTCTATCGGCACCTATCTGTTACTTATAAAAGCGTGTTTCTAAAGATGCGATTTATAACCATGCTTATATAACGTATCAGATGAATAGAGTTTGACTTATCTGACAGACAAGTGATCTGTTATCTGATATTACTAGAGAAAGCCAATAGCTAGTAATCTTCCTCTGCTGTTTGTCAATCCAGCAATACAATTTGATCTTCAATCTTCAAGAATTAAGAACAGATCTTCTGATAACATAGCTTCAACTAACTGTCATTAACCAATTTCATCTTTTAATCAGAAGTACCGCTAGTCTTACACGCTCCCCCTGACTTTAAGAATTCATAAGTTAACTAGTCTGTTGAGAGTTAATCATTGAATGTGATAACGGATGATTGTGCTGATGAACTTCAGTTTTCTGATAAGTTCCCCCTCAGCTTATGCATCCAAATTAAGCAGTCCTAGCTCATCTCTTAGAGTTGAAAACCTTACTTCACTTAAAGGTTTAGTGAAAATATCAGCAATCTGATTGTCAGTATGAACATATTCAATCATTACATTGCCTTTTTCAACATGATCTCTAATGAAGTGATGCTTGATCTCAATATGCTTAGTCCTTGAATGACTTGTAGTGTTCTGAGTGAGTGAGATTGCACTAGTATTGTCACAGTAGATTGGAATTCCACTGATCTTGATATTGTAATCTTCTAGTTGATGCTTCAACCAAAGTATCTGTGCACAGCAAGCTCCAGCAGCTATATACTCAGCTTCAGCAGTAGATATGGATACTGAAGTCTGTTTCTTACTCATCCATGAGATCAGACGACTGCCTAAGAACTGACAAGCACCTGTTGTACTTTTTCTGTCAATCTTGCAGCCAGCAAGGTCAGAATCTGAATATCCAATAAGTTCAAATCCAGATTCCCTAGGATACCACAATCCCAATTCTTGAGTACCCTTAATATATTTCAGTATTCTTTTGGCAGCTAAGAGATGAGATTCCTTAGGATTTGATTGAAATCTCGCACAAACCCCAACTGAGTACATGATATCAGGTCTGCTTGCTGTTAGATATAACAGTGACCCAATGATGCCTCTGTATTTGGTTATGTCCACTGATTTGCCATCTTTATCTTTATCCAAACGAAGACTTGTAGACATTAGAACAGTAGCAGTAGAGCTAGTTTCCATACCAAATTTCTTAAACAGATCTCTTGTGTATTTTGCTTGGTTGATGAATATTCCATCAGGCAACTGTCTAACATGCAAACAAGAAAATAATTGAGTTCACCCATCATGCTCATTTCAAACTTGTTCTGCATGAGCTTGGAGAACTTGTCACACATCTGTTGGTTAGTTGAACCAAAAATAATATCGTCTACATATATTTGCACTATTAATATATGGTTCTCCCATTCAATTGTGAACAAGGTCTTGTCTACCTTACCTTTACGAAATCCTTTAATTAAAAGAAAATCAGATAGGGTATCATACCATGCTCTTGGAGCCTGTTTCAGTCCATAGAGGGCTTTCTTTAGACGATACACCTTGTCTTCTTGTCGATAAGCTTCAAATCCAGGTGGTTGTTCAACATACACTTCTTCTTGCAATTCTCCATTTAGAAATGCAGACTTCATATCCATCTAATAGACAATGAAGTTCTTGTAAGCAGCATAGGCAAGTAACAGTCTGATTGCTTCAAGTCTTGCTACTGGTGTAAATGTTTCATCAAAGCCAATTCCTTCTTCTTGACAATAACCTTTGGCCACTAATCTTGCTTTATTTCTGGTAACAATACCATCTTCATTCATCTTATTTCTGAAAACACATTTAGTGTCAATTACTCTTTGATGACTTGGTCTTGGAACTAAGTACCATACTTCGTTCCTTTCAAATTGATTTGACTCTTCTTGCATAGCTTCAATCCAGAATGAATCACTGAGAGCTTCTTCAATTTGTTTAGGCTCTATTTCAGATAGAAAACTAGCAAACATAGCATCTTGTGCAGCAGCTCTTCTTGTTTTCACTCTATCCAAGGGATCACCAATCACTAACTCTGGTGGGTGATTCCTCAGCCATCTGAGATCAGGTTGCAAATCTGAATGTTGTCCTCTGTTTTGATCTTGCAACACTACTGTTGGAGATTCAGTAGTAGTCTGTTGAACAGTTGTAGTCTGTTGGACAGTCTCTGGTCTGTCAGCTGTTTGCAACTCGACTATTAGACAATCAGCACTGTGATTTTGAACAGCACTTGAGTTAGCAGCTGAATTGAGATTAGGTAGTATGATGGGAACATATTCTTCATTCTTTCCAACATCCAACTTCTGTAAATCAGTAGACAGATCTTGATTAGAGTTTTAATTCTTTTCAGAAGATTGACTTGGCTCATCAAATACTACATGAATGGATTCTTCTATTAGCAATGTTCTTTTGTTAAAAACTCTATAGGCCTTACTAACAGTAGAGTATCCTACAAAAACTGCTTCATCAGCCTTCTCTGCAAATGCAGTAAGGCGATTTTTCCCATTATTTAACACAAAGCATTTATAACCAAAAGTTTTAAAGTAATGAATGTTTGGCTTCCTGTTGTTCCAAGCTTCATATGGAGTCTTGTTCTGATTTTTGTTGATCATGCATCTGTTCTGGGTAAAGCAGGTTGTATTTGTTGCTTCTGCCCAAAATCTTTGTGGTAGCTTAGCTTCAGCTATCATAGTCCGGACAGCTTCGTTCAGTGTTCTGTTTCTCCTTTCAGGAACACCATTCTGTTGAGGGGTTCTAGCAGCTGAATACTCATGATGTATTCCTTTGATGTTACAATACTCTTCAACAGTAGAGTTTGTGAACTCTGTCCCTCTATCTGATCTGATCTTCAATATTTTTATGCTTTTCTCATTCTGGATCAGTTCCATCAGATTTGTAAGATGTTCATTGGTTTCACTTTTCTTTTTCATGAATATCACCCAAGTATATCTTAAATAGTCATCCACAATAGCTAGGCAGTATTTCTTCCCACCATTGCTGACTGGATCAATGGGTCCAAATAAGTCCATGTGTAGCAGCTCCAAGATTCTTTCAGAAGATTGGTGCTTCTTGCTTTTGAATGATGACTTGATTTGCTTCCCTTTCTGACATGCGTCACAGAGCTTATCTTTGCTCATGACTATTTTTGGAATCCCTTCTACCAGATCATTCTTTATCAATCTGTTGATGGTCTCGAAGTTTAAGTGATTCATTCTTTTGTGCCATAGCCAGCTAACTTCACTTGGTGTAGATGCCACCAAACAAATGCTTGAATTCTTGTCAGCAGAATTCCAGTCGACTATGTAGACATTTCCTTGTCGTCTTCCAGATAAAATTACCTTCTTTGTACCAATCTGTTCAACATAGCACTTATTTGTTGAGAAGATGACTTAATATCCTTTGTCACAAAATTGACTTATGCTCAACAGGATGTATTTTAGGCCTTTAACATATGAAACGTCAGATATCTCAATGTTTCCTTTGATTAATCTTCCTTTAGCTACAATCTTGCCTTCTTTGCTGTCTCCAAAAGTAACATTTGGACCATCCACAGCAATAGCATCAGTCAGCTTATGTATGCTTCCACACATGTGCCTTGAACAGCCACTATCCAAGTACCAAATCTTCTCTACTTTACTCCTACTCCTAATCCTAACCTACAAAACAAAAATAAAATTGTTTTAGGTACCCTTATTGAGAGGGTCCTGAAGGATTAGTTCCACCTTTGACAACCCAAGATGTTGATGTCTTAGGCTTCTTAGGCTTCTAAGTTTTGACAGGATCATGAACAGTTTCATTTTTATCATATTTAGCAGATAAGTCATGTTGATGATCAGTATGATAAGAATAATGTTCATAAGCAGGGTAGGGTGCATGATAAGCAGGATATGCATGCATTGGATGGGCAGGATATGGTGCATAGTAACTTGGAAATTGAGGTGCATGATACATAGGAGGATATGTAGCAGGTTGCAAATAATATGACTCATTTTCATACTAAGCATTTTTATTTTTCTTATTCTTATGCTTCTTTGGTTTACTAGAGGCTTGCTCATTAACAGACGACTTAGTTTTACAACTAGTCTGATTCAGTTTAGCTTTATCAGTAGACTTCTTAGGACTCTGCTGTTTGGTCTTACTAGTCTGCTTACCTACACTAGGCTCTTTGCTCTTTTTAGCCTTAGGAGTCTTTGTCTCCTTTAACACTTTCTCAGGTGAAGCAGGTTTAGTAGTTTGAACATACAGAATGACCTTACTATTGTCAGCAGATATACATTTTTCAGTATGATTCAATTCTAACTTATCCTGTTCTAAAGGTATCTTCTGTTTACTAGACATATGAGTGGATGCAACAGATGATTTCTCATGAGACTCAATAACTTTTTCAAGTTCCATGATTTTACCCTTATAAATTTCACATTCAGGTTTCAGAGACTCATGTTCTTGCTCAAGCTTTTTGTATTCAGCTGATTCTCTTGGCTTTTCAGTTGTGAGTTTCAGTGAACTATTTTGCTCTTTTAGCAATATCATCTCTTCCTTAAGCTTTTTATATGCTTCAGCAATAGTAGTATTGTTAAGCATCATTTGTTTAAATGAATTAAATAATTCATTATCAAGAGGAGTTACCTCATCCTCAGAGTCATCAGATTCCTTAGCCATCAGGCAGAGGAGAGCAGGTTTCTCTTCATCAGAAGATTCTTCATCAGACGTGTCTGAGTCTGAATCAGATGAGTAGACATCAGTCAGCTTTTCTGCTTCAGCCATCATTGCCTTGCCTCTCTGATGCTTTCTTTCTTTTCTGATTTTCTTCTCTTCTTCAGTGTATTTTTCTGCATTTGGATATGGACAGTCTTTGATGAAGTGTCCCAATTTCCTGCAGCTATAACACATTAGTTTGGCTTTATAATCATCCTTATCTTGAGAAGAAAAGTTAGGTTTAGAAGTAGAAGCATTGTTGTATTTGTTCTTCATTTTTCTCTTGTAGAACTTCTTGAAATTGTTCATCAGCAATGCTACATCTCCAGCTGTGTACTCCTTTTTGTTGAGTAATGTGGCTTCATCAGATGAGTCCACTTCTTTACTTCTCTATGCTGGTCTTCTGGGATTTCCAGCAGCAACTAAGGCAGCTGTGGGTCCTGAAGTTGAGGTTTCTTCAATTCCCATTCTAGGCAGTTTATACTCGAATGCCTTGAGTACGGAGAACAGCTCTGTAAGAGAGATCTTTCCCAAATCTCTTGATTCTTCCATCGCCGTCACCTTCATGTTGAACTTAGGAGGTAAAGCCTTTAGTACTCTGACTGTGATTTCTTTGTCAGTAAAGGTTTTTCCCAACTTTAGAACTTCATTGAGTGTTCTGGTGAACCTGGTATCCATCTGATCAATGGTCTCTCCAGACTTCATTTTGAAGTTATCCAGTTTCTCCAAAGCAACAGTAAGCTGATGCTCTTTAATAGCATCATTTCCTTCACTCATATCTCTGACTTTATCCCACATCTTCTTTGCAGTTTTGCAATGTTTGACTTTGTCAAACCGATCATTATCCAGGGCTTTAGTCATGATGAATCTTTCGACTTTATCCAGATTGAAAAGCTTTATTTCTTCTGGAGTCATCTCATGAAGGTCTTTCTCCACCACGGTATCAACTTCATTTATCTTTATCGTCTTGGGGAATCTAACTGGATATTTTATGATACATGTGTACATGTTATATTATAAGCAGCTGGGAAAATCTCCATCCTGATTTTCCAGTCTTCAAACGACATACCGGCAATGTGGGGAACATGGCTGATACAGTCCATTTTTCAAAAAGTTTTTATTTTTCAAAAAGATGCTCTTTTGAAAAGTTTTAAAAACCTTTGAAAAACACTTGGATCAAGCTCGTTGATCAGGCAGCTGATTCTAATGAACCACCTGCTCTGATACCACTTGTTGGTCCCAAGTGGTCAGAGGAGGTCTAGAGGGGGGGGTGAATAGATCTCTGAAAATTTTTAGACTTAAAAACTTTTCAGTCGTCTGTCAGCAGACTAAGCTTATGAAGAACAGTAAGCTGACTATGCTGATCGTGAACAAATCTTGAACAGCAGAGTGACCACTCTTCTTATAGCAACTTAGCTGATTATAGCAAAATCAGTTTTATCAAGAGTATACTTGCAGCAGATTTTTTAAAGTGTTTTTCACAAGTAGACTAAGTCCTTCAAAATAATTTATCCCCAGTTTTAAAACTCCTTTTAAAATCTTTTAATAATTCAAAGTGTAAACTTATGCAATTTCAAAATATGCAAGAAAACTTAAATGCAAGAATAACACAAAGAATTTTTATAGTGGTTATATAGATAAAAATCTTTTAGTCCACTCTTCCAGATCACTTAGATTCTGGGTTATACTATAAACACAAAGTTTACAATATTTCTCCACTTACACCTAGACAACAAATGAAAAGGCTATAAGCTCGCAATAGGAAATCGCTCAGAAAACCTATCCTCTGAAGTTAAATCACTCGCAAAGACGGATTTAAACTTCGGACAACACTCAGCTAATACAAATTCAATCAGAATGTATTTTCTATTTTCTTCAACTTGGCTTCGGTCAACAGATGACTTCACCAGACGATTGAGCTGTTTGAGCTTCTTGAGACTTAGAAAAATTTCTGCTTCAAAAACGAAATCTCAGAATGTTGTTGTGTGTTTCGCTCATTGAAATCAGCTCTATTTATACTTGGATTTGAAAATATGACCATTGAAGGAAATCAAATCTCAAATCCATAGCCTTAGCCCAAGTTCAGAACGGCTTCCTGCTACAGTACCTTTTCTGCTTTACTTTCATGTAGCTGCATTAAATGCACCATGCTGATCCGAGAATATTCTTCAATCATTTGTCATTACTACCCTTCTCTTGCAGCATTTATTACGCCAAGTGCATTTATTACCGTTGAACTTATCTCATGATCTCTTCTACTCTGCTGATCGAGGCAACTCTGCTGATAGATACTCTGCTGATCAAACACTGAACTAATCTGATTTGAGTCAGCTGATGGTCTACCCTTCTGATTGCTGTTTCAGCATGAGATCAGTAGTCTTCTGGGCTTAGAATTTTGAACCCTTCTGATAACTTCTTTACTTGTTCAAAATTCTTCCAAGGGAACTAAGCTTTCCATACTTAGTTGATTTTGACGTTTTGGAAATCATCAAAACCTTCCCTTATCTTCTTCACTTCTTTGCACTTCATCTTCATCTTCATCCAACAAGTTTTAGGTTCACGACCTTAGAGACTGTTTCATGATTGCACTCATGCTGAAATGAATTGTCCCATAGTCTATTGTGATCTAAGGATTTCATCCAACCGCGCAAGTGATTCGTGAGAGATGAAGTTGGCCATTGTTTGATTTACATACTATAAACAAACAAGCGTATTAATTCATTTATACTAGAGAAAGATTCAGATAGTTCTAATACAAGCTAAATATATTGGCTTGCAGGGCACTATCCTATCAGATGGAGAGATTATGTTGTATATGGTAATTGTAAAAGATTAAAAGGTTCACTGAATTAGTTCACTAGTGATTGGGCTCCATGGTCTTGTGGCCAGACATCAACCGTGGAGTGTGGGAGAATTCCCAAATTGGCAAGAGTGCTAATTTTGGAATGATCAGTCGACAGAGTGTTCGACTGATTTAGAGTATCCAATACTCGAGTAATTAAATAAATATTTAATTATAACCTATGGCAAATTATGTGGTGAACCTATGGGGGCATACACAATACACATGAAGCGAAAGCGGGGAAAAGAAGAACAATTGGGTCAACCGAATCGACTGAGTCGACCCAATTGGAGCGAAAGTGAAAATTAAATTAAAATTAAATTTGAAAGTTAATTAATTGAATTGGATTTAATTAATTATATGAAGATTCGATTAAATAGACTTAGAGTCTAATTTAATTGATTGGGAGAGTAATTAACTAATTGGGCCATTTAATTGAGAAATTAAATAAAGTCTAATTAAATTAATTAAGGAGTGGGCCATGAATTAATTAGAAGACTTAGTCTTCTAATTAAACTTGGAGTTTAATCCTAGGAGGATTATGTTAATGAGATACCTATAAATTGGAGACTTGATGTCATATCTGATACACACAACTCAAGAGCCAAAAAGCCTAAGTCAAGAAAAATACTCTCGCTCCCTCTCTCCTAAAATCGGCCGAACACCCCTTCCACTTCGGAAGAATTTTTCGTTTTCGATTTTGCTCCTAAGTCGTTCTCTAACGCTAGATCTTAATATATCATATGTTCTAGACGATTAGGATATATTATATTTTGTGATATTGTTGTGCATCAACTCGTAGAGGCGCAAGGCTTGGTTCGACTTTACCGAGGGAGAAACGCGACGACTTTGCTAGCTAGCAGGATTTGCAAGGAGACATGTATAACTTAGATCTAATTATTTATGTCGTTTTATTTATTCATATATATACAACTAGTTTAGTATCATGGCAAGATTCCGCAAGAGGCCCTAAAAATTATTAAATTCCGCTGCATGTAGGCTGTTTATCTTACCGAATCCCAACATGTTCCAATGGTGAGGTATATTCTAAAACCCCTTATGGTTGGTTTTGTTTTTGCATAAAATCCTTTTCGTATGAATTGATGAGTAAAGATCTTGATTGGGTTATTTAAAAAATGTTAAAATTTTGCTGCTTTTAACGTCCTGACGTTACCAATAACCTAACACCAACAAATTGATCAGTTCGTGAAGAGCGAGGTTGCTGTCCTCCATGTTGAATTTCAACACGAACTAGTCGAATGAGCGAGACAGCGTGTGGAGAAGGAGGTCAATAATCGTCCTAGTTTTTCAACCAGGTTGATAAAACGCAGACAGTGATCCTTGACACAGATTCCCTCAGCCATCTTGAGATTAAACAACTCCTTAGTGGCCGCGAACCTTTTGAGGCGAGACCTTTCTCCAAACATCTGTTGGAGGTGGAGAAGTTTATCTCTAGCAAGCGGTATTTCAACATGTTGTTTCTGCAGCTCATTCGACATTGAAGCTAGCATCAGGCAGCGAACCTGAAGATCATCATCGACCCTTTTAGCATGGGCGGTTCATTGTTTCTCAGTAGCTCGTGCTGCGGATGCAGCAGGCATAGGTGTATCGAGTACATAGCTCCGACATTCGGAGTTGAGAACTATCCTCAGGCTTTTCAGCCAGTCGACAAAGTTCAACCCATTTAGTTTATTAGCGTCAAGGATGACAGATAATGGATTCTTAGACATTGTTATTAAAATATCTACAAATTGAAAATAGACAACATTTAGCTGACGATCTATGCTTAATACTTATAATTAACGAATTTTAGTCTTGGTTCGAAAAACTTCTCCCACTATTTTGTCGAAACAAACCCCTTTGATTGCTCGAAAAATCTTATCTCCTAGTAGGTCTTGACGTCCCAGCAGACATTAATTGCACAACGCCTCGTGGCCAAACATTTAATTCTCCAGATAAGTATACTTTTATCAAATGTGTCCCTACACAACCTTCAAGCTATTTTGCCTCGGTTTTTGCACTTATCTAGCACTGCTACATCATAAGTGTTACTAATCTTTAAGTCTAACCCATCAATAATGATGAGCAACGGGCTCGGTCGTGAGCTCCCCGTAACTGGTTATCGGTCGATATTCAAATCCCGACCAGTCCCCCACCCTTGTCGAGTCAAGAAGTTTCGCGTATTGTCCCTTTCTTCGATTCAGGTGCCAGAGTCTGGTCACCTCTATCGATAAGTAGACAACTCACACTAGTTCCTATTGATGGAATGCTTAGATCTTTAAAACTTCATTTTTAATGTACCCAATATGACATAATATTTTATTCAAGAGGGGTTTTTCCGGTTTGAAAGTTCTTACTAACTCTCCACAAGATCCCACCGCATAAGTTATAATTTATCTTTTATTTATGATCTAGATTCTAGCGCGCATCACATACAAGCCAAATATAAATCGATAAATAATTTGAAACTATACAAGTCTAGCATGCATACTACCACAATATGTTTTCGATCGGGAGCCTCCTACGTGGGCCATCATCGAGCCATGATGTTGGCCCAGTTGGTCAATCTAAAGGGTTCTCAAAGGACCTAGGCTATTACATAAATAACCATGCATACATGACCTTCAACTCTTCTTGGGCTTCCACCTTGCTCGTAACGGGCCTCCATCCTAAACTATTTAAAACAGTAAACCCTAATCTATTACAAAGCCCTAAACTTAAGGCTCGCAGGCCCAATAAAATCGAACAATAAATTAAACCAATCACATCTACCCTAGGGTCAAGGCTCGGCACGATCGGAAACCACGTAAACAGTACACGTAGAGCAAGAAACAAGCAAACAACCTTTTACGTATTTCTTTCTTATTCTTAAATCTCCTTTTTAAAGATAACTTCCTATGATTCTTACTTTAGTGTTGGTCCCAAGTGGTCAGAAGAGGTTTAGAGGGGGGGGGTGAATAAACCTCTTTAAAATTTTCTTTCAAATTTAACTTTAAAACTTTACTCTAACTGAACAGACTAAGCTGATCAGATTAGTAAGTTACAAATCTGTTCGCGAACAAATCTTTGAACAGTCTTGTTGACCACTCGTCTGATAGTTACTTAGCTGATTTTGCAGAAATCAGTTTTAATACTTAGAGTACTTGCAGCGGATTTTCAAAGTGTTTTTCACAAGTATTCTTAGCAGTTTGAAAAATGCTTCCCCAGTTTTATAAACTCCTTTTTGTCCTTTTTCAAACAGTTAACTTAATGTGTTTTTATGCAAACAGAAGATATGCAGTTTTGAAACAATGTAAAAACACAAGTAATTTTTATAGTGGTTATATGGATTTAAATATCCTTTAGTCCACTCTTCCAAGTCACTCAGATCTTGGGTTATACTATAATCACAAAGTTTACAGTATACTCTGCTTGCGTCGAACAACAAATGAAACGACCACAAGTTCGCAATAGGAAATCACACAGAAAACCTATCCTCTGAAGTTTGATCACTCACAAAGATGGATCACAACTCCGCACAACACTCTTGTTTACAAAATCACTCAGAAGATGTATTTTTCTTGATTCTTCAACTCTGCTTTCGTCAACAAATGACTCAGCTGATGAGTGAGCTGTTCTTGAGACTTAAAGAATTTTGCTTCGGAAATTTCTCTCAGAGAGTGTGTTGCTTATTTCTTCTTCGTCTCTTGCAGCTATTTATACTTGAGGATTGAAAAATGTCCGTTGAAGAGAGACAGGATTCAAATTCCTCGAGTACTGGTCCTTAAAATCCGCGAACGGCTCTTTTGCAGTCTGTCCGTACTGTAAACAGTACTATTCTGCAGGCAGCATTAAATGCACTCGGCTGATGCGAAGCTTTTCTTCAATCATTTGTCTTAAATATCCTCGTACTTCAGCATTTATTACACCAAGGGGCATTTATTACCGTTGGGAACACTTCATGATCTTCTTCACTTGGCTGACAGAAGTATACGTCTGATGGTGAACTCGGCTGATCTCAAACTTGAACAAATCTGATTTGAGTCGGCTGATCTTCACTAATCTGATAATTTTGCTTCAGCAGATCAGAAGTCTTGGACCTTGAAACTTTGACTCTTCTGATGTCTTCATTACTTAGTCAAAATTCCTTGATAAGCTTATCAGCTAAGTCACTCCATACTTAGCCAATTTTACGAAGTTTTGGAATGCATCAAAACCTCCCTTATCAAACTTTCTTCAGTGCCTTCATCTTCATCTTCATCCAACAATTTCCCCCTTTTTGATGATGACAAAACTTCAGCTTAGTACCTGTTGAATACCTAAACTAAAGATTGTAATCCTCAAAATTTTCTGAGATAGAAAAAGTTTATTGGATTGAACTTGAACATTTTATTGATATAGAAAGTGAATTACATGTACAAATTCATCAGATGAGATTTCTGAAAAAGTAAACTGATTACAATTGATTTTTCAATTTCTAACTATCAGCTTCTTCATCAGATTCGAGCACTTCTTCATATTCATATGATGATTCTTCATCATCATCTTCTTCATCAACTTCTACTTCCAGAATTGCTTTGGCAGCTTCCATCTTCTCCTTAAGTTCTTGCTCTTGTAGAGCTTTCAAGGCTTCCATGGCTTTCCTGGCAGATTCAGTGTTTTTGTACTTGGTATCTTCTTCTTCTATCTTTTCTTCTTCTTCTACCTTTCCAAGCACTTCAGCTTTGTCAGTAGTGTCTTCAGTTTCCTTGGCTTGAATGGTTGCAGCAGCAGTTTCTTCCTTAGTTGATTCTTCAGCAGCAGATTCCTTTGCTGGTTCTTCAGCAGCAGTTTCCTTAGCTGGTTCTTCCCTTTTATCTTCCCCCTTTTTGTCATCATCAACTCTGATGACATTAGAAGGTTCAACAGTAGGGTTGAGAGCAACTGTTGGAATCTTCACTCCAGCACACAAAGCCTTTAGATTCTGATTAACCACGTCATGACTAGCTGTCAGATGATGAAGGTCAGTGCTGATGACATCAGTCTTATCATTGAAGTAGTCAATGTTGAGGTTGATAGTTGCAATTTCATTTTGAACTTCCTGTGCAGCCTTTGCAACTTCTTGCAACATCCCCAGATTGATTTCCTTCTCTTCATGACTGACTTTAATGAAGGTTGCAGTTAAGTCAGCAATCTTGTGCTCAGCTGATTTTAAAGCAGTGTGAAGATGATTCACATCACCCTTCACATCTTCCACGTTCTGGTTCAGCTCTCTCAAACTGTGCACTAACTGCAATGAATGATCTTGAGGAATTGGAATACTGTTGATCTCCTTTTTGATGATTTCTTCTGTTGATCCTTGAACAGTTTCCAGCTGAATTCTGTTGGTTTCTGCCAACTCTGCTTTCAGCTCCTCCTTAACTTTTAATAGCTGTTGCTTGTGCTTGTCTTCCAGTTCCTTAAGTTGGTTTTCCATCAGCATCTGGATTGCTTCCATCAGTGATGAGTGCTTATCACCTGATGAAGCAGAAGCAGCAGCTACATCCCTTTCATCAATTTCCTGGTGGACAGGAATATCTTCCATCTTTTCGTCTTGATGATTTCCAGAGTCCGTAGCCTTCCACTCAATGGCCAGGGGATCATCAGCAGCCTTTTCAGCAGACTTGTCTTCAGTCTGATCAGCAGACTTGACATCAGGCTTGTCCGCAGCTTTAGGCTCATCAGTAACATCATCATAGACTAAGTTGGTGATAGTGCCATCGTCATTGAAGCAAGTGGTTTGTCTGATTTGCCTCACAATGATCCAGGGGTTAACAAAAGCATTATTCCCCTTTGGCACTTCATAATAAGGTTGTACTTCCTTGCCAAAAATGATTTGCTGGATACTTGGCAGTAGTGGCAAATCACTTGAACAGCCTTGCTGATACTTTGACTTTTTAGCCCATCTCTTCAGGGCAGTCATAACAGCAAACTTAATTGCTCTTTCCTCAGCATCTTCAGATTTCTTCTTCTTTTCAGGCAAGGTGCTCTTGATTTTCTTGGCTTCCTCCAATGCAAAGCCTTTTGCATAACTATGCATGATATCTCTCACATAGCTTGGATCAAGAGCCTTTTGAATGGAGCTTGTCTTCAGCCAACTTAGAACCCATCGTTCTTCATCAGCTAACTCCTTCATATCTTGAAGTTCAGTAATTGATTTGTTCAGCCTGTTGTCCCTCCAACTGATATATCTTGGCTTTTCTTGGTTGAACAGAGTCTTCAGCATCAACTTCTGATCATAGTATGCTAATGACTTCTCAAATTTCTTGAACAATTCCTTATCAGCATTGATGTACCAAGTCTTCGTCACCTGACGTGGCACTTGAAGTATTGATATAAAGCTATCGATCATTAAAATCGACATGCACGTCAATATCGTACATAGACTGACATGCCTGACATGCTCGTTGACATCATACAAAGACCGACATGATCGACATGCTCGACATGATCGACGACATCATACAAAGACTGACATGATCGACGTGATCGACATGCTCGACATGATCGACATGATCGACATGCTCAACATGATCGACGTGATCGACATGATCGCCATGATCGACATGCTCAACAAGACCGACATGATCGACATGCTCGACATGATCGACGACATCATACAAAGACTGACATGATCGACGTGATCGACATGCTCGACATGATCGACATGATCGACATGCTCGACATGATCGACGACATCATACAAAGACTGACATGATCGACGTGATCGACATGCTCGACATGATCGACATGATCGACATGCTCAACATGATCGACGTGATCGACATGATCGACATGATCGACATGCTCAACAAGATCGACATGATCGATATGCTCGACATGATCGACGACATCATACAAAGACTGACATGATCGACGTGATCGACATACTCGACATGATCGACATGATCGACATGCTCAACATGATCGACGTGATCGACATGATCGCCATGATCAACATGCTCAACAAGACCGACATGTTCGACATGCTCGACATGATCGACGACATCATACAAAGACTGACATGATCGACATGATCGACATGCTCGACATGATCGACGACATCATACATAGACTGACATGCCCGACATGCTCGACATGCTTGTCGACATCATATTCAAAATCTGAGTGTCTTATCATGACACGACCCGGTGTTTGAGACGTCTTGTCATGACCCGACCCGGTGTTCGAGATGTCTTGTCATGATCCGACCCATTGATCCGGACGAAATCTATAAATAGCCCTCATTAATACGGTGAAAGGTACGCACTCTCTAAGCCTAATGTACCCATATCGATCTCTCACCTCGACTCGACACTTACTTAAGCATCGGAGGGTTATCGCCGGGTCACCACCGGCATTAACCTGACGTAGTTCTCTTTGATTACAGGTTAGGATCCCGACATACAAATCGAGGAAAGGCTTGTCTGACCTACCGATCCTCACATTGACGAGCTGTGTTAGAATCGACATCCAGACTCTACACTCGACACCAAAAACACGCTCATCAATTGGCGCCGTCTGTGGGAACATTAACTCTGAATCGAGAAAAGTTGACTACAATGCCGCTTTTGCTCGAGAACGAAATTAAAATAGAGATCAGTATGGGAAAGGCCAAGGAGATAACATGTTCATCGACATGTCGAGATGAAATCGACAGAGAGGAAGAAGAAAGCCATTTAAAAGCTTTCCTACATGTTCATCGACATATCGAGATGAAATTGACATAGAAGAAATCGACAATGAAGAAGAAAGAAAGCTATTTAAAGCTTTCCTACATGTTCATCGACATGTCGAGATGAAATTGACATAGAAGAAATCGACATGTCGAGATGAAATCGACAGAGAGGAAGAAGAAAGCCATTTAAAAGCTTTCCTACATGTTCATCGACATGTCGAGATGAAATTGACATAGAAGAAATCGACATGTCGAGATGAAATCGACAAAGAGGAAGAAGAGAGCTATTTAAAGCTTTCCCACATGTTCATCGACATGTCGAGATGAAATCGACAGAGAGGAAGAAGAAAGCCATTTAAAAGCTTTCCTACATGTTCATCGACATGTCGAGATGAAATTGACATAGAAGAAACCGACATGTCGAGATGAAATCGACAATGAAGAAGAAAGAAAGCCATTTAAAAGCTTTCCTACATGTTCATCGACATGTCGAGATGAAATTGACATAGAAGAAATCGACATGTCGAGATGAAATCGACAGAGAGGAAGAAGAAAGCTATTTAAAGCTTTCCCACATGTTCATCGACATGTCGAGATGAAATTGACATAGAAGAAATCGACATGTCGAGATGAAATCGACAGAGAGGAAGAAGAAAGCTATTTAAAGCTTTCCCACATGTTCATCGACATGTCGAGATGAAATCGACAGAGAGGAAGAAGAAAGCCATTTAAAAGCTTTCCTACATGTTCATCGACATGTCGAGATGAAATTGACATAGAAGAAACCGACATGTCGAGATGAAATCGACAATGAAGAAGAAAGAAAGCCATTTAAAAGCTTTCCTACATGTTCATCGACATGTCGAGATGAAATTGACATAGAAGAAACCGACATGTCGAGATGAAATCGACAATGAAGAAGAAAGAAAGCTATTTAAAGCTTTCCTACATGTTCATCGACATGTCGAGATGAAATTGACATAGAAGAAATCGACATGTCGAGATGAAATCGACAGAGAGGAAGAAGAAAGCCATTTAAAAGCTTTCCTACATGTTCATCGACATGTCGAGATGAAATTGACATAGAAGAAATCGACATGTCGAGATGAAATCGACAAAGAGGAAGAAGAAAGCCATTTAAAAGCTTTCCTACATGTTCATCGACATGTCGAGATGAAATTGACATAGAAGAAATCGACAATGAAGAAGAAAGAAAGCTATTTAAAGCTTTCCTACATGTTCATCGACATGTCGAGATGAAATTGACATAGAAGAAATCGACATGTCGAGATGAAATCGACAGAGAGGAAGAAGAAAGCCATTTAAAAGCTTTCCTACATGTTCATCGACATGTCGAGATGAAATTGACATAGAAGAAATCGACATGTCGAGATGAAATCGACAGAGAGGAAGAAGAAAGCTATTTAAAGCTTTCCCACATGTTCATCGACATGTCGAGATGAAATCGACAGAGAGGAAGAAGAAAGCCATTTAAAAGCTTTCCTACATGTTCATCGACATGTCGAGATGAAATTGACATAGAAGAAACCGACATGTCGAGATGAAATCGACAATGAAGAAGAAAGAAAGCTATTTAAAGCTTTCCTACATGTTCATCGACATGTCGAGATGAAATTGACATAGAAGAAATCGACATGTCGAGATGAAATCGACAGAGAGGAAGAAGAAAGCCATTTAAAAGCTTTCCTACATGTTCATCGACATGTCGAGATGAAAGTGACATAGAAGAAATCGACATGTCGAGATGAAATCGACAGAGAGGAAGAAGAAAGCTATTTAAAGCTTTCCCACATGTTCATCGACATGTCGAGATGAAATCGACAGAGAGGAAGAAGAAAGCCATTTTAAAAGCTTTCCTACATGTTCATCGACATGTCGAGATGAAATTGACATAGAAGAAATCGACATGTCGAGATGAAATCGACAGAGAGGAAGAAGAAAGCCATTTAAAGCTTTCCTACATGTTCATCGACATGTCAAGATGAAATCGACAGAGAGGAAGAAGAAAGCTATTTAAAGCTTTCCTACACGTTCCTCGACAGCCGAAGAGGCATCGAGATGAAAATCGACAAAAGAAATTCCTTGAAAGCCGCAGAGGCATCGAGACGAACATCATGCATAGACCGACATGCTCGACATGCTCGTAGACATCATGCAAAGACCGACGTGCCAGACATGCTCGTCGTCGACATCATGCACATAGACAGACATGCCCGACGCGGAAATGATGAACAAACAATTAAACTTCCAGACTTCGACCTTCACTCGAACTCTAGAACTTGGGGGACTCTTGATGTACCAAGTCTTCGTCACCTGACGTGGCACTTGAAGTATTGATATAAAGCTATCGATCATTAAAATCGACATGCACGTCAATATCGTACATAGACTGACATGCCTGACATGCTCGTTGACATCATACAAAGACCGACATGATCGACATGCTCGACATGATCGACGACATCATACAAAGACTGACATGATCGACGTGATCGACATGCTCGACATGATCGACATGATCGACATGCTCAACATGATCGACGTGATCGACATGATCGCCATGATCGACATGCTCAACAAGACCGACATGATCGACATGCTCGACATGATCGACGACATCATACAAAGACTGACATGATCGACGTGATCGACATGCTCGACATGATCGACATGATCGATATGCTCGACATGATCGACGACATCATACAAAGACTGACATGATCGACGTGATCGACATACTCGACATGATCGACATGATCGACATGCTCAACATGATCGACGTGATCGACATGATCGCCATGATCAACATGCTCAACAAGACCGACATGTTCGACATGCTCGACATGATCGACGACATCATACAAAGACTGACATGATCGACATGATCGACATGCTCGACATGATCGACGACATCATACATAGACTGACATGCCCGACATGCTCGACATGCTTGTCGACATCATATTCAAAATCTGAGTGTCTTATCATGACACGACCCGGTGTTTGAGACGTCTTGTCATGACCCGACCCGGTGTTCGAGATGTCTTGTCATGATCCGACCCATTGATCCGGACGAAATCTATAAATAGCCCTCATTAATACGGTGAAAGGTACGCACTCTCTAAGCCTAATGTACCCATATCGATCTCTCACCTCGACTCGACACTTACTTAAGCATCGGAGGGTTATCGCCGGGTCACCACCGGCATTAACCTGACGTAGTTCTCTTTGATTACAGGTTAGGATCCCGACATACAAATCGAGGAAAGGCTTGTCTGACCTACCGATCCTCACATTGACGAGCTGTGTTAGAATCGACATCCAGACTCTACACTCGACACCAAAAACACGCTCATCAAGCATAGACTATCTCAAAAGCTTTTCTGACTTCAAACTTGTCTTTGGACTTGGCTTTGGGAGCAGGCAGTAGTATCTTCTTTTTGTCTTCTTCAGTCTGCCCTTCACCAATCTTGATGCCACCTCCATGGACAGGTCCATAGGCATCAACCTTGCTCAATTCAATCACCATAGCCATTTCAGCATCCTCAGCAGCTTTTCTTTCTGCTGCAGACATGCGTCTTCTGGCTTCATCCTTTGCTTCTTGAGCTTTGCTTAACTCAAGAGCCTTCTTCTCTTCAAGCTCATCCTGCTTCCTCTGTTCAGCTTCTTCCCTTGCTTTCTTATCAGCTTTGGAGACTTTCTTTCTCCTTAGCACTATTTTTCTCTTGCCTTTATCAGCAGGTGCTGGTCCAGCAGATGATATGGGAGCAGCAGCTATAGGATGGATGATTTGAACATCTGGATCTTCTTGAGGTTGAGCAACCTCAGCTGTTGAAGTGACTTGACTTGGCTGTTGCTTATCAGCTTTGTCAGTCACAACAGTCTCAACTGATTCAATAGGCCTTTGAGTAGCTTCAGGGTCTTCCCTAGCTACATTTTCCAGATCAGTAGGTTTTTCAATGAATGTCATCTGCTTTCTAGCAGACTTCTTTGTTCTACCTTCACGGTAAGTGGTAGCAGCTGTACTTCTCAGTTGACTTCTTGTCCTTTGAGAAATATCCTCAGCAGGCCTCTCTGCTGATGGAGTTCTTGACGGTGATGCAGGGGATCCAGTCCTTACATCAGCTATTATGTTCTCAACAATTTTAGTGGCTTCAGCAGAAGTCACTCTCTCCAACTGCTTTGTTTCTTTCTTCTTGGGCTCATCAGCAGCCCTCTTCCTTTTAGTCTCAGCAGCCAAACTTGCTGTTTTGACTAACCTCTTTTGCCTTTTGGCAGGAACCTCCTTTGGTTCCTCAATATCAGCTTCCTCAGGCTCACCAGCCTTCCTCTTTTGAACAGGCATGTATTTGGACAATGCCTTAGATTTGTGAATTTCCTTTCCATTCTTCATATCACAGCCCAGCTTTGACAGCAGATAGCTGAGTGTGATCCTGTGGTTGGTAGTGGGGCCTTTTCCTTTCTTATCATCAAGAAAGTCAGCTAATATGTACCATACTATGATGGACCAGTTGATATCCATTCCATAGTATATGGCAGCCATGATGCTGAACCTCTTCATGGTAACAGCATCCAGTGAGAATGTGCAGTTCTCAACCAGCTTGCACACCATATCAGCCATCCGCTGATATTCATCCTTCAGTTGTTTCTTCCTGATATTTCCAGACAATGTTTCTCCTTCTTTGGCGCAGATCGCCCAGAACTGTTGGTGCTTATCCTCCGTCAGAACAGTGACGTCATGTCGTCCTCTGTTAGGAAGCCCAAACGTCTCGTGAAGAACAGCAGGAGTGATAGTGATAGATTTGCCTCCCACTGAAGCCTTAATCTCCAGTTTGTTGTAGTCAGCTTTTGCAGAGTTGTAGTACTCCATCACTTGGTCAGTCCAGATAATTCCTTCGTGGTATTCCATGAAGTTTACCAGCGAAGCAGCTTTGAACTTTTCGAGCAGTTCTTTCATCAGATTCGTACCAGATTGGTAGTAGGAATCATAAACGAGAAACATACCTTCGGCGGCCATTGTAGATCTGTTGAAGGTTAGAAAAACAAAGGAAAGTATGCAGAGAATTTGCAGAAATTTTCTCACAAGTACTTTTGAAAGTTTAGGGTGCGTAAAGAGCTACTCGACTGATCAGATGAGGATTTATAGAGTTGGGGTTTTTCGATTTCCGTGATATCTGCCAACCGTTAGATCCGTTTTTCTGTCAGTGCTGATCGTGTGGCGTCAGTTACGACCTTTCAAATTCAAAAGATATTTTAGTGAGGAGCGGGAATATGTACCGCCCGACAGTTTACTTGTAAAAGCGTGTTTTGGATAAAACGTTTTTAAATAGTTCGCTTTTATTTAAGTAATCAGATGAGTATAATAAACACTTATCTGATGGACTACTGTCCTGATGACAATGCTGTTATCAGAGAATGCCAATAGCTGATAACCTTCCTCAGCTGTTTGTCAATCCAGCTAGATAAAATAACTTCAATCTTCGATAGTTGAGTCTTCTGATGAAAACATAACTTCAACTAACTGTCATTAACAAATTTCATCTTTAATTCAGAAGTACCGCTAGTCTTACACGTTCCCCCTGAGTTTAAGAGTTCATAAGTTAACTAGTCTGTTGAGAGTTAATCCTTGAAGATAATGACGAATTACTAAGCTGTTGAACTCCAGTCTTCTGATGAGTTCCCCCTCAGCTTATGCTTCCAAATTAAGTAATCCTAACTCAGCTCTTAGAGTTGAGAACCTTACTTCACTTAGAGGTTTGGTGAAGATGTCAGCAATCTGATTATCAGTATGAACATACTCAATCATTACATTGCCTTTTTCCACATGGTCTCTAATGAAATGATGCTTGATCTCAATATGCTTAGTCCTTGAATGACTTGTAGTGTTCTGAGTAAGAGAGATTGCACTTGTATTGTCACAGTAGATTGGAATTCCACTGATCTTGATGTTGTAGTCTTCTAGTTGATGCTTCAACCAAAGTATCTGTGCACAGCAGGCTCCAGCAGCTATATATTCAGCTTCAGCAGTAGATATAGAAACTGAGGTTTGCTTCTTACTCATCCATGAGATCAGACGACTGCCTAAGAACTGACAGGCACCTGTTGTGCTCTTTCTGTCAATCTTGCAGCCAGCAAGGTCTGAATCTGAATAGCCAACTAGTTCAAATCCAGATTCTCTAGGATACCACAATCCCAATTCTTGAGTGCCTTTAACATACTTCAATATCCTCTTGGCAGCTAAGAGATGAGATTCTTTGGGGTTTGATTGAAATCTTGCACAGACTCCAACTGAGTACATTATATCAGGTCTGCTTGCTGTTAGATACAACAATGAACCAATAATGCCTCTATATTTGGTTATGTCCACTGATTTGCCATCTTCATCTTTATCCAAACGAAGACTTGTAGACATAGGAATGGTAGCTGTTGAGCTAGTTTCCATACCAAATTTCTTGAACAGATCTCTTGTGTACTTTGCTTGGCTGATGAATATTCCATCAGGCAACTGTCTAATTTGCAATCCAAGAAAGTAATTAAGTTCACCCATCATGCTCATTTCAAACTTATTCTGCATCAGCTTGGAGAACTTATCACACATCTGTTGATTAGTTGAACCGAAAATAATATCGTCCACATATATTTGCACAAGTAATATATGATTTTCCCATTCAATTGTGAACAAGGTTTTATCTACCTTACCTTTACGAAATCCTTTAATTAAAAGAAAATCAGATAGGGTATCATACCATGCTCTTGGAGCTTGTTTTAGTCCATAAAGGGCTTTCTTCAGACGATATACTTTGTCCTCTTCTTGATAGACTTCAAATCCTGGAGGTTGTTCAACATACACTTCTTCTTGCAATTCTCCATTGAGAAAAGCAGACTTCACATCCATCTGATAGACAGTGAAGTTCTTGTAAGCAGCATAGGCAAGAAACAGTCTGATTGCTTCAAGTCTTGCTACTGGTGCAAAAGTTTCATCAAAATCAATTCCTTCTTCTTGACAATAACCCTTGGCCACTAGTCTTGCTTTGTTTCTGGTGACAACACCATCTTCATTCATTTTATTTCTGAATACCCACTTAGTGCCAATTACTCTTTGATGACTTGGTCTAGGAACTAAGTACCAGACTTCATTCCTTTCAAATTGATTCAACTCTTCTTGCATAGCTTCTATCCAGAAGGAGTCATTGAGAGCTTCTTCAATTTGTTTAGGCTCTATTTGAGATAGAAATGTGACAAACATAGCATCTTGTGCAGCAGCTCTTCTTGTTTTCACTCTATCTAAAGGATCACCAATAACCAATTCAGGAGGGTGATTCTTGAGCCATCTGAGATCAGGTTGCAAATCAGGATGTTGTCCTCTGTTATGATCTTGCAACACTACTGTTGGAGTTCCAGTAGTAGTCTGTTGAACATTTGTGGTCTGTTGAACAGTCTCTGGTCTGTCAGCTGTTAGCAACTCGTCTGTTAGACAATCAGCACTGTGATTTTGAACAGCACTTGAGTTAGCAGCTGAACTTAGATTAGGTAGTATGATGGGAACATATTCTTCATTTCTTCCAACGTCTAACTTCTGTAAATCAGCAGACAGATCTTGATTTACACTTTGATTCTTTTCAGAAGATTGACTTGGCTCATCAAATACTACATGGATAGATTCTTCTATTAGCAATGTTCTTTTATTGAAAACTCTATAAGCCTTACTAACAGATGAGTATCCTACAAAGACAGCTTCATCAGCCTTTTCTGCAAATGCAGTAAGGTGATTTTTCCCATTATTCAACACAAAACATTTACAACCAAAAATCTTAAAGTAATGAATGTTTGGTTTTCTGTTGTTCCAAACTTCATATGGAGTCTTGTTCTGATTTTTGTTGATCATACATCTGTTCTGGGTAAAGCATGCTGTATTTGTTGCTTCTGCCCAAAATCTTTGTGGCAGCTTAGCTTCAGCTATCATGGTTCTGACAACTTCTTTTAGTGTTCTGTTTCTCCTTTCAGCAACACCATTCTGTTGAGGGGTTCTGGCAGCAGAATACTCATGATGTATTCCTTTGATATTACAATACTCTTCAACAGTAGAGTTTGTAAACTCTGTCCCTCTATCTGATCTGATCTTCAATATCTTAATACTCTTTTCATTCTGGATCAGTTCCATCAGATTGGTAAGATGTTCCTTGGTTTCACTTTTCTTCTTCATGAAAATCACCCAAGTATATCTTGAATAATCATCCACAACAGCTAGGCAGTATTTCTTTCCACCATTGCTGACTGGATCAATGGGTCCAAATAAGTCCATGTGCAACAGCTCCAATATTCTTCCAGAAGATTGGTGCTTCTTTTCTTTAAAAGATGACTTGATTTGTTTACCCTTCTGACAGGCGTCACAGAGCTTATCTTTGCTCATGACAGCTTTTGGAATCCCTTCAACCAAATCATTCTTGATTAATCTGTTTATGGTCTTGAAGTTTAAATGATTCATCCTTTTGTGCCATAGCCAACTGACTTCACTTGGTGCAGATGCCACCAAACAAACACTTGAATTCTTGTCAACAGAATTCCAGTCAACTATGTAGATATTTCCTTGTCGTCTTCCAGATAAAATTACCTTCTTTGTACCAATTTGTTCAACGTAGCACTTATCTGTTGAGAAGATGACTGAATATCCCTTGTCACAAAATTGACTTATGCTCAGCAGATTATATTTTAGTCCTTTAACATAGGAGACGTCAGATATCTCTATGTTTCCCTTGATTAATCTTCCTTTAGCTTTAATCTTGCCTTCTTTGCTGTCTCCAAAAGTGACTTTTGGACCATCCACAGCAACTGCATCAGTCAACTCATGTATGTTTCCACACATGTGCCTTGAACATCCACTGTCCAAGTACCAAATCTTCTCTACTTTACTCCTACTCCTAATCCTAACCTACAAAACAAAAATAAAATTGTTTTAGGTACCCTTATTGAGAGGGTCCTGAAGGATTAGTTCCACCCTTGACAACCCAAGATGTTGAAGTCTTAGGCTTCTTAGGTTTCTGAGTTTTAGGAGCATGAACAGTTTCATTTTTATCATAGTTATCAGATAAGTCATGTTGATGATCAGTATGATATGAATAATGTTCATAAGCAGGGTAAGGTGCATGATATGCAGGATATGCATGCATTGGATGAGCAGGGTAAGGTGCATAGTAACTAGGAAATTGAGGTGCATGATACATAGGATGATATGCAGCAGGTTGCACATAATATGACTCATTTCCATACCAAGCATTTTGATTTTTCTTGTTCTTATGCTTCTTTGGTTTACTAGATGCTTGCTCATTTGATTTTGACTTAGTTTTACCACTAGTCTGATTGACTTTAGCTTTATCAGCAGACTTCTTAGGACTCTGCTGTTTGGTCTTACTAGTCTGATTTCCTACACTAGGCTCTTTGCTCTTTTTAGCCTTAGGAGATTTCTTCTCCTTTACCACTTTCTCAGATGAGGTAGGTTTAGAAGTTTGAACATACAGAATGACCTTACTATTGTCAGCTGATATGAATTTTTCAGTATGGTTCAACTCTAGTTTATCCTTTTCTAAAGGTGTCTCCTGTTTCTTAGATGTATGCATGGATGCAACAGTAGACTTATCATGAGACTCAATGATTTTCTCAAGTTCCATGATTTTTCCTTTATATACCTCACATTCTGCTTTCAGAGATTCATGCTCTTGCTCAAGCTGTTTATATTCAGCTGATTCTTTTGGCTTTTCAGCTAAAAGTTTCAGTGAACTATTTTGCTCTTTTAGCAAGTTCATCTCTTCCTTAAGCTTAACAAACTCTCCAGCAATAGTAGTATTATTCAACATCATTTGCTCTAGAGAATTAAACAGTTCATTTTCTTGAGGAGTTACCTCATCCTCAGAGTCATCAGATTCCTTTGCCATCAGGCACAGGAGAGCAGGTTTTTCTTCATCAGACGATTCTTCATCAGACGAGTCTGAGTCTGAATCAGATGAGTAGACGGCAGCTGGCTTTTCTGCTTCAGCCATCATTGCCTTGGCTCTCTGATGCTTTCTTTCTTTTCTCATTTTCTTCTCTTCCTCAGTGTACTTCTCTGCTTTTGGATATGGACAGTCTCTTATGAAGTGTCCCAATTTCCTGCAGTTGTAACACATTAGTTTTGATTTATAATCCTCTTTATCCTGAGAAGAAAAGTTAGGTTTAGAAGTAGAAGCAGCATGATTGTATTTGTTTTTCATTTTTCTCTTATAGAACTTCTTGAAGTTGTTCATCAATAATGCTACATCTCCAGCAGTGTACTCCTTTTTGTTGAGTAGAGTGGCTTCATCAGATGAGTCCACTTCTTTGCTTTTCTGTGCTGGTCTTCTGGTGTTTTCAGCAGCAACAAGTGCAGCTGTGGGTCCTGAAGTTGAGGTTTCTTCAATTCCCATTCTTGGCAGTTTATACTCATAAGCCTTGAGTGCGGAGAACAGCTCTGTTAGAGAAATCTTGCCCAGATCTCTTGATTCTTCCATTGCTGTCACCTTCATGTTGAACTTGGGAGGTAGAGCCTTCAGTACTCTGACAGAAATCTCTTTGTCAGTGAAAGTCTTTCCCAGCTTCAAAACTTCATTCAGAGTTCTGGTGAATCTGATGTCCATCTGATCAATGGTTTCTCCAGACTTCATCTTGAAGTTGTCCAGCTTCTCCAAGGCAACACTGAGCTGATGCTCTTTAATAGCATCATTGCCTTCACTCATGTCACGAACCTTATCCCACATCTCCTTTGCAGTTTTGCAATGCTTGACTTTGTCAAACCGATCATTATCCAGGGCTTTGGTCATGATGAATCTTCCGACTTTATCCAGGTTGAACAGCTTTATTTCCTCTGCTGTCATTTCTGTTAAGTCTTTTTCCACCACTATTTGAGCTTCATCTACGATGATGGTCTTGGTGAATTTGAATGGACCTTTAATGATACATGTATGCATGTTGTCATTATAGGCAGCAAGGAAAATCTCCATTCTGATTTTCCAGTCCTCAAAGGACATACCAGCAATGTGGGGAACATGACTGATACAATCCATTTTTCAAAAAGTTTTTGTTTTTCAAAAAGATGCTCTTTTGAAAAGTTTTGAAAACCTTTGAAAAACACTCGGATCAAGCTCGTTGATCAGGCAGCTGATTCTAATGAACCACCTGCTCTGATACCACTTGTTGGTCCCAAGTGGTCAGAAGAGGTTTAGAGGGGGGGGGGGTGAATAAACCTCTTTAAAATTTTCTTTCAAATTTAACTTTAAAACTTTACTCTAACTGAACAGACTAAGCTGATCAGATTAGTAAGTTACAAATCTGTTCGCGAACAAATCTTTGAACAGTCTTGTTGACCACTCGTCTGATAGTTACTTAGCTGATTTTGCAGAAATCAGTTTTAATACTTAGAGTACTTGCAGCGGATTTTCAAAGTGTTTTTCACAAGTATTCTTAGCAGTTTGAAAAATGCTTCCCCAGTTTTATAAACTCCTTTTTGTCCTTTTTCAAACAGTTAACTTAATGTGTTTTTATGCAAACAGAAGATATGCAGTTTTGAAACAATGTAAAAACACAAGTAATTTTTATAGTGGTTATATGGATTTAAATATCCTTTAGTCCACTCTTCCAAGTCACTCAGATCTTGGGTTATACTATAATCACAAAGTTTACAGTATACTCTGCTTGCGTCGAACAACAAATGAAACGACCACAAGTTCGCAATAGGAAATCACACAGAAAACCTATCCTCTGAAGTTTGATCACTCACAAAGATGGATCACAACTCCGCACAACACTCTTGTTTACAAAATCACTCAGAAGATGTATTTTTCTTGATTCTTCAACTCTGCTTTCGTCAACAAATGACTCAGCTGATGAGTGAGCTGTTCTTGAGACTTAAAGAATGTTGCTTCGGAAATTTCTCTCAGAGAGTGTGTTGCTTATTTCTTCTTCGTCTCTTGCAGCTATTTATACTTGAGGATTGAAAAATGTCCGTTGAAGAGAGACAGGATTCAAATTCCTCGAGTACTGGTCCTTAAAATCCGCGAACGGCTCTTTTGCAGTCTGTCCGTACTGTAAACAGTACTATTCTGCAGGCAGCATTAAATGCAGCATTAAATGCACTCGGCTGATGCGAAGCTTTTCTTCAATCATTTGTCTTAAATATCCTCGTACTTCAGCATTTATTACACCAAGGGGCATTTATTACCGTTGGGAACACTTCATGATCTTCTTCACTTGGCTGACAGAAGTATACGTCTGATGGTGAACTCGGCTGATCTCAAACTTGAACAAATCTGATTTGAGTCGGCTGATCTTCACTAATCTGATAATTTTGCTTCAGCAGATCAGAAGTCTTGGACCTTGAAACTTTGACTCTTCTGATGTCTTCATTACTTAGTCAAAATTCCTTGATAAGCTTATCAGCTAAGTCACTCCATACTTAGCCAATTTTACGAAGTTTTGGAATGCATCAAAACCTCCCTTATCAAACTTTCTTCAGTGCCTTCATCTTCATCTTCATCCAACATTTAGTCACTACTACTTATGACAAAATAAATTTTCGGGTAAACAAAACAACTTTCTGCATAAAATCAGATTCAGTTTTTTCAACTTTTGAAAATTGTAGTTCGGCCCCTCAACTTACATAAATTATATTTTTTAACCCCAAAGTTTTTGAAAAGTTACAAAACAGAGGACCAGAAAATAAAATTTTGAATCCAGAAATTTTTCATTTTTCCAAATAGACCCCTGAACTTTTGGTAATTACAAAACAGTTCTTTAATTTTCAATAATTGCAAAAATGCACGTACATACCAGATTTGCAAAAAAATTCCAGATATTTAAAAAATTCGCAGAAAATAGAGAATATATTTCCAGCCCTTATTTTCAAAAAACGCGATTAGCACAAAAAATACTATAGAGTATGGGACAATTCACTTCAGCATATAAGCCCCCTAACCAAACCTATTCTTGGAAGACTTCTTCTGGGTTATTAATTAAAAGTCCATGTCTTGCAACTTAATTTAATTAACCCATTAATTAAATTAGCCCAATTAATCTAATTAATTAATGTCTCTCAATTAATTAACACTTCATTTAATATTTAATTAATCAGATTTTCTGATTTATTAATTTGAATCTTCCAATTAAATTAACACTTTAATTCATTTATTGATTTAACTTCTTTAAATCAAGTATTTCCTTCTATGACTGTCACTGCCCAATTGTATTGTGTGTGACCCTCTAGGTTCTCCATCAATTGGCAGCAGGTCCACGAACTCTTCGTTATTTAATTTACGAGTAATTAATTGCTCCGATCAATTAAACCCCTTCAATTGACCACTCCAGAATTAATTTCACTTATTAATTCAGGAGTACCCACAACTCATGGTCGATGTCTAGCCACAAGCCCATGAGGCCCAACTTCAGGTGAATTGATATTTGTGAACATCACCTCTTTTAACTGTCATGTACATCCGGTCCTTCTATCGATTTAATTTCTCGATCGAGACCTAGGGTGTGTGAATTGATCGACACCTCTAATTATCTCGATAACTATACTTTCTAATTCGGGATAATAATCCAGTGTGACGGCTAAATTTGAAAACCACTTTCCAAATCCGTCACCCACCGTGGCTACGGGTTTCTCATATCTATTATCTAAGAATCGTATAGGAAATTCTCTCATCCATTACGATGAGTCGGTAGATTCCATATTGGTACTAACCACTCGCATATACAACTATACGCACCCAACCTAGGCACATTATGGACAGGCTGCATGACATGTACCTAGATCTAAGTATGCACATTCATGCACCGAATTCGCCCTAGAACCTCAAGTTTAAGCACTAAACCGTACACTTTTATAAGTCTTGAGAAACATCACATCACCGATATGCATCATGTGCTTCAACAATGGGTTACTCTATTCGGGTCGTTCAATGCGTTTGATCCCCTATCGAACCGCCTACTCATATGCACTGCCATCAAATGTCTTGTCCATGAAACTCTACAAATTCACTCCATGTGAATCATGCATATTCATATAAGTCTTGGCGACTCCTTCGATACCCTGTCTCGTTCGGAATCTATGATTTTGAATGTGTTTTAAGATCACGACCTTAGAGACTATTTAATGGTTGCACTCAGTGCCGAAGTGAGTTGTCCCATAGTCAAATATGATCTAAGGATTTCATCCAATCGCTTAAATGTATTCGCGAGAGATGAAGTTGGCAATTGTTTATTCTATACAAATATAAATAAACACGCGTAATATTCATAATATCAATGATTGTTAATTACTACCGACAGTCTGTTCAGGGTTCCAAACTCAACGATGGCAACTAAAACTGGGGTTGCGCACGTTGCGAGACTTAACCCAACACCTTACGGCACGAGCTGACGACCTATTACAAGCTAAAGTGAATTGGCTTGTTGCGCACTATCCTATGATTTTTTTTCCAATATAGCCTTTCAGATAAAAGTATTTTACAAAATGACTCAAACATAAAAGTATTTTCTTAAATATAACTCTTATGAAAATCGCAAGTGCCAACTGCGATTCTTCAAAAAATCGCAATTTACAACAGCGATTCTTAATTTTTACGAAATTATGAAAAATAAAAAAAAAATATGTATGGTAAATTTTTTTTTTGGTTTTCTTTGATAAAATGCCTTGAGTTTTATAAGTATTTGATATTTATATTAGTACTAGTATTTTAAATGAAATGTTTGTCTGTCATTTCAGTATAAGTATTACATTGTGTGTTATCTCTTATATTTATAAATAATAAAGTAAGTGTCTACTGCATTCTTATCAAGCATATTTATATATAATCAGGTAAAATATATTTGTACCCAAGACATTCATGTATTGTACATATACTAATATTGGAGTATAATTATATTGCTAGAGTGTGACTCATTTTTTTCGTGTTAATAATATTTCTTTGAGATGCTTTTTGGCACTATGTTTGTAAGGATCCATGAAAAAAGATAATACCACTCATCTATATAGTAACAAGATAACATAATAAGTTAATAATTTACATTTGCATACCACCCATTTACATAGTAAAAAGATAATATAATAAGTTAATCATTTACATTTGCATACCACTCATCTACATAGTAAAAAGTTGTCATTTACATTCGCATGGATCGTTACAAACATAGTGCCATAAATCATCTCAAATAAACATTATTAACACAATAAAAAAAGGGTCACACTCTAGTAATATAATTATACTCCAATAGCAATACTTGAACAATACATGAATGCCTTGGGCACAAATATATTTTACCTGATTATATATAAACATGCTTGATAAGAATGCAATAGACACTTAATTTATTATTTATAAATATAAGAGATAACACAATGTCAAATTTATACTGAAATGGCAGACAAACATTTCATTTAAAGTACTATTGCTAATTTAAATATCAAATACTTACAAAACCCAAAAAAAAGCGAGTGTAGTTGCGATTTAACCAAAAATTGCAGTTGCTAACTGCGATTTTTGCTAAAAAATATATTTTTTTTTATTTTCATGATTTCGTAAAAATGAAGAATCGCGATTGTACATTGCGATTTTTTTAAGAATCGCAGTTGGCACCTGCGATTTTTCACAAAAGATATATTTAGGAAAATACTCCCTCCGTCCCATTTTAAGTGTCGTTTTAGAGAATTTTTTTTGTCCCAAATTATCTGTCACTTTAGAATTTCAATGCACTTTTAATTACATACTTTCCCATTTTGCCCTTTGCTTTTTCTCTCTCTTACTTTATTACTCCAAAGAGATAGAAAGAGAAAGATAGAGAGAATAAAAGAAAAAGGAAGAGAGAGAATGTAATGGTATTTTAGGAATATCATTTGTTTTTTCCCTAAAATTGAGGCAATTAAATAGGTGTCTTAATATGTGTGAAAACACCTAAAATGACACTTAAAATAGGACAGAAGGAGTACTTTTAAGTTTGAGTCATTTTGAAAAATACTTGTATCTGAAAGGCTATATTGAAAAAAAATTCCTATCCTATCAGTGTTACGTGCTGCAGTAACTTTTCTCTACTTGGAGATATCTTTGTTAACCTTTCAGTTTCACGTTAGCTTCAACTCAAATTAAAGTGTCGTACAGTTTATATATTAGTAACTTTATATCGCATTCTTGAATAAAATATAATAAAAAATTTGCCTATTATTTTCCATTTCTTGTATTTGCTTCATAATAATGAATGAGTAATTGATTTTTTATTTAAAAGATGGGTTACTTATCTATGTATAAAGTGATCAATTTGTCAGCAAAGATTAAGTGAGTGATTTAATATTGAGAGCATTACACCATCACAATTAATTAGTTTAGAAAATATCTATTAGACCAAATCCGAGTCAATTTTTTCATATAATACATGGTGAGAGTATAATTTATTACTTTTCAAAAAGTAATTTAATCATGTCAATAATAATATATTGCATCACTTTATTCACGAAGCAAAAACGTAAATATTTATTCCTAAATGATAGACGGTGAGCCACTTAAACTAATGATAGAGAGTTAGAATGCTAAGCGACTGGTTTGGTACATTTTAAATATCGTAGATATGCAACTCACCTATTAATTTTGAAAGAGAAAATTGTACATTCCTCCTTATAATACAGTCAAGTGACAAAACTCAATTTTTCGCAATCAATTATAACTCAAAATGCAAAAGATATGGAAATTTTAAAATTATGTCGAATTGTAATGACTATAGATACAGGAAATTTAATTGTATTATTTTTTTTTGAATTGATTTACTAGTACTTGACAATTATCATTTGAAGAATAAATATATGATTAGGGTGAAAGTTACACCCTTTTAGCACTTTTTCTTCTAAACTTTTGTGTTAAATTTTTTTCCTGAACTATTTGGTTGGAAACATGCAATACTAATATAAAGGGTAAATATCACTTTTGGTCCCTTTTATCATTAACTTTTTACAGAGTGGTCTCTCTTATGTTTTTTTTCCCACTTTAGTCCCTACTATGAATTATTTGTTTCACTTTAGTCCTTACACTATGAATTATGTGTTTCACGTTAGTCCTTATCAGGTGGTTCCGATAACACGTGACATGATGAATATTTTTTAGGGCGTTTTCGTCCGTTCACTTCTGATACTATTTGAGATATTGTTTAATTGGTGAGCAAATTTGGTGTTTGAAAAAGATTTTAGGAAAAAACTTTAGTTTGGAACGAAATGTACGATTAAGTTGGATTGAAATAAAAGCCTAGTTTGGAAGAGATTATATATTTAGTTTTTTTTAAATAATTAGAACGACGAAAATATCCCTGTTAATTTACTTGAAATGACAAAATTGCCCTCATGAGCATAGCACGTGTTATCGGAATTGCCTTGGACCACTTGAAAAGGACTAAAATGAAACAAATAATTCATAGTAGGAACTAAAGTGAAAAAAAAAACATAAGAAGGACCACTCTATAAAAAATTAATGATAAGAGGGACCAAAAGTGGTGACTATCCCTAATATAAATTTAGGGTGAATAGCCCAATAAATTGAATTTTAGAGAAAAAGTCCAACTTGCCTATAAGTTTCTCATTTGGAATGTCTAAATATTGTTCAACCTGCTCCGAGAATGTCTGAATGTAGTCCAACTTGCTCCGAGGACCCGCGCACAGGAACTGAGAAACTTTTGCATAAAAAGTTCCCTATAACCCCCTAACAGGATGTATGAAAATTTCTAGAATTAAAGGACTAATAAGTAATAATTGAAAAATATAATTAAAAAATATAATCATATTTATGGAGCTTGCTGGCCCAATTAAAGGATCAAGTTCATTTATATTTCTGGCCCAATTGTGCTGCCTGATAAATTGATAATGATATATATTTGCTTTTGGGTTTGTTCATTTATTTCATTGGGTAATAGTGCTCCACATTTACATTTCATCTATGGCCTTAAGAGATATGGATGGCGCTAGACCAATTTTATTGAAGGTGAGATTATTTTTTGCAATGTACTATGTAAGAAAGTAAGATGCAGGAAAATCCTATTATAAAGAAAAAAATCATATTTCTTTTATAATAATTAAGAAAGAATTTTTTTTTAAGTAATTATTAAGTTACAAATTTAACAAGAAATTATTAAGCAAGGAAATTAAAGGATATAAAAGAATAATTACTACGAAAGGAAAATAAAAAAGTTGACCAGTTATTACACAAGGAAAAAAGTTATATAACATAAAATAATCAAAATACAAGAAAAAAACTCAATATTGGGATTTGAACCATAGACCTTCCATTCATCACGAAAATATCTTACCAAGTAAGTCAGGATACATGTTATTTATATAATATTAATAATATTTAATTATTTAATTTTTCTAAAGACATATTTATAAATTTGGGGCCCTTTCAACGGGGAGCCCTAGGCTCCAGTCCAAATTACCTAGCACTTGGGCCGGCCATGATTTGAGCACACGCAAAAACACCTAAACTTGGTACTTTAACTCATTCATTTATTCTTTTGCATTATGTATTCCTTCTTGTTATTTTGATATTACAATTTGGAAGGCAAATAAATTAATTTATGAATTATTAATGTATTTCATATGATTTTATTTTAGAGAAACAGTCGTTATATTATTATCATTACTTCAATATCGCTAAATTTAAAATCTATTAAATTATAATAAATAATAAAAAAATTAATCATCAAACATAAGTATTAAACTAGAAAAAAATCACATTAGTGGGCGTTAAACTCATGACCAAGAGATTCTGCTGTCTCAGCCCTATCAATGTATTATGACCTAATTGACTATTTCAAATCATGATTAATTATCGCATAATATGTATCAGTACATACAAATGTCCCAAAATATGTCTTTTTTAACACACACCTCCCCCCCCCTCTTATCTTTATTTTTTCATCAGGTGTTTTAGACTTGGTACCATGGGTTAAAGTGTTTTTTTTTTCGTGATATGTGCCAATTAAACACTAGAAATTTTTTTCAAGTTTTGAGAAATATTTGAAATATTTGTTCATCAAAGAAATATATTGAAATAAAAATCAATTTATATTTTCATTTGATTGAGTAAAAAACATGAACTTTTCGATGTTTTCGGTGCAAGCGCATCGAAATTTTGATATGTACTTATTACCTGATATCACGTTTCATAAACTACTTCATGATAGTTGATGCATAAAATAATGACTGTAGCAACAAAATTTCAAGTCTAAAATAAATTAAACAAGAAATAATTGTACAAATTAAATTTAATGTTTGAATGAAATGGTTACAATCTTTGTGATTTCCCTTATTCTAATCTTGAGGAAAAATAAATATTCTTGCACTTGAACTTGGAAAATGTTGATTTGATCTTCTCCAGAATGATTTTATGCTCGACTAGCGTTAATCCAATGGCAGCTTTTCTTAATCTTGGTTCAAACGTGAAATGATTTGGATTTCCTCAACTAACATTTTGAACTTCGTCGTGGACAGTTTGAGTTTAGAAGAATTTGATCTTTCTTAGACAGTCGTTGATCTCAAATAACGTTTAAACGAGGGCTTTTTAACTTGTTCTCGAATCAAATGCCGAATTTTCCTTTGATCTTCGAAGAATGCCTTGAGATAATGAAAAAGTATTGATGAATGCCTTGAGATAATGAAAAACTTTTGAAGAACGCCTCGTATAGAGAATTTGCACTTTCAACTTGTAATCCTTCAGAAAATGTGTGTTTTTTTCTAAGAGAGGACCCCTATTTATAGTGGTAGAAAGAAGAGTTCAGGTAGAATTAATCAATTGAATGGTGTAATTTGATTGAATCTCAGTAGCAGAAGACTTATATATTTCTCTTTGTCTAGGAGATATGAACTTTTTAAATGTCTATCACTTGTAGGAGATATGCATTCTTTTGATTGATCATGACACATCTATTGAACACTTGGCATGATTTAATTGCCTCTTTCTATGAAAGTCAAACCATTATTTGATTGGTTTAGACACTTCAATTTGACACTTGTTCATTCTTTTGATTGGTCATGACACATCATCTGGAACACTTGGCATGATTTAATCGGCTCTTTCTATGAAAACTCAAGCAATTATTTTCTTGGTTTAGACACTTCAATTTGACACTTATGCATTCTTTTGACTGGTCATGACACATCATCTTGAACATTTGGCATGATTTAAATGGCTCTTTCTATGAAAAGTCAAACCATTATTTGATTGGTTTAGACATTTCAATTTGACACTTGGCACTATTTTATTGATCAATAAAATGTTGGTGAAATTTATTCAAATTAACTATTTATTTTGAAATTTAATTTAGCAAAAGTCCAGAAATTGCAAGTTTTCTCTAACTTTCAATTTGAGGTCAAATTTAGTTTTCGTCAAAAAATTTAAGGGTCTAAAATGACAATTTAAAAGAAAAAAGAAAATATGAAGGAGTATTGGCATCTATTGATACACTTCCTAACTTAGATGACTTTATCTAACACATTGATCAAAATTTTGTTTCGAGCATATTCGGTCAATTAAATATTGAAAACCTATTTCTCTTGGTTGCATAACCCTTTTTTGATCGTCCTATTCGTGTTTTCTGACACGTTTCAAAAGCACCAAAAAAAGTTATTTTTTACTAAATTGAGAAAATAAGAACTACAAAATAAATAAATAGTTTTAGTATGAACCTGCATACTTTCCTTGGGCTATTACATAAATAACCATGCATACATGGCCTTCCACTTTCCTTGGGCTCCCACCTTGCTTGTAATGGGCCTTCATCCTAAGCTATTTAAAACGGTAAAGCCCTATTCTATTATAAAGGCTCAAAGTGGCCCAAAAGCTTAAAGCTCGCAGGCCCAGTAAAAACAACGCAATAAAATTAAATCAATCACATATATCCTAGGGTCAAGGCTCGACATGATCGAAAACCACGTAAACAGTTCACGTAGAGCAAAAAACAAACAAACAACTTTTACATATTTCTTATCTTCATTATTTTAAAACTCCTTTTAAAATAACCCATTATCCTTACTTATGTCTCTACTAATTATGATAAAATTATTTTCGGATAAACAAAAATACTCTTTATGCATAAAATCAGATTCTGTTTTTCAACTTTTAAAAATTCCAGTTTGGTCCCTCAACTTTCAAAAATTACATTTTGACCCCTCAAGTTTCGGAAATTAAAAAATTAACACCAAAAATCTTGACAGCTGCAAATCGGTCAATAACAGAAAGTTAAAAAAAAAATTCACCCAGAATTTTCAGTTAATTGCAAACGGCCCCTGAAGTTTATGTAAATTACAAAACAGCCCCAAACATATGGAAATTGCAAAACAAACCATTTTTCAGAAAATCCAGACAATTACTATTTCAGTCCAGAAACATGCAGAAAACGAAATTTTCAGTTTTTGGTCCAGTTTTTCGAAAATCGCAATTTGCAAAAACAGTCAACTAGTCTTTGGGAATTCAAAATCGGCCCAAACTATTTCATGCAAATTTATCCGCTCATACATCATAATAACAAGCAAGAATCTTGACAAAGAACATAATAATCACAAATATCCATATATTTTATAACGTTCAGGCATTTTCAGATAATAAAAATGAACTTGGCTCTGGTACCACTGTTGAGATACCTCGATTGTCAGAACAACAAAAGTGCGGAATTTAATTTTTTTTCCGAGGCATCCATCAGTCCCATGAAACCGATCTACATATTACATATGCGAAAAGGTTGAATCAAACAACAATTAAAACAAAAGAGTGGGTAATATGCGATTTACCTCACCACAGGTTTGGTGATGGTAACCTCCGGTGTTCTTGTCTTGATTCACAACTTAATGATCCAGTCGTCTCACCTCTAGAACGTATCCACACTAGTTGGATCGTAGCAATGTCTCCAAGTCACAGGCTATGAACTAATTCTTGGAGATTGTCAACGAAGGAAGAGGTAGATCTAGATCCAGATAAAGAGAGAACGAAGAAGATGGGCGGGTACAGGACTTATGCGGCCAGGGTTTTGGGACGGCTAGGGTTGGGCGATTTTTCTTTTCAATTTTCACTTTCTTTTTCTTTCTTAGATTATGCATTCATTAGGTCATTAGCTTATGGAAGATACATGATGAGTTATATATATAAGAGAAGAATCCTTCTCTTTTTTAGATATCTCATCAAGGTTGGTTAAATTCTTTCCTTATCACAGGAAACAAGATTTAACCAAATCTCTTGCTTGTTACTTGTTCAACAAGAAACAAACTCTTCCACTAAATTACCTAGAAAAATCGCCCCTTTGCCTAATTCACACAATCCGAAAATTGCATGATTAATTCTTCCAACTTTATTAATAAACAACTTTAATTAATATTATAATTAATTAGATAATCCAATTAATTAAGTAGACACTCTGATAATTTAATTAGATATTCTAATTAATAACTCTCCTCTTTGAATTAACACTTTGATTCATGAACTTTGATTTAACTACCTTAAAATCAACTATTTCCTTTTATGACTGTCACTGTCCAACTGTTTCTGTGTGGCCCTCTTGGTTCACCATCAATTGGCAGCAGGCCCACGAATTTCGTGATTTAATTAATGAGCAATTAATTGCTCCGATCAATCAAACACTTTTAGTTGACCACCCCAGAATTAATCTCCTTATTAATTCAGGTGTACCCACACTTCATGGTCGATGTCTAGCGACAAGCCCATGAAACCCAACTTCAGGTGAATTGATATTTGTAAATCTCACCTCTTATAATTGCCATGTACATACGGTTCTTCCAAAGAAATTTCTCGACCGAGACCTAGGGTGTGTGAATTAATCGGCATCTCTAATTATCTCGATTCTATACTTTCTAATTCTGAATAATAATCCAGTGTGACTGCTAAATTTGGACACCCCTTACCAAATTCGTCACTAATCACGGCCGTGGGTTTCTTGGGATCTATTATCTAAGGACGTACAGGAAATTCTCCCACCTTATCAGGATGAGTCGATATATCATTTCTTAGTACTAACCACTCGCGTATATAACTGTACGCCCCCAACTTAGGCACATTATTAAACCATAAGGAGATAGTCCTCTTACAATCTAACTAACATTGGCTTGCCGGGCACTATCATATCATTGAGGGGGTAGCAGGGGGTGTCCTTGTAATATAGTTTTGGTCGAGGGGGTGTCT